>CM067344.1:39770448-39930448 GCA_034190875.2 Urechis unicinctus | reverse complement strand
ATATGTATATAGGATAGCTACAAAATACATTCTCTTTGATGAATATGGCAATGGACTAGCCTCAGATGTTAAAAATGTTCTTATTATTGTACTTGGTAAGCAATGTGATCCCTCTACACCTCATTGAGGACCTTCTTCTTTTTTACGCCCATTCTTATTGGTGACTATAGCGTGATTAACTGAGTTAAAGGTTTTTCTGTACGCGTTGGCTTACCAAGGGCTTGTAATATGTGCTTACGGCAATTACGTACATATAATAACAAAACGGGTGTTCATTATTTGTCTTGTAATTTGATTTCTTCTTACCACCTACAGTGCTTTACAAATGTCATCTGAGAGCTTCTTATCTCGTACTTAGACATATTGACCAGGCCTGGAAGGAATGTTCCAAGTTGACGGTTACTTCATTAAGATTATAAGGTCACATCTAATTTGTTCGTGCTGATCCGGGCGGGCTGCAAGCTTTAGCTATGGTTGTGTTGCTAAGGAATCGACCCCAAATAATGTCAATGAACCAATATGAGATAAGCATTCTGAACGGGGCGTACAACAGAACTTATCGCAAATTAGCCTGAGATATTAATCTAATACACATAAATTGGTACTTACGTCGATAATAAATGATATGCTTATACGGTCTATAGGGGTCATAATACCTCAAGTTCAACGAGAATAACCGTTGCGATTCCCTCTGCATAATGAATAGTTTGTTCAGTGCCTATTGTCAGGTATTATACGAGCGCCCACGCGACATCAGATCGCTCTTACCTTAATTGTACATTTTGACGTTTTACAAAGCCAGTCAGGAAACATAATAGATGATTATTTTTGTACACTTTGCTTCCATTAAGCGACATATGTTGAGTCTCACGCAAATATTTACCCCCGTATGAACGACTGAAGGGCACGCTGTAAGGTGCATGCCTCCTCCAAGTCGAACAGTTGACGATATTATACCCAAATATTGCTCCTTGTTTTGCAAGCTGACCCGACGCAGACTAAACTAAACATGTCCGAGTGTTTCTTTAAAAATCTAAATGACGCTTCAAATGATAAGTAATATGATCCAAATGCGTTTAGAACCCGGATATTGTTCATCATCGACGTTTGCCAATTGGTGATCTGTCTCATTGAGGTTCTATCCGCTTTGAAACAGCCAATCAAATGATGAGGATTATTGTTCTATCCGCTTTGAAACAGCCAATCAAATGATGAGGATTATTGTTCTATCCGCTTTGAAACAGCCAATCAAATGATGAGGATTATTGTTCTATCCGCTTTGAAACAGCCAATCAAATGATGAGGATTATTGTTCTATCCGCTTTGAAACAGCCAATCAAATGATGAGGATTATTGTTCTATCCGCTTTGAAACAGCCAATCAAATGATGAGGATTATTGTTCTATCGGTGTTGAATTAGCACTATAAGTCATTAAGTTCTTGATCACTTGACAACAACCAGTAAAGTCGAATTCCAAATCTGCTATAAAGTCTACACACTGTCTAAAATATTGTACTTAATTGTCTATGTGTCAATGTGAAAATAATCTGTTTCTATATAAAGTTATTTCCTTTTACCATATCATTTTACAATCTATTCAAGCAACATGTAGTACTCCAGATCATAGCATAATGAAATACACTCCTACAGCGAATAACACTGCACAATGCGAAACGGTCAAATAATTTATTTTTTCCTATAAGAACATTGCACAAATGCAAAGAAGTATAGTGTCATTGTATAATATAACAATATGAATTTGTTCATGATAATGTTCAAGTTCTTTAAGGGTTCCATTGCAGCACGGCTGTCAGTGACTTAGAGTTCTTCTATGCACAGGTGTGAAATTGACTCACCTGTTCTCAGCGTACGATACCTGTAAGTCTATGATAACATTGGGTTTATACGGTCTTGTTGATTACAAGGGATAACTAAGTGCTTTAAAGATAGCATCAATCAAGCCTCATTTCGACACAGCCTGCCAGGTAATGACAGAGACCCCGCGTGTACAAATGGCGTACATGCTATCAAGAATTAGCAAGGTTTAATCGATAAATTTAATAGCAGGCAAATTGTATCATATTGCCTTAATCACACACAGGCTACAACGCATTGAGAAAACAACAATGAAACCAAACAGCAACAAAGTTCAATGTGTGTTGGTATACAGCCTACGTTTCATAGTTCACACTTCTTCTCCAACTTAACAAAGCTTCACAAGTAATGCAAGCGTCGGAAAATAATATGAACCAGACTTAATGAGAACGGTATTGCAGGCACCTCAATTAGGAAAAAATAATGCTTGCATATCACAGACTAACCCTTGTGTACAAGTAGGGAGGCATAGTCTACTGAACAACATCTCACGTAGCGCATTGACCAGAAGTCGGGAAATAGGTCCATGGTTAGCAGTCGAACCTTGTCCAAAGTTGGGTTGAACTAACTAAGCTGAGGGCTGTACAAAAGGCGGAACTAGAGGAGAAGGGATCAACCTGGCTATGGATTTCAGTTGGTTAAGATTGCCAAATGCATACCAAGGCGAGGGAAAACCAGCTTGCGGTTTTTGGAGTTGTACTGGAGTTGTTTCTGACCCATAGTTGATCGAAGCATGGTTCACCCAAACCAGAATTTTATCGGGGCGAGGTTTCAACCATGGTTTTAGTGAGTGGAATCTAAAACACCGGTTTGGGTGGTGGTGATATCTCACCCCAGGTTGGAGGAGGACGTAATCGTTCAGAGTTTCAGCGGCAAGGTGTGTGTGTGTGGGTTGGGGGGGGGGGGGGGGGGGGGGGGTGTGGCTGAGGAGGTGGTTTCGGGGATGGGTTTTTGCCCAGGCGTTAACCATCACATAAGATATTCTAACGGTAGACACCTAGTTGCAGGAACAATATAACACACGAGACTCCTCCCCCTGAATCATAACTCGTGTACCATGTCACAGGCAGCATTAATTGCCGCACATTACAACCGGGACTTTAGCTCAGCGGTCCGATCATACAACCTGCAAGAGAAGTCACCATAGGACAGTAGTCAGTAAAACAAGCAAGAAATTATACCGAGATAATGAAATTATACATATGAAAACTCAACTGTTTTTGCAGGAAAACGATATTGAAATAATTGCACACATCTGCTTAGCATGCAGTTATATTATAGGACGTATTTGGGGTACACAAGAGATCCAGTTGCCGTTGATGTGGAGTATTGTATTTACATAATGAGTGATGACAATGCGATTGCCAGATTATGCTACATCAGGATGCAATGAAGCATAAAATCGAACCTCGTTGAGCATAGTGGAACGAGGTTGTATTTGCAAATACCACACAATGAAACCCTTCAACGCTGACTCAGTGTACAATATGAAAACACGACCCTATTTGTTCCATGAACACTAGACCCATGTACCAGCGCAACAATAAATAAGGCCATGTAGAAAGATCAAAGAGAGAAGATCACTCTTTGTACAATTTGTACACATGACTTATATCGCCAATGTACAAAACACGCCTCTTTACATACACCACACATAAAAAACATGGAGTCAATTGAGAATAACAACTTTGTATGCAATCATTGCTAACACATTTAATGCACACAGAATAATAGTACAAGGTCTATCATATTTGCAGATGCTTTGAAAAAAAATATCTCACATCCAAATATTGGAAGGAGCTTAGTCTACGAGCGAGATGTCGCTACGTGGTGGCCAGTGCGATCACGTGATGTATATCATGATCACGTGATGCAAGACGAAATCACGTGACGTTCAACGCAACCACGTAAACTTATCGAGTCTATGATAATCACAATTAAACTATCAGCCCTTTAAGCCGATTTGCGAGGATGTCCATGATGATGTTGCCGGTGATAACATCATCTCAATAAGTTACGACATCTGTTTTCTAGGAGGTATATATACCTCAAAGAACTAAGTTCTTTCTTCTTATAAGGTGTGGGTGTGGCTCAGTTGCATATGGAGTGTTCCTCCTGCGGTTGCCTCCGCCAGCAAACCCTCTCTCATTCACCAGAATGCACCTCAACATGTCATGTCCCCAGCGGCATCCATGAGAGAGGATTCATAACCCGTTAAATCGATTCCGCTGTCACACTCCAGCCAAGCCTTGCGCATGAGTGCTGGTCATTGCTGCGTTCTTCAATGATCTAACAGTGACTTAAGTGGTCTTCACCACAAAGGCAACATAGTCATTCAAACCGAATACAGACAATTTTACCAACTAGGTTTTCTCTCATAGAAATGACTCAACAGATACACATCAGTTTCTCTCCTGCTCCATATTACAAGTCTATAAGTTAATATCTGCAAATATATCGACACAGATTTATCGAGGCTCGCGGTGGCAATATGCGTAAACGTAGCATATTTCTTACATATATTTAATCTGATAACAGTCTGCAGAAGAGGATATGATATTAAGTATATTTTTCTTTGATATACACCCACAGTACTATGCAATGTGATAAAAATACTGTTGCTTTCCTTTAAGATTCACGAATATAGAGTGGTCTCTGGCGCTACGTGTTGACGGTGACCAGCGTGCTGTTGCCGGAATTAGGCCCGGAAGTTGGTGAATTATGCTGTGATCCCAACATTTTCTGCGCAGGAGTAGGCGGGGCTTGCGGTGGGAGGCAGACCTTTGGGGCACCAGGCGAGTCCACTGTCTTGGAGGTGTCGATCATTGGGCCGCTACCTGTAAGCATCACATTACAGTATCACAACATGTGATTTTACTTGATCTAAGAAAATAGCGACCACGAAACATGGCAATGCACATTGATACCCCGCCAAGCGCCTCATTAGTGCCGAGTGATACGTTAGAAGTGAGCTGATTCATTCAATATGCGCGCTAACAGAAAATAAATATTTATCAAAATGGACTACACAACGGGAGGAGGCTTGACAGAGACACATTAGGCAGGAAAAATAAGTAATCTTTGAGATCACACTTCGGTACTACCTAATGAACGAGACACTGATAAAAGTTCAGAAACTTGCAAATTCCACAAAACGTAAGGCATACGTAGAAGGCGCATGAGCTTGAGTTTGCAGCAGTTTATGCGAGTGACCGGTAGAGGGCACGATGTGCAGTGCACAACTCACCCTGGTTTGGTGTGAAATTGGTATTAGAAGTGCTGGTGTTGGTAAGAGCTGTAGTTGTCACATTGGGGGATAAATTTGATAGAGTCGTATTCGTGGTTTGTCCATCTGAAAGAGAATACACACATTCTATATTGAACACTATTCTAACTGAAAGTTGGATTAGAGTTCCAAACAGCGTAATGCTCCGGGCACAGGCACACACATAGAGAGAGACACATTGATGCTACCGTCAGAGCAAACCCAACCGGAAGTCGAGCCGCCATCTTAACGCTCGTGTCATATACAGATAGATTGATACGAAAACTGCTTCACCAGACGGGAAATATCGTTTTACGACACCATAACACTAGCAAACATTGATGAATGTTAAACATTTACAACTACCACATATAGTTACGGCAAGATCGGTCTGTAAGAGTCAGTTTTACAATTTGTGTGTTATTACGCAACCCTCTTGCCACCTTATCTTGACCCTGTGAAGAACGGTATAAATTCCCTGCCAGGAACTGAATCAAAATAGCTTTGAATGTGAGATTCGGACTATTTTACAGTTCTCTGTATATAAACCCGGAAACCATTGTTTAAGGCGGAGGCAGACTATCAGGGCGAGAATACACCGACACAGTATATGAACGTCACAACAGCAGTCTGTCTACATTCAAAAGCCATTTTGAAACTGTGCCTAACAGAGATTTGCCGAGGTTACCAACCGGCCGAGGATTTTATTTCTATAACTTTAAATGGCTGTGCAGGCGCGTGGTGAGTTACATCCGTTCTAGGGATATGGGCGCCGCTAAATCGCCGAGTTCGGGGCAGAGAGTCTTCCTTATCCGAGTGGTTTATCATCAACATGGGAATGGACTCCTCGCCGTTCCCTACGAAAATGGAAGACAACAACAGGTAAGGCTTCAGCATTTAGCCAATCGCAGTGATAGAAAATACAAACAGATTCACAATTGGTTCATTTCATGTAAGTGAATGACCAATCATGAATCAGAATTGGTATATCTACAGAAGTGATGAGAGGAAAGGCAAGAGGAGTTTTAAAGACTAATGATGTTGCTGCTGCTGGCAACTTCTCTCCATGGAGACAGGGATGGCGGCGTAGATGTGATGTTCAAAGCCAAGGGTTGTTATATGAGCACAGTGTAGGTAGGAGGTAGTGAGGGGCAGAGAAGGCTGAAGCTTAGGCAAAAAAGAGTTGTTATCTCCAGCCAACGCACGTCACTTCTCGTTCATTGACAGGTTGTGAGAGAGGAAAGCAGAAAGAGAAAATAGCGTGCTGAAAGAGAGGGATGTGTGAAAGCAGTTAGTATGCGAGGGGAGCAAGCCAGGTGATATTACAGTGGTCTGCACCGTCTGTCAGACCATATCACGTTTTCACGGAGTTAGCATGCAAACGCAAAGACAAGCAGGTGCTATGTAGCAATTCCATGGCGAAGATAAAGACCACGAACGGAAAGAGAAAGACTCCCTTACCCACGTCACCGAGCACGAGAAACCGTCACCCGAAATTACGGCACCATAACTGAACTCAAACCAAACGCGCGGGCCAAGGGGTCGGGACAAAGGCCAAGGTCTAAATGGCTTGTTTTCTTCTTAGGCAGCATATGTAGCAACCTATATATTGCGAAAACTAGAATAAATATGTATGTTTGTATGTATGTATGTATGTATGCACGTATGGTATATATATATATATATATATATATATATATATATATATATATATATATATATATATATATATATATATATATATATATGTATGTATGCATATGGTATATATATATATATATATATATATATATATATATATATATATATATATATATATATATATATATATATATATATGTATGCGGTAGTGTTATGCAACTGTGGGCCCCACTTGTAATACGTCAACGTCGATTGAGTGGAAATCCACCCAAGTTGCGTCAGTTGATTATATTATCTTTAAACAATGTAACCCTGCTACACTAAATTGCATCGTTGCAAAGCTGCAATGTCAGTAATATCAATCAATGAAAGAACCAGGCTACAATGTCATCCTGTCCCATCAATCAATAAAACAACAAGGCTTCAGTGTCACCCATTTACATCAACCGAAGAAACAAGCAGACTATAGCGTCACCAAGTTACGAGATCATAACATAGGCAATATCTTTGTGTGTGAGCCAAATCAATTGAAAAAGCGCGGCACAGCGATATAAATATATATATATATATATATATATATATATATATATATATATATATATATATATATATATATATATATATATATATATATATATATATATATAGACATATTTATACATATATATAGACATGGTGTTGGAATTGAAAGTAGTTATGCTGTTACTTTCAACCTACACTCACAACATGTATGGAGGGGAGCAAAAGAGAGATTACAGATTCCTCGTCAGGGAATCTCGTGTAATCGGGCCACAGGAAGTAATAGCATAATACTGCGCTAATCAGGCAAGTGACATTCATTAAATGAAGCAGAGACCAGACCGGTAAGTAGTAGTAGGAGTGATTACTGAAATCAGACCTCCAAATCTCCCCCACCCTCTCTCTCTCTCTCTCTCTCTCTCTCTCTCTCTCTCTCTCTCTCTCTCTCTCTTTCTCTTACACACACAGACGTACACTGATTTACTCACAGAGATCACATATAGAGATGCACAAACATACTTTAGACCAAACACCTTCTCATGTACCAACTGATTAATTTATGTAAACTGTAACACATGTACAGAATCATAATTGCAAAGTTTATATACAGTATATGCACATGTACATACATACATACATACATACATACATACATACATACATACATACATACATACATACATACATACATACATACATACATACATACATACATACATACATACATACATACATACATACATACATACATACATACATACATACATACATACATACATACATACATACATATATACATACATATATACATACATACATACATACATATATACATACATATATACATACAAACACGCATATTCACACCTCTATTCATCAATCCATCTATCTATCAACTGTTCCATGAATCCATTCACCCCTCATCCATCGTTCTATGGGTCTAAGATGTCTGTTTCCTGCCAGATACTGCGGGAGAAAGCACCTACCCCAGTCTACGCTATATGTAGTTACAAATTGAGTAAGCATATTGGAACGCGTCAATCAGCATGCGTACACTTCTCTGTTTCTAGAGACACCATTTCTTCATTTATTGATTATATAGAGCAAAATCAAGCCGATATTATGAGTCTCGTTTGCGACAACTTCACACCAGGCACCGTACAGCATACCCTTCAAGCGCGCAGTTGTCAATAAAATTAAAAGCCAAGAACGCCCGGATTTTACAAATATTGTTGTCGTCTGCTGCATGGTGCGCAGTCGCAAGCGAGACCAACGAAAGCCAACCAACTAAAGAAACGCAAGAAGAAGCCCCATAACACTCTTGGTTAGTCTTTGCAAGCGGGGGTTTCCATACTGTACCTCTTTCAAACCTGGTCGGGAAATCTGCTCAGAATAAGAGACAACACAGAAAATAAGCTCTTATGGACAACAATGAAGAGACCAGACATTCATGACGACACAAACGACAATGAAGTTGACCTCGAGGTGAACCTACGTCAGCGAAATATACATTTAATATGGGCCCTAAGCGTAAAACCATGATCGTGCTTAACATTCTGCGGATGCCCATAACTCCCTTAAACAACTGCAGAACGTACCCTATGCTGCCCCATCCGACTTATAAATCCCATATAACTACGTTTTATCATAACAATTGTGTAAAAGCAGCGTTTGAAAAAAATCTTGAATTGGTAAGCATGATGCGCGCGCAGTCACAGCATGGTTAGCGCTCCATGGTCCCTTTCAGAATACTGGGTGAAATAACTGATGCAATACTACCAAACCCCTTAAGAATCCAGCGACCCAGTCCATACATACCCACATCTCACAAAGCCAACGCTTAAGAGGAAGAAACCCAAGTAGTATTGGCAATAATACCACTTGTACCCTTATCAGCGCAGTTGCTTGTCCTTTTATAGGATCAATAACCCACGCAAGTTAGCCCGTAAACCTGGTTTAATTCACTTGACAATGCCCTGTGCACAATCATAACATACCCCGCAATAGTCGACAACGTGATGTACAAAAGGTGTGATATCTGTACTTTTCTTTCAATTATACACTTACCTGGTCAAAAAGCTTATTAAAACATCGATACACTGTTATATTTTGTATAAATCGCAAGCGTACATGTTGATTGCAACAACACACAACTGAGCGATAGGAAAAATAACTTACTACGGAAAGGCATCATCTCTTGAATGGCACCTCCCTGCGCTATAAGGTCAAGCGAGAGTAAGAAAACAAAGATGTCACCCGTACAATAATAATAACAAGCCACAAGGCCTTTGAATATCTTGACTCACTTTGAAGTAAAACAATAAAATGCAACAGAGAATTGATAATAACTTATATTCGAGCATTCGTGAACAACGTGCATTTAGATAATATGTGTTAGTGTGAAATCATAGTGAAAAGTTAAAGGCATTCATATCGTATAATGAACAAAAGGCGTGATTTAAAATTGAGAGCGGATTAATCACTCAGTCAAAATCTTATGATGAAAAATCAAAAAATAAGATTTGGCAAATTTGATCGAAGCAGAACCAAGCTAGTAAATAGTAGCAATTCCTTATCGGTGACTTGAACATTTGAATTGAAACCGTGAAATATGATAGTTTCAATCGTCCAGTCAGCCATTAGCATCTACACCAGGAAATAAAGAATGCGCAGGCGCAAACCACATGCTGTGGCGCTCTGACTCCTGCTGTTACACGCATGCGCAAGCTTTGCTTTCACTGATTGCATATAATGGTATGAGAAACCAAATTCCATTCAGTGATAATTTCAGTGATTAAGATAAGACGCATGCGCAGGGTAAAGTCTCATAATAGTTTTGTTCTATATGAGACGAAGCTCTGCAAGAAACGGAAAACGACATGGTTAAAGAAGGAAACAGTAAGGCTTGAGGTTCCTGAAACGATGAAATGAGGCTGACAAAAAAATTGTACAAGGGGAGGTGAAGGTCACTAAAGAGAAAGGCGGGGTAGATTCTAGTAGAAGTCCTTGTTGGGGACTTCTATTAGCACACCAGCGATTTAACCAGCTTAGGCATGCAACTCTAAGGAAACTCGGTCATGATATAATACGGCTATGGAGTGGATGTAGCATCAACTCGGTCTTGTAGAAAATTAGGCTCATAGGTGAAAGGAGAGCATGCGCAGTGTATGGTTATTCCGTACAATCATAGCGTATCAGAACAGAACATACACATTATGATGTCAGAATTGATCAATGTCACAAGTGCTCATTAAACTCTCAAATGGTAGACATAAATGTAGATATATCTAGCACACCGTGAAACGACTTTAAGCAGATAAAATTGTTGTACACGAACAACTGAGTGCATTTGACACACGACAAGAGAGAGGTAGGTGCTTCACGTATAATTAAAACAGAGCAAGTGGTTACATTGACGCCAGTGACGTCATGACGCAGCTACTCACCTATACGATTCAGTTTGGTGTCGATTCCGCCCGGGTGGTTGTGCTTGATCGCGTTCATGCGCCGGTTCTGGTTGTGTGGGTTCCCCTGACCCCCGGGGGCTCGAGTGCCTACCCCTTTCGGTCTAACGGCCTCCACGGGTAAAACTCGACGCCTCTTTTTGGGCAGCTTGGCGCGCGCTTGCGTATGGGAATAGAAAAGAGCAAAGTTACTGACAATTACCGGCACCGGAAGTGCGATTGTGAGTACACCAAGCAAGGCGCAAACAGCTCCCACGAACATGCCCACATACGTCTTAGGAACCATGTCTCCATAACCCACTGTAGTCATGGTAACGATGGCCCACCAAAGTCCCACTGGTATGGACTCGAAGTCATTGTTCGGGTTATACTGGATACGCTCGGCATAGAATATGAGCGCTGCAAATATGACAATACCGATGATGAGGAAGAAGATGAGCAGAGATAATTCATGAGCGCTGGCTTTGAAGGTGTGTATTAGAATCTTGAGGCCCGGTGAGTGCCGAGTGAGTTTGAACAGTCTCATAATTCGGATGATGCTAAAGAACTCGAGTATGTCATTTTCCTTCTGCAGGTTGGTCAGAAGGAAATCCAGATAAAATGACACAGTCGCTACAAAATCGATTATGTTGACTGGTGCGCGCATGAACTCGATCTTGTTGGGGGCGACAATGATTCGAATGATGAGCTCGAATGTGAACCAGGCGTTGCAGGCACATTCGATATAGAAGAAGGCCGCGTGAGGCTCGGTGCCTTTCTTATCCAACGACCAGATGGTGCTGTTAGATTTGTCGGAAAATAAGGTGATGTTTTGGATTACGGGTACTCTCATGTTGGGATGCGTCTTGAGGCAAAAGCTAAGGATGGAGATGAGGATGAAGAAGATCGATACCACAGCAACAACCTGCAACACGCAACATAAGAGAGTTACAAACTACACAGTCGGCAAAACTTCCGTCGTGGTAACTTCCAGCCTCACGCAATACAGTAGTGACAAAAAGAAAACACGCAGAGGCGGTACATCGATAACAATAGAGTACTCAATGGACGTGGTGCTCGAAAGTTTCCCATCACAAAATCTAGGATAAGCCAGTAAAGGGAACATAAAATATACAAAGTACCTAGAAAACATAGGAAACTGGGCACTCAGTAATTACAAATCACTTAGTATCTTCAGATAAAAAAGCTTACTTAATACCCAAAGAACGAGTATACCAAATACCACCGTCATCAATAGAGCGACCTATATAACACAGAAAACCTACAAAATGGCGTGAGGAAGGCCACTGAAACCAGGGCTCCACTTGCTGATCACCTGGAGCCAGATGTGAGAGAGGCGCGCCGACAGTCTCACCTAGAGCTCCCCAAAACCCCCATATCATCGCTCAGCACGCGACAAGAGCAGCTAACCCTCAACCGACACACGCGTTATCACCAACTCTCCCCCACAGTGAAGTACCCACTTAGTGCGTTAATGAGAGATGGACATTAAAACTACGAGCCATTACCCTTTAATTAACAAGAGCACGATGACCGAGTCCGGTCCTGCAGTGTTTTGTCAATGCGCAGGAGTTCACATTTGACAGAATTTCTGTGCAGTTGCGACCAGTGAGGCAAATGACAAAAAACCTCTCTGCTATAATGGCACTCAGAGGTCGTACGCACCCACCTGCTGTTTGCCATGTGAAAGGCTTCATGTTGGCTTCAGTGCACTTTAATTACAGGGGACGTTCGTGACAAAAAATTTACAACATCAGAAATCAACGTATAGGTGCTGCAAGCACAGAGATAAAATAATGAGGAAGGATGAAGTTGCATTGCTACCCCACGAAGCGACAGCTCCCGTATTGAACTCGACATTATGTAACACCGACAGAAGCTGGCGGCAAAACAACCGCGTAATGTCGGCCGCCGCCAATCCAAATCGTTTTTCGCATTGGCTCAGTTTACGGTACGAATACCCGCGGGGAATCGAGGCTATTGTTTCACCGCATCCATAGTGGTGTGTTATGTCCTGGTAGTAGGTTCAACGTTGTTTCAAATTACTGAGATGCAAAGATCAAGCACATCTCATTAAGTATTCAGTCACGTGATCGCACAATAACAAAACGTGTTGACAGCAGATATAACAATTCCCGCAAAACCATCGTATAAATTCCCAGTCAGATCGGCGACGCGATAGATGTCAGTAGAAAACAGCGAGGAGGAAGATTTGAAGCTTTGAAAACAGAAGATGTGACACATTTGTACGGTGTGCACATAATTGGTAGTTTCTATAGAGGTAGTATGGCTGGATCCTACAGCTGTAGTACGAAGCTAAAAGCGGCGCCAAGGAGATGCCTTAAACATAATGATTAAAATATGGGGATGACAATTCTTTAATTTTCCATTGTTTTCTTCCAACTAATGACCCTGTGGAATATGACAGTTACGGTATGAGCTGCTGCGAAACCGTTCGCTTGGAACGCATTTCTCGCTCAATATACTAAATTTGTACGAGATCAATATTTCCCTATCTCACACGCTAAGCTGGTATTATCGTCCTCACGATAATCGTATTCGCGGCGAGCTCTATAAGTACAGCCTTTGCAAACCAATGAGTGAAGACAACGGCTCTTTCATGACACTCGGACTCGCTCGGACGAGTGTCTGTGCCGTGGCCGTATTGGACTTGTAAGCCTCGCCACATATCATTAACCATCGTAACACGAAAACCTGTCCAGACCTTTAACAGCCCGCTGAAATACTGTTAACATCTTTACTTACAAGGCTGGACAAGTGAGGGGGTGTTGTTGTTGCTAGGCGACCCGGCGGATGTAACATTTGGGTAGGCTACAGAGATATTCTTGACGGGCGTTGGAAATCAATGTGGACGGATAGCGGACTAATACAATATGCAAGCAGGCCTGTCAAGTCAAAAGCTGCGGCGGGAAGCATCAGGGGCTTGGGCGGTTGGGGACAGGTATCTTATAGCTCTACCGCGCCGTCTACCGACTGAAACCGACACAGCGCAACCGACGTACAGCTAGCTCGTTATAGAACAGCTCCTGTCACGCAGCATGAGTTTCTCTGTACGGACGGTAATTATGTACATTAGCAACACAGAAACTACCGCGGTCCCTTTAAAACATATTTCTCGTCAATTTCATATTTATGTGGTTTTTTTTTGGCATCTCCCAAGATTGCCCTTGAACTTGTGCTTATTAATCAAGCAATGCTATTAATATTAATTGTGAGTAGCTCAGCCAATGACATTTATTACTCGATTTGTACCAATCAGTTAATGGTCCAAGCAGCTCTCTTATGAATATGCATAAACAGACTCAATATAAATTTTATTCTTGACATCCCGTCAGTAAAATAGTCGTTCATGGTCAAACAGCCGGAAGTTACTGCTATTTGGACTGCCGACCATAACAAGAAATAGCGCGTCTCGTGCTTTCGTCTTCTCCAAACAATTTTCATAGTTATACTCGATCTCAACGAGAGAATAAAACAGAAACATTTGAGATATTCGCGACAAACAACAAGAAGGCATGATCAGAGTTCCCGGAATGATCACTAACGAACAGCTCATTATCTCATTCCATTGGGCTCACTTAACACAGTCAAGCGATTTTGCTTTATCATTCTCGATATGTACCGCCTTTATTCCAGAATCACCACGCGTCATCACCGTCCTATGGCATATACCCCCTCTGTCGCAACCACAAATAAAACGCGCCCCCCCCCCCCACACACACACATACACATCCCGGGGCGACTGATGGACTATAAATTATGAAACACTCGGTTAACATCAGACGGTTGTCCTCTGCCAGAAATAGGCACCAAGCTCATCAGCTGATTATTGGGATTAATAACAATGCCCTCAGGGGTATTGTTATTGCCCGTTATCGCACTTATATCCTCATCCAAATAGGTCGATATATGGCTAGGATATTTAAGTAGAAGGCAACAAAAACATTTACGTAATCATTTCCCAGTCCGTTGTTTTTTATCCCCACATATGAATTATGATGCCAATACTGTAATAATAGTCACAAAAACATGCCTTATTTACTGTCTGAAAACAACTTCATATTGTAAATGTCAAACTCTGTTGTAGCAGAGTGTGAATTTATGGCAATATTGAGTTGAAAAAACATGCGGATATAGTATAGAACAGAGGAGGAAATGGGCCCCGTTGACTTACGCTAGGTATTAAAGCTCTGGTGATCGATCTGCAGTTAATTTAATATTGAATGTAGGGGACAAAACTTCAGATAACTTCACCATGGATGTAACCACATTGACCAAACAAGAAATAACTTATTCCTATATATAACCCCATTGACCTAACTACCGATAAATTATCCCTGCATGTAAGGCAATTGACCAAGCTACAGAAAACTTATCTCTACATGTAACCCCATTGGCCAAAATACTGATAGTTTATCCCTGCATGTAAGCCATTGACCAAACTACAGATAGCGTATCCCCACAAGTAACCCCATTAGCCAAAATACGGATAACAGATCAACAGTTAATTTGGACCATTCTACAGATAACTTAACTCTGCGTTTAACTTCTGTAGCCCTCTTTACAGTAACCTCATCTTACACCATTCTGTTGCCCTCTCTACAGTTACCTCATCTTACACCCTTCTGTTGCCCTCTCTACAGTTACCTCATCTTACACTCTTCTGTTGCCCTCTCTACAGTTACCTCATCTTACACCCTTCTGTTGCCCTCTCGACTGTTACCTCACCTTACGGCCTTCTGTTACCCTCTCGACTGTTACCTCATCTTACGCACTTCTGTTGCCCCCTGTACAATTATCTCATCTTACACCCTTCTGTTGCCCACTCTACAGTTACCTACAAAACTATAGTTAATATAACTGCGCACCAAACTAAAGTCAACCTAACCTTGCATGAAGCTCTGTTAACCAATGTACACTTTACCCTCACATAGCCATGTTAACCTTTGCCTCCCTCTCTGTTCGCACATATGACAGTATTCAACAACATATTAATCTTCCCGAGTATTTACTGGATCATCAATTGACGATCCTGCCTGCCCATACAACGATCAACTCTCATATAAGCTTGACGACCTTGACCTCTATATCAGCCTATCACCATTCCCTCTCCCCAGTCATCAGATACCAATGCCTGCCTTCCACCCAGGAGCCCGTTATTAGCTTTTATCAGTTTTAATTAAATTGGGGGCTCTTATCGCGTGACTTCTGTCAGTATTTATTCAGCTCTTAGTGTCCCACGAAGTGTACAAGGCAGACAATCTCCTCTCAAGTCCGCTACATGGGCGCCAAAGACTCCAGCTAAAGATAGGATTCGCTTTCCGCCTCGCACACACATTCAGCTATACACACATATCATATTATATCTAGTTATATATGACACAGATACCTCCATGCCACCGATAGACTGCCAAGACGATTGTTAGAACGAAAGACTTATATAAGCTGGGGGTCAAGTGGGTCAGGAGCCCCAATACCACCAGCATGCTGCAGGAACCCCATGCTTACTGGTGGACGACTGGAACCCCATAATTACTGGCGGACTGCTGGAACGCTATAAATGCTATCGGGCTGTAGGAATACCATACTTCCTGGCAGACTGCTGTAATCCCAAACATACTACCAGGCTGCTGTAATTCGATACGTATTGGCGGGCTGCAGGAGCCCCATACTTGCTATTTCTACTATCGGGAACATAGTACTGGCGGAAGACAGGAAACCCAATACTTAATGGCGGACTACAGGAGCCTTATAATTACTTGCAGACTGCTGGAACCCCATAATTACTGGCGGACTGCTGGAACCCCATAATTACTGGCGGACTACTGGAACCCCATAATTACTGGCGGACTGCTGGAACCCCATAATTACTGGCGGACTGCTGGAACCCCATAATTACTGGCGGACTGCTGGAACCCCATAAATACTGGCGGACTGCTGGAACCCCATAATTACTGGCGGACTGCTGGAACCCCATAATTACTGGCGGACTGCTGGTAACCCATAATTACTGGCGGGTTGAAGCGTGCGACAACGCAAATCTATCTGGCATCACACAAGATGTGACCTCAGCAGCTTGCATGGATATTGCAATATGTTGGGTGGTTTTTGCTTTTTTGGAACTGATTCTACTACGCATGGTTTAGAATGAGTACATAGGATGAAGGTTTGATCTGAGTGAAATTCTGAGGCTGGATTTGGAATTTACATAACTCGCCATGCAATCTAATTAGGCGTTAGAATACATCTGATAAAGTGCCACACTGAAAGCACGCTGTCATAGCGCTCCACGCTCGGCGTCAGTAAGATCAGTACCTCATCACCGACTCCGCTGCTTTCCCATAAACATGCTAACATGGACCTAGACGTGGACACATTTGATTGGCCATGCGCAAAGACTCGTCAATGCTTCTTACAGTGTGGAGCCTGCTCGTCTGAGATCCCCGACCTCGATTCTATAGTCGATATGCGGATGCTATGATTGCTGCTGCTGTTGTTGTTGCTGCTGCTGCTGCTGCTGCTGATGATGATGATAATGATGATGATGCTGCTGCTGCTGCCGGATATACATACAGATAGATGCTCCGATTGTGGTTGACAATGACAATAGATTCTTGTATCACCTCGAGAATATTCATTGTTGTATTGGGATGATTTGATGAATGGATCTCATTCTATTAACCATGGCAGAGATGTGGTTATATCTGAATGGATTTCATTTCATCAGCCCTCGACCCCTGCATCGCATTATTATCATTTCCTGCATATCATCTGCTTATTATATAAGAACAGCATATGAATGTAACATGGTTTCTCCCTAAGTAGCACCAGTTTAACGTTGTGTTTTCCCTAAATAGTACCTGTTTACCGTCAGGTTTGCCCCTAAAAAGCACCTGTTGATCGTCGGGTTCTCCCCTAAATACCATATGTTTACCGTCGGGTTTTCCGCTAATAAGCATCTGTTTACCGCCAAGTTTCCCCATAAAAAGCACTTGTTTATCGTCGGGTTTTCCCCGAAATAGCACCTGTTTATCGTCGAGTTTCCCCCTAAAAAAGCACCTGTTTACCGTCGGTTTTTCCCCGAAATAGCACCTGTTTAACGTAGGGTTTTCCCTTAAATAGCACCGTCTATCAATAGTTTTCCCACAAGTATATCAACTGTTTATCGTTCGTTGTTTACCTGCATATCGCACGTTTATCTTCTGTTTTTCATTCAGCTCTAGATCATCAGAGTTTTATCTGCACATCAGCTTTATATCATTTGTAGGCATCAAATAGATTCATCGTATCTAAACATCTCTCCACACTTATGCATCTTCTAGCTGTATGCATATCATTTATATATATGTATGTATATATATATATATATATATATCAATATTATCACATGAATTCTGGTACATCACATAGCCCCAGCTTCATCACGTAATTTATACAACATCACATTGTCTTAGTTTCATCACAGAGTTTCTGAAACATCACATGATCGCAGCGTTGTCACGTCATATGTATACCATTACATAACACTGACATCATCAATTTACCCCCTCGACACATAAACTCTTCACAGCTGCATAATCATCATATCTCACTATCATTAATCTTCCCTGTATTGTCACATCATCCCCACATCATTACATTATCTTTACGTCGTCTCTTCATCTCCAAATCGTCTGTACATCATCTCTGCATCACGTTTACAGCAGCTACATTCCTGCTTTATTCCCCACATGAAACCTTTGCCTCATCTCTCCTTTTATGGCCATCCCCTGCGCTCCTCGTTTAGCAGTCTTTCTCTGCAGTCTTTCCGGGCAAACCTCTCATTAGCTAGGCACCATAAGCTAGCTGAGGCCGAGCTCACGTTATATATCTTACATGAATGGCTAGAGGCCTCTATCAGTAACTCAATAGCCGGGTTTCTACAAAGCAGACACGGGAATGGGCCACGCTTAAGCGCCTGCGTCGCGTGCTCAAGTCGTAAACGAGGCAACAGGAAATCAGGCGAATGTCAAGGATCGGTAGCGAGATGCTATAGGAGGACTCTTCTACGTGCTTAAGTCATATTTGAGGACGTCCGAAGCCTGATGGTCGTCATCAAGTCAGTGTCTCTGGTGCAGGGAATGACAAAAACAGCCTTTCTCTACCTCCGTCGATTACGGTAAAGCTTTATATAGCAAACGCCTGTCATATGAAACGAACCAACGCATTGTGACACTGTGATTATGTAATATAGAGCTAATGGGCACAATGTGATCCAACAACGGAGCTGATAGGCGTTCTGTGATCCAAAAACAGATGCCAAGAGAACACTTTGATCTAACAACGGATCCGACCACCACACTATGATCCATAGACAGATCTAACCCTAAAAACAAATCCTAAAACAAAACTAATAAGCAAACTGTCGCTTTAATGTAGATAATACTAGCCTAGAGTGTAACTAGAGAGGACTAGCCTACTGTGTAACTAGAGAGGACTAGCCTACTTTGTAACTAGAGAGGACTAGCCTACTGTGTAACTAGAGAGGACTAGCCTACTGTGTAACTAGAGAGGACTAGCCTACTGTGTAACTAGAGAGGACTAGCTAGCTAGAGAGGACTAGCCTACTGTGTAACTAGAGAGGACTAGCCTACTGTGTAACTAGAGAGGACTAACTAGAGAGGACTAGCCTACTGTAACTAGAGAGGACTAGAGACTGGAATAGCCTACTGTGTAACTAGAGAGGACTAACCTACTGTGTAACTAGAGAGGACTAGCCTACTGTGTAACTAGAGAGGACTAGCCTACTGTGTAACTAGAGAGGACTAGCCTACTGTGTAACTAGAGAGGACTAGCCTACTGTGTAACTAGAGAGGACTAGACTGTGTAACTAGAGAGGACTAGCCTACTGTAACCTAGAGAGGACTAGCCTACTGTGTAACTAGAGACTAGAGAGGACCCTACTGTGTAACTAGAGAGGACTAGACTACTAACTAGAGAGGACTAGCTACTAGTGAGGACTAACCTACTGTGTAACTAGAGAGGATAGCCTACTGTATAACTAGAGAGGACTAGCCTACTGTGAAACTAGAGAGGACTAGCCTACTGTGTAACTAGAGAGGAATAGCCTACTTTGTAACTAGAAAGGACTAGCCTACTGTGTAGCCAGAGAGGACTAACCTACTGTGTAACTAGAGAGGACTAGCCTACTGTGTAACTAGAGAGGACTAGCCTACTGTGTAACTAGAGAGGACTAGCCTACTGTGTAACTAGAGAGGACTAGCCTACTGTGTAACTAGAGAGGACTAGCCTACTGTGTAACTAGAGAGGACTAGCCTACTGTGTAACTAGAGAGGACTAGCCTACTGTATAACTAGAGAGGACTAGCCTACTGTGTAACTAGAGAGGACTAGCCTACTGTGTAACTAGAGAGGACTAGCCTACTGTAGAGAGGACTAGCCTACTGTGTAACTAGAGGACTAGCCTACTGTGTAACTAGAGAGGATTAGACGACTGTGTAACTAGAGAGGACTAGCCTACTGTGTAACTAGAGAGGACTAGCCTACTGTGTAACTAGAGAGGACTAGCCTACTGTGTAACTAGAGAGGACTAGCCTACTGTGTAACTAGAGAGGACTAGCCTACTGTGTAACTAGAGAGGACTAGCCTACTGTGTAACTAGAGAGGACTAGCCTACTGTGTAACTAGAGAGGATTAGACGACTGTGTAACTAGAGAGGACTAGCCTACTGTGTAACTAGAGAGGATTAGACGACTGTGTAACTAGAGAGGAATAGCCTACTGTATAACTAGAGAGAGGACCTACTGTGTAACTAGAGAGGACTAGCCTACTGTGTAACTAGAGAGGACTAGCCTACTGTGTAACTAGAGAGACTAGCCTACTGTGTAACTAGAGAGGACTAGCCTACTGTGTAACTAGAGAGGACTAGCCTACTGTGTAACTAGAGAGGATAGCCTACTGTGTAACTAGAGAGGACTAGCCTACTGTGTAACTAGAGAGGACTAGCCTACTGTGTAACTAGAGAGGATTAGCCTACTGTGTAACTAGAGAGGACTAGCCTACTGTGTAACTAGAGAGGAACTACTGTGTAGAGAGGACTAGCCTACTGTGTAACTAGAGAGGACTAGCCTACTGTGTAACTAGAGAGGACTAGCCTACTGTGTAACTAGAGAGGACTAGCCTACTGTGTAACTAGAGAGGACTAGCCTACTGTGTAACTAGAGAGGACTAGCCTACTGTGTAACTAGAGAGTACTAGCCTACTGTGTAACTAGTGAGGACTAGCCTACTGTGTAACTAGAGAGGACTAGCCTACTGTGTAACTAGAGAGGACTACTACTGTGTAACTAGAGAGGACTAGCCTACTGTGTAACTAGAGAAGATTAGACAACTGTGTAACTAAAACCGAGCAAAACCACACATTGGTTCGTAAAATGTAGCAAACGGACGAGACTGTGAGCCTCAAATGGGGCCAACCTTTGTGTCACATGGATTCTAAAACAGAACGGAACAAACGACATCCTACATCCGTTGGATCGCTCACATGGGCAATAAACATGTTGCATGCGTTTAGAAGACACAATTAGTAAATGAGATATGAAAAATGGCGACACCAACTTTTTTTCTAAGTACTGTAATTATTACAACTATTGAAACGATAAAATAGATAAGAGTATGTATTTATCAATCAGACATAAAATGGCGGGATAATCATATGCCGATGCACAACAGACGACAGGAGCTGACGAGAGGCGATATAAAAACACCGATTACCAGCCACGAGAAAATGACCAGGTTATACGGTTAGTTCCATCGGTATTTCATCAAATTATTATAGACATTTCTGACGTACAGATTGATCGCAAAGCAACGAGTAATGATGCTATTTTTGAAATTTCCTGATCAGGGATCCAGCAGCCCAGGCTCAATAGCTAACAGACCCATTGCCAACCGATCAACCTCAGACTAGTCATATTGGTTGATCGGGTTGAGTACACAAAGCCGCCGTGTCCAATCGAGCAAAGGGCGCAAAGGCCACGTAGACAATCGAAAGCGATTTTTCACATGGAGTTAATCGAGCGCTCAATAAAAGAAATGCTGAATGCTCATTCATTATGTGATCAGCTCTTGAACTACGAACAACTAAATGCAATAATCAAATGGAAACTCGTCGGTCAGAATTGAAAATGTTGGTTCGATTGTAAATTATTGTGCTATTTGTTTGGCTAAATGGTATTGGGGGATCTACACGACGGTAATCAGAAATATTCGCTACCTCTTGTCCTTGTCAGCATCCATGCAGCGTCAGACGGTTTTACATCACATTAATAATTCATGTATAAAATATAAGGACACTGACGGTGGCCGCTAACGTTCACGCCGCTGTCATCCTCTCGGTCTTTCAATTTAACATTCAGTAAATACATCCGCTATACGCAGGTGGTCGTTATACTTAGATGTCAAGGATACACGTTTAGGTAATTAAAGACTTGTACATCAATTCACATCGAATTGATCAGTCTGAGCGACCGCGCAAGCTGAGCGTAGCGGGACGTTTCCCTACGAGGACTTGCGCGTCAATACTTCCACGAACTACGCCCTCTCTCAACTGCATCATACCGGGCCATTCGTGGTGGGCTCCGTGGGGTTTTCCAGGCACAGCGTCTGTTTGTAGCCACCAAATTGGCGGAGGAATAATAAAAAGCAGGAGGCGTCGAGTGCTCTCCTAACAGTGCCCTTCCTCATCACAGTCCTCCTGATCCCCACAAACACTCAGCTACCGCTAACCTTTCCCACAACCTACCCTGAAGCCCAGCACCGCACGACGAAAGCAGCTTTTGGAGACCCCGACCCGACTTCTAGGACAGCAGTGCCACAGTGATCCTCGTGATCTTTGGCTTCCACACATCTGACAGCTGCAGTGTTTCTCGCTGACCTTACTCGACATAGCAACATAACATTAGCCTCAAAGGCTGCATGTTTGATCAGTTATAGACCTTGGTGTGTGGAATGGGGGAAACATAAGGTTGTTGTACTCGTCTATGCAACAGACCCGCAGTGTATTATAGCGTTCGCCAAGATGTAGTCTAAATAAATGACAACTCAATATGTCTATAATGTACCGATATCTGTCTGATAACTCTATCCAGATACGGTACCGCTATGACCCGATAACTTGGCGACAACAACAACTAGCGTCATATGACCGGGCATCTCTGTCCACGGTGACGGAATTTCTGCCAGACCAAAGTGACCAGAATTTTGACAGGCCAACAATAACCAGAATTCAATCTTCCACGATGATTAGATTCGGCCAAAATGACCAATGTTCGGTTTGCCCCCACTCCATCCCCCTCCCATATGGAGTGGTTTTTGCGAATCCATCATTATCGTTTCACCTCATGAAATTATGTTTTGCTATGGGTCCCAAGAGTTGCTCTAGTTTGCTACACGTTGACTAGTCATGTCTTCACTTCCCCGAACCCCTTCTACTCGGAGCAGCCATGATGCATGACAATGTGCCACACTGCCATACTCGTGAAAGAGTGAGACAGACGACGTCAAGAGCATCTCATCTATCACACACTAGCAGCACCATCAGCAGCAGCAACTATGACCCATCACTTGTCGCCAATGCACTGGCATTGAGCCGCAGCGTTATATGAGTGTTCCATCTTTATCAAGCTATGCACGTGCTCACCCGAGAGCCCACATCGATCTCCACTTTACTCTACCTACACGTACCTACACGTCCCCAAACCCCACTCTCATTTCCAGAACCCGTTAGTGTCACCAACACCATATTGGCAGATATTTTACATAAACACACTTGCAATAACAGATCATTTATAAGCTCAATAGCTTCGTACATTAGAGAAGCCTATTATATCAACCTCCGAGGCTACATGAATGCATGCATACATACCCACATGCGCACATGAATGCCTCATGACCTGTTTGTGTCGTTGTGTCCCCCACTAGCGTTGATTTGATCCCACATAATCACCGGCACAGATGCCTTCACCCCATGCGCACACAAGATATGCTCATTCTTCGCAGTAATTGCTGACGTCGATTTTTACTTGCCTGCAAATGACAGATCTGCTATTTTAGCCCGGCCGGCCGATGGAGCGCATACGAGAAGGCCATGACCAGGAGCTACCGTCATTGCCATGCCAGAACAACACAGACCCGAGTGCGCCAGCAACGCCATGTCTTGCTTAGCAGATTTGCAGCACCTCGCAAAACATCTCTGGAACGACATGAAACCAAATACACTGGCAATAGAGGAAGAGGCCGGATACGAGGTCTCAAAGTGGACTGCCGTGCAGGAAAAAACCAATGACTAACGAATGAATCTAATGCAAGTCAATGCAAGGCCTGAATCTGGTCAAACAGACCTGAACCAAAGGGACTAGGCTCAGTGCTAGTCAACTGAGCTTTGAGCTGATGTGCTCGGCCTCGTACTAGCTAGTTTGGCCAATATACCCGGATGACCCCAGGGAAAGCTAGTTTGTCCTAAAGCTAGCTGAGTTTAGTGCTACCTATTTAATCTTATAGCATGCTGGTTTAGTCTGAGCTAGCTATTTTGTCATAAAGCATGCTGAGTGAGTCTGGGCAGGCTACTTGGGCTTTAGGTTATATAAATGAGTCTGGTGCTAGCCATTTTGTCTATAAGCATACTGGTGGAGTCTGGGGCTAGCTATTTTATCTAAAAGCATACTGGTTGAGTCTGGGGCTAGCTATTTTATCTAAAAGCATACTGGTTGAGTCTGGGGCTAGCTATTTTATCTAAAAGCATACTGGTTGAGTCTGGGGCTAGCTATTTTATCTAAAAGCATACTGGTTGAGTCTGGGGCTAGCTATTTTGCTCTGGTTAAGCCTGGTAAGGCCTGAACGTATTCAGAGAAGACCCACACAAGCTAACAGATCCACGAACTGGTGAACAAGCATGGGTAAAGCTTGAAGGCCAGCTTGGTGTTCTGTCATAATGGACTGGTCATTGGCATCACACTGACCAAAGCAAAGTCAATAAGTGGTTCTGTAATGGGTTGACCAAGACTGTTGGCGGTGACCGTGAATGAGCTACATCTCGGCCAGTAAACGACGTGTGTGAACCAGGTAGCATGGACACGAGCGCGATGACAATACATGGTCCGTACAAATGAAGACAAAGACTGCGACCACAGCAACAACAACCAGTCTGACAAACGATGACTACTTTCTAAACAGCCTCAAGTCGGCAAGGTGTTGCCGCACTACCTCATACACACACCACCCAAAGCAGCCTTAAGTCGGCCAAAGACTGCGTCAACACCCAAAGCAGCCTTAAGTCGCCCAAAGACAGCGTCACCACCCAAAGCAGCCTTAAGTCACCCAAAGACTGCGTCACCACCCAAAGCTTTAAATCGGCCAAAGACAGCATCATTATCATCCAAATCCGCCTTTAGTCGGCCAAAGACAGCGACACCGCCCAAAGCAGCCTTAAGTCGGCCACAGACTGCAAAAACAGCCTAAAGTCGACAATATGGTGCATCTTTGCCAAGCAGCTTCAACTCGGTTAGACACTTTGTCCTGGCCTTAAGCATCCTTCAGACTAATAAATACTGCATCACCACCCAAAGCAGCTTTCAGTCGACTGCAGACTGTTTGTCCATTGAGAGTGGCCATATGTCGTTATGAGTCTATCCACATAAAGCAGCAGAGCACCCGACACCCGGCAGACAATAATAACTCACCTTGTCGAATTGGACAAGATCTCTCAGATCCTTTTATAGGAGAAAACAGAGCTCGTTAGGCAGGGATTACGTCAACGAAGTGAAAACCTTCCCATTGACTGCGTAGGAGGATTAATCCGCTAATATCGATAGACAATGGTGTTTTATGTGTCATTGGCAAATGA
The DNA here is from genome assembly GCA_034190875.2 of Urechis unicinctus. Classification (NCBI taxonomy): domain Eukaryota; kingdom Metazoa; phylum Annelida; class Polychaeta; order Xenopneusta; family Urechidae; genus Urechis; species Urechis unicinctus. The sequence goes on along the minus strand of CM067344.1, from coordinate 39,904,762 downwards.
AACAACCTATATGAAAACCGAGATGTGATGAAGTCGAGGAAGTATCCGTCCCATTGTCAACGTCTAGTTCCGTCGTTAGTAGTTTATACAGCCATATACTCCCTACTTGAACACGCGCTAGATTTAGCTGTCGGTGACAAGGGGATCGACTCAAGAGGCTCAGGTGGTCTTCCGTCTTCCAATGTGACTCTACAGGTAAGAAGTGGATCCATATATCTTTGATCCCATGCTCCATGGATTGTTAGCTTTTGAATTATATGAGGGGGGAGCGGAGACTACAGCTCTGATCAGTGTGGCCTACGCAGCAAAGACAACATGTCTGTCGAGGGGCTATTGGTCTAAATGTATCAATATATAGACCAAGCTTCTCGTTGCTTGGAGAGCTTGGGACCGAATTGACATTCTGAACTAACATCATTGTACCTCGCTAGAATGACAAGAGCTGACACTCCATGCTTGTCAATCTGAAACGTTAACTGATGTTTACAGAAAACGCCAGTTCTATTTTGAAAATGAACATCATTTGTGTGGCATTGTTATGACAAAAGAAGAATTGCATAATAAGATCAAGTGAAGGTATGGTGTTGACAAGAAACACAAGAGCAAACGGCAATTTTCATGAAACACTAGTGGATGTTGATCATAAAATTGGTAATGAGATTGAAACTAAATTTTAGACAGATTTTGATCATCGGAGAAGATTGCAAAGGAAATTAGAGTGGATGTTTTGAACCAAATCAGATTTGAGATTGTTGACGTTTCTCAAGTAGTGATTACTATCACAATTCCATCGTAGATTGCTTGTGGTATCATGCAAAAGTCAGCGACGAAACCGAAGCAGGAAGTAAATAGGAAAACTGGGGAATAAGCGGGAATGTGCGGCTTGATGCGGATCACGAGGAAGGCATCGTCATGCAGCAGGAGGCAGGAATGCTTTCATGTCGTCTCAAGTAGCAGTAACATGGGAAATTGAGGATAATAGCACGGACCTCGTGTTAGCATCGTCTCTCTGTGCGAGGGGTCGAGGTGCAGCTTGGGTAGCAAAGCATCAATACACAGCTGGTATTTGCCAGATAGGCGCGTTTTTGTGGGGCCGATGTACAGATATCGTCTGGCCAGTGATCAGCTCTCCGCTCAAGGGGGATACTACTCTATCTATCTCCAGTCTCGTTCCCTCACGGTTTTTAGACCAGATTAACGCATAAAACTCAGCTGCACATGTCAATGATGTACATAATGGAGTCGTGTTTACTACCAAACAATCGCTCACTCGCTATCCAACCGAGCGGCGACTTTATAATGTGTTAGATACTAAACTAGAAAAGCAGAGGTTATGTATTATGGAGAAGGTTGGTGGGGGAGTGGGGAGTTTAGATAAGGTCACCTGTACGGGCGCGCCGTGACACGCCGGTAGTGAGGGCTACACGGACGTCCTGGTGCTAGGACAGGGGGCATCGGGATAGCGTAATGAGATACAGGTCGAAACACAGCCCCCGTCGCCTCGTTTTGGTGTCTCGTTCGAGTGGCAGGCGGCGAGGTGGGCATCCTGTTCTCTTGTTCTTGACATGGCAGACGGCCGTACAGAAATGATTAATTCATACGCAGAGAAGAAGGCCTGGAGACATATACTAGGAGTATAGTGAGATGGGGAGGGTGGTGGGTGCATGTGGGAATGATGTTTGGATTTAGAAGTTGGTATCTGTATGTGGGTAAGTTGGTTGGATAGGGAGGTTGGTAGATGTATGTGGGAAAGATGTTTGAATCGGTAGGTGAGTGGGTGATTGTTGGAGGATGTTGTGATAGGGAGGTTGGTAGGTGTATGTGGGAAGGATAGTCGATTGGGAGGTTGGTAGGTGTATGTGGGAAGGATAGTCGATTGGGAGGTTGGTAGGTGTATGTGGGAAGGATAGTCGATTGGGAGGTTGGTAGGTGCATGTGGGAAGGATCGTCGATTGGGAGGTTGGTAGGTGCATGTGGGAAGGATAGTCGATTGGGAGGTTGGTAGGTGTATGTGGGAAGGATAGTCGATTGGGAGGTTGGTAGGTGCATGTGGGAAGGATCGTCGATTGGGAGGTTGGTAGGTGCATGTGGGAAGGATGTTTGGATTTGGAGGATGGTAGGAGTATACAGGAAGGATGTTTGGATTGGGAAGTTGGAAGGTGCATGTGGGAAGAATGTTTGGAATGGTAGGTGTATGTGGGAAGGATGTTTGGATTGGTAGGTGTTTGTGTGAAAGGATTTTGGATTGGGAGACGGGTAGGTGTGTGTGGGAAGGAAGTTTGGATTTGGAGAATGGTAGGTGTATGTAGGAATGATGTTTGGATTGGGAAGTTGGTATGTATATGGGGGAAGGAAATTTGGATTGGGAGGCGGGTAGGTGTATGTTGGATTGAGAGGTGGTAGGTTATGTGGGAAGGACGTTTTGACTGGGAGGTAGGTAGGTGCATGTTAGAGGATGTAGGGATAGGGAGGTGGGTATAGGTGTATGTGGGAAGATGTTGCGATAGTGTTGGTGGTAGGTGTGTGTAGGAAAGATTTCGGGATTGAGAAGTGGGTAGGTGTATGTTGGAAGGATGTTTGGATTGGGAGGTTGGTAGAAGTGTGTGTGGGAAGGATGTTTGGATTGGGAGGTTGGTAGGAGTGTGTGGGAAGATGTTTAGATTGGGAGGTTGGTAGGAGTGTGTGGGAAGAATGTTTAGATTGGGAAGTTGGTAGGAGTGTGTGGGAAGGATGTTTGGATTGGGAAGTTGGTAGGAGTGTGTGGGAAGGATGTTGGATTAGGAGGTTGGTAGGAGTGTGTAGGAAGGATACATGGATTGGGAAGTTGGTAGGTGTATGTTGGAAGGATGTTTGGATTGGGAAATTGGTAGGTGTATGTTGGAAGGATGTTTGGATTGGGAAGTTGGTAGGTGTATGTTGGAAGGACGTTTGGATTGGAAAGTTGGTAAGTGTATGCTGGAAGGATGTTTGGATTGGGAAGTTGGTAGGTGTATGTTGGAAGGATGTTTGGATTGGGAAGTTGGTAGTTGTATGTGGGAGAATGTTGTGATAGGGAAGTTGGCATGTGTTTGTGGGAGGATGCTGTGATTGGGTTGTTAATAGATATATGTAGAGAATTTGACAGGGACACATCATTTTGCACCTAACTGACCGCAGCCACTGACCACGTCTGCCTTGGTCTTCTAACTCTCACCACCCACACCGCCTGCCGTCCTATTCCGACCCGCTCACCCTGGCCCCATTTCCGATCAAAAGCCACTCAGTCTTAGCGGCGCCTGGTGCACCAGTGGTTACACCCACACAATGACTTGGCATTAAGACGGTAACTGCCTTACCTGCTATCTCAAGTCAAATGCAAGTAAATGAATCAATGTGGAGGCTACACCCCACCCCAAACACCCCCAAATCGCACCTTGCTTCACTATTTATCTAATGGTTCACTAATTAGCGACCCGAGCGTCCCGACAGCCCATCATCATCATCATCATCATCATCATCATTAACAGCAGCATCACCACCACCACCAGCATCACCACCACCACCAGCATCACCAGCATCACCAGTATCACCAGTATCACCAGCAGCATCACCAGCAGAAGCATCTTTAGTATCACCAGCACCATCACCAGCAGCATCACCAGCAGAAGCATCTTTAGTATCACCAGCACCATCAGCAGCATCACCAGCAGCATCACCAGCAGCAGCATCACTAGTATCATTAGTATCACCAGCAGCACCAGCAGCATCACCAGCAGAAGCATCATTAGTATCACCAGCAGCACCACCAGCATCGCCACCAGCATCACCAGCAGCAGCATTACTAGTATCACCAGCACCATCACCAGCAGCATCACCAGCAGCAGCATTACTAGTATCACCAGCACCATCACCAGCAGCATCACCAGCAGCAGCAGTATCACCAGCAGCATCACCAGCATCACTAGTATCACTAGTATCACCAGCAGCATCACCAGCAGTCATTAAGTTAGTATAGGCTTTTATTGCACACAAATACTAACGTGTTACATGGCGCTTACAAAGCCGCGGTAAATATGGATAGATTGTTCTGATTGAGCAGCCGCCTTCTTGGATAAATAGAGGAAAAAGAGGGACTTATATGGTGATGGAGATGAGCTAGAACAAGAGGTAAAAAAGATAAAACAAAACTCCAAAAATAGTAGGGAATGTCACCACCAGGCGATTGACTGGACCAGGCAGGATGTTCCAGCCTCTCGTCAAGGCGAAATCCGGACCAAAGTGGTGTGTTGCAGATATATACCCCCTATTAGTCGCCTCTTACGATCTGCAGGAGAATACAGTGGGTCTATTCTTATCCTTGTCCCTCAAGGGGGTAGCATCACCAGCAGAGGTATTAACTTCCTGATTACCATTATCTGATAAGACCAGCGCATATATATAACGGTACAGCCATTTGGATATAGCTTAGTTAGTAATCTCTCGGGTTCAACACAACTCCCAAGGTGAGTGGCTATAGACAAGCTGCTCATACCTACCCGAGGTTAACCAGTACAAACACATGTGAACATCATGCAGTCCTAACGGTCGCTAATCTAGTCCAGGTAAACGATCAGCACTTTAACGCGCACTTGGCAACAGAGCTAGCTGTATTGGATGCGCGAACCTGCGTGCAAATGCAACGAAAATAACAATAATGACGCTCATTAGTAAACTGTGGACGCTTCAGACCAGTTGCTGTCAAACGAAACATAAGCTGCCATGCAGCTGCCACATGCAGCTGCCACATGCAGCCTCTGTATTTCTGGAAGGTCGAACAGCACATCGAGGTGCATTCATGTTTGAAGGTCGTTGCAGGTTCGAATCCATCTGTTGTGCCGGTTTGGCAACTTTTCTTTTATACAACAATCACAATACATTATTACCATCCTTAACATTATCATCTTCATGAATTCACCTTCACGGAATTTCATAAGGGAGCAAGGGGTGTGAAACAAACTACTACGCCAATGTACAAATTCGAATTGATAAAACAGTTCAGACTTGGTTCCTGGATTAGATTGTTTTCTCACAGCAGCGCTGTAACAAAGCCTTATGCCTATTGCAGAGCATGCGACATCCACTGCAAACATTGAAATACTAATAAACTGCACTGAGGGAGCGATGTGAACTACGCTGTATGAAATGTGTGTTCATGCTCTTAATTAGGACAATATACAATGGATATCACCCCCCCAAAAATTGTAAGAATTCGTCTTGGGTTTTGCTCAGAACCTAGCAGGAAGGCAGGTTATCCTGAATATAAATGTTCCCTGCGAACCCAGTGGCGTAAGACACTGAACAGAGCACATCACTTGGTCAGATTAACCGAAGAAAACGTTTTATTGGGTCTGATAAAACTAGACATCTTAAAGTGTTTAGATTTTAACAGCCATTGGTTAATGGAGAAGTAGACATTTATACAATGAATAGCGTATTCCTTGATCCGAACCCCGGTAGATTTAAGATAAACAGAATAGACACAGAAGGGCAAAGAGGTTTGAATTGAGAGATTTGACCGCCTTTGTATGTACGCACTGGATCAGATCTTGTCGGTAACCGTACCTACTTAACAGAAGGCGGGCCAGCTGCGGAGGTCCTGAGCAGACTACCAGAGATCTAAACTAGAAAAGAAAAGCAGGGCAGATCTAGTATAAACGTGGCTGGAGCATGGAAATGAAGACAAAAATGCGAGCGAATGGAACTGACTGATTGTACGTGAGCGGAGCAAATAATGAGGACGGCTGGCTGTTACGTTTGTATCAGTGGCTATACAGTACAACACACGGGAATGACAGCTATGAAAACAGTTACCTACATAAGCACCAGCACCTGTACTGCCCACGACGAGACACAAACTACTTTCATCAATTACCACATTTTCACTACGCCATCGCAATCGATTTAGGCGGACGGGCGCGCAATTAGCCCGCGACTTAGCGGCATGAACGGTCTGTTGCTCGGGCGAGAATCGATGACGCCGTTTTGGGCTCTAATTAGGCTTTTACACCTGTACAGGTGGTGGTGTTATGGTAGGGGTGCTACTGGTTGCTATAGTGATTGACCAAGGCGCCGGTATATACAGGTAAGCTTTACCTTGCTGGGGTCGCATCTCGGAGGCTAAGGTAGTAATAACAAACGACCACTTTACGTTAATCAGATTATATTGGCGCCCCACCTGCCTAGCCACAGCCGTGTAAAGCACTGCAACTAGCACCCATTTCAAGGATTCCCATGAAAATATTTTATGACATTCAATTTCATCTTAAATATGCTCCACTTTATACAATTAGGTAAAGTCGGATTCCATGAGGATACCTTTAGATCTTTTGATCTAAAGTAATTACCGCTTTTTATTGGGAACAAAGACAGGGCAATGAAATAACGGAAGGTTTGAAACATGATAGATTGGACAAGTTAAATCGAAAAGTCAACTTATCCATGCTGACGAACACTTATGAGTGAGAATAGCCTAGGATAGGGCTACACAATGAATATACCGGGCAAACACCAATCATTGTTAACTACCGTCACAAACACAAGCAGTACATCATATGATGCCCATCGCTATTGGGCGTCATATGTAGTTATCTTGGCAAAGAAATGACACGGTCCAAGCTTTAGAAGCAAAGCATAGCAAAGAGAGATAGAGAGCGAAACTGTCTGTTGGAAGCTATTAAAAGCTTACACAAGGTAGCGTTAGTGCAATGCTTCTAGGCGTGCGATATTTAGACCAACTTTGCAATGGAGTGAGAGTCTGAGAGTTATAGTAGTTGGGATTCGTGACCCACACCTGCTGATTTTGATAATAATGTGCTTGAAAATCTTCAACCGAGAATTATAAATCTTCTTCTATACAACATATTTTACAGTTGATGAGAACTGCTTTTACATAGTCTAAATGAACTTCCTTAAACCCGGGACACAATGAAGAGCGGAAGATTGGGATTTTATTCCCCTTTTAGCTCTAGACCAACTTTACACCTAGCTGTCTAACGACGTCAGATACCAGATGACATTCAGTCTACATAAGAAACCATGAGAAAACACGGTATTATATCCCTACAGTTGTGCAGTTGAGAAAAGCACCCACCTTAGCGGAATTGCTGGAGTATGGCTCATCAAACAATGCCCAGATACGTGGCTTGATCCTTTGCCAGCAGTTGAGATCGCCCGTAGTAAACTCGTCTTCCAAACCGAATTTCTTCATAATATCTTCTTCCGTTGGTTTGTCAGTATCGAGATCGAGGCGATCCAGTATTTGTAATGTTTCCTGTGTATCCCGGTGGGTAGTGTAGGTCATCCAGCAACAGGGCTCTACTTGGTTAGCATCCAACCCCCAGAACTCAAGCTCCTCTTCGAACAGAGGGCCACATACATCCGTGGGATAGTGGAGTTTGCCAGTCCTATAGTAGTTAAGAATCTGCCCGAATACTCCTGGATGTCTGTCAAAGAAGTATTCATTGAGTACCGGGTCATAATTAGCCAGCGCTTCGGTTAGGCGGGACAATCGCGTAGCAGGGATTTTCTTGAGAGTGGCTTTGTAGGTTTCGTGCCGGATACCGCCGACATTGATGATGACTCTGTTCTCGGAATCGGACATGCTTACAGCCGCACTGATGTCGTCCAGTCGAGGTGGTCGTCAGGTCGTTATAGTAAGGAAGAGAAACGCAACATGGCTATAGGATAGCGCGGTTGGCGAACACACAATACACTTCACCCCAAGCGAGGGCACTAATGGGTGAGAAGCCCCCGCTCTGAATACAGCGGGCAAGCTTCGGGACCAGGTGGAATCTCTTTTAAATAATGTTTTAAAACAACTCTCTGAGAGTCGGTGATAGATAGGTAGCCAACAAAATAAAGGTCATATGTAGTATCCCTGAGATGTGTCACCGTAGGAGATCGCGGGTCTTCAAGCACATACATCGGTCGACTAGAGGAGAAAACAGCTTAATCCATCGTGTGCGCATATCCTTTGGTCAGCAAAAGCGATTATCACAGACAAGATTGATTACCTAGTGCCCAGGGTTAGTTAGATTCCACACAATACCACACAAGGCCACTCATAAGAGGCACTGACTCTTAATGGCTGATCTGGGTTCCGCCTTGTAACGTGACACCAGCAGCAGCGATCGTGTCAGCAGCAGACTCAGTTCCAAACGGTCGTGTCAACAGTGACGAACAATCGTGTTAAAAACAGCAGCTGTCTGGTGTGGTTCCCCCATTACGGAGAAGTAATCTCTGTACTCCATAACTGTCACCGCCACGTTGACATCTGCAACAATGCAACATACATCAGTATCGACACACTTCAGTTTAGCATCAAGCAGTTCTACTGCATAAAATGGCGACCTGTATTTCTTTGTGTGGTTGTTCGATGAGCTAGCACGAAATAATAGGGACATTCACAACATCTGTTCACGACCTAAGAGTCATTGATCACAGTTATTCGGAAATTTATGACCATTCATATCGGCTAATAGTATTGATTATTATACAGGTGTTAGCGACAGGTAAGTCATGATGTTCCAGCTGATGAGCACTCGTTATTCACTGACATGTAAGCCATATATTACGGCATTTGCCAACAAAGGCGTAAGCGCCACCCCGCTATGACTGGAGCAAGATGACACGTCAGATCAACACCACCCCCCCCCCCACCCCCACCCTCCAACCCGACCCAGCCTCCAGTTCCACCAGCCTTCACATCTGACACCTCAAGGAGCATGTCTCAGATTGTGCCTCCCAGACTGTGACATCCTCTAGCCTCCCAGACTCTGTCATCATCTAGCCTCCCAGAGTTAGACATCCTTTTGCCCCAAAGACTGTGACTCCTCTCGCCTCCCAGACTGTGACATCCTCTAGTCTCTCAGGCTGTGACATCCTCTAGCCTCCAAGACTGTGACATCCTCTAGCCCCCCAAACTGTGACATCCTCTTGCCTCCCAGAGTTAGACATCCTCTAGCTTCCCAGACTGTAACATCCTCTAGCCTCCCAGGCTGTGCCATCCTCTAGCCTCCAAGACTGTGACATCCTCTAGCCCCCCAAACTGTTACATCCTCTAGCTTCCCAGACTGTGACATCCTCTAGCCTCCCACAGTTAGACATCCTCTAGCCTCCCACACTGTGACATCCTCTAGCCTCCCAGACTGTGACATCCTCTAGCCTCCCAGACTGTAACATCCTCTAGCCTCCCAGACTGTGACATCCTCTAGCCTCCCACACTGTGACATCCTCTAGCCTCCCAGGCTGTGACATCCTCTAGCCTCCCAGACTGTAACATCCTCTAGCCTCCCACACTGTGGCATCCTCTAGCCTCCCAGACTGTAACATCCTCTAGCCTCCCAGGCTGTGACATCCTCTAGTCTCCCACAGTTAGACATCCTTTAGCCTCCCAGACTGTGATATTCTCAATCGTTCCAGGAACTGACATCCCCTAACCTCCCAGACCGTGACATCACTTATGCTCCAAGAAAGTGACATCTCCTAGCTTTTCAGACTGTCACATCCCGCATCCATCCAAACTGTGACATTCTCTCACCATCCAGGCCGTGACATTCACGTGCCTTCTCGCTCACAACCTCCCGACCCAAAGCTTTCTCCAACCAAATTATATAGTATATTGAATGATATAAGCTTAACACTATTTGGGATAATGTATCAATGAAAAACATCCATAAAAAACAATAAATACAACAATATAACTACAATAATTGGTCATAATCACCATTACCTTCAGACAACAGAGAGAGCCAACGGCTTACAAGTACGGCAAGGAAACAATTGTCTGAATTGTTAGTGAGTTTCTGTAATGCAGTACGAGAAAAAGTATGGTAAAAGTCTGCTCTAACGGATGAGTTAAAACGACGCTGAATTCATATGCAGACCAGCATTAATTTTTGCAAATCAATGAACGTGTAGTGATTCAATATGTTAAGTTTCGAGGAATTCGTGTCATAGGTGGGCGCACAACTACAAACAGTATGGATCTTTGACAATGGACATTCGAGGGAACATATGCATCAATCGATACAATTTCAACTAAATAAATACACACAAACCCACACACACGCAAACACACACACACACACACATACATACCTATATATATATATATATATATATATATATATATATATATATATATATATATATATATATATATATATATATATATATATATATATATATATATATATATATATATACATATATATATATATATATATATATATATATTTATATATACATGTTTCCTCTGCAGGGAATTTAGCAGATGAAGAACGTGTTGTTTGGGAAGTTGGGGACTTACTGCACCTCTTGTAGAAACAATTAACCTATAACACTCTTTCCGAGCGATATACAACTAGCAGTCGACAGACTAAAGTGTGTAGGGGTACTAGCAAACAGCGTAGAGGCGAGGTACATGACATACAGGTAGACATCTTCCTCCACCTCACGCCGCAAACAGTTGCATCTATACAATATACATACATACACACAAGACAATTCGATTTCCTGGCCTGCTCCGCTTCACAGCGCTGTAATGCCACCCCATACTGGTCAGGCAGCGGTATCTCGCTCCAAGCCCGCCAAGTCACTGGATCGCATGATAATATTACAATGCTCTTGCGCTCTCGCCTGTTGCTATTACAACGACTGCTTGACCGTCCTTTTTTTTTAGGGCGGGCGACATACTCATGACTTAATGTAATCCCCTACACAGGTATCCTTTGACCCGCTGAACATGGTTTATATCAGCGATATGACAGAATCCCCACACTGGTTGTGTTATGTCTATGATCAGCTATTCACACCGCATGGAAAATAGCAATTCAAATGAAAGTAATCCTATCCTTTCATTTATATATTTCACAAGCGAATTCTCCCAGACCCCCAACATCGATACGAACGCGAGGGAACCTACTTACGTGAAGCAGCATAAATCCGAAACAGAGTCGGCTTCATGCAGGAATGCATTCGAACGTGGGGGCTCCATGAGCAATTTGACTCACGCTAGCATATATAAACAAGCGGACCCCATTAACATGGGTAGGGGATTCGTGTAGCAGAGAGACGCGAGTTCCGCTGCGAGTACTGCGAGTGCGAGTAGACAAGAAAACGGCACAGCAAGCGATTCACCTACCTTGCTGGTTGCCTGTGCCTGTAAGAGGAGATGTCTGTATCAATCACCAGTCGCTTTCTCATATATTCCCGGCATTGTTACTACGATCACTTTGCCGGTGTGAGGACACGCTGTACCGATGACGTAGCCGACATTTTAACCGTCACCAACTCGGTAGACTGGCAGCAGCAGCAGCAGCAGCAGCATCAGCGGTGGGTAGCACGCGGCCAGAAGGAACGCTCTACTCTCACTCTGCCATCAACAGCATACTGCGCTGGCTGCATAAATTATTAAGTCGATTCTGATTTGGTGCATGAGCTTGGCATTAGGAACACGAGAGGGGGTGGAGTAAGGGGTTGGGAGGAGGTTTCCCAGCGGTGACAGGCTGACAGAGCCCAGCGCTCGAGACGATATAGTCACCACCCAAGCCCCAACCCCTCCTGCCCAACCCCTCCCCACACACACACTCTCCCTATTTTCCCCAACCCCTTAGCACGCAACCCCAACCCCTCCCGACGTCAGCTCGATCGATACCCAAGCCACAAATGCAGGTGTATATTGATGCGTATGCTAGCGGAAGAGGGGATAGGGGCTAGGGGATGTCGGGAAACATCGCTCTGCTAACCCGCAACATCCCACGACAAACCGTTCCAAGTACTAACAACTCCTCAACTGACAACGACTAACAACTACAAAATCGTTGGCCCTCCTCCTAGAACAACTTGCAATGCAGCAGGCTACTTCGACCCTCAGCAACCCTTGACAGCACTAGTAGTTAGGAAATACTCGTGTTGTTTGCCAAGTCTCGGAGCATCTTGGTCAGAACTACCCGGCCAATAATGGGCGGCCGTGATAAGAGACAGGTTATGGAAACATCATTGCGATGCCAGAAGGCAATAGTGGTCATTTGTACCAACACAGAGATAACTTAACAACCCTGCCAGTGTATCGTCATTATTGGGTGAATAAACGGCCTCATTATGTTATGCGGTGCTATTCGCACTACCAAACACCCCCAAGTGACACATCGTTAACCATACCTTAATCAAGTGCGATATTGCGATGGAAGCAAATGAGTTACGCAACGATGCCAGAATATTCCCAATTCAATATTGACCCCATCCATATTCACATAGCCGCCTAGCAAACCGACCCGCTATTAAGCTGTTCAATATCATCGTTGCGTGTTTGCTGGTATTGCATCAAATCCCCCTTATTATCGAAGAACAATATTGCCGAATATCACATGCAATATTCACATAAACATCATTGCACAAATGTCGTGCTTTGCTCAATCTGCAATACATTTCACAATATATCCTTGGAATTCGTACATCGAATTTCGCGTTATAATAAGGAAGCTTATCCAGAAGTACTTAAATAACACCCCGTGTTCCCTTCACTTAGTTAAGCTGCACTATATTGTCCCGATTGCCTTCATTGAGAACTATCAAAGAATACTTGAGACAAAGTATATTTCACATTTTCAAGCCGGCATGCTTATCAGAGCGCTGTTGTCTCATGTGTTCGTAGGAATTCAAGCATCCAAATTATACTTACACTTCCCATGTGAAGACCCAACTTTACGATTTGTGTAATAGCCATTTGATAGAAATTTCACCGTGAACGTCGGTACTGTTTATGGTCGCAGTGATGAAGATGAGACGTCAATTGAATGGTAACGAGAAAAAGGAGGTTTATTTCAGAATGTTGGGGTACGGATTCCGTATCCCGTAAGTCCGAATATATATATTACAAAACTGTGATATAGAGTAACTCTGATGATGTCCAGAGGCTACTGCTGAGCTGGAATTCCAAACTTCTATGTGCCGTACAGAGTTGGCCTTCCAACTAGGTCCGTACGACGGTGACTGTTTCGTTGCCCCAATGCTGAATGTGTTTTTAACTTCTGGGGACGGAGGTATTTATACAAATGTGTGGCGTCGTCAGCAAGCGTGGAGATACAATTACCTTTAGCTTTAGTTAAAGATCAAACGGGCTGATGTTAATTGTTATGGAAATTGACGGGTTGGGAATGTTTACTTCAAAGGGCTCTACTTGCTACACCGGGACTATTTAATTTGGATAGTGGCCGTTTACTTCAGATATCACGGTTAGGTATTTAAGGGGGTTGGGGGGGGGGGGGGGGGGTGTTGCATTATGACTCCACACTGGTTGACGACGCTTTCTGCAGTTATTACATAATATCTAATTGATAAGGACGGTCACAGAAATATCTATTTCTAATATGACGCATAATCTATATTTAACAGTGTTCTTCTTTAAAATTGCAAGTATAACGCCCACTCGAAATACTGTTCGATGTCCTTGATAAAGCTTATGATATTTGCCATCTATTGGACTGCTTACCTCTGGTTTCCCATTACGACGCCTGTACTTTCACAGAGCATAACTAATTATGACTCCACACTGGTTGACGACGCTTTCTGCAGTTATTACATAATATCTAATTGATAAGGACGGTCACAGAAATATCTATTTCTAATATGACGCATAATCTATATTTAACAGTGTTCTTCTTTAAAATTGCAAGTATAACGCCCACTCGAAATACTGTTCGATGTCCTTGATAAAGCTTATGATATTTGCCATCTATTGGACTGCTTACCTCTGGTTTCCCATTACGACGCCTGTACTTTCACAGAGCATAACTATAACAGTCTCACATTCGGTATCCCTCTACTTCTGCCTGATCTTGCATAAAACAATGTTTATCAAAACGACGTTGTAATATCTATCGTCTAGCGGTTTTAACAACGAAACAGTTCTTATTTCTGGTAACTTTCATTGAGGTTTTCCAGATAAACCGCCATTATTAGCAATGTAATAGCATCTGATAAGACCGGATAGTTTCGATGCCGGTTCAATGCCATCTCACACCTATTTCCATTCAATATCCCCCAATCCAATTAAACGCCCACGCGATTCTGTCCGGACATAATGCCAACAATTGATGTATAAAAACATCCATTGTGCACAAACACTCAGCTTCATCGACCACTTCAGGTGAATGGATGAAACTGTGTATTCGCGACCTTATCCGTTGGCAAGAATTGTCAGGTGCGCCAACTGGATGTTGATTGGCACATCACCTGGAGAATCTACTGACGTCGTTGTTATAATAGATCCTGCTACTCGGCTAACGTGATGGTGTTATAATAAACGTCACCAGGCCTTGCATCAGAAATCAACAAAAGTACTTTAGTACCTAGGTACTGACCATACGCTGCAGCACCATATAGCAGCAGATGGAACGGGTCAGTTACCTGCTCATAACGACTAGGTAACCTCTTGACTCTTGCTCTTATACATATTTGATGCTGTAGTGCCATGTTGTCGCTGTCACATTGTAGTGCCATGTTGTCACGCTGTCGTGTTATGCTGTCACTCTCATGCTGTAGTGCTCTTAACGCTGTCACGTTGTGGTGCCATGTTGTCACGCTGTCGTGTTATGCTGTCGCTCTCGTGCTGTAGTGCCATGTTGTCACCGTCACGTTGTAGTGCCATGTTGTCACGCTGTCGTGTTATGCTGTCACTCTCATGCTGTAGTGCTCTGTTGTCGCTGTCACGTTGTCGTGCCATGTTGTCACGCTGTCGTGTTATGCTGTAGCTCTCGTGCTGTAGTGCCATGTTGTCACCGTCACGTTGTAGTGCCATGTTGTCACGCTGTCACTCTGTGCGTGTCACATGCTGTCGCTCTCACGCTGTAGTGCCATGTTGTCACTGTCACGTCTCACGTTGTAGTGCCATGCTGTCAGGCTGTCGTGTTATGCTGTCGCTCTCACGCTGTAGTGCCATGTCGTCGCTGTCACGTTGTAGTGCCATGTTGTCACGCTGTCGCTCTCATGCTGTAGTCACATGTTGTCGCTGTCACGTTGTAGTGCCATGCTGTCAGACTGTCGTGTTATGCTGTCGCTCTCACGCTGTAGTGCCATGTGTTGCTGTCACGCTGTAGTGCCATGCTGTCAGTGTCGTATTATGCTGTCGCTATCATGCTGTAGTCACATGTCGCTTTCATGTAGTGTGTCACATGATGTCGTGTTACGTTGTCGCTCTCATGCTGTAGTGCCATGTTGTCGCTGTCATGCTGTAGTGCCTGCTGTCAGGCTGTCGTGCCATGCTGTCGCTGTCATGCTGTAGTGTCATGTTGTCGCTGTCACGCTGTAGTGCCATGCTGTCATTGTCAGGTCGTCTCAGTGTAGTGCCATGCTGTCGCTGTCACGTGTGTAGTGCAGGATGTCGTGTCGCTGTCACGTGTGTTGTGTCGCTGTCAGCTGTCGGCTGTCGTGTTATGCTGTCGCTCTCACGCTGTAGTGACGTCGCATGTCACGTGTCGTGTTGTCACGCTGTCGGCTGTAGTCACATGTCGCTGTCACGGGGTAGTGCCATGTTGTCAGACTGTCGTGTTATGCTGTCGCTCTCACGTTGTAGTGCCATGCTGTCAGGATGTCGTGTTATGCTGTCGCTATCATGCTGTAGTCACATGTTGTCGCTGTCACGTTGTAGTGCCATGCTGTCAGGCTGTCGTATTAGGCTGTCGCTATCATGCTGTAGTCACATGTTGTCGCTTTCACGTTGTAGTGCCATGCTGTCAGGCTGTCGTATTATGCTGTCGCTATCATGCTGTAGTCACATGTTGTCGCTTTCACGTTGTAGTGCCATGCTGTCAGGCTGTCGTATACAGTCGCTGATGCTGTAGGACATGTTGTCGTCAGGCGACACACAGTCGTGATGGGAGTCGTGTTATGCTGTCGCGACATCAGTCGTGATAGGCCATGTGTCGCTGTCACGTTGACATACATGCGTCAGGCTGTCGTGTTATGCTGTCGCTCTCACGCTGTAGTGCCATGTTGTCGTTGTCAAGTTGTAATGTCATGCTGTCACTGTCAAGCTGCATTCCCATGCTGTCATTGTCAGGTTATAGTGTCATACAGTCGTGATGGGGAGTGGCTGTCAGGCGACATACAGTCGTGATGGGAGTGTGACTGTCAGGCGATATACAGTCGTGATGGGGAGTGACTGTCAGACGACATACAGTCGTGATAGGGAATGGCTGAGAGGCGACACACAGTCGTGATGGGGAGTGGCTGTGAGGCGACATACAGTCGTGATGGGGAGTGGCTGTCAGGCGACATACAGTCGTGATGGGGAGTGGCTGTCAGGCGACATACAGTCGTGATGGGGAGTGGCTATCAGGCGACATACAGTCGTGATGCGAGTGGCTGTCAGGCGACATACATTCGTGATGGGGAGTGGCTGTCAGGCGTGATAGCGAGTTGTGATCGGCAGACGTAACCGTAGGTGTGGGCCGACACTACCTTGATCCACCTCAAGCCTCTGCTGCAGTGAGCTGTTGTATTGTGAGCTTCTCGTCTGATACCTAACGATGGACAAGCTGACACAAACGCAAAGTTACTATTTCTCTAATCACAGTAACAGGCCCATAAAAACGCCTTCGCGGTAAGGTCAATCTACGGGAGCTCGCGTAAAGATGTCAGCCAGCGACGCAAATTAGAATAATCACAACTCTATACACATCGGAGAACGCACGAATCTGCAACAGTAGCCCACTAAAGCCAGCCAGGGTTGGGCTACGGTTCAAAGGCGTGAATCGGGTCAGGGGATAGACGAGACGGTAAGCTGATAGGCTGAGGCCAGTCTAAACGATGATAGGGGCATTTTCACCGCACAGCAATGACGTCATTGGCTGTCAGCACGTGTTCGCCAAACACACGGCGTCGGAACGCCAGCAATTGGCCACATAGCTCGTGAAGCGATTGCGTGTTATTAATTTGCACAATATAGTTCTTATCAGAAAAATCGATAACAATGCATAAATGATTGGGGCAATGACAAGCGGGCCGCATGATGATTTCGACCATGGCATTGTTCACGATATTGTTGAGCTAGACAAAACTGCGTCAGCTGATTCAGTTAATGGTGTTGTCAAGGTCATACGAACAAGTCTCAAAATGCCCCATTCGCATCCAACGTGTCGGAAAACAACGCAACATACGGACGATTTGACCACTTTCAACGGTGACGTTTTCAGTGGCATGAATTAAGAGGCCGAGCTAGTGAATCGAGAAATTAACAGCGGAAAATAATAACACATAACACATAACAGGCCACTTACGTAGATTGAACCCCTGTGCATAACGGATACGGTTTCGAACAGCCCTCATCTTCATTGTCATATAGCAAATGTCAAGGGAGGCAACAGCCGTGAGTGGACACCTGCCTATTACGAACCTCTGAGCTAGTCACGTAGTTATCCGTTAAAGACAAATTATATTGTAATATGAGATATTTGAAACCTATTGCAGCGAGTTTGGGGTGGTGAGTGCAAGTTGGCCGGTTTCGGCTTGTATGTCTAACACAGTCTACGCATAACTCTAAGGATCAATATGTACACAGAGAGAGCCAAGCAATGCTGACCCCATCACCTCACACCCACATGACCACAGTTGATATCCACTTGCCGACAATCTCAGCGGACGGGGTAATGCGTCAAGCTGCTGGGTCAATATTACCTCACCAATAATCAGTATTAACACTTGTCACAAGCGAAACTCACCCTCAGGCCGAATGTATCACTGCGAGCCAGCATCTCGTGCTGTTATGTAATCATCGGCGTCGGCGTGTTTGCGCGAAGCACACCCGTACAGCTGGTTACCAGGCTACAAAATACATCGCTACCCACATAGCCATGGATAAAGTATCTGGAACTAGCATTAATCAGACCGCCCTATTCATATAAAGTATCACTATCTACCATCTATCAGACCGCCCTATTCATATAAAGTACCACTATCTACTATCTATCAGACCGCCCTATTCATATAAAGTGCCTCTATCCACCATCTATCAGACCGCCCTGTCCATTTAAAAAGCCTCTATCTACCGTCTATCAGACCGCCCTGTTCATTTAAAGTGCCTCTATCTACCATCTATCAGACCGCCCTATTCATATAAAGTACCTATATCTACCATCTATCAGACCGCCCTGCTCATTTAAAGTGCCTCTATCTACCATCTATCAGACCGCCCTATTCATATAAAGTACCTATATCTACCATTTATCAGACCGCCCTGTTCATTTAAAGTGCCTCTATCTACCATCTATCAGACCACCCTATTCATATAAAGTACCACTATCTACCATCTATCAGACCGCTCTATTTATTTAAAGTACCACTATCTACCATCTATCAAACCGCCCTATTCATTTAAAGTACAACTATCTACCACCTATCAGACCACCCTATTCATATAAAGTACCACTATCTACCATCTATCAGACCACCCTATTCATATAAAGTACCACTACCTACTATCTATTCTCTATCAGACCGCCCTATTCAAAAAGTACCTCTATCTACCATCTATTAGGCCGCCCTATTCATATAAAGTACCATCTATCTACCATCTATCAGACCGCCCTGTTCATATAAAAGTACCTCTATCTACCATCTATCAGACCGCCCTGTTCATATAAAGTACCTCTAACCATCTATCAGACCGCCCTGTTCAGATAAAGCCTCTATTCATATAAAGTATATCTATCCTACCCATCTATCAGACCGCCCTGTTCATATAAAGTACCTCTATCTACCATCTATCAGACCGCCCTGTTCATATAAAGTACCTAAACCTACCATCTATCAGACCGCCCCTATATAAAGTACCTCTATCTACCATCTATCAGACCGCCCTGTTCATATAAAGTACCTCTACCTACCATCTATCAGACCGCCCTGTTCATATAAAGTACCTCTATCTACCATCTATCAGACCGCCCTGTTCATATAAAGTACCTCTATCTACCATCTATCAGACCGCCCTGTTCATTAAAAGTACCTCTATCTACCATCTATCAGACCGCCCTGCTCATTTAAAGTACCTCTACCTACCATCTATCAGACCGCCCTGTTCATATAAAGTACCTCTATCTACCATCTATCAGACCGCCCTATTCATTAAAAGTGCCTCTATCTACCATCTATCAGACCACCCTATTCATATAAAGTACCACTATCTGCTATCTATCAGACCGCCCTATTCATTTAAAGTACCTCTATCTACCATCTATCAGACCACCCTATTCATATAAAGTACCACTATCTACCATCTATCAGACCGCCCTGTTCATTTAAAGTGCCTCTATCTACCATCTATCAGACCGCCCTATTCATATAAAGTACCTATATCTACCATCTATCAGACCGCCCTGCTCATTTAAAGTGCCTCTATCTACCATCTATCAGACCGCCCTATTCATATAAAGTACCTATATCTACCATTTATCAGACCGCCCTGTTCATTTAAAGTGCCTCTATCTACCATCTATCAGACCACCCTATTCATATAAAGTACCACTACGTACCATCTATCAGACCGCTCTATTCATTTAAAGTACCACTATCTACCATCTATCAAACCGCCCTATTCATTTAAAGTACAACTATCTACCACCTATCAGACCACCCTATTCATATAAAGTACCACTATCTACCATCTATCAGACCACCCTATTCATATAAAGTACCACTATCTACTATCTATCAGACCGCCCTATTCATTTAAAGTACCTCTATCTACCATCTATTAGGCCGCCCTATTCATATAAAGTACCATTATCTACCATCTATCAGACCGCCCTGTTCATATAAAGTACCTCTATCTACCATCTATCAGACCGCCCTGTTCATATAAAGTACCTCTATCTACCATCTATCAGATCGCCCTGTTCATATAAAGTGCCTCTATCTACCATCTATCAGACCGCCCTATTCATATAAAAGTGCCTCTATCTACCATCTATCAGACCACCCTATTCATATAAAGTACCACTATCTGCTATCTATCAGACCGCCCTATTCATTTAAAGTACCTCTATCTACCATCTATCAGACCACCCTATTCATAAAGTACCACTAAAGTACCCTGTTCTATCTATCTACCATCTATCAGACCGCCCTATTCATATAAAGTATCTCTATCTACCATCTATCAGACCGCCCTGTTCATATAAAGTACAACTATCTGCCATCTATCAGACCGCCCTGTTCATATAAAGTGCCTCTATCTACCATCTATCAGACCACCCTGTTCATATAAAGTACCTCTATCTACCATCTATCAGACCACCCTGTTCATTTAAAGTGCCTCTACCTACCATCTATCAGACCGCCCTGTTCATATGAAGTACCTCTATCAACCATCTATCAGACCGCCCTGTTCATTTAAAGTACCTATTCATTTAAATTGCCTCTATCTACCGTATATCAGACCGCCCTGTTCATTTAAAGTGCCTCTATCAACCATCTATCAGACCGCCCTGTTCATTTAAAGTACCTCTATCTATCATCTCACAGACCGCCCTGTTCATATAAAGTACCTCTATCAACCATCTATCAGACCGCCCTGTTCATTTAAAGTACCTATTCGTTTAAAGTGCCTCTGTCAACCATCTATCAGACCGCCCTATTCATATAAAGTACCTCTATCTGCCGGGGTTTATTAGAGAACCATTTTTTGTCATCATCCAAGCTACCTTTATACACGTCCTCAAGTTCCTATGGCCCATCGTCCTCCCACTCCCGCAACATTACTGTATTCGTCGCATTGCTGAGTATATTAACAAGTTCCCGACTAGAGTCATTGAATCCCTTACAACTGACCTTTCACTGAGTGCATGTTCCCACAGCACACACCAGCATTTACTTAGCAGATTCGCTCAGAATGAATTGGCGGCCACTGAACGTATTACGATGGTATTCTGTGCTTCCTCACCATGAATCCTAATAAAGCAGTTAGGAATCAATCCCCAAGAGTCCATTAATTGCCTTGTTGATGGTCAAATACATAAATAATAATGTCGTTAATTGACAGACAGTGATACAGACCATGGTTGCAATCAATATTAGTAGATTTATCCTCGTAATTGCGCGCGTATAGATTCTCGGACTCGATGTCAGGTTTTCGAGAGCAACGCTATTGCCTGTGTCAAACATAAAGCGCTATATGTAGCGCTTCATGTGGCTGAAGTCGCATGGCGATCGTAAGCCTAAAATCGGAAACCGATCGTCTGTGATGCATAGTACTCAGAGTATAGGATCTCTTGGCTTTTGTTGACTAAGTGTTGTCGAGTAAATGTACATATTTCCGCGAAAAGTATCCCCACAAAAATCAAGGACAGAATTTGGCAGGAACGAGAAAGGCGTTATCACCAACAGGAATTCATTTCATGTCTCGATGTTTCATTTGATCCCGGTTCATGAAGATCACAAACCAACCATTATTCTTGGCGAGGCGCTCAAATGCAACATCAATCGATATCAGAACGGTTAGCATGAAACCTGGCAGTGCAGCCTTGATCATGAGCCGCGATAAGGTGACCGAGAACACTATCGTATTGGCCAGCTTGTTCATTGGCAAGTTGTTGTGTAACCAGGGGTCGCGCAAGATAAGCAAGGTGATTAATCAATCACAATTGCTGGTCTGCATCTCTGTACAGGAAGTCGATTTAGGGGGACACTTGAGTGAATAACGAGGGTCGACCAGCTAGGTCGTACTTCATGAAAAGCCAGTAAGCATGATAGGTGAGTGCTTACTAGGTCTCGTGTCCAAATTGCACCAATTATAAATGTCAACGAGTGACAGATTAGTCAGGTGTAAAACAAAATAGCTCCAATAAAAGAACGATTACGTGTTAACCAGTTACAATGTTGCACGATAAAACACGGATGCGGGTTGAACATGATAGGTGAAACTCACAATAGAGCAATAGAGATAATTACTCGTACCTAATATAAAGTCAGTATATATGATAGACGAGTGGTATATATATATATATATATATATATATATATATATATATATATATATATATATATATATATATATATATATATATATATATATATATATATAGACAGAGAGAGAGAGAGAGAGAGAGAGAGAGAGAGAGAGAGAGAGAGAGAGAGAGAGAGAGAGAGAGAGAGAGAGAGAGAGAGGAGAGAGAGAGAGAGAGGAGAGAGGGGAGAGGGGAGAGAGAGAGGGGGGGGAGAGAGAGAGAGAGGCAACACCACCTTAACTGGGACCGATCTGCAGTGGCTTCAGATTCACACAAAACAAAACCTAGTGCTGACCACATCACCACTTTTATCGCACCCAGTAGATCATTGAGGATGAAAGAACAAGCCATAATTGTATCAACAGCATTGCCCATCAGCCGTAAGCTCGCAGAGGCCACACGCACCTACTGCTCCATACAGCTCCCTATGCATCTATACAGCCAGCAGACATACGAACCATGAATCAGCCAGACCAGACGGCTTGCAAACCCATCTGGCAGAGAGAGGCAAGAGGTGGAGGATGGAGAAAGAGGGTAAGCGAGCCAGTTGCCTCCATACGCGGTCTCCCGCGATACCGGTGCATGCAACAGGTATCAGGCACCGGCACTACGAATAGCCATGACGTCACAGCAGACTGCCTCGTCTCATCGTGCCTTACTGTATTGTGGATGCTCCAACATTGAGCATTGAGTTATATGCTCCTACATAAAAGACCATTGAGTCTGCGAGCGCGGGTGCTTTTATCTCTCTTGGCAACAGAGCGCACTAGTTCCAGCGCAGAGCATGTAGTGAATTGTTGCATTGAATCCTTTCTTTGTTTGATGTGTAATGTGACCCGAGTCAATTTCAAGTAGTATCAGACATGCAGTTCGCTGCACATGCAGCAAACGGAAAGCGCCGTAAACACTTATACGCGTGACACCTGATAATTCTTTCCTTTGTGAAATGGATAGAACATCTAAGTAGCCACCACCCAAAGACACTACCTGCTCCATTATATGGAGCAACTACAGCCTCTGCCAAACATGGGGTACATGGAAAATAAACACAAAGAGACACTCGAAAAACTGGCACACAAAAGCTCTCCCGCGGCCTAATACATACAATCCTGAGCACACACCCAAATACACCCACACTTGCAGCACAATCATCGTTGACAAGATGCTATAAATAGTCTGACTACAAGATGGTGAGAACATTATAGAAGTACTCGTGAAATGGAAAGATGGCGCATGATGCACAAGTGATGTGAGAGGATGTTGTATGACTCGCTGGTTGGATCAAAGGAATGGTGTTGCATAGAGTACCTGTGAAATTGAAGGATGCTGCACAATATGTTGTCAAGGAGGATGTGTACATATGTACTAAGTGACTCAAATAAAATGAGCAATTACAGCGCGTAACATCAGGTTTAGTATATTTATAGATAATGATATCTGCACGTTGTTTCAAACATTGTGTGTCTGTGAGGATGGCATTTGAGTGAAATAATCCTATATTACCCATGATGTATGTTTCTATGCGCCAGGAGGGTGTGTGTGTAAGCTAGGAAGATGTTACATGGGCCAGGGCGGTGTTATATGTTTGAGCCAGGAAATATTTTACATTATAAGAATACGAGCCAGGACGATGTTATGTGGTGAGTGTTTGAGCCAGGAAATATTTTACATTATAAGTATACGAGCCAGGACAATGTTATGTGGTGAGTGTTTGAGCCTGGAAAGATTTTACATCATAAGAATACGAGCCAGGACGATGTTATGTGGTGAGTGTTTGAGCCAGGAAAGATTTTACATTATATGAATACGAGCCAGGACGATGTTATGTGGTGAGTGTTTGAGCCAGGACATATTTTACATTATAAGTATACGAGCCGGGACGGCTTAATATGGTAGTTTTACAAGCTATGATGTGTACAGGATGTCAGGCGGATTTTACACGAGGAGTGCATCAGTCGGGACGATTTTACACGAGGAGTGTATCAGTCTTGATGATTTTACATGAGGAGTGTATCAGTCGGGATTGTTTTACATGAGGAGTGTATCAGTCGGGATGATTTTACATGAGGAGTGTATCAGTCGGGATGATTTTACATGAGGAGTGTATCAGTCGGGATGATTTTACATAAGGAGTGTATCAGTCGGGATGATTTTACATGAGGAGTGTATCAGTCGGGATGATTTTACATGAGGAGTGTATCATCATGTTTTACATGAGGAGTGTATCAGTCGGGATGATTTTACATGAGGAGTGTATCAGTCATTGATGATGATTTACATGAGGAGTGTATCAGTCGGGATGATTTTACATGAGAAATGTTTACATCAGTCGGGGATGATTTTACATGAGGAGTGTAACAGTCGGGATGATTTTTACATGAGGAGTGTATCAGTCGGGATGATTTTACATGAGGAGTGTATCAGTCGGGATGATTTCAGTCAGTTGGGATGATTTTACATGAGGAGTGTATCAGTCGGGATGATTTTACATGAGGAGTGTATCAGTCGGGATGATTTTACATGAGGAGTGTATCAGTCGGGATGATTTTACATGAGGAGTGTATCAGTCGGGATGATTTTACATGAGGAGTGTATCAGTCGGGATGATTTTACATGAGGAGTGTATCAGTCGGGATGATTTTACATGAGGAGTGTATCAGTCGGGATGATTTTACATGAGGAGTGTATATATTACAAAGCGTGTGTGTGGTCGTCGAGATTGCTTCACGTGGTACAAAGTGATGAAAGCATCTAGATCGATGTTTTATGGTATTCCTGTCCGCGTTCGGCCATTACACCATTTGACGAATTAGCATGTTTACGCGTGGGCGATAATAAAGCGACCTGTAGGATAGTGGCATTCTGGTCGTATTGGTGTTCCATAGCACGAACACCCCGGCGCAGACAGCGCTGATCAATCCCCGCCATATATTGGCCGCTGGCTTTCAGTCTCCTTGAAGATCTACGAGAGACAGAGTAGGGCTTCGCGTTCTACGTAGAGGCAACGTCCATGGGTTCCTATGCTGCTCCATCAAGCTACAAACACAAAGACTGGCGTCGCGTGCTGTCAACTCATCCTAACGGAAACGAGCTATAAATAGCCTGGTCCGCAGCACTGTCAATAACAGCTGGGCTGCAGACATAGTGCATGGCCCACTAATGACGGCCGCGGAAGCTTACGACTATTGTAATCATGGGCATCGATTAGTTTGACATGGGCGCCGTTCAGCTGCGTATGTGAGAGGATATGACGAAAGTGACAGCTGCGATCGTGACCAATAGGGGTGCTAGGTTGAGGGGCGTGTAAGTCTGATCATCCCGCAGACACGTTTCTCTTAAGCTGACTTATAACTGTCGGCAGTAAGAGACGATTGTGAATGTTTTGCGCTTGCAGGTGGTCAGGAATGATGTTTGGTAAAGTGTTGCCCTCAGTTTTTAATTGCATCTGGACTACTTGGCAAATAACATTTTCCCATACAGAGGTAACAAAGATTTCTTTTCAAACGCTTGCAGCCATAATGGCTGCAGCTACGAAATTGGCCATTCATTAGCAAATTGATATGGCGTCTGCCACTTGTTTTTCACAACATAACATTGATACCTAAGAGTAAATCAGCCATGTGAATGCGGGTCAGACATTCTGACTCACGTAACGTTTACATAACCGTTGGGTTAACAAACTATATGTATTCAGTAAGCACGAGATACAATAAAATGAGTATATTTACAATGGTAGCGACATGACTCCGCCTACAGCGCCTTATTATGGGTCTTTGCGCCTACACTGCTGCTCAGCAACACAGCCATGCGCCTTCAACGCCTTTCCATTGGCTTGTACGCTAACGACTCGGCAGATCCCCTCATCAGATCTATAAGATCCAGGTCCCCATATCAATAAAATTCCACATATTCCGGATCAGTTACCAGCTCAGTCACAGCTTGGATCCTTCCGATCAGTTAATTACCTGATCCCCGAGATCATTTTAAGCTCGGATCCTCTAGATCAGCGTCGATCAGCATCTTTGTGATTAGAAATAACACTGATCCTCCAGATGAATTAAAAACTGGTTCCTAGCGATGAACGACAAAACAGCTAACTCTACAGTTGGTGCATAGTTTTCTTCGATTACAATTATTAATAATGAAAAGGATTTACAACTTGATGCGATCATTACTCGAACGCTTATTGAATAGCATATGCAACTTATCCAGTCATTACTAGTATCAATATTGGATCCGACACGGAAATATATATCCAAAGCACCGGCGATAAAACCAATAACGGTTTTATGAGGCGAGGTGTAGGATTAAATCGGCATGTGCTATGTACTGTGATGCGAGCAATTGAGCGTGTTGGGTGAAATACGACTCAGGGCTAGGATTCTCCCCTATGCGGTGACAGTTGATGTCTCAATATTGGCAAAAAATCTGTCAGAAACGACCGCAGTGTCAAGGGACTTTGCTACTAGCCCTTACCAAGCAAACACCCCTGATGTCCCAGATAGCGTTTGGAGCGTGATGATGAAAGGTCACCAAGTGCAGAAGCCTGTCTGTCAGCTCGACGTCACGGAACCCTAGATGGGACAGATGTTAGCATGGGTAGGGGGAGACGTCGGGATATGGATGTAAAAGAGAGATATGGGCTGGTCCTAACTCAGGTCATCCGCCATGCCTATTGGTATTAGCAGCACCGACTGGTATACTGATGGTAGGTCCATTGTTATGACAGGAAGCGAATCATCCGGTAACGAGGAGACTCATCAGTGGTCAGGGTTGTTGAAGCGGGAGGGGCGGGGGAGGGTTATCGGGGGCGGCTGGTAGGTTCCGAGGAAGGGCCTAATAGCTTTACCTTCCCCACCGACTCCAAGCAGCCTCATCAATGATAGAGCTAATATCCCCAATGACGCCATGAACGACACCCTACAGAGCAACAACAAATGCCAAGCGCTTACTCAATAATCGCATCAGCAGCAGTTGCAGCAGCAGCTTCAGCAGCCGCAACGGAAGGATGCTCGGAGATGAACATTTGCAGCGTCTGCGGAACTCATAATTGCCAAGAATCCAGACATTCTGAGATAAATGACTTGGTTGGTCTGCTTGGTCTGGTGCTGAAGGGGAACCCGCCCCGGGACTTGTGGCTTGACCTGCAAAGCTCCGGACACAACTTGACCATTAAGGCTCTCCAAGGTAGTGTGGTTACGCCAGGTGTTTTCACCCAAACACACGCTCCATTTTGTAGCTTGTCCGTGGGTGGTGAAGCATTTATGATAACTCTATATCAGCAGCGGATAGAAAGCGACATTAAAATGATTTGCGTTGAAGCTGTGCCTCCGATGTCTGTTAACAGTACCAAGGACGCCTGGGCTAGAGTCGCGTTGGTGGTTTCCTTCAGCAGTCCCCTCTCTCTCCCTCATCAATTACAAGTCGGAGCCACCATACATCAACCACCCTCCCCAATATTCCACATCAGAACTGATTTCTACTTTTCCTAATCCAGTGCTGTTTTTTCCCTGCTGAACAATCAACTTCTTGTGATTATATCGTTAACTGTAGCAAGCATTTGTCCTAGCGATAATTATTCAGTAGAATTGGGTTTTCTCAGACATTGAATTTCCAATCTCAGGATCATTTCAACTTGGATTATTGAAAAAGCATCTTATTCCCATATTTTATTGGGGAAGTTTGTACGACTTTTTTTATCCCCACCATCTGGTAACTGTCGCTATCCAATCTACACCTCTACAGGACCGCCAACTTAGTCGATGATTTCTGTGCCACTCTCGACTTGAATAGATTGGTGCTGACTATGGAGCGGCGTATTTGTCCGGGCTCTGCAGTAACACGAGCCAGGCGGAGCGATCATTGCTGGCACTCTCTCCCGAGTCCGGGCCAGATAGACTTCATTTAATCTCAATGAGGCGATAGCAATCCCAAAGGGATCCTGGGACCTCAGGGATAGTTGTTCAGCACAGCAACCCCTGAAGCGTACATACTTACAGGGGAAGATGGTTTGATGGTGGTCGGGGGGCGGTGGGTGGGGGCGGGTTAGGGTGATGAGGGAGTGCGTGGACGTCCCCAAATGAGTCGTGGCTGAATGTCTAACAAGTGCAAAATTTGTGCTGGCTTGCAACAGCAACAAACAAGTACTTTGCCAATGCATGACTATTTATGATACAACAGTAAAATTCATCATGTCGAGATTGATTTCATATTGGGCTGAGTTCCCATCGCTAATGCATCCCAAGGCAAATACAGACACAGCTATTCTCAGCATCAACAGCAGTCACCGTAAGTACGCATCCGAGAGCCTACAGTAAAAAAAAAACACGACCATCAGCAGAAGGCACAGCCATGGCTCATCATTAGAAGCGTCTTTAATTTGTTGGAAGCAAACAACTCGAAGGCGAATTAGTTTTTACAGGTGGTGTAAACCCACGCAGTTGCATTGACTATTAATATAATATCACTTCTGCAACAATAAAACATCCTATGTTTTCGAAATCGATACACAACAGTTGGATGTTATTCAGAACATGGTTGTTTTTCCCTGGGATTGTTGTTAGCAGACAAACACCCTGCATGCACATCCAGTCGTACAAACATGCCCAGTCGCAAACCCTAACGATTACACTCGATTTATTTTTATGCAAACCTATTAGTGGACTGTTAGTTTAATTTGTTAAGATCATTCATTTCTATGACAACAAAACGTTCTTGCCCCCTATATATTCACTATCGGTGATCTTAGTAATTAATAAGTCGATAGTTTGCCTTTAACAATAAGCGTTGACCTAGTTACCGCCATGTGCAACATCACATTGCTCAGAATATATGCTGTCATGGCGACATGCGTGTTTCATATTAATTATATACAGCCACGGTGACCTGGTTCTGTATAAGTTATCATACGTTATGATGCCTGCGATCACACTGGGTTCTAGGGAGAAGGTGCAGAATAACCATTTGTATGCGAAGTCATCGAGGGAATTGAATTCATTGACGGTGTTTGAATATTCATGAGCTGGTCACGATATGCCCTCTATAAGCTGCGATGACGTTTTATTCTCGTGTAACAATGGAGATCGGAACGGCTGATTGCGCATGTCACGACTCGGTGCTCCTGTCAAGCGATCGCGGCATAATCTGTAATTCTGCCAAATCAATGTCATGATTCTAGTCGAGTGTTGAAATGAATCGCTGATTCATGACAGGTATTTGTTGGTTGTAATGCGTGACGCCTTTTGAGCGAACCTTCAAAGCGTTGGTGTTTGTACGCCGTCAACTAGCATATCTAACAGCTCGTCTGTCCGTCTTTCAACGACGAAAACTCCTGCTCCACTGCTATCATTACCCGTCATTCTACAGCAAAAACTCCGCCTCCATCTCTGTCATTACCCGTCTTTATACAACGCCACCTCTTCACCTCTCTCTGCCATTACCCGTCATTCTACAGCAAAAACTCCGTGTTTATCTCTGTCATTACCCGTCTTCCTACAGCGAAAACTCCATCATTGTACAACACCAACTCCTCATCCCTCCCTGTAATTACCCGTCATTGTACAACACCAACTCTTCGCCCCTCTCTGTCATTACCCGTCATTGTACAACACCAACTCCTCGTCACTCTCTGTCATTAACCGTCATTGTACAACACCAACTCTTCGCCCCTCTCTGTCATTACCCGTCATTGTACAACACCAACTCTTCGCCCCTCTCTGTCATTACTCGTCATTGTACAACACCAACTCTTCGCCCCTCTCTGTCATTACCCGTCATTCTAAAACGCCAACTCCTCATCCCTCTCTGCCATTACCCGTCTTTCGACAACACCAACTCCTCGCCCCGCTCTGTCATTACCCGTCATTCTACAGCGCCTACTTCTAGCCCCTCTCTGTCATTACCCGTCATTCTACAGCGCCTACTTCTAGCCCCTCTCAGTCATTACCCGTCATTCTACAGCGCCTATTCCTCATCCCTCTCTGTCATTACCCGTCATTCTACAGCGCCAACTCCTCGCCCCTCTCTGTCATTACCCGTCTTCTATCTCTGTCATTACCCGCGCATACTTCTAGCCCCCCTCTCATTGTACAACATTACCCGTCATTACCCGTCATTCTACAGCGCCTATTCCTCATCCCTCTCTGTCATTACACCCGTCGTTCTACAACGCCTACTTCTAGCCCCTCTCTGTCATTACCCGTCATTCTACAGCGCCTACTTCTAGCCCCTCTCAGTCATTACCCGTCATTCTACAACGCCAACTCCTCGTCCCCTCTCTGTCATTACCCGTCATTCTACAGCGCCTACTTCTAGCCCCTCTCAGTCATTAACCGTCATTCTACAGCGCCTACTTCAAGCCCCTCTCTGTCATTACCCGTCATTCTACAGCGCCTACTTCTAGCCCCTTCTCTGACATTACCCGTCATTCTACAGCGCCTACTTCTAGCCCCTCTCAGTCATTACCCGTCATTTTACAACGCCTACTTCTAGCCCCTTTCTGTCATTACCCGTCATTCTACAGCGCCTACTTCTAGCCCCTCTCAGTCATTACCCGTCATTCTACAGCGCCTACTCCTAGCCCCTCTCAGTCATTACCCGTCATTCTACAGCGCCTACTTCTAGCCCCTCTCTGTCATTACCCGTCATTCTACAGCGCCTATTCCTCATCCCTCTCTGTCATTACCCGTCATTCTATTCTACAGCGCCACACTCCTCGCGCCCTCTCTGTCATTACCCGTCATTACCCGTCATTCTCATTCACAGCGCCTATTCTCATCCCTCTCTGTCATTACCCGTCGTTCTACAACGCCCACTTCTAGCCCCTCTGTCTTACCCGTCATTACCCCCTCTCTCATTACCCGTCATTCTACAGCGCCTACTTCTAGCCCCTCTCAGTCATTACCCGTCATTCTACAACGCCTACTTCTAGCCCCTCTCAGTCATTACCCGTCATTCTACAGCGCCTACTTCTAGCCCCTCTCTGTCATTACCCGTCATTCTACAGCGCCTACTTCTAGAGCCTTTTTCTCCGCCCGCCGTCCAACTCCGCCTCTCATTCCTTTACCACCTGTCTTACCCTCAGTTGGCTTCTCTAAAACCCAATTTGTCCTTCCTCGAATTCCCTTATAATTGCCTCCAACTCTCATTAATTATTTCCTTCTCCTTCTCTCAAGTTAAATATTTAACTTCTATTCTAGTTCTCTTAAGTGAAATTTTAAACTTGCACTTTATCGCTTCCTCCCACACGTTTCATTTCTCACTTTTCCTATAGTTTCCCACACTATAACTCAATCACTCTCTTCGGGATCAGTCGCCTCATGTCATTCAATCTCAATTTGTAACTGTTTCTCACTCATTTTTACCATGCATTGTTCTCACGCTCCTCAGTAAGGTTGATCTTCATCTCTCCTTATTTTTTATTATTATCGCTAATTCTCAAACGACGTTTCTTTATCTTCAGTTTAAACCCCCACTATACAAACCTCCCACAAACGGCCCCGAGCGCAAGCAAAACTTAATCACCACAGCACCATATTCGGTTATGGAGAACAAGAATAATGAAACCTGCTCTTGGCACCTGAGTGTTTCACCAGTTCTCACTGGCACCACCGCGCGTCGTCCATCTATTGACGCCCTTGTTACAGGCGCAATATGGTACCAACAGGACCGTGCCAGCCGTTCGCAGTGAATGCGCTCACATAGCGTCACCAATCTAACACGTAACGAAGATGGAAGAGCGGACTTGGTTCATGTCGTCATTACCAGCTCCACAATACGACCAAACGAATGCAAACAGTAGGAGAGAAGATTGTGCGGAGTTAGCATAAACCATTATGACGAGATCAGGATACACCAGCGAGTGATAACCCTCGCAATGCCTCAGCCCAATACAATCCGCTGTGAGGGTATTATGTTGGAAACATCGTCTGAATAATGACACAGGGCAAAAGGAGATTATCTGGCTCAACCATTTAGGAGCTACCATTGATGAGGGTCAAACATCTAGAGGATTAGCCATAAAGACAAGCTGAGAGAGCGGCAGTCACAATACATAGTGATACATAAACATTCCATACATACACTGAAAAACACATTCATAAACACATACATACATACATACATACATACATACATACATACATACATACATACATACATACATACATACATACATACATACATACATACATACATACATACATACATACATACATACATACAGACATACATACATACATACATACATACATACATACAGATACATACATACAGACAGACATACAGACAGATACATACATACATATACATACATACATACATACATACATACATACATACAGACATACATACATACATACATACAGACAGACATACATACATACAGACATACATAGACATACATACATACATACAGACAGACATACATACATACATACAGACATACATACATACATACATACATACATACATACATACATACATACATACATACATACATACAGACATACATACAGACATACATACATACATACATACATACATACATACATACATACATACATACATACATACATACATACATACATACATACATACATACATACATACATACATACATACATACATACATACATACATACATACATACATACATACATACATACATACATACATACATACATACATACATACATACATACATACATACATACATACATACATACATACATACATACATACATACTTACATTCTCACTAGCACACACATATCACCTGATCATACATCATCATGTTAATATTAAAAATCGCAGCATACATAAGTAGATGCGATTTGCTTTCTTCAAATATAGCAACATATTAATGCAAACCTTCAGTAGTTACAGTTACTCAAAACGATACATCGTGCTTTAGCGCTAACGTATATCTTTTGCACAGGGACATTTGTCAAACATTTAAGGTTTATTTGTATGAAAGTTTGCAACCAGTGTTTTGCGGTCTCATTGTAGCGAAAACCCCTGCCTATAATAGATACTGGAAAGCAAGCCACCCTAAATTCTCCTTGGTGGCATTTTGTTTCCATTGATAATAAATCAACCATTCTCACGTGACACAATGTATTTCGTTTGGCGGACATTTGAGGGAGAAGAGGTTGCTGTTGAGTGAGGAAGTGGGTTGTCTGGTCTGAGGGGAGCAGTGGTGCCTGTGAGTGAGGAAGTGCGTTGTCTGGTCTGAGGGGAGCAGTGATGCCTGTGAGTGAGGAAGTGCGTTGTCTGGTCTGAGGGGAGCAGTGATGCCTGTGAGTGAGCAAGTGCGTTGTCTGGTCTGAGAGGAGCAGTGATGCCTGTGAGTGAGGAAGTGGGTTATCTGGTCAGAAGAGAACGGTGGTACCTGTGATTGGGGGAGGGGGCTGTCTGGTCTCTGAGGGGAGCGGTGGTGCCTGTGAGTGAGCAAGTGGGTTATCTGGTCAGAAGAGAACGGTGGTACCTGTGAGTGGGGGAGGGGGCTGTCTGGTCTCTGAGGGGAGCGGTGGTGCCTGTGAGTGAGCAAGTGGGTTATCTGGTTAGAAGAGAACGGTGGTACCTGTGAGTGGGGGAGGGGGCTTTCGTGTCTCTGAGGAAAGCGGTGGTGCCTGTGAGTGAGGAAGTGGGTTGTCTGGTCTCTGAGAGGAACGGTGGTGCCTGTGAGTGAGGAAGTGTGTTGTCTGATCTGAGGGGAGCGGTGGTGCCTGTGAGTGAGCAAGTGGGTTGTCTGGTCTCTGAGGGGAGCGGTGGCGTCTGTGAGTGAGGAAGTGGGTTGTCTGGTCTCTGAGAAAAGCGGTGGTGCCTGTTAGTGAGGAAGTGGGTTGTCTGATCTGAGGGGAGCGGTGGTGTCTGTAAGTGTTGAGGGGGGACTGTCTGGTCAGAGGGGGGCTGTGTTGTTTGTGGGTGTTGAGATGGGCTGTCTGGTAAGAGAGGAGCGGTGGTGCTTGTGTGTGTTGGGGTAGGCCGCCTGGTCTGAGGGGAGAGTTGATGCCGTGTTGAGGGAGCGGCGACTGCGGCCTCTGACGCCACTGTATAAGCGCCGTCGATAGAATTATACAACGGGGTAGCAAGGCAAGTAATTAATAATTGTGACAATGATACAAGGGAAAAATTGGAGGGCCTATGTTGAATGTAATTGCAGATGGATGCTTCCAATTACAGTTTTGTTATGCTGGGTCAAAGGAAACCTACTACTCACAAACCAAAGAAGCCCAATGCAAGACACGCTATGATAAAACCACACCTCGGCACCCCCACCGATTGATATATCCACACTCAATGCCTCTACCAATTGATACAACAACACCTTGACACCCCCCACCGATTGATATATCCACACTCAATGCCTCTACCAATTGATACAACAACACCTTGACACCCCCACCGATTGATATCACCATACTCAATGCCTCTACCAATCGATAAAACCACACATAATGCAACCGCCAATTTATATAACCACACCAAATGCATCTACCAATTGATCTAACCACATGTTATTCACACACTAATTGATATAATCACACCAAACGCACCCACCAATTCATAATTCACACCAAATGCATCCAACAAGTGATATAACCACGCGTAATGCGCCCACCAATTGAAATAATCACACCTAATGCACACGAATATAAATATAACCTAACGAAATGCACCCACCAATCGACATAACCACACCCAATGCATTCACCCATAGCTAAAACCACACCCAATGCATCCTACAATTAATATAACCACACCCAATGAACCATGTGGTGCAATCACATCCAAACCAACACGTGCCCACCAGCTGAAAAGATCACGACCAAACACCAGTCGAGAAGATGGGCAAGTGTCAGTTAAAACCCGAATCAATAACATGATCCAGGCATTGACATATACACCCCATCGTCCATTTCCTCGCCAATCTACGCACCAACTCATCTATTCAAGGAATATATGTCCAAGTGAGTTTGATGGGGCGACACATACGATATTACAAAGTGTCTAAAGCGAATCGCCCGAAAAGGGGTGGTATCCATGGTGATAAATAGCAAGTGGTAGATCATAGGCGATCTGTTGTCACGTGACATCGGCTACTTCCCACCGAAGGGAAATGGTTTAGGCGAGGTAAGCGTTTGAGGGGAGGGATATGGCATTTCTGTACCCTCTACCGCAATTATCATTGTCCCCCCGAGATAATTATGCAACGGAGCACTGGAGCAAATAATCAGCTGGGTGATTGTCCACATACCCACCTATGCATTCATCCGCACACCCGGAGATTTCCTCACTCACTCACCAACCCACCAATACCTCCCACCACCCATCAACACACCCACTCACCCATCTATGTCAGCCTCAATCTACGCTCTTACCCTGTCACTGCGCTCTGACGATACAACAATGACATATGCAGTTAGCATGCATCGTACATACATGCTCATTCACACAAGTATTGACAAGTACCATCCATTGTATAAAGACACATAAACCATTGTATCTACACACAGACATCCACCATCCCAGTACACGGTGTCCCAGCAGTTAACCAGCCCGTTGTAACACTGTAACATTTCATCTATGTTTGATAAGGACCGATGTCGGGCACTGCCAACTCACAAAGGAAGGTCCTAGGCCGTAGCGTCATCAACGCTTCTGCCTATTCAAACGCCGAGAATGTAACATCAGACAGGCTGCTCGTCTAGCCAAGTTAAACCAGCCCATTCACGGCCTCTCCCATCCAACCCCTCACAAACCAGACTACGTTGTCTCTCTTACTTAGTAATTCCAAGATACTAACGCGAACACTTCCCCAATGCTGTCGCTTCGAGGGTAACAAGAACCAGGCAATATGCCATGAATTTCTCGCTCGGACTGCTAGCCAGTCCCTCGCTCGGACTGCTAATCAGTGTATCACTCATATTTTTCTGTCCATCGCAGTTCCAATCAACGACGGGGTCTATTTTCGATATGGTATGAACATTCCTTTGCAGTTCCGATCCAGTTGTCGGACGAAGGACGATACAGAGCGTGCTACAATAGACCGATGTTTATGGCTGATATCTGCGGAAGCAATCTTCCCAGCGTACAAGGAGATTCGGGACACATTCTCCGTCCTGGATGAACCAACACGAACCCGTCAAGAACCCTTAATCATATTCACTTAATAGATGCTATAAGCTGATCCCTCAAGACGCCACACCGAGAGAGGTTACATGGCAGCAAGACAACCCCATTTATCTAGCTTAATTAGAGTCATTAATTGGCAGTATTTGATGGAAATATCGGCCGAGCAGAGACTCACGGCTGTATTACGTCACAGACTGGCCGATAGGGCGGTGTTGCATAATGCAAAGTGAGTGTGCTATTGAATTGTACACCGCTGCTAAGTGAAGCTTGGTAGAGCAAACACAGTGTCCGCTTGCCTTCCTACTTATGGGCTGGATGGTAAGGGAGTGAGTGCTGGTGAGGCTGTATGAGATTGCGCAGCTGTAGGTGAATTACAGAGCGATGATCACCGCTACTACCGTATCGTCTGTGAGTCACCTGATAACGACGAGAACGGATGCCAAACAATGTGCAAATCCTTCAGCGCCGCTTGTTGGCACCGGGGTGTATTTCTCCAAGTTCACGGGCTAATCACAGCTTAATTGATATGTGGGTTTTGCAATATGGGTATGGTTGGTGGGTATTTTGCCACCAAAAACAAGCTACCAAGGACTTGCTACCCAAGAGTTGTAACCAAGAATTTGCTAGCAAGGACTTGCTACCTAAGAATTGCTAAATATGAATCGCATGTCAGGTCTTACGACATAAGGCTTTATTATATAACGATATTACCAGTGTGTTTCTAGCTGAATGTTATTATCTGGGCGTTCGTTCGTTGCTACCTGGGATTTTCTACTCCAGCTATTAGTATCTGCAAAACGGACACTTGGTCATCGCTCTTACGACAGAGCCTCCTAGGTTTTTCAATCATTGGTATAACTTGTAATATTATAGATGACCCATACCCCTATTGCACATTCCCCACGGCTCATTTAAATATGCTAGACATTTGAATATCGTAATTGCGCTTCCCACAAACAGGCCACGCAGCACCACGGCCCACAGACTTTTGCCATGGCATCCTTCACATATACAACCGCTCCTTCAAATCAACAAGGCTTATAAAGCACAAAGGCTTCCACAAGAGAAATTATCACACTGCCGTCATGGGTTAACTTACCGTCGGGCATTCCAAAGAGAAACCTAAAATAAGTAACCAACATTTAATTATGAACGCTCCTGGGTTTAACAGAGACCGACGAGGCCAAGTGAATATATCCGTTATAGACAAGTATCCGCATACGGGAGTGGAACCTTCCGCTCTTTAATACGATAAGCTGATGTGTAACGACTTAAAAATGTGTTCGCTATCCGTAGGTTCCCGCTAATAAAAGCTCTACAGTATTTGCAACATTTGTCAGCTTCTGCGTGAAGTGGTGTCGCGCAAGTGGATGACAAGAGGCCCTTAGAGGCTTTCAGCAAAATGTCTTTTAAGAAGCACTTTTTATCATTGTTAAAGCCAGAAGTTCGACTAATGCGTTACAGAGCACCGAGCGGGTCATTCCGGGTCACGTGATCTGGACATTAGGAGGACAATAACGCTGTTATATCATCGATAGGTCGGGCCATTGAACCGACAATGTGCTGAAACACGCACACACTCAACACGCAGCGAAGTTGCGGTCAAGACATGCACTCAACTCGACCGCCCTCATCGAAACCATAGCAATGGTGCTTACGCAATGGATTTGTGCACTTCGATTGAAAATGTTTAACAGCTTTCTGCGCAAGTAACTATAGGTGAAGATATATATACATATATATAGACAACGTACCGTGTATATCTTTGATTCCTGCCGCCACACCTGTGTTTGTCGTTACTTCCGGTGATGCTGCAAATATCACGAATCAAACCTCCGATTTTTTTCCCTTTCAAAAGAGTATTAAATGATCCTCTAGTCAGTAGGAGTTGCCAAGATTGCAAACCGATGTTTTGAATAATCCAAAAAATTATCACGAAATCACTACGCTGTCGGGTGCTATCAAAAAAAAATCTGTTGCAGTACGCAGCGCCGCCAGGCGAATGAAATCGCGAATCAACTCATAAACAGAGTGGGTTACCATAGTTACTGAGTGGATGTCGCAAGCCTGTGCTCAATGGTCTAGCGATCAATGCAGGACTGGAATCGCTGAAGAAGTCGTGCAGCCGCAATGCAACGAGCAGCGCTCTTTATGGTAAGCCTAGCTGCACGAAATTCACAAAGGATGATAACAATGACTATACCGGAAAGGCGGCCATTTGACGTACCTTATTAGCGGAGAACAGGCAGGTTAGAGTGCACGTATACACAGCTAAATCTCTCAACAAATGCAGAACTTCACACATGTTAAAATCATTTTTATTTTAGTAATCAGTTTATTGAGACCATACTAAAGACGCATCAAGATTACATAGTTCCACCCAATAAACTAATGTTGTGTAATGCATAGATTTCTATGCACAATTAGCGCAGGGCAATGGTGCTTTCTATGACACAGACAGAAGTGTGCGGGGATATATAACTTGAGTTCTATCGATTACGCCAAACGTGCACCGGCACATTATCGCTATCAATAAGTAAAACAGAAAGCCTAATCGCTGACTGCAACGGTAGACACCTTACTGTTGCTACGCATGTCATTTACTGGCCGACCACCTGTTATCCCAGCGAGGAAATGCCACACGTCCTGCAACAAATGCCGCAGTCAAACGCCTACTGCAATATATTTCAACTTATGTCGATAATCGATGTCTACCGCGCCCATTCGGCCATGTGTGATTTCATAACACGCGCCTATTCCTAACACGTGGTTTATTTGTGTCCGCTGTGGTGTAAACAAACTGACATGGAACAATGATGGACAGATACTGCCCAGGGCATACGCTTACGCACTATATATTAGTGCTACCGCATCATAAGGCGTCTAACTCTACCTGGACAAATCCTATCAGAAATAAACAATTACGCAATTAACCCGCAATCGTCGTTTTCTCTCGTTAGGTGCATGGTGCGAGTGACATTATGACACCATGATGCAACCTCTGAAATCAGACATGATGACAAATGTGACATTACACCATAAAGCTTAATAACCGTGTTGTGTTTTGCAACAACTTGTATTTCTTTTTGACACAAACGGTCGCCATGATAATCTCTATCAAGTGTTGTTCATGCTATTTGTTTACATGTCTTTATTTGTTTACCTGTGATTAACATCTTCCGACCGCTGCTCTATCCTTTGTCACATGATGACTTACGAACTCGTTCACATTAAGATAGTCGGCATTGCCCTTTCACTAAGTGAAAGGGTAATTTCATGATTATTAAGTTTGGTATTGACGACAGCTTTCAAGAAATATAAGTCCCTAATATTTTGGGTTTAGAAATAGAAAAAAACCCACTAACGCAAAACATTCTATTCGGTAAAGTAAAAAGCCGATACGAACTGATATATTTATTTAATCCGTAACGATTGTTTATGCTTCATAGCATGTTTTTTAATGATGCCTATGTGTTTAACAGTTGACAAAGGCTTCTTCGGTATAACACCCTTCACTTTCAACAGTGATTTTTCTCAATAGTCTTTAGTCATATAACCACGACAAATGTGCAGTAGTTGAATCAAATCCTACACATCAAACACTCAATATCTGTACGAAGACTTACATAAGATATTTGGATAAATGCTACCAGAAAGTTAATCAAAATGTGAATATAGATAGATGTATTCCCAAATTCTAAACATATCACAAACACGCCTGTTGAAGGCAAACTACTTCATTACGAGTAAGTAAACTTTCATACCAATATCCATTAAATATTATATCTTAATCCTTCAGCTTTCATCTATGAATGGTAATTACTGACCAGCATGAACATCCGAGCGCTGCCGTCAATAGCACCCTCCCCTGCATTGGCTCGTTACATGGGATTTTACAATGGTTGAGCGCCTCGCTTCATTACATTACTCATTTTAGCTTTGAATTTTAAAATGGAAACAGTGATTCATTTTGCTCATAATAAAAGTCAAGTGACTGCATACAGTTTGATGTTATTATTGTGCAATGTTAAAAAGCATTCTAGCTCTTAAAAACTAAATCGAGTTGATTCTTGGAAAGGCCACACTTGCTGTGTGATATAGCGGTAGGAAAATCTTCATACATACGGGTAAACAAGGAAGCATACAAATAATCTAACTTTGTGATTTTGTCGTGATGCTCGTATTAGTCTTAAATGGTTTCCGTTCGCCATTAACACGATTATGGGTGAGAGCAGAATAGTACCGAATGATGTGTAAACAAAACGAGCGACGTCTTTCATGGCGCGACAAAGCCCTGACACGTGGACGAGAACAGTCAATGTAACATATTATTGATATGCTGTTTGCATATGGCTTCACATTATAAATTCAAGTTTGGCATTGAATAGAAACGAAACATTAATTTGACAATCTATCAAAAGTAAACCGGTCAGAGGCCGGGTTATAAGATGGCGTGATGTTAAATTGAGATAGAGACGGAGATTGGTGTGGTGATAATTACCAATGGGCGAACATCACGGACAAATAATGTGTTCAACGTTATGGCGTTCCCTACATCATGCATGCTGCTCATTGAAATGGCGTTTTTGAATCAGTGCTCTCAATCTTCAATTCACGATTAAGCCACCTTCATGTATATATAATGAATGATTGGGTCGGAAATGTAGCTTAAGATAATGCACGTCAAGCACGTCTCCAGTAAGTCCTCATCTTATTCAAACTCAGAACAAATCGAAAATCAAGCCATGGAGCTGCGTCTGGATAAGCGGAACCGGACATGGCTCACGATATGGCCCTCTACCGGCGCTGCCGCGGGGTTCGATCCCGCATTATCTTGCTCAATTATCTAAACGTAGAATCTTTGTTGATAGATCACGAGTACTGTACAGATTTTGGGCACACCACTCCAACGCGATGTGTACGTTTCTGGCACGGGTACCTTTGCGTCCATGCTATAAACAGCGCCTCATATGAAAACATGATCACTTCTTTTGAAGATATGCTGTGGCGCACTGTGTGCAATTATCTGTTACTCAAAAATATAAAAGAAGTGGAATGACTCTTGTGTATCTTTTCTCTAGCCGAATCTGCCAAATCCCCTCGGCGACGCCCTGTTAGTGCCGATGCGTGCGAAAGTGCGACTAGAAGACGTCACGGCATTCAATGATCAATGATGTGGGGGCCGGAGAAAGAAACGAGGATGTGTAAATAATCATTTGGGCCTGCCTATGACAGCCGGTGTCAAGGAGGGTTTTGAGTCTGGCTGAGGAGTGACAAGGCAGGTTGAAGTAAATGAGATTTGTGTGAAGGGGATATCATGATTATGAATAGAGAAATGTAAAATGGAGAGGGAGGAGAAACAAACAGCAACCTCAGCGAGACAGCGTAAACGGAGCTGCAGCAACACAGCGTGGAAAGGAGGAAGTTTGAAGCGCATTCCCCAAGCCACTCATTCGCTTACGGTTACTGGTGAGAGTTCGAACATGAGTACGTTAAGGCATATGCAACTGTTGATAAGAAGAATAAATAACAGGTCAACCAGTTGATAAAGAAACAACAAATAATCGCTAGTGCAAAATGAATTGTCTTTATAGGAATAAACAAATATCTCAGGCAATCACCATACACCAAGAAACATTCTCTGTTCGTGGCAACGCGTCATACGTTTAAATGCCGATACCCTAACAAAACTAAGTGGTTGAAGCTAGTTACCGGTACCAGCTTGTAATGGCTGCTTAGGCGATCAACAAAGCAAAACAGACCTCTGCATATCAGGTCTGGTGAACTGGCAGCTGGGTAGTTCAATATTTGCTTGTCATTTTATACGTGACTCATATTTGCTTTACAACCCATGCATGTTGTCAATATTGCAACCGCTTCGCATGGAATATAGTTCAACGGTTTTGCAACTGCTTTCGTAAACTAATGTTGACATGTTTAACGAGCCGCTCACGCTGTCCGATATCCCCTTCGCGCATATCCTCTTGAAATTTGAATAACTTACAGACAGGGATGTCATAGATCCAGCTGATTAAGTTTCACTAACGCCGAGTCTCCTTGACTGGAATTAGTCATTTTCGTTGAAGCAAAACGCCCCATTGCTGAAATGATCATTACAAGGATGTATTATCATTTTCTTTGAAGCAAAACGCTCTCGCTATGTGAGTAAACATCCGAAAAGTAAGTGAACAATTGGGTAAACCACAATTGAATGAGATGGTAACATGGTAGGTGCAGTTAGCTATGTTTCGATACAAAACATGGGTATACGTCATTTATTATGAGGGCAGGTTTTAATCATAGGTTCCTCGCACAGGTTTATATTGACTTTCAACAAACTAAAGACATCATATTGTAGCCGTGCTAGTAGAATTCATGCTTTGCGCGCTTTTTGACTCTTTAAGTTTAAAATCACATATCATTTGTACCTGTCATCAGCTTTTCCTCAGCCGCCATCCATGATGATGTGAACAATAAAAGCGTTGTTTTATTAAAGTATCACGTTAAATTAAACATCAAATAAAAGCTAGTACCTTGTAGCCTTTACGCATCTAATGATATTATTTAAGGTTATATGACTCGCTTCATAGGCAATACTTAAGTCCAAGGAACATAATATAATAATTAGATTTGTGTATATTTTGCTGCACCGTCGCTACAAATGCTAATTGTGATATTATAGTTTTTCTGTAGCTGCTGGATTGGGAATCATCACACATTACAGCGAAAACCGATTGGCTTGCGAATGGTAGCGGGGCATTCAGTTTCTTAACGCAACAGTGTTATGAACTCATGACGTTTTATAAATGCTGAGATGAGACTTCAGAAACAGTTTGTAGAAGAACTTTCTAGTAGGCGTACTTTCTGCCAGTGCTTTCGTCCCATGCAGTAGCATTGTCCCACAGAGATCCGCCACTACTTTCCAATTTTGTAATATCAAGATCAACATAATAGCACAGCTACTGTTCAAAGCAACGCGCAATAGTAAGTTTCCGCGCAACTGAGTAGCACGACGTCAACAAATCAAAGGCAAAACTAGGTGTTCATATACAAAGCATCATAAATAAAACGGAGGGTAAATAGTTAAATAATCAGAATTTCAATGCAACTTAGCCTCCGTATACTATGCTATTAATTCGCCGTACTGCGTTGAGTTGTTGTCATGTCCAATTCACGTGCTCGTTGCAAGCATTGGTGATTCGAAAAAAGTTGCTACTCCCGCGTTTACTTGATAACAGACGCGCTTCTTGTGTGCATGTATGAATCTGTATTTCGACGCATCAGGTGCGAACATTGAGAAGGCGTATTATAGACGCAAGGCTTGTTTGTGACACATAGTATGTACCTATATGTTTCTAAAAACATGTATCAGCATGGTTTTGATTTTGATCCTTGAAAATGATACCTATGATGGCCTGTCTTAAAGAAACATCTCAATCATGAACTGAACGCTAACATGATCATCAACAAACAGGCAATCATGTTTGTGTCAATGAGTACATATAAACAAAACGATACAAGGTACTATTGATTGAATATCCTCTGTCGGTACAAATCGTGTTGTAAAATCCTAAACATTTTGCAAGGAATAATGTACTCTATGAACTACGCAATTTATAGCACCAGCAAAAATAAGTCCAATAAGCCATAAAAATGGAAAAGTCTGCTTATCCAGGTTGTGTGTATATCCATGCTTGTAATCTATCTGTTATTCAGTAATGTATTCTTGCAGGTAACGTGCTGTGGCTAAGGTGGAACATGATGAAATGTAAGCATGATAAGCATCCTTCATTCTCTATTAAGCTTTGCCTTGTA
This sequence comes from Urechis unicinctus, assembly GCA_034190875.2. Classification (NCBI taxonomy): domain Eukaryota; kingdom Metazoa; phylum Annelida; class Polychaeta; order Xenopneusta; family Urechidae; genus Urechis; species Urechis unicinctus. Next base: position 39,860,793 of record CM067344.1, on the reverse strand, counting down.
TGACATACTCAATATAGGATTAGTAGTGAATAACCATACCTACTGTTGCTTAAATGAAATGATATATATATGTATAGATATATAGATATGTATATATATACACATATATATATATATATATTCATATATATGTATATATATATTTATGTATATATATATATATATATAATATATATATCTATATATTTATATACATATATATTTATAGATATATATTTATATATGTATATATATATATTTATATATATATATAATATATCTCTGTATATATGTATATATATATAGGGATATACTCTATATATAAATATGTATAGTGTAAAGTATATATCTATATATATATATATCTCTGTATCTATGTATGTCCCTATCAAAAATATATATATGTAAATAGATATATATATATAAATATACATATATGTATATATATATCCATATATATATATATATATCTCTCTAGATATATATCTCTCTACATATATATATATATATATATATATATATATATATATATAAATATATATATATATATATACACTTCCATGTCCAAATCTGGTATATATATAAATATATATATGAATATATATACATATATATTTATATATATATATATATATCCGTATATATATATATACGTATATATAGAGGGATAGAGATATATAAGATAGAGAGAGAGAGATAGAGATATATAGATAGAGAGATATATATATAGATAGATCTATATATATCTATCTAGATATATATATATATATATCTATATATATATATATATATATATATCTCTATATAGTATATATCTATATCTCTCTATATATATATATATATATATATATCTCTATATATCTCTATATATATATATATATACATACCCTACACTTCCATGTCCAAATTCTGGTATCTTACCTCAATGTACGCTGTCTTAAATTTTGCCCTTGTTGCACAAGCACATAAGCGTCATGGGTGCTATGCTACTGAAATCTTGCTTGGACAGGAGAGTCATCTTTGGTAAATATCACTTCTGCGATTTCAGTCCGTGCTTCACTGGTCCGCATAGGAAGTAAGCCGGCCTATATATTAGTATTGAACATTTGGTGTATTATATGATACTTATTTACAAGTGTCAACTCTTGTTCCGCTAAAATACTCTAAAATTAGACTGCGTTGATACTGTTCTAAAAAGAAAATGCGTGAATCAGGTGTGGCAGGAGTAGCATGTGGTGTTATAATGAGAAGAAATATCGAACAGTATGCAGGGAATACAATGTGATTCTTGTCTGCATGCTTGCGGTTGGTTTTCACAGCAATCCCACTTCGGACACGGTAAAACTGCCTCTTTTGGTTGCACGAAATGGATAACTCAGCTTTCACCGTAGCATCTGCTGTTTTTGTTCGCGGTGTTTCTACAGCTGAGCAAACATAAAAGCGGCAAACCAATGTTACCTAAGGTACAAACACATGCTGCCGAGGAACCTGTGGCATGGTGTTCACCAAACAGTAAAACTGTTTTCATTCTACTAGTGTTGGTGTCTTAAATCTTTTCTTAGCTACAGGATGTGCAATGTGAATATTTTGTATCTACTTCTAGAACACTGCGCGATAGGTTAACTATGCCAAGCAAAAGAATAACATGTGAAATGCGCTTCCTGTATGAACCTTGGGACGAGCACCACGTCAACCACCGACGTCCCCAATCCACGTGGACACATTAACTAATTATCCTGCTTAATGACTGCTTGGTTAAGGTCGATGAAGGATAATATACTAGGGTTACTCACAACCTGTTATTTGCTTTAAAAAACACACCAACTGTTTGCATATGCTAGGTCTTACAATCAGCTACGATGTCCATCACTTAGTAGTTCCGATGTTATGTGCTTCAATGTATTCATTACAAAACTCGAGCAATACGTATTTTCTTTTCTTTTACATAACTGGAAGGGTTCTCATAAAACTTGCAAGCTACACATGTTCGGCGGAATTCGTTGTAGGAACTGTATTCAAATTGTACACCGCTACACTGGTACTTAGGTCCTCACCTCAGGTTATCTGCGCATAGATTCATTAGTGATGAACCCCACATTGCCCCTGTTGCAATAATTACAAATTATCTTTCCATTTGACTGTCATTGTATTTATGTTGTAATAACACGTGTCTCTATAAACGTCAGGAATTGCCATGACATTCAATAATAGTATATATTGGAGACTATATCGAATCAGACAACAAATATAAGTCAGCGTCAGTTGTCACGTTTGCTTGTCATAATTGGAAATATAGCTGGTTCAAAAGACAAAGCTTATGAAAGGAAAGAGAGAAAGCTCAAAACATAATAAATACATTTACAGACGCGTGCCTGTGTTTCTCCTATCAGCAACCAGCACATATCGAACCTTAACCACTGATGATATATGAAATCGACATCCTCTTGAAGTGGGTAGAAATACCAACATTTGTTTTTCGGATATGATAAAACAATGGTTAGACGTGATAATGGAAGACATCGCGTGGCAAAATGTCTTTGCCTAATAACAATACATTATATGTAAGGGTTACCATACAGAATGTGTTTATTTTCATACGTAAGCGGACGTGACATAAGTACACTAAAAAAAGCGATAGCACTCATATATATTTCAACAGCATTTTCGATGCAAAGCGCATGGATATAACTAAGGTTACCACACGACACCTGTTACAAATATAACAACTCTACGCAATTATGTACCATGGTGTTAAAAGAGAATTACATAGCACTCACAGCAATTAGGCGCGAATGCATGTTTGTGCGTGATATTGAAGTAGGTACATATCGTATAACGGGAGGTTTTTTTCATATACGAAACTGACAATTCGCTCCATACAATGAAAGGGAATTTCTTCATACAATATATTCTTTGTGCAATTGTCTATATTATTTAAGCATTTATGCAATCAGCTGTTTTGACTTAATGTTTGTCTTACTGTAGATAGTACTCAGACTCATAAACCCGAACCACACAACCGAACCAATGCGGCGAAAATCCGCTGGTGAATGTTCATGCATAGCATAGGTACCAAGATGGTATAGTCAGTCCACAGTATTTCGTAAAGAACAATGCAATCATGAGACGTCCATAATTTTACATCGCTTGTTAACTAAAATTATTCTGCTGTATTTTCTGATATGATAAATTTGTTAAAAACCAAGGCTTTTGGTCGCGTAGAAATATAAGATATTCTATCGATAAGTTGCATAGCTAATGCAAAAAACAGAAATAGTCGCAATATCGAACCACCTTACAAACCACTTCATTCATACCGATTTGCGATGCCACTCAAAATAAATGATCTGTTAGATTCTGAATTTATAAAAATTCTAGATCAATGGGCTAGAATGGGCCTTTACTTTTATAGACTTATGTATTGCTATCAAGATATCATAATGCTTACTGTGGCGTTATTGTTGAAACCGAGTTGTCATAGATTCCATACTACCCTTGTTGTCTGTTACAAGGGTATTTCCTTCGTGTGCTCAGCAATCTTTGATTTGTCGCATAGAGAAGTCATACCCGAACCCTTTGTTATAACGTCATTGGCGTATTTGCAGGTTTGGCAGAGGTGAAATATTCTCCTGATTACGCAGATTGCCTGTCTTGCTATTTCTGGATTGCGAAAATAAATTAAACTTATCGCATTACATAAAATAAGTATAAGCTGGTGCTTTGTGTAATATCTTTTGATGCGGGTTAAGAACAACTAATAAGCAATGCTTGAATGCGATAATATCTATATTTATGGAAAGTGTCACCTGCTGTTTAACGGATGGTTATAAACGTTGTCATATTCTAGCAAATGTAATTATGCTTTGATCGCGAGTGACATCCTAATAAAACAATAATTATCTGCTCATGACATCATGAAATGGACATCTCATAGGGATATACGGGCACGTAACCTTATATTTGATTCTCATTATGATCTTATAAGACGCAATTTGCCGATTGGTTTCTATTGTTAAAGCCCGCTAGCTGTCACATAAGAACCCGTCGCCAGTGAGTCAATTACGTAAAACATCCTGTGCCAACCTCTCCATCCCGTTATGGCAAATGAAAACCACATCAGACCGCGTGACTTCGATGTGTCAATTACAGACAGTAGGCTGGTTGGGGAAAGACATTTCAGTATCGCAGCTTCATTAGCTCCGTTGCCCCAATCCTGCTCAATATTCACATGGTGTACACGGATCTAAGGTTTTAGTTTATCCCTTAAAGGTCGGTTGACTTGGTTACAAATGCAGATATATGGAGAATACTATCTTTAAACAAGAACGAAATATGCAATGGAAAATAAATACAGGTTTAAGAGGATGTTAAACAAGTTGCCAGAATATATTCAGTCTTCCAAATCAGTTCACTTTTGTAAGCAAGACATGCACCATGGACCCTGGTGTTATTTAAATCAAGGATGTCGAAGAATAATTAAGTTGTCCGGCAATGTGTATGGTTTTACATATATGCGTTTGAATAAAACGCATTATCGTCATTGCAATGCGACCCTTACGACAGAACTTGCCGAGACGAATTAACATCCCAGATAGTAAACCAATTAATAACCAAAGTTAAATTACCCACCACGTGTAATCCGCAATCACATGTTTTCCGCTGTAATGCTTTGGGCATTCCGTAATAACAAATAAACGTGCACAGACACAGCCAAAGTAAGTATTCGGAATATATGTGAGAATTGAGAAATATTCCTCACGAGGCAGATACTTCATATGATACTTGTTCCTGTTGTATCGAGATATGATCAACTGCCTAACTGTTTTTCTTTGTCAACATTTATGCTTTCTAAGTTTTCAGGCTTACACCCCAAATTTCAGAGACGCAGCTCCGTAGGCAGCACCTTAGTGTAAATGTGACGCCAGGAATATGAGCGTTTGCAGCATGGCATTGCATTGTCATCAGAATTAGCCATTCTCTGCTAGTTTGATCAGATTATTGCTTCTAGCTTATTGAACCCGCACTCTTATTGATGAATACTTCTGCTTTGCCGATGACAATTAACCTTACACTCCCACATTTAGTGATGTAGGGGCGCGCTATTTATGCTTTATGCCGTATTCAGGTAATTACAGTAGTCACAGCCATTGTCACTATCTAGACAAATATTATTTTATATATGGTCATTTATTTCTAATGTTTCGATGAAATCAGTGAAGCGCAAATAAATTCCGAATGATCTTTGATGAATTTATCCATACTTTGAAAAAAAGGTTTATATATGTTAAATGTACCCTAGCTACGGTACCTATAAAAGCGTTAATGCATTATGCTATCGGGGTTTTACAAACGAGCAGCGACCAGGTCAACCGCATCAAAGCTGCGTCATTGAAAAAGATGGACGTACAATTTTGGAAGCTGATAAATTTATCTTTACTTTATACAAAATGGCAGCATTGAGCTAGGCGGCTCAAATTGGAAAAGTTCATTGCAGAAAACAGCAAAACATATTATTTAGTAGCCTAGTTAAGCCAATTATTTCACAATAATAAGGGACATTGCATCAGCCAGTGGTACCAAACATTCTTTCTTAGTATATATTCATACATATAGCGTGGCAATGATTGAAGATTCAAGCCAAAAAAATCACGAAGGAAGGTAAGTTCCGGCACAACACTGTTTAATACACCGCTTATTTTATATTAATGCTTCCCATGTGAGAAATATCCAAATAGAGGACGAAAAATTGTACGGAAAAAATATAACCCTTTCATAAATAAGTACAAACGGGGACCCAGGACATTATATAAAAAGATCATTATCAACTACTGCGCTTCATTTGCGTACTTCTGATTGTACTTGGATGCTATTATATCGACCTGACATGACATTTGGGAGACTTGTTATGTGGCTATGGCACCCAAACAACACCTAGTAGCTTTGTTCATGCTAGGGAAATAAATTAATTGATTTCTTGTGCGCATGAAACTGTGGTTTGGTCATACATGCACATACATGGTTATGAAACATGTCTCTATGTCATGACTAAAAAGCTCATTGTTTTGCAGCAAGGAGCGATGCGCAGTTGATAGCAGCTATCATAACAGACATTGCTTATTCACTTATCTTAAAACGGAGAGCAATAGTGCGGAACGATCACGTAGTCCCATTATGTGTAGCTTAAAATCACTCCGTTTAGGTGTTGTAGATTATATCTAATTTAGCTGACTAAATAAAGTAAGCAATTAATTCGCACTATCTATCCATAAATCATATCATTGATATCAGACAACCGCTCAGGTTGAAGCAGGCCAATGTGACATTGATAACTGCCCTCATCTTGCACATATCACAACAGGGGCAGATGAAAAAGATAGCATAGATCAATAACACAGCATGTTACAGAAAGGTATTGATGGCAAACGTTACTCGTGACTATATATATATATATATATATATATATATATCGAGAACATAGATATATATACATATATGTAGCATATATATATATATATATATGTATATATATAACGTATATTTCTAATATACCTATATATCTATGTGTGGTAAATATATATATATATATATCAATAATATATATATATATATTCGAGAACATCCTCCACAGCTGTAGCATGGCGGGATGCTGTAATGAACGTATATTTCTAACGACCTTGTGTGTGGTAAACCGTTAGCTATCAATAACAACATACAGAATCACAACTATGTCGACTTACATAGTTTGTACATAACTGGAATATTATTCGAATCACGCATAGCATAATACATAAGTTACACAAATAACTGCACTAATGGCTAAAGACATTTATACGGTTCGCACTTTACGTATATAGCATTCGATGCACGAGTAACATCCTTCAGGTAAATGCAATAGCATACATAGCCAGGTAAATGTGAAACATAATCTCTCAATCGCACAATGTTTGTAAGCAGCAAAACAGTGAACACATGCTATGTAATACGAGAGGTACAACCATTAATCACAGGTATGAAGCATAATTTTTGAAACAATGCGTGGAAACAAACTGGGTTTTGCAAAAGAAAAAAAAAATTGAATTCATCGTAACAATTTACTGTTGCTATATCTTCAAATCTGGTAAAAGTATTTCATGCAAGTGTCATGCGATACTTGCAGTGGAAGCGTCCCCTAAGAATTGTAAATGGAGAAACCCCTCCTCAAAATGAAATATCAATGTGATAATGCACAATTGAGCTTGACTGTGCTATAGGACGTCATTCAGCAAAGATTCGCAGCTGTCTGTTTTAGGCATATCGTCATAAGTCTGAAACCATATTTCAACATCTTATAGTGCATTGATATACCGATTGGTAAATGTAGATATAATCTGTATTTCACTGCAAGTTAGTGCCAAGCTGTAAACCACATTTTCTTAACTGCAGTACATATCTACATAACCAATTTACTTGGTAAGCAGAGGTCATTAATGCTAGACTTGTTTTCTCATTTCCATGTGTGCAATGCTCCCGTTTGCGCTCTGTGCTTCTGCGGCCTTGACTCAATCTTCAGCCAAACACTCATATGTAACAAAAGAAAATAATGATCCATAATGAATATCGAACTGACGACGTGTAACATTTTGTTTTGTAATATTTGATATTACAGCTGCATGTCTTTTGCGCAATAGAGCACTACTTCTATTAACTATACGATGTACTTAAAACCTGCATATTTCAGCCTAGTTTGGGTAGCTGTGTAATTCTGCACATGCCCATTACCGCAAATCCTCAACCGACCATCTTCTTCTGTACATAATGGATGGCGTGTTATTTGAGTGACAGGTAACACCCGTTGCTACTCTGTTAATCAACTAAACATGACACGTATAGCGTGATGCATAGCAAATAACTTCTGCTCTGGATAAACACCATGTGTTCACCTAAATGACCCCATATTGGATTTCTATCATCAACTGTGATATAAAAAAACAATCCGGATGTTTTCGATGTACACTTGATGGAGTGTTTACAATCTTAAACAAAAGTGGATTGTTGATGGGACTAGCAAGAGATGTTTATCCTTCTTAGATCCGTTTAATACCCTTTTCATGCTAAGCATTTGCTGGGCTTGTCCTGTTTGCAACGAATGGGCTTATTGTGAAATATATCAATAAATAGATTTAGTTTGAATTTTCCAAAATTATGTAAAGTCGACAATTTAGCATGTTAACTTGGCATATTTGCCATGTGACTGATGATAACTGTGCAAATCGCACAGCATTGCAACCAATAAACCTCTAACAACGAAAGTAACAATTATAAATATCTAGAAAGTGGCCACAAGACGTAAATAAGTAAGGTTTCTAACGTAACCTATAACATCGCCCTCTTCACACCACTTTAGACCTCGATTCTAAGATTCTCATCTCTCTGCTACCCGTAAATAGGTAATAGCAATAAAATATTATGTTAATATACACTCCAGGTTTCTGTTAGAGGAAGGCTGGCGATTTGGCAGTAGCATCTCGGAACAGTAAAGCACCGTATGGCCCACATGTAAACCATACAGGTAATTAATCGAGAAGATCTCTATAGAGGATGTGTAGATGTTTCTGGCAGGTGTACCTCTGTTTAATCGTTGCATACACCATACCATACAGGTAATTAATCGAGAAAGATCTCTCTAGAGGATGTGTAGATGTTTCTGGCGGGCGTATCTCTGTTTAATCGTTGTATACACCATACCATACAGGTAATTAATCGGGAAATATCTCTCTAGAGGATGTGTAGATGTTTCTGGCAGGCGTATCTCTGTTTAATCATTGTATACATGCACATGGCAGCAGTAAGGATACGTTCATGATCTCTACGTCTCACACAGAGATTTTATGGCATACTGTTTCGAAAAATTTTAAAGTAGGAAGGTAGTTTCTGCTGCCGATGCACGTGAATTTGTAATTGGAGGAAATCATAGCCATCGTATTAAGCTTTAAGATGTTTTGACCCGAGAAACATACGACGTTGTGTAAACAAACGCACAGGGCTTTTTAAACCGAGGAGGGTTTGAATGGACTTGAAACATTATTATGCCGGCTTAAGAAAATGACACACGAGGAGGATCAATAAGTCAGTTGTGAATGGAGAATTATAAAAGATTTAAATGGAAAAAGCAACAGTCCTGGCATAGGTCTCGGCGCAATAAATTATCGACACTAACATTCATCAAATACATTGCCCGATACATCCAGTCGGTGATAACAAGAGCATTGTTTAGTTTGTCTTCAATTACCGACTGGAATGAAATAATTGTCGAATTAATCAAAACAACAAAACTTCAATCTATAAAAGCAATCATTTTGTCTCCGCTTGTTATAGACAAAAGCTCACTATGAGTTTCGAAAATTATTGTCCCCGTAAATAAACAGCCACAAACACTTCCAGGTCCTACCAAGTGCATTCTACTTTATCGCATTTCGAATCTGCTAAAGCCAAACTGCATGCTTGAAGAACACAGAAAAAAAACGGTATATGGCATTTTCGTGGTATGTTTGCCGTGGTCAATATTCTCATACACTGAAGGGACCGTTTTAGTTAATGCTATAACTTGCAGTCAAATGTGTATGATACAATACACAATGCCTCCACGAATAATGCACCCATGTAATGTTGAAACCTACGATATATGAGGTGTTTACAGGTGTGAATGCCCTTTATTATTTGTACGCCGTCCTACGTGGTATATGGTGTCCGATGTTATAAAGATAATAACATCCTTTAAGCTAAACTCCTCTCTTGCGGTCCTCGATCTGTGCAGTGAGCTAATCTTTTGCTCTGAACTAAATTAAATACTGTTATCATTACGATATATATATATCAACAAAGCTTCGACCGAGCATGTACTTCTGCATGTTGTTCTGTCTTATAACAGAGACCAATGAAAAGGATGTCAAACACAATATGACACAATATGACGTTAAAATCTTTAATAAAGACTTCTCTCGAATAAAACATCGTAGTGTTCACAGCTTGAAATCGTGTTCTGCATTATATTTCACGTGTTATAAGATCAAAAACATCGATTTGTTTTATTCCATTTTTCCAAAGTTCATTGTTTGAAAATGGTATCGAAACACATACGATCGTCTGTCAAATCGGTCAAGATATCGCTCCGGACAATTCGGTAATTTCCGGCCAGTCACATATGCCATCGTCGTCATATTCATACTTCATGGTTCGTTGACAGTGTGAAAGTAACTCTTTCCTCACGGTCTAGTGTATTTCGTGGGGTATATTATGACTTATGGTTTTGCTTTCGGTTGTCGGAACAATGCATAAAGACTGGAGACCGACCCTCCCTCTCGACAGTTCTATATTCTTATCATTTCGAGAATGTAGCTTATGAGTCTTACCCAGACCAAGGCTACCAGATGAAGCTAAGCAGATTCTCTTTAGCCACGTTAGAGTCGATGGCAGCCAAACTAAGCGATGGAGAGCCTCCGAGAAAAGGCAGCGACAACAGGTGACTGCTGACAGAACCTTTAGTACCCATGTTTCTGTAAGCCCATATCAGCACTAAATATGAACACAGTGCAACGTGCTGACCGAAACTGTCACCAGGGGCACATAATACGAGCCTCAGGAGGAATCGGTTGAATTGGTGGACAGTGATGATCAGTTGGAAACTGACCCTGACTATGACTTCACTGATGATACTGATGATGACATGGAGCTTAAGGAAGTGTAAGGGGAACATTGTTTTGTTTTAAACCTGCTGCTCACATGCTTCCTGTGCTTTGGCAGCTGTGAAGCCGCTACGTGGAAGTTTTGCTTGTCTTGAGAAAATCTGTTAATGACCTCAGGGACTTTTGCTAGTGGTAGTAGTGCTGTTCGAACACTGAATATGCAAATGGTTCTCTGTCAATGTGCACATGGGGCATTGAGGTGAGGCGATACCATGAAATAACATATTTTGAAATTCTATTCAGTTTATTTGATTTGGGGTTTTGCATATTCGTGTAGTGCAGATGCAATTTAAATTGTGGAATTATGCGTTCAAATTGTAAATAATATATCTTTTGCAATATAAGTTATCAAGCTGCTATATATATATCCAGATTGCTTCAAGCACTAGCAGTAATTCAGTTTATTGAAAACTCAAGCAGAGCTCAGTCCGTCATTCATCTAGGTCAGTACCAACGGGGAATATCCTACCCCATAGCGAGACAGGAAGACCCAGTTGTCAAGCCTGTCAAAGTACCAATTTGTTTTTGTGTACATATGCATTAATCTAAAATGAAACCCAAATGTTATTTTGACATTTATTCTAAATGCACACACAATGTTAACTTACATTACGTCAATCATAAAGTATGAATGACAATGATTTGCTTCAGACATCAGTTCATTGCTGCGGTGTTTGAGCTCAGGCACAAATACCCAAGCTACAGACTTGCAGAGGTCCATGCAGGGGAAAGCGGTGTACCACCACCTATTGCCTCCTAGTAAGAGAAATCCGAAAAGGACCTACTTCTACGTGCTCACAGATGACGATTCAACCAGACAAAGAAAACTTCTTTAGCTCTATTCTAGATATCCAATATATTTGCCCCCTGGATCTGGGAATGGTTCTCGTATAGTTTTTACCACACCGGCTGGCAGCACTTTTTCCGTTTTCTTCTGCCTAGTCTGTGTCATACCCAGAATATACACTGGTGGCAGGCTGGATAGCTGAATAATCTGATACAATATATTAATTAGTTGTCCATGGTTTTAGAATAAGTTTGGACAAATTATCATGTGTCAACCATTCTCTGACATTGTAATTTTATTGTTAGCTCTGATTTCGTGTTACTAGTGTTGTTATTTATTCATGGCAGTGTAAAATATATTGTAGTGTAACTATGTGAGAACTGAATATTTTACACAGCGTGGTTGGTGTTCCCTCGCCGATAAATGATATGATTGTTCAAACAGTCCTTTTTGGAGCAATAGTTGATAACTTACTCATTGGTAAAGACAGGTCCATCCATTTGAATAACATATTTGTCCAGGCAGTTTGACAGGAACCCGGGATGCTTGGTGATGCATGGCCATTCCTGCGTTATTGCAATCACCCTCTTACCTTCTGTAGCACGCACGCTCTCTGACTGTGCTCATTGGGATACAGTTTTGACAGAGGAATTGGTAACTATTAAACTGTCTTTGTAATCATATCTAAACACTACAATTAAATTGAAGTAAAAGGTGAACTTAATATACTGCAAGTAAAAAGCTGTTCACTATATTAAATGTTCTGTCGGTACAATGACAAAGCCACAGTCACTAAACTTACTATTAGTAGTAGTGGTCGGGTCTGCCAACGGACCATCATCAACTTACAGAATGTGTAAATTTGTTAGATAATATATAACATTGAATTAGTTTTTACCAGTTAACATAGTAAAATGAAGTTATTGATGGTTATCATAAACTCATCCATCGTCTATGTATTTCATAGATTCTGCATCCGAGTTAGAGCTCCCAGTTACATTCTCCGAGTCTGGCTTGAATAATGTAACTCTCAATTGTATTGGCTCATATAAATTGGTATGGACATTATTTTCCCTAAAGTCATGTTATTGGCCCTCGAGTTCTTCTCCAGAAGACGGCGTGGCTTGATGTAATGTGGTATAATCTAAATACCCCCAAAAATCGGTTTCCGCTCCCGCTGAAGTAAAATTCTCTTAGAGGCAGAGCATCTGACGTGACGGCACGGAACCTACAAAATAGCATCGAGAAGATTGCCTCGCATTTTCTTCGGAAGGGACCTTATCCGTGGATTTAAGCGCTTATTCATGCCGGTGCAATGAATTACCGGCCGTCGTTGGTTAATGAGTTATTCATCACAATCTTGAAGCATATAATAAAGAAATGATGAAAATCATCTTAAAGAATGACACGCAAATACACATATAAGTTACTACGAATGTTTTTGTCAACGTTTATCGGCAGGCTTCGAAGTTACATAAAACCTGCATAATTAGAAAAATGTGATCAGTTGCATGCATTCACAATAAAAGAAATCCCTAGCTGTCCAATTACCTCTCAACACAATGGATGGCGTGTAATATGAGTGACGAGTTGGATTGTTATCAGTCAGCAACATCGTGATGCCGGCACGTCAACTTCGTCCCTGGATAAGCACCAGGTGCTTCCCCGAAATAACCCAAGCAGGAGATTTATCATCAACTAAGATTTTCAAGTATTGCGGGACGTTATGTGGTCTTTGTGATATGCAATGCGTTATACATGCAAATGTTTCTTATACTTAACAAAGCTAGATGAATTTTATAATATATATGTGTATCATTTATTACTGGCACTATGATAAGTTACTTGTCACGTTACCACTCAATGTACAAACGCCTAATAAATTATTATTGTCTGCAAAAGTACGATAGGTTGACGACCCATATCTACCCATGATCCAAAATTGACAGTACAAGAGTACGGTAACTACTTTTATTATTGCATTAGCATATTAAGTGCTTATGTTTATGGCAGAATTTGGGTGTAACGCCACTTTCAACAACGAGGTGATATTGCGATTGTGATGGCTAAGGAGAATTAGGCAGCTTACCTTGAGTGCCAGCGCCGTCCGTATTGGCACAAACCCGTTGCCTGCCCGGTACCGTGCTGCAAGACGCACGCTGCAAGGGAAAAGTCCTGCATGATACAATTGAACAACCAAGTCGGGTGCTTCTCCCTTCAGAGACCATCATCCAAATCACGGATAACCAGTCAGATTTTCACACCTCTACCACTACGCTGCGATCACCGGCTTAGCATTTGCATACATCCCAAAAAAATCATTATCAATAAAAAAATGAAATAATGCTCGGTTTTACATTGTATGTATGTATGTATGTATGTATGTATGTATGTATGTATGTATGTATGTATGTATGTATGTATGTATGTATGTATGTATGTATGTATGTATGTATGTATGTATGTATGTATGTATGTATGTATGTATGTATGTATGTATGTATGTATGTATGATGTATGTATGTATGTATGTATGTGTATGTATGTATGTATGTATGTATGTATGTATGTCTGTATGTCTGTATGTATGTATGTATGTATGTGTATGTATGTCTGTATGTATGTATGTATGTATATATATATATATATATATCTATATCTCTATATATATGTATATCTATATATATATATATATATATATATATCTATATATATATATATATATATATATATATGTACGAATGTATGCATGTATGTAAGTTCACATTTTGACACGCGATACAGGTCGCAATTTTTCTTTAAATGGTTGGCCTCATTGATGCGCAGAACCTATAGGTTTTGTATTGACCTTGACCGCAAACTAAGATCACATCGAAAAAAATTGTATCCTGAATAACTGTCGGTCGGATCCTTTTATTATTTACATCATGTTGTAGCTCAATCTAATTGCACACCTTTTCGAAATATGTTTTAGGACAACAATTTTCCCCAGCGACCGACGTCGAAAAATCGTGGTATCCGTCCAACTGTAAACGAAAGTTTCATAAATGTTTTGAGCGCTTATAAAATCAAAATTACATGTCCGATGGTAATTAAAATTGGATCACATGTTTTCCGCGGCAGTGTTAGTCGCATTTTAAGATTTCATGGATGTCGATGACGTCATTTCCGGTTACGAAAGCATCAAATGCCACAAGTTCAATGCTTAATACCTTCATGCTTTAGAATTTGATTTTAAAACAGTTAACATATTCTGAAAGAGTAATGTGAACTTTTTCTAAATATATGTAATTATAAATAACGCATCGTTAAAAAATTTCTAGCAGGTCAAACATTTCTGCTAGCTTAAATCTCTAAACCTTTTAATTTCGCAATTTCTTCACTAATTATAGCCCGATCGTAAAAAAATTTTCACTTTCCGAAAGCTGATTCAATTAACAAACATTTATAATTGACATATATTATAAAGATATTAGTCGTTTTCAAAACGCATTGAGCTGGAAAAACAAATTTTACTTGGTCAATTTTCGTCAAATTTTTGATTGTTGATAGAATAGTTGATATAAGTTCAATAGTCATAAAAATCTGTTCAGTTGTTGACATAAAAAGCGCAAATCTTATCTGCAAATTTTATTGATATCGGTTGCCTCACTTCCGGTCTCGAATGAATAGAATTTAAAACGGGATTGAAATCTGAAGTTATTACGTCGTTTTGCCATCGTTAATGGTCGTATCGTGAATTGGTTTACACTCGAAGGAAGCTCATTCAATTCTGAACATGCAACTAAATATTGTTTGTTGTAAATTATCTATAGTTTTCTCACAAACTAAGCTTGAAGAACAACAGGTGTGATTTCTGCTGGGTTTTCAGCGCTATGTTAACAGCAGCCTACATATCATGCTGCACAAAGATCGCTGCTGTTTTCTGCTCGCCTCACGGCATGCGGTCAAGTATGGTACGCCGCAGTAATATTCAGTTGATAGACAAAGCTCATCCATGAGGCGGCCAAAAAATTGTCAATCTATAATGGCCCAAGACAGCATAATTTCTTTAATGAATGTGATCGCTTATACAATTATCTACATCATTTCGATGCCGATGAAAATTAGTTGAATTGTGGTTGCCAAAAATTAAAAATTCTTGATAACTTGGTCATTAATGGGCCGTTACAGCTTACAAGGTTCTCCCATGTACCCATGGACATCTAGCGTTTAACGTTGATCAGATTCTAAATAATTTTGTACTAACTTTTTTGGGTCTTGCGATACAGGTCGCAATAATAGTTATGACGATGATATGGACCGATCGATTTTCAATGATGATCACGTTGATAAAAATAATTTTTCACGAAAATTTTTTATGTCTTCGATAAATGTCGCAATAATAGTTATGACGATGATAAAGATGCTAATGTCGATTTTTGTGATGAAGATAATTGTAAAGATATCCTAGATGATTTCAATGAAAAACGATTGTGTTGATACGTGGCCAAGTGCCCCCATTATGGTGCTCATATTCTACCAAAAAGACTCATGACTTCATCATGAATGTGTTAGTATTTACTCTCCGCTGCATACATACCTCATAAATGTTTTGTGGGCGTCCATGTCATGGATGTTTGTTGAATACTATGGGCGTTGCATTGTTCCGATGGTTAATTCCAATTACTATATGTGGATTGGTGTTTTGAATCTTTCCCCCCGGTAACCACTAATAGTTATTACATTTAATAATAGCAGTGCAATGCACAGAAGCGAAAGTTAAGAACCAGATCACCTGAATGTCAACTAAATTCCTGTAATGCCAGAATGCCAACAATAATCTTTGATTGACAAAAATGCTGTCTGTTCTAAATGTCTTGGAAAATTCTAGGAAGCGCATCGAACAACTTCGCTTATATAATGGCTACTTATGCTTTAAATTCTCCCTTTTACACCCGTAAAGGCATGTCGCATTGGCCTATTTGCACGAGTCGTTTGCTTTTTGGTGTTAACAGGTTTGGAAACTTAATGCGAAGCATAATTAACCACGCGCTACTTAGAAACGTATACGCATCCCACTTATTAATAAACCACTTTTGCTTTTGACATCAACCCCCCCCCCCCTCATTACATAAAGTTACATTCCGGATGATGTGTGGTTGCATAAGTGATTTATATTTTGGGCAGTTTAACCATAAACAACTTAATGTTTTTGGTAAGTTTACTTAATATGCATAATCAATGAGACATGAAGTTGTGAATATTGTACAGGTGATCTTGCCTTTCACAATGCACTCAAGGTGTTGTTAATGTATTGATAACATAATGTGCGAAGTCGGATTATACAGATTAATGCCATCTTGCTTTTATTTGCAAACTGTTTGAACTTCCGTATTTCTGTTTTTTGAATTTGCTTCAAACATAACAAGCACATACCCGTTTGCTTTCGTACAGAAAACTCAATAGGTTAATGATTAAATCATCAGTATGTAATAACAATGTTAAACTGAAAATACATTGCTTTAGTTCATGGATATCTATCTGTTGTTGTTACAAAACACTTTTGTATTTTTGGATCAAATGCTCCACTTTTTTTTTTGCACTCCAATGGCAACAGGTGCAGATGCATTTTTAATACACATAATTACATGCTTTCTATGTCGATTGACGACGTTTAATAACCAAGTTGTCCACTACGCAAACTGTTCACAGCAGCATTAGCCGTTTTCATACATAACACGACCAATTTAAACTTACTCTTAAGTCATGCATAACTTTCTTCGTCTGCCTCCAGTCATCTACTGGATGCCTCGCCATAGCACAATCAATGAAATCTTTGCGTTTTAGTTTTGCACGGAAAGCACTTTCTGGATATGAAAGAACGATGATGCAGACAACCCTCAAAACCGACAAAGCATTTATAGAATATTACATACGAGGGGCACAACAACACACACAAAAGACTCGCCCGTTTATGTTTCCCATATTTCCGTTCCATTCCTATAATTGTCCCCTCCGTCCCTCCCCTATCCCTTTCCTCCCTCCCTTGCCTCCCTTGATATTGTAACCTCCCTCCCTCCCTCCCTCCCTAGCGTTATTTTGCCCCCAAAGTCTCCATGGATGGTGAGCAATGTGCAATTGTTGAATAAATAATTCGTTTGTTTATTTTTCCCATCTCCGTAATTCTCAGAGCCCAATTGCGTCATATATAGTGAAAGCTTGTTTGCAGATACTTTGTTTTGTTTGGCAATTGCTCCCCACTAAATTACGTCCATGTCATGGATGTTTGTTGAATACTCGTTTGTTTGCGTTGCACTCCATCTCCGAGGGTAGCCTTCCCAATATACTATATGTGCAAGTTGTAGCAACGATCACTAACATTGGTGTTTGCATATCATTTCCCCCCGTAATTATCAGGCACTGCATCGACAATGGTGGTAGCAGAAAAGATCGGTCTTTTCAATTCCACTAATCCCAACTTATACACAGGCTTCTGTAGGTTAAGATTTAGCGAAAGAAAGTGTCACAAAAGAACCAGATCACCTGAATAGTCAACTCACTTGGTTTTATTCTTTCCTGTAATGCCAGAATGCCAGTGTTCTCAGTCGTTAACACTGATAATACTTATCAAAGGTCATCTTGGAGAAGTTGACAAAATACCTGTCTGTTCTAATGTTATTGGGGTGGAAAATTCTAGGAAGCGCATTGCCCAATTCCCAAGAAAACTTGTTTTGTATTATAATCTATGATGCAGATCTACACCCGTAAAGGCATGTCGCATTGGCCTAGTTATTGGTTTGCACGAGTCGTTTGCTTTTGGGTGTTAACAGGTGCATTTGTAACTTTGTATCTGCACGTATCGTAATAATTGGATTCCATTATGACTTAATAAGAAATATCAACTGTCGGTCGGTGTGAATTATTGGTTCGCGCTACTTAGAAACGTCATGTACGAATGCACAGAGCAATACTTCAACCACCACCCCCACCCCCACCCCCACTATTCCAACACCACCCCCCCCCCCCCCCATTACACTAATTTAGACATATCAAAGTTACATGGCGGATGATGGTGCGTTGCAGAAGTTATTATAGACTAAAACAAGACATTCGCTAACAGTTTAACCAGATAACTTAGATAATGATTGAGCCAAATGTTTTCAGTTCCTTACTTAATATGAACATTCACTAGAGAATAAGACATGAGGTTGTGAATATTCATGATTGTACAATGCACTCACTTTCAGGCGATCTGAATTAATCGTTGTTAATGTATTGATAACATAATGTGCGAAGTCGGATTATACACAGATTAATGCCATCTTGCTTTGTTAGTGCTGCAGACCACTGTTTGGAACTTCCGTTAATTCGGTGCAATGTTTTTGGCAGGATAATTTGCTTCAAACATAGATACTTAACAAGAGCTTTAGAAAATACTGTACTGTGTCAAATTACACGATTAATTCGTACAGAAAACAGGCCCATCCCGAAAGGTTAATGATTAAATCATCAGTATGTAATAACAATGTAACCTCTTTATGCAACCTGTAATACTATCTCCTCGCTATACCATAGGCTATTAGGTTCTATTCTGTGTCAAAAGGAATATCTATCTAGAATATTTGGGAGAACTGACGTTGTTACAAAACACGTTTCTTTTGTATTTTTGGATCTGTATTGCTCCCTTTTAAGAATAGCGGCATGGCTTTAACACGGCTCCAACCATCTACCCAAAATTACATACGCATCTAAATTGGAAACACTTTTGTGTAAATGTGACGACGTTCTAACCAAGATTTGTCCTGTACTACGCAAATGGTGACACAGCAGCATGCAAATAGCCGTTTTCACTGCGCCATAATCAGTAACACGACCAATTTAAACTTACTCTTAAGTCATGCATATACCGCCTCTACTCTTCGTCTGCCTCCAGTCATCTACTGGATGCCTCGCCATAGCACAATCCAGGTGGTATGACAAGTTTGCGTTATTAGTCGACAGCTGCACGGAATGACTTTCTGGATATGAAAGAACGATGATGCAGAGCAACCCTCAAAACCGACAAAGCATTGGCATAGAATATTACATACGAGGGGCGCATCACAAGCAACACACACAAAGACTCGCCCGTTTATGCCCCTCCCTCCCTATCTCCCTCCGTCCCTCCGTCCCTCCGTCCGTCCGTCCGTCCGTCCGTCCGTCCCTCCCTCCCTCCCTCCCTCCCTCCCTCCCTCCCTAACCTCCTAACCTCCCTAACCTCCCTAACCTCCCTCCCTCCCTAACCTCCCTAACCTCCCTAACCCCCCTAACCTCCCTCCCTCTCGCTCTCTCGCTCGCTCTCCCTCTCTCTCCTCTCTCTCTCTCTCGCGCGCGCGCAAGATCTCGTGTCCATAATCTAAATGTTTAGACGTGAGTTTCTTTTTTTGTAAACCAGAATGTTGCCGCTTATTTGCGAATCCTTGAAACCTTGTTTTATGACAAGAAACTGTGACAATGAAATCAGAATGGTTCCGTTTCCTTATCTATCATGTAAGCTGCTCTGTGTTCCTATTCAATTGTTACATTTCGGGAAAATGATACTCTATCATAAGCCACAGAGCTGGCGACTTTTCTTAGTATTAATTTACCAATCTATGCTTTACAGATCCGAATTGCCTTCGATGGCAAATCCATATATATTCTGTATTTATCAATATATTGATCGGTACATTATCGGTATACAAATATGATGCACTGTATGGAAACATTAATTTATAGCCTAACATTGATTTAATCTACTGATACGAGACTCACATGACAGTAATTCCTCGCTCAATATTCGGCATAATGCCACACCATCGAGTGATAAACAATGACAACGAACTTCTCTGTCATAATAGATCGACCACATATGTCAAGATACGTCACCGCTGGTTGTGCTATGTCAACAAAACGTTTGCTGCAAATCCCCTTTGATAATTTGCGCTGCACAACGTCAATGTGATGGACGTTTAAGGATACATTTTAAAGCAAGCGAGGTTTTATCAGATACTGAACATTGATTCCCGACTAGCGAATATTGGTCGGGCTCTTCGTCGGTTATAAAGTTTCATAAACTCATTAACTTTTTTATGTGAAAGCCCAAAATAAATATTTGACTATTGCATCTCTGAAGGATATTGGATTTCTATCTTTGTGCTGTCACGAACAATGACAATCTTTATAAGACGCCATCTCTACAGCGCTCTATTCGTCGACAGTGGCTCGACATGATATTATTAATTTGCTAACACAAAATATTCTAAAAATGCTATAGGAAAGGGTAGGGTGGAAACGGATGGTCCATGCATGCTTGATAAAACCTGTACCGTTGATTTTACATTGATCGTGATTATTAAAAAGTTTTGGGCATAGCATTTGTGTTGTTCTGTGGTTGCATTTGACTCCAAAACTCCAATATCCTACTAAGCTAGACACAAAATTTCGATACGCAGCTAATACAGCTTGCATTGATTCTACAATGAATAAACAAATCTTTGGCAGCATTTTGTATATGCAAACACATGGAACAAAAGATACCAGTAATTTAAAGGGAAACTGTACAGCACATAGAGAGATATCCTAATTATAACGATGGTAATGAATATCACAATCCATTCATTATTTGGTACGCTAAACCTCTCACTTGCGAATGCCATTGCCACTGCTGTAGATGGGGAAAATAGGTACAATGTGGTAGGTGATATGTTTGTAAAGTGGAAAGATGCTTACAACATCAACACTATGATATTATGCTATCGATGGATAGACAACTGTTGTTGATGGATGATGAAATAGGTCAAACGTGCATAACATTACATATATGGCAGTCACATTGAGGATATTAATTTTAAAATAATTGTAATTATTTGAATAACACACCACCCGGTTAGTGTATGGTAAGCATGCGTGGGATGTTTAATCATTTTGTTCGCATTAATTTCCGATACGGTAAGTAATCAGCATCAACATTCAACCTTGCTTACCACCTGTAATTTGCATAGATCATCGCATGTAACCCACGTGATTTGACATATGCTCAACCAACTTTCATCCCATTATTTTCAAAATGTCAGGTTGTTTAACAAGACATAAGGTCGTCAACCGCAAATGGGGAAATGTCACATAAGAGGTCATCCAGTGACGATTTTGCATTAATATCAGAATATAGCTAAGCCAGGTTGCCATTAAATGGCTTATTATAGTCCTGCGGATAATGTTATGTGCCCTATCATGCTAATGTTAGACTCGGCTGTGTGATACTAACGTGAAGGTAATGCTCTCCATGCGCACATAGCAGATAATGTTGTTGTGTTTTTCGCATCCACATTAATACATGGACTGCGAATGGGTGTTCTTCGAGAAAGGGCTTTGTACATTACATTTTGACTATGCGAGGTTTGTCTCTGCTTATGTCTGTAATCTGTAGCGCAATTCAATTGCATGTATGTATGTATGTATGTATGTATGTATGTATGTATGTATGTATGTATGTATGTATGTATGTATGTATGTGTATGTATGTATGTATGTATGTATGTATGTATGTATGTATGTATGTATGTATGTATGTATGTATGTATGTATGTATGTATGTATGTATGTATGTATGTATGTATGTATGTATGTATGTATGTATGTATGTATGTGTATGTATGTATGTATGTATGTATGTATGTATGTATGTATGTATGTATGTATGTATGTATGTGTATGTATGTCTGTATGTATGTATGTCTGTATGTATGGCATGTATGTATGTATGTATGTATGTATGTATGTATGTATGTATGTGTATGTATGTATGTATGTATGTATGTATGTATGTATGTATGTATGTATGTATGTGTATGTATGTATGTATGTATGTATGTATGTATGTGTGTATGTATGTATGTATGTATGTATGTATGTATGTATGTATGTATGTATGTATGTATGTATGTATGTATGTATGTATGTATGTATGTATGTATGTATGTATGTATGAAATGTTTAAGCAGCCCTTGCACTAAGATATATTCAAATGAAATGCGGGAGAGCGCTCTGTAACAGCAAGTTAATATTTTTGATATCTGTTCACTCGTGCTGATTGAGTAAAATAGATCACATGAGATATGTCACATTTTCACTTGGTAAATAAGCAGCAGTCCATACATTTTCTGAATTCAGATAACTGGCCAAGTCGAGGTTGCTCCAAGCAAATTTTCTATACGTCCATTATAATCATTTGTTAGAAATCTGTTTCGGTACTCACTAGGAGGCATGTTATTGAAGCGATGAGTCACAACAGCTGCTGTTTCGATTAACAGTAAAACATGGCACACCTAACATTGTGCATACAGATAACCTTCTTCCATAGATAAACACCAGGTGCGACCTAATGAACTCAACGTGATATTCTATCATCAACAGTAATTAAAGAAATGCACAGGACGTGATACGATCTCTTCCCTGTACATCATATGGCGTGCTCACAACGCTTAGCAATAATTATGAGCAAACCAGATATGTGTTTCGTATATTTCCCTCAGCATGGTCAGTGTATGTTGAGCTGGGCAAAAGGACCAATAACTGTAATAAACAAACATGCTTGTTTCGTCTAGTGTCAAGCTACGACTGAAGGCAATATATGTCGTATGGCAACTGCTTTACTCTTAAGCTTTTATACTCATGGTGCTGTTAACAAGTTTGAGTGATACATATGATCATACACAAGAAAACAGTGCCGATCGTGATGATGTCAATCAGCTTCTTACGCGAAAGTATTAATTAAGCTTATTTTGTAATGCGTCGTCAATTTCTTTGCTGTTTTTGGCAAGGGTACTTATTGTTTCAATAAAATCGAAAGAAATGGTCATAGTTTAAGAAAAATATGCGCCACAACAGGCGGGTGTATGTTTGCTTTTCCCTGAAGAATCAGAAATGAACTATACCAGTAGATTGGCCAATCAAAGATGCGTTGAAGAGCAAAGGAAGGTTAATAGACAGTTCTTATTCGGGTAGAAATCAAACAATGGCTGACCCCATGAATCTCAACTTTATTTGTCAGCTCTTTTTGAAATGTAAGCACAATTTGATAAATAGAAGTACAGGTTGTGGGTTCGATACCAAGGTGTTAAAACCCGACTGGCTCCCCGTGACTCGGATGATCGCGTTAAACGGCGGTCCCATCTCCGAAAGGGGCTGCACCCGACCCTGTAGCTCAATAATACCGTGCTGGACCTTCGTCCGAGCGGCGTGGGTTTCGCATCCCGGTATGGGCAAAGGGTTTGTGCTAAGTGGGCAATGGAACTTAAGGGGAGCTGTCCAAGCATCACAATCATCCTCATCCATCACCGTCGCGGTATCACCTCGTTGTTGAAAGTGATGTTAAACACTAATATTACCATTACCATATGTATGTATGTATGTATGCATGTATGTATGTATGTATGTATGTATGTATGTATGTATGTATGTATGTATGTATGTATGTATGTATGTATGTATGTATGTATGTATGTATGTATGTATGTATGTATGTATGTATGTATGTATGTATGTATGTATGTATGTATGTATGTATGTATGTATGTATGTATGTATGTATGTATGTATGTATGTATGTATGTATGTATGTATGTATGTATGTATGTATGTATGTATGTATGTATGTATGTATGCATGTATGTATCTATGTATGTATGTATGTATGTATGTATGTATGTATGTATGTATGTATGTATGTATGTATGTATGTATGTATGTATGTATGTATGTATGTATGTATGTATGTATGTATGTATGTATGTATGTATGTATGTATGTATGTATGTATGTATGTATGTATGTATGTATGTATGTATGTATGTATGTATGTATGTATGTATGTATGTATGTATGTATGTATGTATGTAGATCTATGGTCGATGTCCCTTTCGTTTGAGCCCTATATCTCAATTACGTCAGATAATTGTACACTGTTGTCTGGAGGAGAGAAGGCAAAGAGTCGAGGAGTGTTGGTAGAGCTTACCACGCAGCTAAGCAGAATATAAAATATTACTCCACGAAGATAAGTCTGGCCAAAAGTGTGCTGTAAAACACTTCAGTGGTTTCTTTCTTTGAGGACATGAATGCCAAATAGAATAGGCTCAATGAATAAAGTGTCCGCGGTGATGATGAATTACACAACCCAGCATGTCCTCATTTACAGCGCTCAATTTTATGGTAATGTTTGAAAAGCAAATAAGTGAATGACCATCACAGCAAACAGTATTGCCAATAGTTTAACAATTCGCATCCTACAAATTGTGAATGTATGAATCTTCCCAGATTTGACAAGTTCCAGTTGCTTAGTAATGGAAGGAGTTCATTGCCATATACTTGAATAAAAGTCCGCTATTGATAATTCATTATCCTCTTCATCTCATAACCACAAATAATACAGCATGTTTGTTGGTAATTCACCCCATAGTACAATGTCCTTGTTTTGAACTTTGTTAGAAAATCCACATGTACCCGGTACGATATAATTACAGCGTCAAACAAAGCTTACTGACATCATAACTTGACCAAATTGAGATGGACACATGCCTGGGGCGGTTGGAATTTCGCAAATATCAAGATATGTGTGGCCATACAAGTGGCAGTCCGCTAATACATTCCGGCAACAAATGACCACATCTGCTACCTAGGCGTGATACGTTGCTCTATAACTGGATGCCGTATCGACGGAATCCTTTTATGATTGACTGCAATTGAAAACGGAGGCCATTCACCCTGTACCCTATTGTTCGCTGCAGATATGCAGTTGTCACCACGAGGGTTGTCAACAGTACAACTCGCGCATTTGGCTTAACGTTCTGCTTGAAGTGACAATAAGAAACATTGTCTTTTGGAATCTACGATAATTATACATATCATGTACATTACTCAATCGAATATTTTAATAGATTATCAATACCAGAACTAAAGTGACCTCGATTGTCTCGTTTTTCGTTTACAAATTTATTCTGTACTGCAGTACGCTTTATGACGTCTTCTTGAAAGACACAAAAGAATTGCTGTCGCAAGGATTATAAAAAAACTTTGCAGTCCACAATCAATGCAGTAGGATTTAGGTTAACCTTGGTCACTTTAATCCAAATTCGGCAACTTTAAACCTCAAAAATGTGTTTGCTTTCTAGCAGCATAGATGTAGACAATAGTTCTATTTAACGGCGTGCCATTCAGAATGTGTAATTCATACTGTCTGATCAAATTAGTCCCAGACTGCTCGTAATAAAGCCAAGCACATTAAAAGGTGCAGATGCAAATACTGCAAGGGCTTTATATTACATCTCTTTAGTCTAAAGTAGTCTTAGCAACAAGAACTACTTGGTCAGATTGTTAATTATTGTCAGTTCTCTACTGCTGTGTGCTTAACTGCACTACATGTGGGCTGTTCCAGGGAGATTTATTTCCCGATAAGCTTAAAACATGTTCTTCATGCATATTGATTTCATAGTTTGCACTTTCTTGTATTTGTGTCCCATGATGCGTTTGATACGGTCAGCGCCACTCGCGACCAAGTATGACATTATTCAATAAAAATAAGCTGCGTTTAGGATACTGGAAATGACAACTGTTTCAGAAGTTATCTAACATACCGACATTATATGCGACAATTGCTACCTGTAACTCGAAGACATATCGAATATTTGCGTTCATTAATGCGCTACGTTTTATTCGTGTCAACGTGCCTACGTAGAGCTTGTTTGTATTATATCTGGCGTGGCTGTTCTTGGTCTGAGCCAGACAACATGTTCAATATGTAGACCAGATTGCTTGAGTTCAAGCAGAGCTCGGTCCTCGGTGAACCGGGAAATACTTTAGTGTGAGTAACTTGCACCGGTCACCTGTCTTACGCTGAAATGGTAGCCAGATGTACCTGTGAACTAGGTGATTCATCAATGTTCACGGTAGGCTGTAGAGGAGTGCATCGCGATAGTTAATGATTTTGAAACCAAGACACGTGTGGAATCACAAAACGCAAAACCACAAAGTACAAACATACCCTGACATTTTGTTGCTGCTCGTTGTCTGTACATTGTCGACTGATCCACCAACGGCATAGCAAACTTGAAATATCATCTAGAGATCCTGTTGAGTAATGCACAGTACAATAAACAAATATCTGAAATATCTTTTATTTTATCAGTTACACAATAATATATACAATATTATATTCAACCAAATTTCCATACAATTACATGCCGTTATAATGGCAAGTTGATTAAAAATTTTACTGCATTTTGTTAAAGGGTACCGATAATGTGGATATTGGAGGCCTTGCAATATTGCAGATGGTGATTTGTGGTCATTGACTGTCGGAAAACAGTACAGGTGAATGCTGCGCTGAGTAATTGTCACACCTTGATCATTCAGAGCCGGTGTCTGTGGCGTTGTGGTTAACCGCGTCGCCTTTCGACCCACAGGTAGTGGGTTCAATTAGGATACTGGAAGCGACAACTTTTACAAATTATCTAATATACTGACATTATATGTGCCAAATGCTACCTGTAACTCGTAGACTAATTGAACATTGGCGTTCATTAATGTGCAGCGTTTTATTCGTGTGAAGACTTTGACCTACGTAGAGCCTATTGCTATTATGTCCGGTCTGTCTTAGTCTGAGTCAGACATGATCAATATGTAGACCAGAGCTCGGTTCTTGAGAATATTTGTAGCCCACTTCGTGTCGAGCCAGCACATTAGTATCGGATTAGTTATTGTGTACAGAATTTCACGTTACGTGTACCATAAGTACCATAAGTACCATTTTCAAAATATTTTCATTTTCAATGAATTATGAGCAATAGAAGATATATTTGTTTTGTGTAGTTCGTATAACTGCCGACATCAGCACTTAGTATTTCAAAATAACAACAGGAGCCGGAATTGTTTTGAGAGGTCCGTATGATTGCACACAGTGCTGCAATAGCAAAACCTGGTGTCACTCATAAGAGATTAATCCAAACGGCACGTCTTTCATGTGGGCAGTAGCCTTGTTGATGTCGATATTGTACATAACTAGTTCATTATAACACACTAGATATTTTATTATCGAAACAGATCCCTATCATTTCAATTCTCCAATCTCATTATTGATCTAAGGCCTCCTCTGAAAATATTGATGCCTGACTCAACTAGGCGGGTGTCAGGTGGTCAATGGAAGCGCGGATGTCAAATCACCACAACTACCGTCAGATATTGTGTTTACCTTCTGGTAGTTTTTTATAGTTCATGGTGTGTGATTCGGACTGACAGATAGACGAAAACATCTGTGATATCATATGCATGTTTAAGAATAAATATCGGCGGACCCTGCAACCAAACGCATGCTTCAATTCGGTACTCCTACGTCTATGTACAAGCCGATCTCTGCGTCCCTGGGAGTAGAGCAACACCCCTGCACAAATGACTGTGCCATGCTTTGGCATGATACCTCGCTTCTCCGGTTCACAGATTCACTACAGCCGAACATTTACCGTAGGTTGCAGACAGCACAGCGTGATCAATGGGGGTTGTCTAGAAGAGAAAGTACGTACGGAACCTTGTAATATATGTGATATGTTATCATTGCCTTGTCTGAGTTTCTTTTAATGATGAGTTGCATAAAATAGATCCGATGAATGTTCAGTAAATATCCACGATCACGGGGATGCTGTTTCTCGCTGTGAGCTAGGTGACCTTGATGAATCATCACAGGTATTGTACCTGTAATGAGCAGCCCCGTGCCGCATGATGAATGCCAGGTAAGGATCAGTAACGAGATAAGTGTGGCGTTAGATATGATAACGTTGGGATACAATTTCGTAGCAAATGTTGAGTGCCATAAATCATTTACTGCGCCTATCGTGAATCGCATTAGCGGCTAACATTGTTATAGAGGATGTGGAGTGAGTAGCCACTCTACTTGATAGTCGGTAAGTGCCGTGTTTTCACTCTTGGTTAATTGTTCTTTCAGTTCTTTTAATGGTAATTGATGGTCATTGAATGGCGGAAAATAGAACAGGTGAGTGATCCGCTGAGTAGTTGGCATACCTTGAACAGTGACAGCCGCTGGCCGTGGCGTTGTGGTTAACCGCGTCGCCTTTCGAGGTTGTTCCCCATGCCTCGGATTACTGCGTTTAATGGCGATAGAAAAGTGATGCCCTCGAGCCGGTAGCTCAGTAGTATCGTGCTGGACCTTACTCCAGGCGGCGTGAGTTTTGCAGCCCGGTATGTGCAACAGATTTGCGCCAATTCAGCGCTTGCACTTAAGCGGAGTTCTTCAAGCATCACAATCATCCTCACCGATCACCGTCGCGATATCACCTCGTTGTTGAAACTCATCTTAAACCCAATATTACTATTACCTTTCTTTGATCATTTACACATGCAAAATCGCATGAGACAAGCACCGTGAATACATGGAGCTTGTGTGTCTGTTGGTGTTATGTACATAAGTTACTTGATAAGCCTATCGTTTCTTCTGAACTCGATGTTTCATTCTGGCAGCTAGTGTGAATACTTTTACGCATGTTCATACGGCATCGTCGAAACTCGCAGTGGTGGGACGGAGATGTTAAGTCTGTTAAAGGATTATTGCTAGCGTAGTTAGACTGTGCTATTGCCATTTTGAAAACGCTGCGCTTAGGAACCGTGTCGTACCACGTCGTCGTTTGATGCCATCATGATGGGCTGATTATTGAGTTGGACGCCATTATCACGCGGTACCGCATTTGAATTTTCATTCAGCTATCCTCAACGAACTAGCGACATGTTAGTATGCAACTATTTTCTATTAGATGCTTGCGAATGTAGCAGCTTGCAGGTTATTATAGGGCCATATCTATCATACTCTGGCCATATCTATCACGAAGCGAATACGTCAATCGTGTGAACAGCATGTGGTTCAGGAGTCATTTTCATGATGATGCGTACGAACCTAATATTGGTTTATATTCGGTGCTCGTTTTCACGTCAACATAAAAGGCAAATTACTAATGACGTGGGAAACGAGGCAAGCATGGCTTACGTTTGGGACCAATGAGCTCTGTTCTCTACATATCGGACGCACGCAATGAAGTCAATCATAGCATACAATGTTGACTCGTTAGTTGGATGTAGCGTGCAGTTACCATGTTACAAAGCTGTACTTTATCAGTTGTGGAATGCACAATAGGCTTCATTAAGAGATGCTTTTTGTATAGGGTTACTTTTCGCCAACAACTGACAGCAAAATAAGTGAAGAAAGAAATGCCGAATAACACATACAATGATAAATGCAATTGTTATTCAGTGTGACGAATTACTACGTTTTCCCCCACGAGTTGATTTTGCGTCCCAAAAGCATACTATGCAAGCTATTCAATGCTGAATGAAACGGTTCCCTAGGGTGATGTCACACACTCGTATTGGTTAAGAGAACTACCGTAAATTTCAACGGAACTAAAATCAGTGTTTTGTTTTTATGAAAAGAACAAACAAAACCATGAACCTGGGCCGAGAATGAATTCGTGAAATAGGTTGCAATTCATAATGATACCTCCAGTAGAATATTGATAGACTGCGTGCGCAGTTTCATTACGCAAAAGGCATGTATTTATGGCGCAAATCACCAAACAATAGCTGCAAATGATATTTGGCAATTAAGGCAAGTTTTTGACGACACTAAATGTAAGGAAATTAACTGACAAAGATGTGGTTATGAAAATGTTCATTGGCTATACTCATCGCATATTGTTTGTCTGTTTGTTTGAATTATAGTCGTTTGTAGCAACGTAGGCTATGTACGACTAGCAGTGAGTGTATCTCTGAGGGTGGTCACTGCCAGGGAGCACGTCGTCCTCAGAGGATATTTTACATCCCCTTTCAGAGATAGGACCGCCATTTGTACGTGATCATCCGAGTCACGAGTAACCAGTCAGGTTGTCACACCTTGGAGTCGAACCCACAGTGGGTCGAAAGGCGAGGCAGTAAACCACCACGCCACTTGGACCGGCTTACTCATCACTTACAAGGCATATTCATCATAAGACATGCTGGTGAATATGATGATGAGTTGCAGGTGTCTAGTAGTGATCAAAAGCAGACTGCCTCTATCCAATAAGTATTTATGTGTGTTACAGGGTAGCGTCTGGTGTATAATTTCTGTCGATAATAATACATCATATTTTTTCAACATCCACAGCAACTTAACACATGAGTTTGCAAATTTAATCAAATTTAATAAACAACGTAACGTTTTTATTGAGACGATGTGCATCAAGTGTAATATTTAATTAATAATAATGGGATTTGGGATTGGGATTGGCAAAGCTTGACGGTGTAAGAAAAGAGCGTTTATACGTTTATACGTGAAAGTTGGTAGTATGTCAGGAAACATGGGATAATCGGCGTTGCTATTGTTCGCTCATGTTTTTGCGAAGAAGGATGCTGAAAATAACAATACTAAGAAGGGGCAGAGAAAGGTCAAAAATACCTTGGATGGATTTTACGAAGATGATGTATATAGCTTAAAGCAAGTCCACAAAGAGTAAGCTATTGCAAAAAATCGTATCAATTACCGTGTTTCTCATTAGTGTGGTATAAAGTAAAGGAGCATAATATTAAGACGAAGAATCTTTGATTATGCAGGTAGGGCAGATGATGACCCCTTTAGGCCCACCATTGGTGTAAATAAGTCTACTGGGTTGCTTAACGCCCTATCATTGGGTTGTGGTTTACATTTTATGAAGGAGAAGGACTGTTGCGACGGTTAGGAACAACGGGCAGTGGGAGGGTGCCAACAAGGCAAATGTTATTGTCAATATCGTTATAGCCAGCATTAAATCAAGAGGCAAAAGCAAAGAAGTTAGACAAATGAATGTGATTATAGTTGTGGTAGTTGCCCAACAAACTGCTTCAAATTTACTAAGGGGTAGCAATATATCAGTCAAAACAAATGCTTAGGATTACGAATGCACACGCCTTCTACCTGTCAGTATTGTGCCGTTTAAACTGTCATGAGAGTTTCGTAGCTTATAACACTTCAACTGATATATTGTGCCAAGTTATAAATATATCAGAAAAGCATTTGACTTACAGGCAAAGATGAAAGTAAAGACGCAACTCAAGAAATAAGTTGTACCTAAACAACAGAATACGTGGGTGGCTTTTTAAAGTTGTTTGTAAATAAGGAATTGTTCTTTCTTTTGTAAGTGAGCGATAAGTGGCTGGTTGAATGTTTTGTGTATTCGCATAGAGAAGAGTCTAGTGGTTAACTGATTCCTTGCGTTGTGACTGACACATGGCTTTCGTTTCAACGCAGGTCTTGTAAACTCCAAACAAGACAACAGCGTTGAATCATCGGTCACAAGACATCTAGACACGCTTTAGCACACTCATGTGCAGAGGGTGTATGATTAAGGTGCGTTATTTGCTTTGGGAAGAATGTACGATTAGAAAACCTAGCCGTTATAGGTGATTTTGTCAATTTGTGTTAAAAATGTTTTCCCATGAATTCGATTCGAATTAGGAAATTATACGTAGAGGGAATGAAATTATACCATCCGACACAGGCAATAAAGGCTGAAGTAACCTTGCTCAAAGTGAGCAAGCTATCCCTTATATTCTGGATATTTGTTATACTCGGGATGTACCAAGTTATTGGCACATTGCTAATATACGCGACACGATGCAGGGATGCATTACTGGCCTACCAGAAACCACTGTATAATGTTTAGGGTTCGTTGTCTGCATTCAGTTATAAGGACAATAATAGGAGAAATTGTTACAATATTAAGTGCATTCAAACAGTTGTCTGCATCAGCTGTGTAATTGATCTTCACCCAGCTACGTGCCAAACTGCCGACCAGCTTCGACATTGATAAAGAATGTTTCGGGACAATGCCGCTGAGTCACTCGCATCAGCATTTCATTTCTGCAGCGTGAATTTGCCTAACATGTTTCCGTACTTCCTTGTCATTGCATCATTTGAATGCGATGTTCGTGACGTCACGAACCCAGTGCAATAGCAACCACAGTTTGGTGCACGTGTCTTTGTCTTTGTGATTAATGCAAAGGGAGAGTAAGCTGGTAGGTGGCACTACCTACCCTCTTGTTATGCTGTTTGTATTTGTGTCGACCCATGGAAACTGTGACTTTTCAATTCTATGATATGCGCCCCTTTGAACCACAGCACACACAAATACAATATTGCATTATTGCATATTACATCACAAGAGACTTGGTAATGAATAATCAAAGTGATTCTAGGTAAACAACGATCTAAGTGAGCAAATAGCTACTTGACGTTTTAAGAAACACATGAATGGGTTATTATTTCATCTACTGGGCAGCAATAGCAATGGGAATTCGCTAGACGTGATACCGTACAAAGGATGCGCATAGTCGCCAAGTTGTTCATTTGGCTATGTAACCACTCAATCAATAGTGTTTTTGATAGAGCATATCAATTTCACACGAAACCACCGAAACGTGCTAATTCTCGAAATGCAATATATTGGATAATAAAAATACTAAGCAATCAGACTTGGCACTCACTGCAATCAAAGAAATGAATGCAAGTACGATAGACCATTAGTAGAAATGAGGTTTAGCATTCGTTCTGTTAGCATTATGCCATAGTGCAGCAAGACCCAGTGCTTTACTGAGCTATCAATATATATCAGATGAGAATGTATGTCACCTTGTGATGAAAATAGAACTATTATTGCGAATAATTCGCCGGGAACCAATGTAAAATTGGTATCAACCAGACACGAAAATTAGGTTGTTAAATGATGTTTGTTGATTATATATTAAATGGCTGCCAGCGTCAATGTTTTTGTCCATATGCAATGACAGCGAAACGTGTGTTAGTAATTGTGTTAAAATGTTTTGGTCTATTTATACCCACAGGCATCCGAAACAATGTACAATATGTTGTAGCTCCATGCGGACTGACGTAGACATATGCATGGAACGGAATAAAATCGACTGCGCTTTAATGACAATAAGCTTAGTGACTTTCGGATCGATCACAAACACGGATCAATAGTGTAGACAGTTCTTTTTCGTGTCAAATTGCTGATTGATGCTTGATAATACCCTAAAAACTACGTTGTTCAATCATTTCGCAACACGTCCATCACCACCACATGTAACCCACGGCGCTTAGGAGCATGGTAACATGGTTGTTTTTTTAACAAAACCATTCAGACTGAGGCACAAGTATGTGTAAGATACATCGATGCGTATTATTTCCATACATGATTTCAGGAAGACACCATGTGGAACTGAATAAGGGAAATGCAATACTCAGTGGAATGTTTAATCTAAACCCACTAGATTTGTGAAAATTTTGATGGGTTACTGTGCTTGATGAGTTTACCATAAAATAATTGCTGAAAGCACTAAATTGTTAAACATATGTAACACATCGTTGGTCATTGGTGCCAAGGAATGAGATTGTAGAGGAATCTGTCGATATTGACAATCGTCCATATTTTACACTTATCAGACCAATTGGCACAGAACTGCAGCATGCAATAATGAATCATGATTACATCACAGTTGAAACTGTGTATCTATTGCTTAGATCTTATTAAATGCACCCCCAAAGCTCGTTTCACTTTAACAAGCCCCACACCTGCAAACACGCCAAAATATGATATTGCAATCCAGGTGGAAGTTTTTTTCATTGAGTTCTTCATGTCGTAGCGGGGCCCAGCCATCCCCCACCCCCACCCCCCCCCCAAAAAAAAACAAAGACCTCACCGCTTCTGACTTTATTGTTGATAAAGGATGGTATTATCAATGTACAAGCAATTTTAACGCACGAAATTGGTTGACATAAGTGATCTGATAAGGTGCAGCTTAGCCTTGTTTTTGGAATAATGAGCTCTTACAGCAACATGTTGTACGCAAGCCTATTGAGATGAGTGGCATTGTCAATGTTTCCAGTGGAAGGATAAAACGAGGGCCAGCGATAACATTCTTAGATACAATGTGCATATCAGAAGTTGCGATCCGCGTTGCAAATCCCGATGCCATAAATAGGTTTT
The DNA here is from genome assembly GCA_034190875.2 of Urechis unicinctus. Classification (NCBI taxonomy): domain Eukaryota; kingdom Metazoa; phylum Annelida; class Polychaeta; order Xenopneusta; family Urechidae; genus Urechis; species Urechis unicinctus. The sequence continues at coordinate 39,826,252 of CM067344.1, read as the reverse complement.
CTGTTGTTGGGTAATACATAGCTATGTTGATTACCAAATGAGGGTTGTTATCTTAACAACATCATGTAGGATTAGGATGTATTTACTAAAGCTCATCCACGATGTCTATCATGAAACAAAGAAAGATCATTTGGGTTTAACAATGAATGACCACCATGCTTTCATTGAATAACAGTCAAATGGAAATGACGAGCTCGCGAAAGGAGCAAATGTTTGTAATCGGCACCCATTGTCCTTGACGGGGTTTGCTGTTTCAATGCTTTGATTATTGGATGCGAGAACTGCGTAACATAAATCGATTTCTATACACAATTATTTGTAAAAATTCTCCAAATCTGCTTTTATAATTAGCATTCTTATTGTTTTAATACACAATCGCAATTGCACTCAATAGTAGCTCGAAACAAGCTGCAATATTTCATAGTTATAAGTATAAGTGATACGTGTCTCAAATTGCATTTTACTCTAAAAGAACACATACAGTGTATTGGATGTGCATCAGGTATCCATTTGTTAAAGTGGAGATAATGGCGATGATAGGTAATTATTCGTGATCCTTTTTAGTATATGGTAAGACCAGGAACCCTGATAAGCATAAAAGCCAGTGTAAACATATAAAAGAACTCACACGGCAGATAAGGTAATGTACTCAAGTGGATACTTAAGTGGCTTGGACAATTTACACACACCGCTGTTAATAAGTGGCTGGTCGATCCGACAGTGACTGATATGGCCCATCGATACATGGTCTCATTTTCAGTGTATATATAGCAGCCAAAAGGGGTTCTATCACTCCGAACTCCGATGCTCAATTCATAAACGTTGGTGTGCTGAAAAAGGTGTGGCTTCCGCCGTAGACTAACTTTCATACTGCATCTCGATAATATGACCCGTGTCATTGGATGAGTATGTCCATTTAAGCTATAGCTTACAATGTATGAATGTTATATCCACCGAACCCATATAAGTGTCAGTTTATGCCTTCGACATTAGTTATCACATATTGTCCAATATCAGGGCACACCAATCGCAATGCCAGCAGAAGGGTCTACTTAGTCAGTGTATATAGGTTGTTATCAAGATGGTGCATTCCCTCTTAAACATTGTCCTTAATGCATTGCAATGATTGGATAACACGGACAGATCGATGTACACATTGTTACCTGGTGATGCACCTACCTCTCTCATCGCTACATCATACAAACTCAGCTCTGAATAGATTACTTCTCTCACTCAAATGAACTCAATCACCTCACACATTCTAACAAACATCACTTAATCTTACAACTCTGCTCGTGTCTTAAGCTGAGGGATGATTTAGTGTTCACTACCCGTTGGGAATGTCGGCAATGTTTGGTTAGATAATAAGAGTATGCTTGGGGACGCTGCGTTCCTGTTTAACCTGACTGGCATATAGTATGGATGTGTCGAGAAGTTAGCTTGCATAACACAGTCTGGTGTTGTAGGGAAATTATGGATGTAAACAGATGGGATCCTCACGCAAATATCTCCAGGTGTGCAACTATTTTCCGGCAACCGTGCATAATCTCACACTGTAGTTTATCTAATTTTGTTATGTCACTATGCTGTCAAAATATGAAATCGAATGAATGATCGGCTTTTGCTGGGAAGCCATGCATCCTGCTACATTTTTATAAATATAAATAAGTAATGAAATATATTATGCAGGTGATATTATGTTTGGATATGCTCGTAGTATGACGTCATAATCAACGTAGATCATCACATTTATTCGGAAAGCATAATGATACTGGAGTTAGTTATTGAGAAAAGTTTGCAAAGCTTCCCTTTCTTGGATAATCAATGCAAACCAGTGTGATACGGATTGCCCCGAACCCTAATAAACGCGTAAGAAATGGTCACCGAAACGGTGCCTCGAATACATTATTGGGAAGGGTTGGTAGGCAAACCGGCTACTTCTTCTCTGTAACCGAGTCTTATATCATTATGCACACTACATTGGTAAGACAGTATGGATATAGCTAATGGTCTCTTTGAATCTCACAAATCCGTTCACATATTACAATGTCACCCCTTGCCCATGCTATAATTTATGATAGTTTCAATGTTAAATCAAAAGTGGCTTTACGTGACAAATAAGACATAAGTCAAACACAGAATCCCTTATTTATTATTTCAATTAGCCGTCTCAACGTCTGCTACCTTCCTGGTCTTACCTTATTAATAGGTTTACGGCTACGTGCGCGCCCGAACAAGACGTTTGCGGAAATGGAATGCGATCTTAATATACATACAACTGCAGGTGTATAGCTTATAAATAACCATACTGGTGATGTAAAGGGGCAATATGGGAGGCCGTGATCAAATGGCAGCTGTTGGCTCAGGTTGCTTCGCCCCCTTACAAGAGTAAGCTATATTAGAAATAGGATAGCATAAGCCACGTCAGCTAGACAAGTAAGCAAATTAGTATATCGATGTCAAGCAGCATAGCACAGATACAAAAAGCATAGATACATATATATATATATATATATAGAGATATATATATATAGATATATATATAAGAGATATATAGATATATATATATATATATATATATATATAGATTAGATATATATATATATATATATATATATATATAGATATATATATATATATATACATATATATATATATATATATACATATATATATATATGTATATATAGAGAGAGATAGAGATATATATAGAGAGATAGAGAGATAGAGAGAGATAGATAGAGATAGATATATATGAGATCTATGAGAGAGATAGATAGAGAGATATATAGATCTCTCTCTAGAGGAGAGAGAGAGAGATAGAGAGACATCTCTCTCTCTCTCTAGGAGATATAGATAGTATAGAGATAGATCTCTCAGAGATATATATATATATAGAGAGATATATATATATATAGAGATATATATATATAGATCATAGATATCTCTAGATATATATAGATATATCTCTCTCTATATCTATATCTATATCTCTCTAGCTATATAGATCTCTCTATATAGAGAGAGAGATCTAGAGAGAGATAGATATATAGAGGATCTATAGAGGAGATATATAGGAGGGAGAGATCTCTCCTCTCTATAGAGAGATGTCTCTCTATACATATATATATCTCTCTCTCTCTAGAGATATAGAGAGATCTCTCTATATATAGATATATCTCTCTCTCTCTAGAGATATATATCTCTATCTATATCTCTCTAGATCTCTATATAGAGATATATATATAGATATCTCTCTCTATCTCTAGAGATATATATATAGATATCTCTCTCTCTAGGAGAGAGAGATATGAGAGAGAGACTATCTCTCTATATCTCTCTCTCTCTATCTATATAGATCTCTAGATATATATATCTAGAGTACATATCTATGATCTCTCTCTATAGATAGATATCTCTCTCTATATATACCTAGAGATATATATAGAGATCTATCTCTAGAGAGATATATATCTCTATATAGAGAGAGATATCTATATCTATATCTCTATCTATATATATCTCTCTCTAGATCTCTCTATCTCTCTATCTCTATCTCTATATATCTCTATCTCTCTATCTATATATCTATATATATATATATATATATATATATATATATATATATCGTTGGAGTAGTATAGAAAGTAGCGGTTCTGGTCCACCTCTACGTATCGATAGTACACGTTAAACTATTGCTTTTTGCTCCATGCTCACTTTTGATGCTTTAAGGATGAGCTTCACTCGAAAAAAAGGCGGGTCGGGTCCGACCCTCAACGGGCCGAGTCTTGCCTGTCCGTCCCCACCCCAGCCCCGTCCCTCACGTTATGACCAACTGATTATCATAATGTTCAAAAGCTTGACGTGCGGGGCGTATTGGATGATGTGTGTGTGCGTGCGTAATGTAAAATATCAGACCGTAGTTCAGGAAATTTACTTGCGAATTTATGATAGATGCACTGGCACAAGCATACGCACGAAATAACAACTTTGTCAAAAACTTTGCGTCAATATGATATTTCTCCCAATTGCAATTTGTGAGCTTCTCTCCCGTGCCAACAGTGCAGACTAAAATCTATTAGATCGAGGGAATGATATTCCAGTCGACCGTGCACAATGTATGCCACCATTCTAGTTGTGCTTTGTCGATGTTTGTCTTTAAATGAACTGGCTTGGCTAATTCCTTGTATCCGGCCTGGGAGGAGTGTGGGGGGTGGATGGGTGGACGGGCTTTAGGGGGAAATTCCAGCCCGTCCAAATCGACGACCACTGGTGGACGGATCTCTGGCTAAGACCCTGGGCCTGACTCTGCCAGGTTAGTTTACTGGTTAATTAACGTGACCATAGGCTAAGGCGTTTATGCCATTCGTAGCCACCACCGCTTTGAGTCAAAAGGTGAGAGTGACACCTTGTTAACACGCTGACCATATATCTTGTGACCTTCACTGCGCAGCATGTTCATACCGTGGCGGAACTGCTTTAGAACACGGAGTCGTTCATCAGCTTGTACAGGTCTTTCTCAAAGTTGCTGGTGGCAACCTTATACAGGTCTGTGTTCATGCAAATGAAGGGGTCTATTCATGGGCTTAGATTAAATATAAGCGCATAGTGTATCTTAGTAAGTCACATTCCCAGCAGTAGGTAGAACTTGAGATTTCTGCAGTGGATCACATACTTCTCTCTGTTGTGCAGGTTGGGCACCAGTCTCTAAACTTTTGCGGTGCTCCATAGGAGACTCTTGTGGTAGTCTGACAGTCATTAATTCTGTACAGACATTAGCTCTGGCGCTAGGGGATAATCATTATGATCAGCATGCAACTCTGCAGGATATTTCAGATCAACTTCGAGTATATATCCGATTTTGGCATTGTCGGGATGGTCCTGTATCTGCATGGCAGCGAGACCCCGACCTATCCATCCACTCAGTCGCCCTAGTTGGTACGGGCTGGCTCATCGCCCACCCATTCAGGTTGTTAGCGTCAAGGTACTGGATGTAGCTAGCTTGCTTATCCTTCTCACAGCCCTCCACAAACGGTTTATTGGCTTAAGCCTGGCGACGCTACACCATGCTTATCCCACCATGCAGACCCTTCTCAATGAACAGATGTTTGTCATAGTCGGTGAGTAATTCTAGCTCCACACCCGTGCTCTTAAGCAGGACGTCCCATGACAGACCGGGGATGGTGTGGCAGTTGGCTGGGTGCTGTTTGTACTGCTTTTGGCCGGTCTTTCGGAATATCTCAAACACGACCGCCAGGAGCAGCACGTCTGTGCGCAAGTACAGGTCATGGTAGTCGCCAATATTGACCCACCCGAACATATTCAAGATCTTATGTGCATGTTTATAATAGCCAGCAGATATGCCCTGCTCAGACAGCTTGGCGTAGAACTCCTGTTTAGGGTAGGAGGTAGTGGAGTATCAAACTTATTCCAACCATCATTAAACTCATATTAGTACACTCCCTTGCGAGGTAGCAGCCGGTGCTTCATTTAGTCAGACTCATACTTAGCTGTCACAGCAAAGGCGTCTGGGTTGTTTGCTGAGACCAGCTTGTCAAGCGAGGTAAGGAGGAACTCTGCACTGTCAATAAAGGGTAACTGTTCTAGGGACAGAGAAATATACTTCTCCAAGTTATTAGGGATGCAGTTGATTTGGCCTTCCACCTTGCTGATGGCCTGCATCAAGAGGTGGGAGTCATGGCCCCGTAGGTTGTTGAAGGCAACTGGTATAGTTGTTGTTTTGGGATTCAACCACAGCTTGCTTGCATTGTGGGCTGGTCCCCTGTACTTTCCTGTTATGCGACAATGGTCGCGGACGGTGTCGCCTCCCAGTTCTTTTTTACACACATGACAGTGGGTTTCCACCTTATGGGTTCTTTTATTCTCGCGCGTCATGCACATTGTGACAGACTTTGATAGAACTGCTTTGATCTTGCGCTCTTCCTGTTGCAGGGCTCGAAAGAATTTCGCCTCAGCTTACACAGCAGGAGTTTTGGTCTGACCATCGCATCAGATAACTACATAACGTAACCGCATGGCCCGAGCTCCCCTGTCTCCTGCGTGTAGCTCTTGGTAGGATCAGGCGAAGGGCCTGGAAGCTTCATGGTGAGTGCCTCAACCTCTGTGTAACACATGGCGATGCCAGCTGCTTGTCACAGTTCTGGAACGATATTATGTATTTCCCTTCCTCCGGCGTGCCAACTCACACAACAACCTTTCCTATCCCCTGCACTCATGCTTGTGTGCCTGTAGCAGTTTCCCAGTGGTATAGCCATGCAGAGAGGGCTCACAGAAGAATACAGAATATCGATCATCGATCTGTGTGTAGTGGAACTTTATATCGTTATCAATCAGCCAGAGGTTTATACGTGGAATATCAGCAGGCTTTTTACTGATGTGGTGTATGAAACTAGAAGCACAGATTCCTATCCCTTTCTAGCCAAAGACGTTCAGGGATAGGTTAGGCACATGCTTCTCTACCTTCTCAAACTGCAGCACTGGTGATGGAAACTCTATGCCTTTACCATCCAGGTGATCTAACAGCCTCTAAATGTTATACTTAGATGGTCGATGTGGGTGTTTACCGACCGGGTGCAGAGTCGAGTCAATAGACCAAAGAAGGCAGTAGTTGTCCGAGTTCTTCACATTTATTATCGCCTTCTTATTTGCGGGCAATGTTAATCCACTGAGTTGCGATTACTCAAACTCTCAACCGGAACCTCTCTTGGTCCACTTCTTCAACCGCTCTTCGCATCAGAATATCTTCTACAAACAAAACCACCTCCTGTTTACTGTGCAGAAAAGGCTCCACATGTTCAGTGTCGGAAACACCACTTCCACCATCGGCGGTGAGCTTCATGAGCCTCACCTGCAGGGCAAACTGATCCCGTTCTGCTCCTTAAGCTCATCAGTTAGAACTTAATGCATCTTTTTACTCACACCACTTAAGAACACCAGAGCATCCCTGCCGAGGGGGTGACCCTCAGGAATATTCTTCACCCACCAACGCAGATAGTTCATATACGTCCTTAACAGTCTTGTTGAACTTTAGGCATGACATGGGAACTAGGGAAGCTTTGCTTCTCCTTGGCGCAGGAACTTGGGAAGGTTTGCATGTGTAAACTCACTGACCTGCCCCAATACGATTTGCCATACCCAGGATAATGAACGTCACCTCACGTTCCTTTTGACTATCTGAGGGCACATAGAAGTCTGAGATTTGTGTCGAGTCCAGTGAGTCGACGGATTTGCCGGTAATCAGGTAGTAGTCATGCATAGCATCGTTGAGAACCCGGAAAGTATGCTCGGCATGTCCCTGGCGGCGGAGCTGCTCATTGATGAAGTCTAGCCGCTCAGTTTGCTTCTTGGCCCACGCTGCCGGTGCAGACTGATGCTGCTTGATTGCTACATCATGCCGTTAACGTTCCGCGTCCACTTGACTGCTTCGTAACTTAGAGAATAACAAGTTGCTGATGGAGAACGCTACGGCATTGACAAGGGCACCTCCAACAAGTAGCACAATCATGGCCATATTTGTTTTGCAAACTTCATTTTATCACCTGGTATAATTCCTTGTTTGATTAGCATATCCTTTATGGCCATGGCTAGGGCTACGTCAGCAACAGCCATGACCAGGTAACGTGGTGAGAAATCAAGTTTTGGGATTTTCCCACCTAGAGCTATCTTGCTGAGCTTGGCGTAAACTATTGATATACCAAAAACAATTGTACCGTTGTACAGCGAGTTGACGAGCATTTTTCCATCAGTACTCAATATACCCAAATGAAAGGGTAAATTAAGGCTAGATCTGTGAAAGCACTGATCCAACGTGAAAAAGTCAAAACATTAGAACGCTTCAAAAGAAAATTGGGCGCACCTGCTTCTTCACAGACCAGCAGACTGTGAATGACACCGACCCACCTTGATACACAGAGTGTTTTCATTGCGCGAACGCGCTGTGAATACCAAGCCGTTCGGCCTATTAAAGAAACGAGGGTGTAAGGTAGAGAATGAACACCGAAGAGGTTGTGTGAAAAAAAGTTGAAGCAAGATCTAAGATATTAGTAAATAGATTTAGAGATGAGCTGAGAGATGTTGTCAGTGATTTTGAGATTAAAAGCGATGACCTTGTGGAACGAGTGAAACACCTAGAGAAGCTTGTCAGCAGGTGTGAGATGCAAGCCACGAACTTATGGTTACATGATGCTCAGATATATTGTCAGAGTGTTAACAATGTGTCACTCTTACCGTTTAACTCAAAGCGGTGAATAGCCGCGAACGGCATAAACACCTTAGCCTATAGTCACATTAATTTACCTGCAAACTAATGTGACGGAGTTGGGTCCGTTTGGGGTCAGAGCCAACCGGTCTCAAATAACTTGTTCCGCAAATATTGGATGTGTTATCTTCCCACGATAATCAATCACACAATATACTTAGCTGCTAATGATGAGCTCGCACTTAATTTGTGTAATATTCACTACTCTATGTGGTTAGTATTCCACATAATCTTAAAAGTTGTCACCTTGCAATTATGTAGACGTTTGATCATTTTCTCGATCGTCTATCATCATGAATATCTAGTCGATTTTGATCATAAATCATCGTCCCATTTGTAATATCAACTCACAAATATCTGTCTGCCGGCACTTTCTCAATCCGCCGTGTTAGACAAATGCATTGTCACCGTTAATCAAACAACTCTGCAGTTAAACAAGCCGTGTGGCCATCGTCTGTTTTTCGACCCATAATTACTTGAATTGTTGCCATTGTTATACGAAACAATGCAATGCGATTAACTCAATCAGATATACCGGGCAAATGACCTGTTTTCGACCTTGCAAATTCAAATAAAGCACATCATATATAGCACTGCTGCTCTTGAGAGTTCAAAGTTTCACATAATAAGTGTTAAACAGCATTGGCGCAAAACCCAGCTTCTTAGAACTTGCTTTAAATCTGTTGTCAAGATTAACATTAATAATGTGCTGAATGTGAAGTGCAGTGTCCCCATTTTAAACCAAACTCAAAGCACAAGTATGCTCGTTAATAATAGGGTTTTTCCCGTATAATTATTCACTCAATTTCAATGGAAGTAACGTTTTTGATATGCGCAGCATTTGTGGAGATGCACACGTACAAATGCTGGTAGTAATTTATATACCAACCCGCCGAACTAACATCAATGACACGTGATCAATAATACATAATAGTGTCTAGCAGGTATGCCCAGGATGGCTTAATTGGTTGCTCCGGGAATACGTGTTTCCTGATACACGAGATCAATAAGCATAGTGTTTAGGGTGTAATCACTCACAAAGAGATAGATTAATAACACATGAACAAGTTTACAGTTTATTCAACAACTAGCTTTGATGACTGATGGTTCAGAGATGTTTGAATGACCGTGGTAACCTTCTGTGACACCTGAATCATCAAAGTGAAAGGCACCAACAAAGTCCGTACAGTAACCATTGTGAGGAGGCAACGAGGTATTCGTTATACCTAGATAACATGTCTACGGGCTGTCTATGGGCCCATATGGGCCAAAACCCTGCGAGCTCGTGCAGGCTCGCACGGCGTGTCGCGCTGCCCCCAACGGGGTCCGTACAATTATTTGAAGAGTTTTGGCCCGTACGGGCCCCGTAGAGCCCGTCGCCAAAAGATAAACATGTGCTACTTTCAGACACGGGCTCCTTACGCTTTTGAGCCCATAGAAAGCCCATATTAGCTCTACGGTCTAGCACGTCGTTTTAGGCGACCTCTTAAACTGGTCCCTTACGACCCAATACGACCATTTTGCTGCGTTTTTGCAGCGCATATATAATCGCCAGTGTCTGACCGTGTTCCATATGACCATTACGTCTCACAATGGTTATCCATATACTGAATGGAAAGTATAATTGTCATGTTTGGCATTACATTTCACCCTGTACACTTCCTATTGGTGCTACAGGTCGATCGATTCATCTTTTCGTGCGGTATTGTTTAAGATTGTATTTCAGCAGTAACGATGGTTGCATAGCTCTTTTACAACCACCCACCCAGACTGTATTTGTCTGTATGTTTGTATGTATGTTTGTATGTATGTTTGTATGTATGTATGTATGTATGTATGTATGTATGTATGTATGTATGTATGTATGTATGTATGTATGTATGTATGTATGTATGTATGTATGTATGTATGTATGTATGTATGTATGTATGTATGTATGTATGTATGTATGTATGTATGTATGTATGTATATGTATGTATGTATGTATGTATGTATGTATGTATGTATGTATGTATGTATGTATGTATGTATGTATGTATGTATGTATGTCTGTGTATGTATGTCTGTATGTATGTATGTATGTATGTATGTATGTATGTATGTATGTATGTATGTATGTATGTATGTATGTATGTATGTATGTATGTATGTATGTATGTATGTATGTATGTATGTATGTATGTATGTATGTATGTATGTATGTATGTATGACAGGAAAAGGTTTTTTCTGCGCCCTCACGGGTTATCTTTAGACGAGGCTTGGCATTTGTCAGAATGCTGTTTCATACAGCCGATGCCCGAACTGCTTGGTTTGAGACTGCAACCAATCTAGTTAACACCTTGATAAAAGCATTAATTACCAGAATAGTCGTTCGCTATATCTAAGTTCTTTATGGAAAACATGTGACCTGGAAAGGTGGTAACCCCCATAGCAATACATGATGACAAGAATAATTGACGACGGTACTTCGTGAGCGTCTGCTCGGCTGTACCACTCAATCTACGTCATTGTTGTGTGCTTACCATTGACTATGTGTACATACAGAATCCAGTATTTTCTTACAAAAAAACAATCATTATAAACATAAAATAAGGGACACAATTTATCCTAGCTACTTGTGATGATACATGCTGCCTTTTTATGAACAACGTTTTAAATTTTAGGCAAATCACCTCTCTTAGATGCGGGACATACTTGGAAATGCCAAGAAAGGTTCGATGTGTATTTCCACAGCCTGGAGAAGCTATCCAGTGCAAATGTTCATTACTGTTTCTTTCTTTCTATTCATCCAGAACATATGGATATTGTTCTTTGTAGCCTCTGTTCCTGAAATAATGTAATGAAGACACCTATTGCCACCTGATACTGATGGGATGTTTTATGACATTGATAAATTAACCGCATCTTGCAAATTAGTCTTAGGTTAGCCATTTTGGATTAGGTTTTCCCTGACTATTTGCATAGACACATTTTACAATATAAAGAAACCATTATAATGTGTTGTGTGATGATTTCAACTAATGTCAGACACTTGCAAGTATGAACATGCACAAACAAAATCCAATTTCATTAGAATGTCAACATTTCTAATAACTTATTTATCGATGCTTCACAGTTATTCAACAAAGTATAAACGTAACCGATTCGTGTCGATGTTTCCGTTCACAGCCAGACATAGGTACTCCGTACAATAAGCAATTGTAGAGAAATGATTCCGATTTTCATGTTACATTACGAACGTTGTAATGCACAGTCTAAGTAGGCAATACTGAGAAAAGATATGATCGGTGGTTAAATGTAACATCCGTGGCAAGATTGCGAGTCTAAAGAGAACATTTGCATCCCTCACAAAATACTACAGAAATATGCTACCATACGACAGCAATACCTTACAATACGCTACATCTAACAAGACGCAATAAAGGAAATGTAACAAGGTAAACAACAAAACATGAATATTCATGTGAAGAACACACTCTAGGAAGCACGATCATCTTGATATGGAATGTATCTCAGCGTTAGTGCAGCGATTTTACCAGACAAAAGAACGTGAATGTTCACGAAACAATAGAAGCATGGAAAATGATCAAATTTACACTACACTATTTTATGCCAAAATCACAGAAACACCATGCATTTTGTTCATCATAACCGTAATAACAAAGACAAGCTGCCTAAGATTTTCTCCTTGCAAAAAGAATCTGAACCACAATAAGTCTGACACCAATTTCTTATCGCAGTCTCTCATTGGACAGCTGCTCATCTCATTAGCATACTGCTCAGATAACAACTACATCCGTTGAACGGCTTTGATGTGCTAGTGCGAACAAGATTAATGGACGATTTGAATAGTTAGCTGTTTAGTAAATTATTAGATGTAGATCGATATTAAAGTCTCGAGATCGACTATCATAAGTGTATATGCATCATTACATACTGCACTCAGCCATTGAGCTACTGACATGACATAAATAGCCACGATTCTTCTTTAGAGGCCACCGAGAAGTGTAGACCGATATATTACACAACGACAAGTGCAAGCCTATTAATACCACAGACACGTCGCACAAAACCCATGTATTTGTGGTATCAAATATATCTAGGTTAACAAAAGCAATTAAAATAAACAGAAACTATTCAATCAGGCGAAAATTTATGCGCCGGAAAAGTCGTGGAACATGAGTCTACTGAGGATATATGATCTGTGTGGGTATTTCATATATATTTATATATACATAGATATATATATATATAGATATATATAGAGATATATATATATATATATATATAGAGATATATAGAGATATATCTAGATATAGAGAGATATATATCTATAGATATATATTATATATATATATATCTCTTCTATCTATAGGATATATCCTATATATATATCTATACGTATATATATACACCTATATATATATATGTACACATATCTATCTATATATATCTATCTCTCTCTCTATATATCTATATATATATCTATATATATATATATATATATATAGATATATATATATATATCTATATATATATATATATATATATATATATATATATATATATATATATATATATATATACATATACTTGCATCGCCATATGTTATTAAACATAGGTTCTTCATTTGATCCCATATGGGTTATGTTTTCCTGTGTATATCTGAAGCATATCGTGATATCGCAGTGCTAACTAATCCTAGCAGCCGGTAGAATACAGCAAATATTTTAACTTATTTATTACCCACTTATGGATAACTCTTTTAACTTAATTTTTGCGAACCAAAATCAATTAATTTGCAATGATGTGTGAACATTTCTGAGCCACTAAAGTACATTACCTTATCTCCTGTTTGTTTACCCTGGCTGTTGTGGTTATTATAGCTCCGATTTCTCCAAAGACTAAGTAAGATCACGAATAATGACTTATCACCACTAAAGCCCCTACTCTAATCATAATGCGAGTGCCCATCTGAAGTGGCGGCTTGAAAGGGATACAATAGTCGGTGTCGTATCAAAGAAGTGCACAAGAGTTGGTTGTTCAACAACAAGGTGACTTTGAATGCGTATATATTCTTAAAGTCTTTAACCACTTAATTGTGTCGGTAAAGCTTGTGATAAGTACAGCTTGATCAGCAGAAAGATTGGTTATTCAAATAGTTAATGTTGGTTTTATAACTCGGTTTGTTACTTATTGTAATTACCTCAAGATCTCAAAATACACAACGCATTTTCTCAACTAAAAACCTGAATTGCAGATTGTATCAAAGCCCTCCTTAATTGCAAAAACGTGAATGCAAAATATAGATATGGAGTAACTGAGTTGGTTTACATTCAACAACTAATCGGGTTTGTCTTTATTACCAGGAATCAAGACCTACATGGAAAATATTAAGAGACAAATAGGAGCTGTAATTCGCAGAAATTCATTAAATATATTAATGAAGTGTATTAAATATAAGCAGGTCGCACAAACCAACGAGCTAATGACGCTTGCTATCTATGCTTATGATTCTATGTCTCTATGCGACGGGCACTGTTGAATGCGTGACTCCGGAAAATTAATGATGCGTGAGGAAGGACATTGGTGTGTATGTACGAAAATAAGACCTCAAATAAACGGCAATATAATATGCTGTAGAGCAGACTTGCATTCATATAATGGACTAGTTCTGCAACCTGAGCTCCACACAGATGGCTGTGCACTTCTAGTTATGTGGAAAGCATGGACAACAAATCATTTGTTTGTATTGTATTATGCCGTCATACAGGTATAAATGCTGTTCTACTTTACGAAGTTAAAACGGGTGTCTTGTCTTCACCACTCATGGCAATCCTTGCACTCAGCGTGTATGAGCACTGTTCATAAAGTAGCTCATTATAAACAAAGTAGCAAAATATCCAATAACCTCTGATGTTATCTGTTATGACATCTAAAATAACATCTAACGAAGGAATTAAGGTGGTTCAGATAGAACCGAATAAGTAATATTTGAAAAAGTTGATGTGGACCCTTGTCCACCATTTACCCGCGCTGTCGTGATTTACCCAAAGCAACACATGTCAGCCTTAGCAATAATAATTTCCAATATTGTTTTGTGGCTGCTTTCTTCAAATAGTTAGCGTGTTTATTAGAATGCTAGGATGTCTTTTGGTGCAAATTCACGTTCTGATGCAATCCGACATAATGATCTTATATTCAGTTGTTATGCATTGTGATGTGCTGTCATTCTGTGTGATATTTTGAGTAACCAACTTGTTGAAAATATCCTGCTCACACACGCCAATGAATGTACGTATTAAAAGTTTCCCTCACCCCATGTACACAAGGCATTGTTTTATTGTGCATTTCAAACGAGCTACAGCTGTGAAAATGAAGCCTGTGACGCTCTCCTGTGACGTTAAATTTGACACTCGTAGATGTTACATAAAGAGCGGCTTACTTCACAATTGTACGTTTACAATTAGGATGAAATACAAAGGGCTTCAGTTTGACGAAACAAATGCGAATCGAAATGCACTGCATCCTGTTGTTATTGCACTAGATTCGTGATGTAAATCCATCATTCCCGCTAATCGCCAGTCAGCTTATACAGGTCATCTGGTGCAGTTCCAATTTTGGATGTTGCAAGACAGGGTAAGATGAAAACACGCTGCATTGCTGCTAATTGTCTTGTCTACAATTGCGCATGACGTAAAATGGTGATCACATAAAACAACACGTACTGGCAATTTTATAACCACATCATTATCTTCTCAATGTTTTGCCGGCAACTAACGGTCCGTGCACAGGTTTCATGGGAATGCAAGCCTCGTATTATATTTCAGCCAGACCAGTTACTACCATTATACAGCAATTCATTGAAACCAGACTCCCCAAATCTTTTTATAGGTATAAATGATACGGAATGAAGCATTATTGCTGCTTAATGGAAGTTAGTTTTTTAAGTATATACAATTCCTTGACGAATACCGAAACCATAATACAAGACATACAATGAATGTACTGAATTATAAATTATGTTCAGTGCATCCTGTATAGTGAGGTTAAACAAACATCACCAAGTCGCGTCTGTTAGCGGAGGGCTAAATAACAATACCAAACGCATCTTAACTAGTGACTTATCACTTACTTGTGGAGAAAAAATAATAGCATCTTCTTTAAGAATCCTCCTAGCTGCATCACCATGGCAAATAACTTTATCTGATGGCTGAATAGAAGTTTTATTTATGTTTCGATCTCAAAGACAGTTTGGTAGTCAAGTGCATTCTTCATAAATTGATCATTAGCATGAATTATTATCCAAGACCGTGAAGTACCTACATAAAAACCACAACATTGACCAATTAATCGGGTCAACAGACGGAGTGCAAGTTCTTTGCATGATGAACAATGTCTTATGGATCTGCGATGCGTTCATACACCTAAATGCTATATAATATCTGGCAGTGTGAAATAGTAAATCAAAGGTGTGTGTCCTCATCAAATCTTAATCGTGTTTTTGAGTGATACGACTGAGATGTGATGGATTATAGCTAAGCTTGAAATCTGATGTAAGGATAAAACAGGATTTTGATTATCACCACTGCAGTTTGCTTTACCCATCATAATAGGGCTGGTGGTTAACTACGCTAGCCCTCAGTCTTCATCTATCAATTGCAAATCCCTGCTCTATGGTGTGACGTTAAGCCGCGTACCGACTTGTTTTATGTCAAAGATATTCCTAGGGGATAAATCAATCTGCACAAATAATTTCGTTGAAGATTATTCACAATGACCATTGTGACTATCTAAAGATGAATTACGCAGTTTCTTGTATGTTGAACCGGAAAAATATACATATTTCAAATGAAATGTTATAAATATTGATTATGTAATTTTAAAAAATCTACATCAATGAATTTACCTATGTTTTGAAGATCCAATTAACATTCATATGTCAATTTGGCTGATTTTTTCCCCACCTAATTAGATACTGGCTAGAAATAAAATCAAAGGGGTACTAGGCTTTTAATCATATATCACTTTGCCACGAGCCTGTTATAAGTCAAGGCGTTTTTCGCGCTTTGAATGTGACCGAAAACCCCTTAATTCATGTGGCACTGCGATATATAAGGGCATTAAGCTGCTTGCTGTGTTCATCCCTAGCACTCGAAAGACCACTTTAGCGAAATGAAGATTAAGAAAGACAAATAGGAGGTCACATCGATCCCTTGTGTTCAAATGAATCTTGATCACAAACGTCCAACGATTGATATCTTTGTCAATATAACGATCAGTGCAATGGCAAAGTGTTCGAATTGCGAGAGAAGCTGTAAAACTAAGCAAAAACCTGGGATAACCTTGCGGGATTGGATCAACGACAAACAGTAGTGGCATTTACAAAAGAAACAATCTGCTGTCACTAATACATCACATGCTTAGTCGTCGTGTTAAGGCATATGGCATGAAATAAAAAGGAACAGGTGGACTCGGATATTTCATATCGTCAATATAATAAATCATTTTACCCCTTGAAGTTGTGAGATATTGCGAGAGAACCCAAAAAAACAATATTACTCGTTATGCTGATATTTGTACATATATATGCATATACATATATATATATTATATATATATATATATATATATATATATATATATATATATATATATATATATATATATATATATATATATATATATATATATATATATATATATATATATATATATATATATATATATATATATATATATATATATATATATATATATATATATATATATATATATATATATATATATATGGGGGAGAGAGAGATGGGGGGAAGGGAGCTATACTTATGTATATATATTAATGTATGTATGTATCTCATCAGAAGACGGCCGTCTCTCGTAGTCTTCCTTTGCATTAATCACAAAGACAAATGGGCCAATCCGTAGTTGTTATTTGGTACGTGTCGTCAACGTTTAAGCCCGGCTTATACTCAGTCCAATTGTTGAATGGTACGATGGCAAAGCAAGATGGTTCAATCGTACAGTTGATGTGCAATCTTTCAAAACATTCTGCTTGTTTTAATCGTCCGATTATATGCAACACATTAGTGCTAAGGTTTCCAAACGGGATTTAACGTACGCCTTGCCATTCAGTGGAACTACGAGCAATACTGATTACTGTTATAATATTAAAACTATCATCTCAACGTAAGTCCGATAGCATGAAGCATTCCCATCGCTCCAAATATCATTGAACTGACTGTCGTATTGTGCAGTGTTGGTTTGCAAACATTCAATCAGCTTTTCACTCTTGTCTACTGTCGAGCACGTGACATTCTAGGAATTGTCAAGTGAGTAATTGCCTACTGACATGTAAAGCAGGTCATCGACGTGAAGCATCACTTTGATGCTCTGCCTCTTACTATGTGGTATGGTAGTGTTCGTTAACACTTTAAGAGGTAATTCGTGTTAATTAATAGGTCAACAAGCAACATCGTATCACGAAAACCACGATGCTAACGTGATCTATGATGTCATTTTGACAATGCATGTTTTTTTTTTTTGGTGGGGGGGGGCAGTGGAGTAATTAACTCATGTAGTCGTTCATAGCTTAGTTGCTAAATACGAATATGTTTCGCAACATAACACACACACCCACGTTACTATAAGGTTTCGGACCAAGCGCCAAACGGCATGTCTTCCAACGGCTAGCACGACCAGCAATACGGTATTAACAATATTACCCAAACTGATGTTATCTTATACTTGAATTCCACAGTGATATGATTAGAACGGCATGTTTTCCAAAGGCTTCTGGAACGACCATCAATACAACATATGCGCCAAACTGATGTTAATCATACTTAAATTCCACAGTGATATGATCAGCTCAGAAGAGCACGTTTGACATGTGTTCTTGTGAGGGTGCCGGCAACACTGTGACTTACGAGTTGTCACAAGCTGCAACGGCATGTCTTTCCAACGGTAAGTCTGACGACCAGATAATACGGTTATCACAAACAAATGTTATCTCTAAACAAAATTAATTGTATTAAAGCTGATTAGTTTTGAAATGCGCCGCACCCCTAGCAGATGTTGAATTATACAATATTAATGGCACAAAGCCGGTCTCAAATGGTGGTTTACTGCTTCGCCTTTTGATCAATACTAAACTCCAAGGTGTGACAACCTGACTATGTCGGATGATCACGTACAAATGGCGGTCACATATATGATAGGGATGTAAAAGATCCTTTGAGGACGACGTGCTCCGTAGAAGTGATTTATGAAAAATATATATATTTTTTTCGATGCATACACTATATTATATATTCTTTGAGTTGCACAATGCGCCAACGGCATATTTGATATCTGGACGACCAGCAATACGGTATTAACAATATTAATACTTATTGATGTTATATATTCCACAGTGATATGATTATATTAAGGCACAAGCGCCAAAATATATGTATATTTATATGGACGATATCAATATATATAATATATTATATATATTAAATATACAGTGATATGATATCATATAGCAGTGTCATATATTGATTATATATTCAAATATATATTTAAAGGCATTATATACTTATATGGGTCATTATATGGTAAATTATATATATATATCATATATATATAAATATATATATATAATATATTACTTATATATATACACTTATTATTTGGCCTATTATAGTCGAACAACACAACGGCATGTCTTCTAAGCGGCAAGCTGGACGACCAGCAATACGGTACCAACAATATATAACATATATATATATCTCTAAATAAAAATATATATGAATATATATATATATATATATATATATATATATATATATATATATATATATATATATAAAATGTATGTATACATATATATATATATATATATAATATATACATATATATATGCATATATTTATGTATATATATATATTTATATATATGTATATATCTATATGTATATATATGCATGTATATATATTATAGTATATATGCCTATATTCAAATAAACATGTATGTATATATGGCATGTATATATATATATATATATATATATATATATATAAACAAAAATATATATGAATATATATACATATATAATATATACACACACTTATAAATATACACATATATATATATATATTATATATAGTGGCTCGGCGCTCGGAAGCTTGGCATCGAAAACCGAGCGCCTGTGTATACATATATATATATATATATATATATATATATATATATATATATATATATATATATATATATATATATATATATATATATATATATATATATATATATATATATATATATATATATATATATATATATATATATATATATATATATATATATATATAAGCTGCCGCTTAGATGTTTTGATATGACCCCTTTGCCAAGTCAATATTGAGTCGACGAAAGTGATAAATGCCGCTGGTAGATTACTTAAGGTTTAGTCTGTTTTGACATGACCCCTAGCCAAGTCAATGCAAACCCAGCCAAGGCAAGAGATGAATGCCTCTGGTCGATTAGGTAAGGTTTGGCCTACTGAAACAGCACCTGCTGTTAGCCTGCGCGCTAAGCTGCTGCAGTAGAAAACTTTGAAACTAATCGTCCTTTTTACTGTTTTTTGTTACTGTGAATGCTAAAAATACTGTTGCAATCATTATCACGAGGCCAAGTTCTAAATACTGACAAAATTTCATGTGCGTAAATACAGCCGTTTCAGAGATATCAGCGAGGAGAGAACTCGTAGCAAAAATCGCGATGTCATTATACAAAGTATAAAAGATGAAAACAAGCATTGTTTTGCGTTATTCTATGCTACGATAATTGCTTGTTACAACCATGTAATTCATATTTTCGTAACTGCAGTAGTTATGGAGGAGAAAGTTACAGAAAATGAGGGAAAAAATCGATGAAAAATCAATCCCATAAGCCTCCAACACTGCGCATGCGCGTCAAACTCGATCGGCAGTTGTGTCCCAATTTGATCGATCATTCCCCAAAATTTCATGTTGATATGTTTAACCGATCCGGAGAAATGCCCGAAAAACCTTGGCTGGAGTAAAAAAAAAAAAAATTATGTATTCCAACTATCGTTGGAAGACATTAGGTTGGTCGTGGGTTTTGTGGTCTTGCCACTTATACATTGCCAGACGAGCTGGTTGGCTAGTCAAGCACGATATATGTTTATTGTAGGACCACGAGTTCTTAAGATCACCCTATATCAGTCGAGAAAGCTCATGCCGTTCGGAAACGGCATATCTAATGGTGAGGTTGTGATTCTCAGTGATATAATCAGGTGCATCCCAGCTTTAGTAGATCAATTGATATTGCGAAAACAGTCGCGATGACGACATGGATTGGAATCACCCTATTTGCCATCATCTTTAAAATTACCATATCGTTACGTGGTACTGTTGATTACAGATGTGACACCTGTGTTGATTAATGAACCACACCTGACATTTTGTCATTTATTATTATCTCCCAATCGGTGATATCCGAGCACATTTCACAGCATACGCAAAACAAAATGCTAATATGTCCCCTTCCCTTCAAACATGTGTTACGGCTAGACTATGCTTAGTTTTTGAGCGCACTGGAATGGACTATTGATCGTGAGTATGCAGAGACATGTAGAATGGCTTAATGAAATACGGGTTTGTGTATAGTGGGCGCTATCCAAGCATCACAATATTCCTTATCCATCATCGGCACAGTATCACAGTGTAACTTGACACGGCAGCGTTTCATTTCATTTTCGCAGAGGCCGGTATTGGGTGCGATACAACATTTTTACTGACTGTTAATCTGGTGTCATTGTTACTGCTCAGCGTACATTGCAATGCAATAATCTGTCACATGAAAACTGTATCTCAATATCCACTTATAGCGCTCATGCATTGTTCATTTTTCATCAGTCAAGAAACAGTGATTATGAAATAAACCTTTAGATTTTTGTGGGTAGATTAAATTCTTTGTCGATGTCTCAGCGGCACCTAGAATATGTCAGCTAACGTTAAATACATGCTACAAGATATTCACACCATTACTGATACCTATAAATCAATGCAAAGCGGATAGCACAGTCTACATGACCTGAGTGTGGTTCAGCATGACCCCAGTCAGCTTCGACACGATCAAAGTCTGCCTCCACACTAGGAGGGTCTGCTTCTACACAAACAAAGTTTGCCTCCGCACTAGCAAGGTCTGCTTCTACACAAACAAAGTCTGCCTCCACACTAGCAAGATCTGCTTCTACACAAACAAAGTCTGCCTGCACACTAGGAGGGTCTGCTTCTACACAAACAAAGTCTGCCTCCACACTAGCAAAGTCTGCTTCTACACAAACAAAGTCTGCCTGCACACTAGGAGGGTCTGCTTCTACACAAACAAAGTCTGCCTCCACACTAGCAAGGTCTGCTTCTACACAAACAAAGTCTGCCTCCACACTAGCAAGGTCTGCTTCTACACAAACAAAGTCTGCCTCCACACTAGCAAGGTCTGCTTCTACACAAACAAAGTCTGCCTCCACACTAGCAAAGTCTGCTTCTACACAAACAAAGTCTGCCTCCGCACTAGCAAGGTCTGCTTCTACACAAACAAAGTCTGCCTCCACACCAGAGTTTGTTTCTACACGACCAGAATAAGCTTAGATGTGAACATCGATTGCTTTAACACGCCGGAAACCTTCTACTGCAACCTAATACGACATGACGCGCCAAGCTTTATGGAATCACTGCACACAATAGTCGTCTATATAACAGGCCAACAAATAATAGACAGTATGTGAAGCAACTTATTCCGTAAGGATGATTGGTGCAACCTGTAGAGAAGTTAATATAACAATAAGTTAAAACTCGCTAACGCTAAAGACTACTAATGGGACGGTCGGTCCTGCACGCACAAATCCAATTATCGTGTTTGATTTGTGCTTGCCTCGGCTTCGTAAATTGACTGCATCAAATAATCAAAGGTTGGCGCCAACACCCAATTAATCTATATCCTTGTGACATTTCCCATATTTCCCTGGTAATTACGGAAAACATCTGACGTAGATTGGTTCAGCTAGGATATTTATTAACATAAGCACGCAGGACGATCCCAATTATGACTGATGCTTTGACACGACATGTGTGTACTTTTGCAAAGGAACATCAAAGGTTCGCTGTGTCAGTTCAACAGGCAATGGCTAGTGCAATTCTCAGCACATAATAACCGTTTCGTCGTATTGTGCCGCTGATTTCAAACTTTCTGCGAACTTCTACGCAATAACATCGCCCCTAAAGTTGCGATGCGGTCGCCGTTCCGACAGGCTGCACTACTGATGACATGAATAGAACTCCAGTGCAGATCTGACAGAGGGAGAAACCTTTACCATGGCTGTATGTTTGATCAATGCAAATATGCATTAAATGAGATCATAAGCCGAATGCCTGGTCAAGCCATGAGTAATTACCGAATGTGTACAAACTCTTCCTGTTTACGCTGGAAATTTCTTTTGATAGAATTAGGTGATTACTTTAACGAATAGTCAATGACCAATATAAATATACCAAACGTTTGGTACAGATGTTTCATATGTGCCACAGGGTATGAAGAAGATTTTAAGGGGCACTAAAATGATACAGTTTACGCAGCCATTAACTAATTCACGTACATATATTTTGATTAACCCAAACTAATACGCGAGAATCTCATTACTATCTAAGCGCTATTCCAACAGAATGCCATGCTAACGGTAAACCGTTAGCATCAACACCCAGAGTATTGCCAATAGCTCAACTAAACCAACGCATTTCTCAGAAGGAATGCGGCGTTGATATTAGATGCCTACGGGTAATGGAGCAACAAATTCAACAAGCTATCAATATGAGGATATGTATTATTAATGAAAAAACAGCGTTCTTCATTATACTGTAGTTCTCTACACTGGAGAAAAGCTATACCTTAATACTGATAACAGACAGGTATCGTTTTGACGCGCAACTTAATTAATGCCGATAAAGCCTTCGACATATTTGGAAATGTTAGGGCCAATAAATTAAAACCGGTCGTTAAGAATGATTATACTATTATGGCAAATGGCAGTGTAGACACGGTGGCTTATATGGCTGCAGTGATTACATTAAGTCGCTGGTAGTGGATAGGAGCTTTATTATTGTGTAATGCAGTGAGCTGAGCGTTCATATGATGGTTAAGAGTAAATAATGGATATTACAGAATAGATTAAAAGTAAATGTAACTATGTTGTTATTTCAGTAAGAGAATTTGTAAATACAAACGCCCAGGCTTCTCATTATTTACAAGTGCAGAGGTTTGGTGGAACGGTTGGTAAAAGTCCACACGTTGACGCTACACATGGTTTATGGTGCATTCTGTTTTATTTAGTTTTACTCGCCTTATTATGATGATACGATATGGTTTAACCATAAATGGTGTTGCAAGCAATTCGTGCGCCAGCATAAAAATGTTCTCAACCGAACAGCTGCTCTGGTCGTGTCGCAGCTTCATGGAGAAGTATTTACTCTGAAAAAAAACTTGTTCTAGCTATTTTCGCTTGTGCGCTTGATTTATTGGTTAACATGTCAAAGATAGATTGTCCATACGCACCGGCGAATCATCATAACGTTAAACTAGCACCCCACCCCCAACCCCATAGGCTTCAGCATGTGATTGTAACGTCAAAGCCGGGCGGCTTATATGCACCAGTGAATCGTTATTATGTCAAAGCTAGGCTGCCCATATGCGTCAGTGGATCATTATGGCATCAAAGCTAGGCTGCCCATATGCGTCAGTGGATCATTATGGCATCAAAGCTAGGCTGTCCATATGCGTCAGCGGATCATTATGGCATCAAAGCTGGGCTGCCCATATGCGCCAGCGGATCATTATGGCAACAAAGCTATGCTGCCCATATGCGTCAGCGGATCATTATGGCATCAAAGCTAGACTGCCCATATGCGTCAGTGGATCATTATGGCATCAAAGCTGGGCTGCCCATATGCGTCAGTGGATCATTATGGCATCAAAGCTGGGCTGCCCATATGCGTCAGCGGATCATTATGGCATCAAAGCTGGGCTGCCCATATGCGTCAGCGGATCATTATGCGGAAAATGCGTTACTTACAACGCGATACCCAACACAATGAAGAAGAGTGCCAACAGCAGGATCACAACACATTTGTGAACAACCCCCTCCCCATCCACCCCTCGCTGATCGCGTGGTGATGTGGTCTATTGCATCTTCAGCAACAAGTAGTATTGTCCTACCTATACTCAAAATTGTTTTGAGCAGTTATCAGGCAAACCAAAAACATCGTATGTCTACTCGGAATTTATCAGGTGACAGCCAAAAACTGATAATGTGTATACATATACAAAACGAAAACCTGAATGATTATTGCAACCAGGCAAAGCAATAAATTGAGTCAAAAATATCGTGCAGAGATGTCAGAATAACAGCTCCCTGCACACAAAATATAATAGATGATCAGAGTGTCGTAGATTTGTTTGATGTAGTGCCATAGTTTTATTAACAAATAAGCTCTAACATAATAAAATAGATATACCGATTGCGCCCAGAAACATTCGTCATATCATAACTATTTTTGGCTGTGATGGATGTATTGACGTCAGTACTACGTGGCAAAGTTGCATCAATTATTCCCGAAATGAAAAAAAAGCGAAGGAGAGGGTAAAACAAGTCAATCTAGTGAAAAACGATATTCATCTTGTTGGCTGTGTAGTCGTTGATTTACCCCAACTTTACCAACAGTTTCCTTATAATATGTCATACAATTGAAATTCTGCGAATAACATGAAATTATACTGAACACGATACCACTTGACAAACTGTCACTATTGGGCTATGGAGTTTATCAATGCTAATGGCGGCTGTAACAGTGAGGACGGTTTCTTGGTGAAGCACACTCTGGGAATGTACTAAATGGACAGATTGATGAGATAATTAACCATGCACTTGGTCGAATTGAAGCCTCTAGAGTAAATGTGATTGTGATCCAGTGACATTGTGATCCATAGATCTTCCCTATCGTCTGATTCGTTATCCTAAGCCATTGTAACACGGCCAGTCTAGCCTTGATACAAGAATGAAAAACGCACTTGTGCTAGCTTCAGTTCGTTATTGTTGCGGGACAACTGCAACATGCTGTCTTATCATTAGCTCCCGGGAGTAGCCACCAACGACTTTGTAATCCACGTTAATCTTTGGCAACCAAGAGAAACACAGCTTGATACGCCGCGCATGACTTCTTAACTAGGAAAAGGGGAGAGGGAATTAATATATGTTAAGATATTGAAGTAACATTTTTAAGTGTATTAAATGTTTGGTTTCACAAATGAAACGTGAATATGATGGCATGTAGCGTTTAATCTATCGCATTGGATATTCCAGCTATGCAAAAAATATTTGATCTGCTGCTCTAAATCGAGAGTTCATTGTAGAGTTCGTCCCGATGATACATAACCGATTATAACCACAACTGATTGGATGACATTATCTGCAGGGACGTGGTTATTCAAGTATGACCAGTCATACAATATTTTTCTTATAAATTTAGAATATACTCATTGCTCATGAAGAAACCTCACATGTGGTAAGATGTGGCAATGGGTTTCGAAATGAAACATAAATGATATAGTCTTACAGGTTTGGGCTACAGTCCAATGAAAGTTGTTGACATTGGCGTAAAGCGTCGATTTTGGAAATCTTATAGCAACCAGAGCATCTCATGATTGCTGTTTTCTGCGGTTTTATTGTACGCCTTGATATTTTGAATAGGAACAATGGAAAAACATACAGCCATTCAAGACGCTATAAATATTATAGCAGTGATTATTAATTTTAAAACAGCGATCTTCATTAGACTGTAGCCCTCAAGCATATTGGCAAAAAGTAAATACCTTAAACAGAATTCCCAGTAACCGACAACGACATCTGCTTCCGGTCAGGGTAAAAAGGAAACACTTGATTACATTTGGTAATAACAAATTACTTGGCTTGTGATTTCGCTTAATGCACATTCACAGTGATCAATTATAGAGCTGTTGTAATGCTTTATGACTCAGCAAACGGATGTGTTTTCGTTACGATATATTTGCATTATTATAGTGAACTGATTTAATATGTTTTCACTACTACCAGTGGTGTTGCGAGCTAATCTTGGATAATTTGTGCGCCGGGAGATGTCGCCATATAAATTGTCCGATCTGAACATTAAATGTCTCTTCCATGAATCATGTTGCGTTCATTAATAATGGGACGATTCCTAGAAACGAAAACTTAACCATGCTGCCGAAATTAAACACATTTCACAAGAACAATACCCAATTTTGAGGGTCACTGCCACTTCCATCTCTGCAGAATGTACCGGCCAATTCATTGCATTCCCAAATCAATTGGGTTCACTGGGTGTTTTATGCAGCCGGCTTTATATGTGCAATATATGTGAAGGAACGTGCAGATGATTGCAACCAGGAGAAGCAATGACAAGAGCATCGTGTATGCATGTGTTACGGTTCGCTGTGTCGTAACACAAAATACGATAGTCGATCGGGGTGTTATAGATCTGTTTGATGTGATCCACTAGTTTTATTAACCAATAAGCTGTAAAAAGAAGATACCCAGACGCCAGACGCTTATTCATAAAATTGCTTGCTGTATGGTTGTGATGGATGTATTGACGCAGATAACACACCGCAGGGTTCTAGGAGACATTAATTATTCCTCAAAAGAAATATGTAGGAACTGTAAAAACGCCAAATGTGAGTCAGTTCCGTGCACTATGATATGCATTTTGTTGGCTGCGTATTTGTGGATTTATCACAGCCTTTAAACTTTGTTTGAGACAGCTACATCATGCAATTTACATTTTGCTTATGAGATGTAGTATAGTAATGTTAAACACGATACCAATGAGCTGTTTCTGATCTAAGGCAACGGACAAGGGTCATGAAGTTTGCCGATGCTAATCTCGGCTGTGACAGTGAGTAAAGAATCCCGACGGAATTGGGTGATCTCTTGGTGGAGCCGACTCTGGGGTTCGGTCTTGCACTAAATGGACAAATTTATGAGATACTTAACCATGCACTTAATGTCACTGCGATATCTTCGAGATGTGACCGTGAACAAGTAACCATATATCTTCCCTGTCGTCTGACGCATTATCCTAGGCCATTTCATGGCTAACATGCCAGCCTTGATACTGCAGTGAAAACATAACTCGTACCAGCTCCAGTTGGTTATTGTAGCTATAAAAAAATAAATAAATATATATATATATATATATATATATATATATATATATATATATATAATATATATATATATATATATATATATATATATATATATATATATATATATATATATATATATATATATATATATATATATATATATATATATATATATATATATATATATATATATATATATATATATATATATATATATATATATATATATATATGCTTGAGATGGAGGTAGATTATTCACTTTCTCCATTGCGATTATCAATATATAAATAAACCAACATGATCAAGCATTGCTGCCCTTGTGTGTTTGTTTAGCATTGCTCGCCACACAGAATGGACGTAGACAATAGCTTGATGAATTCTGTTATTAATAACCTGACTAGTATATACAAACATGCTTTTACAAAAGTTTATGTCAAGTTGATGGGTATCGCATGTTTTTTTTCAACAAAGGAATTTATTGGTTGTTACACCCAATTGATTGCACGTGTCTATAAAGTGCTGGTTAATAGAACGATATGACCATGACCGCATGGCCTTCTTAATACCTCAATGCTTATATCAGTCGGATGAT
Organism: Urechis unicinctus; assembly: GCA_034190875.2. Classification (NCBI taxonomy): domain Eukaryota; kingdom Metazoa; phylum Annelida; class Polychaeta; order Xenopneusta; family Urechidae; genus Urechis; species Urechis unicinctus. The sequence goes on along the minus strand of CM067344.1, from coordinate 39,798,117 downwards.
TATTAATGGTTACTGCTTGGCAGCCCAGCTGATTTAATGCGCACCTTGGAATTATCTTTTCTGCAATGTTGGGGCCAATAAATAAGGGAGCAAGACATTTATCAATGTTCATACTGTTCTGACCAATTTTATCGTGGACTGCTTATTTAGCTGTAATTTCCTCAAGTAATACTCCAGATGTTGACGTTACACATGGTTCATGGTTTGTGTGACACTCTGATAGAACAGAGATTTACATGCTTGAGGTGACTAACCCCAGCATTCGATCTATTAGCATTACAGTCATTACTTGTACAAGTAGGTCATGAAAATGCGCATTGCTGTCTACTAAGTGATTTTAACATCAATCTATTAAATGTGAGTAAATACAGAGCAGCAAATGACTTTTTGAATTTGATGGTATCATTTTGTTTTGTTACTTTGATAAAGAACCCCACAAGGGTAACAGAGACTTCTCTTACTCTAATTCATAGTGTTTATACCCATGCTGTAGAGGATTACTATACTAATTAAGATGTATGTGGAAAACTGCTACATGGCCAAACTGATCACAACTATATTTATCTTATTCTTAAAACTAACTCCGTCCTCCGTATATCTGCAAATGTTGCATATCAACCAGTTATAAATGAAATCATTTTGAACTCTTTACAAAATGCGCTGTGCCAATATGATTGGAATGAAATTATTAATTGTAGTGACGTTAATTCCGGTTAACACAACTTCTCAGAATCGGTGAGCGGAAATACATTAAGGAATATTTAACAAAGTATAATTGTGCTATGAAACGGTAAATATAGCCAAACAATGTTTTTATCAATAAAAAGCCTGGCAAACTCGCAGAATATATCAATACAATTAGTAATAGCATTATCCATGGCCCAACGAATATAGCCAATTATTTGAACGAATATTTCACAAATGTAGGTACAATATCTGTCAAAAAACATCAAATCCAGTGGGATCGACCCTTTAGATGATATGGGACGCCTGTCAAAACTGCTTGATCCTTTCGAATCACTCAAACATTCAATATTAAACTCAGTTAGATATGAATTATTAACAACAGCATGCGTTAGTCAAGTTGATAAGCAAGGCCAAGGTAAAATTATTGACCAGTTTCCGTATAGTGCAGCATGTCTGAAATATTCGAACGATTAATGTGCACAAGACTTTTAGACTGCATTAACGCATTTGAAATATTGTACAAGCATCAATATGGATTAAGAAAGCGTTATTCAACAGATTTAGCTCTCTTTAAAGTTTCTGATATCACCAAAGCTCTTGAAAAATCAAATAGAAGATAGATCTGTTTGTAGAGGTATGAATAACGGAGCGTCTTAATGCTATCACTTTACAAGAGTGCATTCTAGGTTTTGTGCACGTCGTTTATGTAATCAACCTTAATTAACTCGATGCCGTCGTGTACATAATTATTGATGCGTTACTTATGTGATCATCGGTATAGCTATAATGGGAACCTATTGAGCGATTCGCGAAGAGAACAATCGTATGCCAATAAGTGAGAGTGTCGTTGATCTAAATTAGAAGAATGTTGAGGATTTATTGATGGTCACAGAGCACAATAACACGGACATATTAGCATTATGATGTTGCCCTCCCGACATGGTAAGGTTTTACACACAATATATTTCGACAATCTAATAATAGCCAAGAATACAGACGCTGGATGCCGATTAACGTCGTTGAGTCAGGTGATGCTTATAAATCACTAAAATACCCTACCTGTGATGAGTAGCATCATATCAGGTGAGGGATGTCAGGTAGGCTTGTGGTGTTTCTTGTTGTGCTAGTGTTCCGCACATGTATTTAATGAATGGTTAACCTCAGTGGGATCAAGTATGGAACTAGCACTAACCTTATAATCCTACACTCACTTTTGTAATTTATGTGCTACTTGGCAATGCTTTAATTGCAGGATCGATTGAACGGGGTCCAGGTTATACAGTTCGACTGACTAGGCTGAGGCAACATATGGAGGCGATCTGGTTCAGTAGAGGACATCAATAAAGTCTCGAAAGTGGGGTCCAATGCGTTGGAAGCAGTTATGGAGACGCTATGCCTCTCGTTAAATGGAAGAACTCAAAAAGTAACCACATACAAATCCCTACATATTTACCATTTCAAAAGATCGCATCGAGTATAACGCCAGGTTAGTTCTCCTATATAGATCAACTTTCTTTGCCTAAAAATTCTTGCTAAAGTAATGTGATTACAATGAAGAGATGCTTCGCACTTTTTATGCATTAAGATGGCAATACAAATGATTCGGTCAAGTGACTTACTGGTAGCAAAAGTGGCGTAGTCACAGAATGGAAGTCAGATACGAGGGATTGTTATCGTGTACGATTTATCTACTGATATCAGCGCAAGTTTCTGACATAAATGAATGTATGTTCCAGTGACAACATGTTCAAAAGGCCTTAGTTCGAAATTTGTCCGTTTAGATTTATGTTTAGATTTTCTGATTATTATGAAAGTGGAATCGTACATTGTATGTTTTTCGGTCGAAAGCTGAGGTATAATGGCGGGATGACTGTGTAATATTGTCGTATTAGTACAGTACTTTGAACACATTTCCATATGTGCTTTAGGACATATGTGCTTTTTAAATACGTGTGTGATTATTCAACTGAGGAGTTTTGTTTCCTGCTTCGTGGCAAAAAGACACAGTGACTATGGTATCCAAGATGTTGATCTGGCAGCTAATCTACATATCGTGATTATGTTATCCACGCGCTTTCATTGACTCGCCAGTCGGTCTTTTTGTCATGGGTTGTAAGCTTTGACGAAAGATTTGTATAGGCCGAGAACCCAGGGAGGCTGATTATCGCCGTGGTGTCAGGTGACGTTGATGAATCATCACAGATATTCAACCTGCGATGAGCGGTCCCATGCCACGTTATAAATGCCAGGTATATAATCATTAACTAGATTAGTGCGGAGTTAGATATGATAACGATAAAATGTAATTCAGTGTTACATCTTGAGTTCTATAAATCAGTCTCTGCCTCAGTCACAGTAAGAACAGCAGCTACACCAGATTAAAGTGGTTTATTTAGCAACGTCAATTGATTTGCTGTTAGATACACAGTTATCATTGAAATATTGTATCAGAGGATAAAGTAGCAGTTTTCATTGTTTAATGTGCTCAGTGGTATGGAAAGGAATGAAGCAATAAGGGAGATGATGGGCCTTTAATAGAAATATCGACAATCGCGTGATATCGTGTCTTCAAGTTAGCCATAGGAAGCCTCCTGTACTAGACCTTAATGGTTGGTTTGAGTCACTTCAGTGTGAATGCCTGTGTGGTCTTGATACATTTTCCGGGTGCCAAACGGCACTGCATTAGACGTTGTTTTTGAGAAATTATCAATTGCTGTCAGACGGCTTTCTTCCACAAACACGTGGTTACTGGTGCTGTCGGACATCCTGTTCTGATCCACCGCACACGTCACGATCCCGATGGAAACAACCATAGTAAGAAAATAATGAATTGGTTGCACTATTTAGAGGCAAAGTTATGCTGAAGTGTGTGCCGACGCAGTGTCCCAGTTACAGAGCAGGGCATAAAGGTAAACTTTTTGTCATGATGCAAATAAGTAATGCCAAGCATCTTATGCGGAAAAACCGCAATTCAACAGAGTGTAACTAAATAGCAAATTTCTTAAAAGCGCTCTATGTAGGGGACGGATGCGTCGCTTTTACTCTGTATGAGAGGATACTGGGGTATTGGGTGAATCAAGCGGCTTTTGAAACTATATTCCAAAACTACATGAACGCGTTTACGATGTATTGATTCTATCACGCGCTGATTTTATTTGGCAGTACTTGATATCAGTTAGAAGATGATTTCGTGGAGCGGCCATATTCTACGACGCATGAAAAGAATCATTCCGAGAATGCACAAAACAGCTCTGTTGCACATTGATGTTCAGATGATGACGAGCGTGGCATGATTTATCAACATTCGAGATTCAACCTTTCAAGTTAACAATGATGCAAGGACAAAAGGCAAAGGGCTGGTGCACAGCCAAATGTAATGTAACCTTAATAACTTGGTTCACGGTCAATATTACTGCGTTGACATAACACTCATGGCAGATTGTGAAGTGGAGATGAGCTTTCCATGAACGTCAGTAAGTGTTATGTTTTCGTTCTCGGAATATTAGGCTGCTTTCGGAAAATGTTTCTAAATCTCCGATAAAGGATACTTTGTTTATGCCCGATTAGTGGGTGACTCCGATGTGTAATTCACTCTGGGTCTTTGGGTTGTCACTGTGGGGACTAATCGCAGTTACAGCTATATGTCTGTAACCATGCGGAGGATTGATGTATGCAATGTTAAGTGATTGTATATCTCAATCGTCTTCATGTGCACAAAGTTGGAACGCTTATATGTCTTTGACTGTTATGTATAAAATTTGAAAATAAGGACAGTGTTCATATCTCTATGAAGATGACAGATATGATCATTGTCAAAATCTGTGATGGATTAGTACGTTTGACACCGCGGGTTCACCGAACCGATACATGTTTACTCAGAATGGGTAGTAAAAGAAACACAGCCACTCATCATATGGCATAAATAAATCCAAGAACACAAACACGTGAACACTATTTTATAATAGGTCATACCCACGCGGGATATTTACGTGGGTCAATAGACATTCGTTTGAATCTCAATGATCCTTCCTCGAGCTACTAAATCATTAACAAATAAATTCCTCAAGAAAAGATATATATATATTATATATATATATATATATATATATATATATATATATAATATATATATATATATATATATATATATATATATATATATATATATATATATATATATATATATATATATATATATATATATATATATATATATATATATATATATATATATATATATATATATATATATATATATATATATATATATACATATATACAGGTAAACTCTCCGCACAAACATGTAGGCAATACAATTGATATGTAGCATTGGCACACTCCATGGTCAGGCGGACATGTCTTCAGTCCTCCATCATCCGATTGCTCATCATTCTTAGCAAAATCACCAAAACAACAACCTGACTCATCCGTTGGCTCATTTTGTCCGCAGATACATCATTCGCTGTACGCAATGACCCCAATCTCACTACTTTAGGGATGGTGCTCCTATATTGCTGTCGACAATAACCGTGGATAATATTCTGACAAACCGTCCACGCATGCCCCGTCAATTTGGTCGGTAAAATACATCAAGTAATCCAAGTCTGTTGTCAGCGCTAATGGCTCCAGTCATCAAGTTACAGTGCGACCTCAGACATAAGCATGGCAGTGATAAAAACAGGTAATATGCGATGAAAAATCGATTCACTCTGACACAAAAGTAGCAAATTATGAATCCAAGTTTTGCATCTCTTTCTACGTATATAGTTATTTCATCCGATAAACGTGCATGTCTGTGCTTGAAGTCTGCTTAAGGCTCAGCATAAATGATAGAGATGTATCTGCGTTAGACGTGCGTCCGTGCAAAGTTGCAACGGCAGCGCGAGCAATAATTGGACACTATGAATGAATGGCTTCATTTGTGTGAGGTATGCGTTTTCCTCGGGTTTCGTCATATTGCGTGTCACCACGACGCTGATTAGACAGGCGAAGTGTTGTCTTACAAGAGAAAAGTAGTATTGTTTCGTTGGCATGGTAACGGCAATTATGGTATCAAATCCCCGGTGAATCGTCCTTATCCCGTGTGAAAGACGAGAGTTTGCGAATTGTCGCATGCATAAACGTACAAAAATACATTAAATTCTAACAATGATGGTTTGACATTATATTCAACGACACACCAGGGCTGAACGTAAACCTCACTTACCACTTGGCAAGAATTTGCACATTATTCACTTATCCAGTATTTGTTCAAAACATTATTTAACTTTGGCCATGCAAATCTGATTTGTTGGTTGCGCGGAGACCTTATTTGAGGCTATTAGCTTGCTTTATAACAAATTGTGTCATCAAAACCCTAAATACACCAATAAAAACCTACAAAAGGTTTGACATGGCTGATATATAGTTTAATATAATATAAGAGGGGTACATGTGCTATTTTTTGGCTGCTGGCTCGCTTTTTAAGAAAACATTATTCCCCATTGGCTTAACATGGTAAAGAGGCTTTGGTAAGTAATATGGGATTGCCAGCTTGCTTCATAAGAAACTTTAACGAACAGACGGACACCGGAGCAAAGGTATATGATAAGGTATGTTGAAGAGCTGAGCTACAACAAAAGAGAAAGGTTTCCCTCGTGTTTTATCAGTGACCCGATTATATCCAGCCATGTTATGAGTAAAATTTCGTCAAATATATATATATATATATATATATATATATATATATATATATATATATATATATATATATATATATATATGTGTGTGTGTGTGTGTGTGTGTGTGTGTGTGTGTGTGTGTGTGTGTGTGTGTGTGTGTGTGTGTGTGTGTGTGTGACGTCAACAGATCAAAAATCGAAAATTCTTGATTTCAAAAGGTAGCAATAGCGTGTAGTGTATTGTCAGTTGAGGGACGCGAGTATCGCATGTATGTATTCAGTTATATACCAGATCACGCACGTTTACATTTTCTCGGCCTTGAGTTATATAAGTTGAACATTATGTGTGATACGAGCCTCGTGGTCTCCCGTCAAAGCAGGGGAGAACTCTCTTAGGGTGGTCAGATTGACAAGGTAACTAGTCAAATACCACCGGACCAGCCTTGCTCCTCATTGTGAATATGTTGCTTGGTCGATTTGACCATGGGAGTAGTCGTAACATTGTTTGACTATCTTCAATATGTGGATGACCAGGTTAGCAGGTCATTATGACAAGATTCGGTTTAGAGTGGTATTTTTCTGTCAATGTTCAACGCCAAATAGGCTTGACATGATAATATACGCAGCGGAAGAGCACTTACAACTGCGTATTCTTAATATGGACTACTGCAAGCAACACAGAACCTCAACATCTTACATGGCTGTAATTTGCTGACTTATTTGTCCTCAGTGTATATATATATATATATGTATTATAAAGACACGAACGAAAATCATCCTTATCATAACGAGAAACGAACTTACAGATTCATCATAATGAAAATAGCTCCATACAAAGTCATGCAGGTGGTAGTATTATTAGATCATAACGTGTATGGTATGTTTGACTTGTACAAATATATATATATATATATATATATATATATATATATATATATATATATATATATATATATATATATATATATATATATATATATATATATATATATATATATATATATATATATATATATATATATATATATATATATATATATATATATATATATATATATATATATATTTATATATACATATGCAATATATATATGTGAGACAATACCTTCAAGTTTGAATCTATCTGGAAGCTCTGTTGCCTTTGTAGAACTTCCTCCAGAATTTTGTAAACTTGATGCCGAAACCGGTCCAGGGTTCACCAAGTTTCTAATTACGTGACCCTGTTCATGACATAGCTTCCTATTATAGTTCGAGCCTCTTAGCATCAATAAAATATTGTGTCCCAAAAGTGTTTCTATCAGAATTGGTCTATTTTCTACACAGAGCAAACCTTAACGCTTGGCTATTATGTTTACGACGGCTTGTCACGGATAAGTTGCACAGGCCACATTTCAATCATCGACATGTCTCCCTGCTAAAACTGCAACTTCTAACATACACACGCGATTTTCTTATATCCCATGGCCACGATAATGAGTCCATATGTATATATATATATATATATATATATATATATATATATATATATATATATATATATATATATATATATATATATATATATATATATATATATATATGAATAAATGAGTACTCATTATCGTGGCCATGGGAGACCTGGCGCACCCAAGAATCAGGCCAAAGCCCGAAACAACTCGCCCCTCATTGCGTACCTATCTGACCATGGGCCAAGCGATATAATTTGCGCTCTAGCTCAAACTATGCCGCCACCTCCAAGCTTGTCGTTTAAAGTTTAAGCTAGCGACGGGAGAATACTCCACATCCATGAATATTACAGCAATCATATGCCGTTGAATCGCTGCTCAATTTGGCTTATCGGCGATTTCACATTTACGTTATTTGAGAGATGACGAGACTCAAGCTACCGCGGACAAGTGAAAATGTGCGGAGATGTGAACAACCGGCGAAAGGAATGCTGATAATATGAAAATAGTCTGCATTCCTTGAGTCCTGTTCATTGCTCCCCTCCACCTGGCCATAGGTTGCACAATGATCAAAAGTTGTCGAGGCATACCGGACTCCTATGATGGTAGCCTACACTAATGAGGAACAAAAAATATCAAAGAGTATATGACAAGTGGCACAAGAAAAAAGAAGCGGTCTAACAATGGTTGTTTTGATGGGACATTAGACTCAACACAAACATAATTTATGTTGTCTCCTCTGCACCGAGAACACAATTACAATCACGTTCGTTTAGTTGTTAATTAAATCAACAATAAGTGATAAAATTAAAGCTCTTCCCTACACACTGTCTCCGCCCCCCCTCTCGCCACCCCCCCCCCCCCCCCCCCCCCCCCGACTCTCGCCATCATACCTTAACCTGTCAGCTAGTCGATGACGTGTAGATGAGCAGTCCACACAGCTGATCAGCATTAGCTTCTCCATGCGGCGAGCGACCCAGATGCCACTTGCTTCCTATTGCACTCTTTCAAACCCCACCATCACCAAGAAGCATGAGATGCGAAGTATAGTCGTTCAGGGAACGTTTGAATTGTAAAAAAAAACCATCATTTTTCTCGGCTCAGGAGTGAATCGTCGCTTAATCGTTTCCAAATTTTCTCACCATTTCTATTCATTTCATTCTTTTTTTAAAGGTATTCTAAGGATATGAGCTGAAAGATTATTTGATGAAGTAAATGTCAGGTGTATTTTACCTTTAAGTCGATTATGTTGGGGGTTATTTTAGTGTCTCTATCTGCCCAGCTGCAACACATTCGTTCATGCCTCAATTCTTTTAGATAGAAATAATTGCTCGGAATTTCATTTCGCAAGTCTCAATATATACTTAAATCAAGTGTTGCTCTAGTTTTGTAATAATTTAGTTGAAACATCATCCATGTATAATGTTTGTTTCTATCAAATTGGGCAATTAAATAATGAACTATCAAGACTGCTTATTTGAAACTTGTGCAGTAACACTTCTTTAACAAAACAATTCAATTTCACTGATACACTGCCATACATACATGGTATCGGCTGGTTTTATATTGAACATTTGTATCGCTGAGCGACCAGTCCGCCATGATTTGCCATTATACAGAGGATAATATTGTTGGAAAGTAGACGTGCGCAGGCGCAGTGCAACAAACTGACCAATAGACGCACAGTATCAAGTCATGCGGTTATAATCGAATTTGACAAAGAGCAATGACAAACGTGTTCTGAAATCGGACATTGCGCCTCGGTGTTACGCAAATAGATCGAATGACCTCCCGATAATTAGCTCGGAATGCGTGTGTCTACTCAATTGTCGTTAGCATCTTCATTTATCAGAGAGGTAAATTTCTATTTTAAGCAAATATATTACGCGGCACTGAACTGCGTCAACAAGACACTTACTACAACCAGACACTCTCCGCAAACTCGAAAAACACAAAGACAGCAAGCACGACACTGTAACTTACACCACCATGGCCTTCTCATGCTGCAACACCGAGTCGTTTTCAAAGATGTCTGTCTCGAGTAAAAATAGCCACTTGCTTTTTGGTGAGGTTGCGTAAAGAACGCGTTTTAGTCTGGTGATAGATGGCAGACCTTCTTCTGGTGCCTGATAAGCGTATCTGTTCGCTGGATCTCGTCTCAAGTCTGAAATCCAGGCTCTGGTGCCGGCCAATCAGGAGGATGGTAACAGCCATCCCCCAAAAATACGTCGCTTTCATTTACCGAGGAATGTTTACCAACATTTCATAGAAGTGGAAAACTTACATGAGTGTGATCAGTTCCCATGACCCACTATTTGCACCCAGTGAGTTGTTGACGTTGTTCAAGCGGGAAAATATCATGGAGGTCATTGACAGTGCGAGGTCAGCGGATACAAAGCCGTGAATCGACTGTCAAACGTCTCTCAATATAGCTCTACATTCACAAATGTATTCTTTATCTGGCATAGCTGAAAGAAAACTCGTAAATCGTTTATGTCAAAGTCAAGGAAGCTGTGTGGCTGCTTCTCTTGGTGGTTAAATAACAGATTAGTTGAGAAGATATCTCCATGAGATGCCCCCATGTGCAGCAAGACAACAGCTAGTGTTGATAAAACGTAGATAACTTGGGTTCGTCGCTTGTATTAGTCACGCGAAAACCACACGAACTCTAATAGTTTGACGCATCATGTAATTGTGGTACCAGATGTGCTGTTAGAGAAATTGTGGGATTTCCTGAGAACTGTACTTTTCTGACCTTGGCGGCTTAAGTAGAGCCAGTTGAGGACAGCTAAAGCATTCACTGTCGTCACCATGGGTTTATAGAACCCGGGCTGATAAACTGACGGTGAAAGTAGGGTGAGCGGTGGGGACAGATCCTTACTACCACCTTATCAACGTTACGTTCGCTTATACATACATCTAAGCAAGTCTCACTATCTGTACATTGGCTGATACCACTTTAAGAACGTCTCACATGCACATACACAGCGGGGTGTTCTAGGGGCACTGGACCCTCCCGAAACCCTGATTATAAAATATCAAGAGCTCGAAGCCAACACTGGTAAGTACTTAGCCAGTGAATGTATGGGAATACTCCGACGTGGAAGTGCTTATGATACCCTCCCACACGGTCTCACCCTCACTGGGGGGGGGGGGGTGCAATACAGTTCGATTAAGTGTCAATATCACTTGATATTATTTGAGACGGACTCAAATAAACAGAAGCACATTGTAACACCAGAGTAGATAGAGTAGACGCAGACATTGCACAGTCTCTTTATTAACTTATGTTTAATTAATGAACTAGCTCCGGCTCGTCATAAACAAGTCATTTGTAAAGACAAACAATGTCAATAAAGGACCTGTCCACTGAGATTGATCTTAGCTTCAAATTATATTAAACCTCACTGATTTAGAAATTATTTCACACATGACCATTACCGATGAATAAGCAGTGGCGATTCTGAGGTATTTTCAAAAAGTTTCGAGCTTCTCAGCATCTGCTGTCAATAGTAGCAAGGCTACCATCAATTCACAAAAGGAATTTTCTCTGGATAAGACTTCGTCCAGGTGAAACAGATCAACCGGACTAGTGAGTTTTATTCGGTAAATGATTTTGCTGACGGTATTGGTTTGCTGTGTGGCTGCTTCCTTTGGTTGTGAAATAACACATTAGCCTAGAAGATATCTCCATCAGATGCCCTCGTGTGCAGCGAAACAGCAGATCAACCATGACGAGTATTATTTCGAGAAAATTTATTTGCTGACCGGTATTGGTAGCATTTATAGTTTCTTAAAATTCATCAATTGTAAGTTCACAATTTAATTTAAACATACATTTGACAACAAAATAATTACAATATTTCACCGAATGAAATATGGTTGATGCCTGCACACACACACACACACACACACACACACACACACACACACACACACACACACACACACACACACACACACACACACACACACACACACACACACACACACACACACACACACACACACACACACACACACACACACACACACACACACACACACACACACACACACACACACATGGCCGTTAGACATCGTGCCACTATTCAATAATGTCATCTCAGACTGATCATATCATATATCATATTTGTCTTTTTAACTAGACACTTCAATCCATCCAGTAGATACCAATCCCAGAACCCCCTGCAGCCAAAATAGGAGACCAGAAAGCAATACAAGTATGGGTTCAAAGAGGAAACTGGATCTCAAGGCGTCATTAGTGAAAGGCATACTAATGGAGGCATTCAGGAAGACTTGGGAGACAGAGTTCAGTGTAATGAGGGCATCACTGTCTTGCAGTTAAGACATTGGATCCACATGACCTATGAGGCAAACAATATGCGTGGTACGCCCCAGCAAATAGGTCGGGCAAAATGATAGCTGATAATAGTATAGTACTTTGAAAACTGGAAATACACAAAGCACCAGTAAATCTTATGTTATTTTACTGACAAAAAAACCCTTTAGGCATACTTCCATCCCTAATTCTACGTATTGTACTATTCCACCTCTTCCGTGAAGAGAAAATCTGTCCAATAGGGCAGCAGCCCACCTACCCCCTATTCAACCTGTTTGGAGTCGAGATTTGACAGAAATACCTGATCTGGCTTGGTTTGGAACCCATCTTTTAGGCCGATCCTGGGTGCGAACCTGTCTCAGGGATGTCACTCTAAGAAGTCTCACTATCTGGACATTCGCTGATATCTCTCTAAGATCGTCTCACTATCAGGACATTCGCTGATATCTCTTTACGATCGTCTCACTAGCAGGACATTCGCTGATATCACTGTAAGAAGGTCTCACTATCAGGATATTCGCTGATATCTCTACAAGATTGTCTCATTATCAGGACATTCGCTGATATCACTCTAAGATCGTCTTCACTATCAGGACATTCGTTGATATATCTCTAAGATCGTCTCACTATCGGGACATTCGCTGATATCACTCTAAGATCGTCTTCACTAGAAGGATATTCGCTGATGACCCTCTAAGATAGTCTTACTATCAGGAAATTCGCTGATATCACTGTAAGATCGTCTCACTATCGAGACATTCGCTGATATCACTCTTGTAATGGCTCAATATCACGACGGTTGCTCCTTTCAAACAAAGAACGTTTCACTATCAATATTTGAACGCGGCACTGTCAATGTGACTGTACTGTCAAGAGGCCTACATATATCAGTATTTGAACGCCATAATGCCAAAAGACGCCTGCTGATATCAATCTTTGAATGTCGTACTCTCAAGGTGCCTGCTGATATCTTTTTTGAATGCCGTACTCTCAAGGTGCCTGCTGATATCAATCTTTGAATGCCGTACTCTCAAGGTGCCTGCTTATATCAATCTTTGAATGCCGTACCCTCAAGGTGCCTGCTGATATCAATCTTTGAATGCCGTACTCTCAAGGAGCCTGCTGATATCAATCTTTGAATGCCGTACTCTCAAGGTGCCTGCTGATATCATTTTTTGAATGCCGTACTCTCAAGGTGCCTGCTGATATCAATCTTCGAACGTAGTACTCTCAAGGGGCCTGCTGATATCAATATTTGACCGTCATACCGTCAAAATATCTGATTATGTTGATATTTGAAAGTATTTATACCCAGGCGAATTTTGGTATCAATATCTGTGCGTCTCACTGACCAGGTGTCAGTTGATTCAAATATTATGATGTCAAACTGTCCATGCGTCTTCTGATACATAAATGTTGATCTGTCAAACCATTTGCTGATATCAGAATTGGAACGTCTTGCTGTCTAGTCATTTGCTGATATGTGATTTGAATGTCTTACTGTCAAGCCATCTGCTGATATCAGAATTTGAACGTCTTACTGTCAAGTCATTTGCTGATATCAGAATTTGAACGTCTGACTGTCAAGTCATTTGCTGATATCAGAATTTGAACGTCTGACTGTCAAGTCGTTTGCTGATATCAGAATTTGAACGTCTGACTGTCAAGTCATTTGCTGATATCAGAATTTGGATGTCTTATTGATATCTAGAAATCTCGCACCGCCGGGGCATCCACATATATCTACTTGCGGGCACATGAACTTGTGACATCTCGGAAATCGCAATCTTTTCGTCGCTGGAGCAGCTCTGTGATAACTAAGTAGACCTTGAGAACCAAGTGACCTGAGATACTTGACCCCGAGGTCATTGTCAACAAGTCTCCCAAATGTTTCTTTCTCTTTGTAAAAATATTCCAGTTGCAGCCAGAAATAGACCTGCTATCGGGCGACGGGTTGCCGTAGCCTACCAGCTGTCAACACACTGTTAGCGAGACGTCTGCAGGCAAGGCCAAACAGACGCCCGTAGTTGAGTCGGGGATGGTGGGGCTTTATAGTCACGTGACTGCACATACGCACGCTGGCAACCCGGAAGGAGACGTTATTAATCGATTTGTCCACGTGACGCGTTGAAGTCGAGGGTGGCGTGGTTCAAGTTGAGAATCTACTGCTTAACGATGCTGATGTAGATTTTAGGTGCTAAGTAAATATCATTAATCCTGAGTCAAATTGATGCCAGTTGGACGCGATAAATAGCTTTTCATTGGTCTATATACACTAAGGAAACGAAGCGCAATTGTAAGATGGTGCTACGAGGGCAAAAGTGTGTAAAGGCTGTATGTGCATGGCCATGCATAGCATCCCACTGTGTATAACCACGTGTACAAGCTGTTGTGTAAAGCACGAGTAGCATCTACTATGTATAACCTCATATAACATCTATGGCGTATAACCATGACCTCATATACCCCCGCGTCATGTGAACCATGCTTTAATCCATGCCTCACACGACGAATTTATACTATCCCAACTAAGCGCTTGCATCACATTCGTCTTGAGAAGCCTTGACATATGCTCGAGCAGACGAGCGGCTTGCTGTGATAAAGAATGATGAGTGATCGTGGATCAGTCTGGATAAGATAATTGAAGTCATTGATGGGGTGATAATAGACACGTCAGCAGCCTTTGTTTAATCCACCTGTTCCTTTGACATCCGTACAATCGCTCGATATTCTATCGTTGATACACTTATTTAAGAATTGCAAAATGGATAATGCTTGTCTGTCATATTAGCTGTGAATGCAGTGAGACCAAAATTATTTAGCATTTGTGCAAGAGTTAGCCAGGAAAGTGATGAATTGCGTGCGTGATGCCCGTGTGAGATGGTGTGTGCAGGTGACGCACCATGGGTAGCTAATTAAACTGGCAGTCGCAAGTTCGTGAGTTCTCAAGATTGTCAGCGTTGTAGTGTTGCGGTGCGTCCTTAAACCACTTGCCATCTTCATCAACCTGCGGCTTATCTGCCACCCGAGCAGCACTACGAGGATGACTACTCTGGACATACAATTTACATTTCCTGTCAAAATCCTTCAATACCTACCTTTTCTTATCCCTAATATACAGTCAATTTCAAGGATGCAAGTCTTCGTTATAGTCCAGTCATCAATTTGTCATCGGTTATGTCACTATCCTGATTTAGATAAGATATTGGCACAATCCACTTGGTCTGCAGGGACAACCCGAAGGTACAGCGGGGTGACGTTCCGATATTATCGACGTCAGATTAAATGAGAAACACTTACCTTATTATTTCATCAGAAATATTTATTCTCATCAAAACAAAGAGAGTAACAAATATAACCAGTTCTTACGACGTCATCTTAATTGCTGCCTTGAATTTCTGTAACATTTACCAGACACAAACGTCGACAATTCGTGAATATATACATCCCGTTCTAACAAATATGTTTGCGAAAACAAGATAACCGGTGTTAATTCAAACCATGCATGTAAATGCAAAATGGAGACACACTCCACCCAATGAGTAGGATAGTCAGAATAAAATAACACACAGGTTTATTCAATTCATTGGAAAATAACCGGATTGATTTCCATACCTTGTAAGGACTGAACAAACAATGCTGCCTAAAATAATATTTTCCAAGCAATATGGAATCAAGTTCAATATATAATATAACTAAAAGCCAAATTTAAAATATAAACCTACCTACTTGGTTACACAAATGTATATTCGTCGCGAATATACGCTACATTTTAACGATTGAAACAAAATGTTGCAAAATTTATTGCGGTTCTTTTCGTCCATTGCAGAGTTTTGCTGTCAATAGTGCTAGAGTTTGTTGGTCTTAGTCAGCGAAATGAACTGACAGACAGCCAATCACGTGTCACAACGATTACAAACTCACTATAAACAAAAACACTCATTACATCATCTGCATGTCCAATACTGATAATCTGTTTGCGGCTGTGATGTATTTCTACATGAACATCACCTTTGTCCGTTCACTGTTCTGTCATGGCGGTTCAATTGAACGCCTTCACATGACCAGTTTATTTCCACTGGAGTGTCACAATTTAATTCAGCTTCCCATAGCGGTGCAACATCAGAATTCTCAGGTATTCCTGTCTGCGCATGACTCTGGGGACTTTATATTGCTGGTTTTGTGTCTGATCAATGAGATGGGCTTTAAGTTGCAGGAAGGCACCGGGCTTTAACTGGAGGACCCCGATAGAGCCGGCACTACCGCTCTCCCGGATCATAGCATACAGCTCAGATATCTCCCCCAAACACCGGTCAAACTGCAACATTACCAAAGGTGTTTGTGTTTAAACATCACACAGGTACATTTATCTCTGATCAAATCATTCCTATATCAAGATGAGTCATTCTTACCAACATTTGTTCGCATTACAGTTACTCTATGATGAATTTTCGGAAGAGCTGTTTTTTTTAAAGCAAGTCAATAATTGTATCCACTGACCATCAGTTGATCCCTGTAATCTAAGATTACTTCCTTGCCATCGTCTCCTTCCAGTTCGAGGAAGAGTACATAATGTTTTTTGCTGTCGGCTCGCTCGACCAGATAACTATAACCGCCTGGCATGCACACGTCCTCTGTCGCCGTGTAGTCAACCAGCCGGATCTTCTTGCCTTCCGCCCGTAGACGTTCGACGGCTTGCACTACGGCCAGATACAGAGCCGACTCGTGAGTCTTCTCCCAATACAGGTTTAGAAGTTGTCCCATCCTGTAATGCAATTAGAGCTGCAGCTTGAGCGATCGGTCTAAGTGGTATTAACATTTGTTCAAGGGTTAATCTGATACCAACCCTCACCACCAATACCCCGCTTCACTAACAAATTATATGAACTCCACTTGTAGCATCGTTATCCTATATTCGAATTATCAGCATCCCAACCTCCCCAACCCGCCGCCACATCCCATCATCAGCATCCCAACCTCCCCAACCCGCCGCCACATCCATCCATCATCCCCAACCCCCCAACATCTCCCCAACCCGCCGCCACATCCCATCATCAGCATCCCAACCTCCCCAACCCGCCGCCACATCCCATCATCAGCATCCCAACCTCCCCAACCCGCCGCCACATCCCATCATCAGCACATCCCAACAGCATCCCAACCTCCCCAACCCGCCGCCACATCCCATCATCAGCATCCCAACCTCCCCAACCCGCCGCCACCCATCATCCCATCCCAACCTCAACCCGCATCCCAACCCAACCCCCCAACCCGCCGCCACATCCCATCATCAGCATCCCAACCTCCCCAACCCGCCGCCACATCCCATCATCAGCATCCCAACCTCCCCAACCCGCCGCCACATCCCATCATCAGCATCCCAACCTCCCCAACAACCCCACATCCCATCCAGCCCCAACCTCCCCAACCCGCCGCCACATCCCATCATCAGCATCCCAACCTCCCCAACCCGCCGCCACATCCCATCATCAGCATCCCAACCTCCCCAACCCGCCGCCACATCCCATCATCAGCATCCCAACCTCCCCAACCCGCCGCCACATCCCATCATCAGCATCCCCAACCTCCCATCATCAGCATCCTACCCGCCGCCACATCCCATCCCAACCTCAGCATCCCAACCTCCCCAACCCGCCGCCACATCCCATCATCAGCATCCTAACCTCCCCAACCCGCCGCCATATCACATCATCATCATCATTATCAGCATCATCAGCATCCAAATCTCCCCATCCCGACTCAACATCCCATTATCAGCACCCTGCCCCAAAATCCCATCATCATCATCCTAACCACCCTTTACCGTAACAACATATAGTCATCATCATCCCAACCTCCATAACCCGCATCCACATCCTATCTTCAGCATCCCAACCTCCCCATATCCTCATAACATCCCATCAGCAGCACCCATACCTCCTTTCCCTATCATATAAAGTATTTTTGTAAAGCTAACCAATCCACAAAGAATGGGACATACCTGTACTGAAAGCAGTAGACGGGTGATTGGTTGAGGAAATCGACAACCTTGATGACGTCTCCCGTTCTATAACGATATAAGCCCATTGGGGAAGTGATGACAACTTCGTACTCTTCTGAGAGCTTTAACTGTAACCAAATAACATCATAAGACTAATATTTGCCAACGTGATTCGATACCTCACTGCCGCCTAAGCTGGGATAAACTGAACTGGTAGGGCTAAGGCAAATGTCTGCTTAACTAATGTGCCATTGCCATCAGCGGATCCCTACTTTAAACGGACATTTGATAACAGTTTCTTAGGTGTTTTTCTGTACTCATTTCAGTGAATATTGATGATCCTATATTTACCTGGTGGAGTCGGTGTGTGGTGGGCTGGTCCTGATCGACATCATCGACCGGAATGAACTCAAGGAAGCCGTAGTCCACGATGGCTGTGTACAGCTGCACGTCGGGATCCTTGTTAATGTTGAAGCCCATGAAACCCTCACTTGCCACGTGGGCGAGAGACAACATCTTGATTCCTTGCATGTACAGGTTGCTGACAATCTGGGCATGATGTGCGAACCCACCCGTGGTCAGAGTGCGAACGAACTTCATTTCGGGCCAGATCTTTTTAGCGACTCCGTTGAAACCTTGTTGGAAGTAGGCTCTGAGCTGGGCGGCTCTTTCTGGGTTGGGAGTGAGATAGGTAGAGAGCTGCTGGAGTAAGAGTCTGTCCATACTCAGGTTTTCATTCATCTCCCCGCGCTCGATATCGTCACAAATCACTTGCCAGTTGTACTCGACGTACTTCCAGAAGGAGTAGACGAGAGTTGACATGAGAGCTTCCATGTGTCCCACTTCCGATTCCAGGAAGCCAAACACAGCGTGGACATGAAGAGCAGCTTGTTCCTCTGTGATGTCATACGACTCCCGCGGAGCCACGACGAACGGAACATAGCGGCTCATATGCGCGCTCACCGGGCCAACATCCAGGCCGCCTGGGGTCTGCGATACGTGTGATTTGTACGAAAGAACCATCACTCGACGTAGGCTGAGTCCAGATTTGAGCTGCATGCAGTAATACATTAGGGGCCCGACTTTATGGGCAGCAGGGCCTTTCATATCCGGTGTGATCGGGATATGTTTATTCTTACCAGTCGTTCCCGATGTCAGAGCCATGAAAACGACGGGATCTTTGGTGAGGATGTTGGCTTTTCCGGCCTCGATGTTATCTATGTAGGATGAATAATGCTGGTATTGTGTGAGGGGTTGAGTAGATAAGAATTCCTCCACGTTTCCTATGCCATCCAGTTTCTTGTCCCGGAAATATTGACATTGTTGATTGCGACTGAGAATGCTCATTAAGACTTTATCTTGCTGCTCCTGGACGCTGAGGGAGTTGGTATGGAACGAATGGTATACCTTGGCACCCACTCTGACAAATATATTGATGAGGATGTACTGAAGCAGGAGAGATGTGGCTGTATGACTGTCTGCAGGACATCGACCGGAGATGTCCCAAGCCAACGCACTGACCAGCACGCATAATGTCGATAAAATCACTGCAACGCACACAGACACACACACACAAAACGCGGTCACAAAAGATGGCATGACGAGCTAACATGGTTCGTGCATGAAGGGGGTTTCGCGGGGACGGACGATAGATGCGGAAGCATACTCAACGGCACGTACTTGATGACGTAATATCCCTTTCTCCCTTTCTTACTGCTCATTGAAACTAAATATAACATTTGCATGTTCAATAAACCTGAACACTGCGGAGTACGATCGTGGTTTTTTGGACAGCGTCTATTCACTGCTATGCACACTTGTCATGAACCCGTTGCCTGGACCCGATTACGAGCCACAGCGGCACTGCCGGGTCGGGACTGTCGTGGATCGGAAATACGGAGACAGTCATTGGGATTAATAAGACTGCCGGAACACTGTTGGTCTCCCTACCGTTGTTCTGTGTGCAAGAACTTAATCTCTAACTTGTAACGCAGATGGGCAAGTGTCATGATGATTGTTCTTTGTGATCCTCCACGATGATAACTCTCAAGTTCACAACACGATTTAAGCCAACAGTGCCTGTCACTCACTTTTGCCCTACATATTTAAACACATCCAGCTGCTTCAAGGAATGCTATTCGCATAAGGTTATTAGCACCGAGGTTGTTGCGAAAAACTTGCCAAGTCGAACGACTAAAGGATCGTTTCGTGCCAATCTCAAACCAAAGAGTTGGCCGATAGCCAAGTCTGGTCAACCAATTCAACAAGTCGTCTGCTAGAACGTTGTTGTGGACATGCACTGGTACTTATCTCAGCGTTGGGGCGTTAAGGTGCTTGGGTAAAGGGTAGTACGCTTTGAAGATGTTGTGGGTTATGTTTGAGTGACGAGAGTAGGTGAAGAGTGAATGGTTCATGTGACTAAGTAATTAGCGTCGACTTTGAGTCGGAATCGACCGTCAGAATCTAATCTAGATCATGAATTGTTTGCATTATTAATGCATGTAATGCTTTATTATACATTTGGCAAACGGAATTGAGCATGTGAGTTTAGCGTCGTGCGCCTGAGTTGGGCGTGTGAGTCATGCGCCTGAGTTGGGCGTCTGAGTCGTGAATCTGAATAATTATTGTCTGAATACTGAAGGGATTTTATCAGGGAGAAATTAAGTGACTCAAGAAGATGCTATTCTTGAATTTGAGGTTTATTATGCGCTATGGTGATAACATGCGATAGGACGCTTATGATATCATATCTGTCTGTGAGACATCCTCCTACATTGATATGTCCGTTAATACTCGCTTACCTCTTCACCAAGGCAATCCGAGTATAGATCGAGGTCATATGCGTCACACCGGAACAAGGCTTTCGTCATCGCACAGAACGATAACACAAAACATATCCGATGATTAATACCATCTCATTACGATGGCAATTCCAATATTTAAATATTGCGGCTGTTGAAATTTTTTTTTTCTAGCATAAAGCAACAAAATTGCGCTCTAAGCTAAGCCCAATGACAAACAATGCAATTTGTAGCATGCTTGACTGAAATAGTGCGTCTTTCCTGCACAGATAAAGTTTCTTTTCAAGACTATGTCGAGCTTTAAACCCAGAACTTTTGGCCATCTTTGGTCATCTTATGAAAGCAGTCGGCCCAGAAGAGCACGACGTTTGCAAGAAAGTTATGAGTTATCCTAAAGCATCGTCGCGATATCACATCCCATGCGTCGCGATATCACATCCCATGCGTCGCGATATCACATCCCATGCGTCGCGATATCACATCCCATGCGACGCCAAATCCCACTTCCATGCGTGTTTAAATTAAGACGTAAAATTATCAATGTCATTTATTTTTTTAGGTTCGTGTGAATGTGTGTGTGTGTTCAACTTCTCCTCCAAGACCGTCGATTAGCCAGGTGCTAATTGGACCAGATGTTCTGCTTGTCTCGAGGTATCTGCTGCTGTTCATAACACTTACAAGGCCGTCTTCAAGGCAGCTGCCTCAAGGTCCACATAACTAACTGACTGCTATAAACGAAGTGGAGAACCATTTCATCTCGATCACAACGGGAATAAGGATAGTGCCATGGCAGGGATAGTGACGGGGTCAATGTGGGAATGAAGGTGGGGTCAGGGCATGGATAGTGACGGGGTCAATGTGGGAATGAAGGTGGGGTCAGGGCATGGATAGTGACGGGGTCAATGTGGGAATGAAGGTGGGGTCAGGGCATGGATAGTGACGGGGTCAATGTGGGAATGAAGGTGGGGTCAGGGCATGGATAGTGACGGGGTCAATGTGGGAATGAAGGTGGGGTCAGGGCATGGATAGTGACGGGGTCAAGTTGGAAATAAAGGCGGGGTCAAAGCAGGGATGGTGGGGTCGGGGCAGGGGTTGTGACGGGGTCAAGGGGGGTCAAGGCGGGAATAAAGGTGGGGTCGGGGCAGGGGTTGTGACGGGGTCAAGGAAGGAATAAAGGTGGGGTCAGGGCAGGGATAGTGACAGGGCCAAGGCGGGAATAAAGGCGGGGTCAGGGCAGGGGTAGTGACGGGGACAAGGCGGGAATAAAGGTGGGGTCAGGGTAGGGATAGTGACAGGGCCAAGGCGGGAATAAAGGTGGAGTCAGAGCAGGGATGGTGACAGGGCCAAGGCGGGAATAAAGGTGGGGTCAGAGCAAGGATGGTGACGGGGTCAAGGCGGAAATAAAGGTGGGGTCAGGGCAGGGGTTGTGACGGGGTCAAGGCGGGAATAAAGGTGGGGTCAGGGCAGGGGTAGTGACGGGGTCAAGGCGGGAGTAAGGTTAGGGTCAGGTTGGCAATGATGAAGGGGTCAATAAGTGAATTAGATAGATAGAATCACGGCGGGGATTACTGTGTGGTCAAGGCGGGGATTACTGTGTGGTCACAGCGGGGATTACTGTGTGGTCACGGCGGGGATTACTGTGTGGTCACGGCGGGGATTTCTGTGTGGTCACGGCGGGGATTACTGTGTGGTCACGGCGGGGATTACTGTGTGGTCACGGCGGGGATCACTGTGTGGTCACGGCGGGGATTACTGTGTGGTCACGGTGGAGTTCAGATATCCTATTAGCAACTGCCGCGCTACGCTGAGTTACCATGCCGTACATGCATACCTTCCCTGACAACAATTATCGACCATTTCGTCGCTACTTTACGGCAACGCTGGGCAATCTGCGGATATAGATAGATGAGCAAAGTCTTATAAGATTAAGAGGCATAACGATCGCCTGAATTGATAAAGCTTGTATTTACATGCATAGGCTTGGTACGAGCAGGAAGTCACAACAAGGGAAACTTGCTCATTTTCGCTGTCCACATTTTCCGTGTTCATGGTGATTTACATCATGATTTGATATCATATTTTTTGACATTAAAAAAAGTCTAGAAGTCTTGAAATGCATGAGACAGACAATGTAAACTTTTTGCGCTTTTCCCTTATAATACAATTGTTGCGCCGATTTGTTTTAGACATTTACAGAATGAGACAAACACATTTATACAGAGTAACTCATTACATAAGAAATAAAGTTCTCACCTGAGGTCAGCTTGATTGCCCAGGTAGGGCTGTAGAGCCAACACAATACCAGTGGTCCAAAGACAGCCATTGCTGCGCTTACAATGGCCGTGACTCGACACTGGGTCACCTTCCGTTCTCCCATCACTGACGGCTGCTCTTTTTCTATAATTTGTTGAAACTAGCGACAGATTTAAATGACCTCGATGACAATTCACCGGTTCCGCTTGCAGACTACGTCTTCTCGTTGAAATCAGTTTATAGAAAGGTTCTTCGGTAGTTTTTCAGGAGATCACAGAGATATGGACGTTCCGCTTTTATTAGCGATATCTTGATGCAGAATATTAGATCTGTCAGTGGTTCCGGTGATGTAAACCACTTGTTCAAATTCTGAAACTCTGCGGAACGCGCTTGCTGCCGCGTGTGTTATATCAGCGCGGGTCGGTTTCAGTGGCGCCACATGCGGATCATTCGCGCCGCTATAATTTCTGTGTCACGTGTGTGGGGTTAGGGGCTGTTATGATGCTGGGGGTTAGGGTCGCAGCTCAAAGATGATGCAAGTGGAACTGCACGTTACGACACTTGTAACCATCTGCGATGGGATGAAAGTTTGTGAGCGTTCGCTGTACTTCTAGCAGTGCCGGATTAAGCAAGTTGGGGGCCTGGGGCAAATTACATTGTGGGGGGTCCTTTTTTATCAGAGGACAATTAAAGGTCGTCAACCTGTGATTTTGTATCACTGGATGCTATAACTATACTTTGTGTGTTTGTGTTGGGGGGTGGGGGGTGGGGGGGGGGCTTGTATGTGGGGGCCTGGGACACTTGCCCCATGGTTAATCCGGCACTGACTGCTGGGGAGGCCAATAGCAGCTCGATGCTACAACACACACACACACACACACACACACACACACACACAATATATATATATATATATATATATATATATATATATATATATATATATATATATATATATATATATATATATATATATATATATATATATATATATATATATATATATATATATATATATATATATATTATATATACATATATAATTATATTTATATATATGGATATATATGGATATATATGTATATATATATATATACATACATATATAAATATGTATGTATATATGTAAGTATGTATGTATGTATTTGTGTGAATGTATGCATGTATGTGTGAATGTATGTATGTATGTATGTATGTATGTATGTATGTGTATGTATGTATGTATGTATGTATGTATGTATGTATGTATGTATGTATGTATGTATGTATGTATGTATGTATGTATGTGTATGTATGTATGTATGTATGTATGTATGTGTGTGTGTGTGTGTGTGTGTGTGTGTGTGTGTGTGTGTGTGTGTGTGTGTGTGTGTGTGTGTGTGTGTGTGTGTGTGTGTGTGTGTGTGTGTGTGTGTGTGTGTGTGTGTGTGTGTGTGATTCGGTTAGTATTTGGCAGTGACGCTCTTTGCTCCATCCAATCAAGGTTTGCCCAGTCACTTTCATATAACGCTGCTCTTATGAAAAGAAAGCGAAAGTGATGGTGAGCTGTCTTTCAATTCGATCGACCAGAGTATTTGTTGCA
Source organism: Urechis unicinctus (assembly GCA_034190875.2). Taxonomy (NCBI): domain Eukaryota; kingdom Metazoa; phylum Annelida; class Polychaeta; order Xenopneusta; family Urechidae; genus Urechis; species Urechis unicinctus. The sequence continues at coordinate 39,773,347 of CM067344.1, read as the reverse complement.
GTATTCATTTGATAACTCAAATCAATTTACCGTGCATCAGCTATGCAATTAGATAATTGTGATTTTCTATTTTTGCGCTCTAGATACAGAAGCAGGTAAGAGAGAAAGTGAGGCTTGGATGATGACCATAGAAAGGCAGTTATTCATCGTCCACATGACACCGCCATGTGGCGTATTCGAACTCGCGACCTTTCGAGTCATGTTCGCAAGTCGATCGCGTTGGTAATGCACAAGTATGCTATCAGTCAGAGCTGGTTTCAACTCTCCCGATTTCATTGGGATTTACCTTCAATTGTCATTTATTGTCTTATAAAAACAACACAGGTGAAAGGAATTTTGATTTCAAGTCTTCAATGAATGATCACCTATCGAATTTGATCTTGAAGCTAATCGTGTGATTCCTAGCCGTCACTCACACCGACCTCAATCGGTCACAACCAGTTCAGAGTAAGTCATGTAATGGGAAATATTAGATGCATGAGTTGGTTGATACTGCAGCGGCCTGGTAGCATTACACCCCTTTCTCTTAGGTTGTGTGGTCAGACTAGATGTCTGGCTAACCTATATCGGCGACATCATGTTACTAAAAGGGACACCCCTGTTGAATGCAGTGCAATATTTAACGCTCTACTGACCCGGCGTGGCTTCTACGATGATTAACAGTCCTGACCAATGACCAGTTATCTCGTCAACATGAGACATTATTTTCATGCATAAGGGGACGAGACACTTTGTCTGATCACAGCGAACGCCATCTTGATAAGGAAGATTTCAGTCTAAGAATAAAACTCTGCAATAATAATCTTATCCTAAGATACAAGTGCATGTGTCACATGCTGCGTAATAGCGCCCACAGCTGGATTCCCTTAAGTACATCTATCGCCGAAGCAGACCTCAGTTCACCGAAATGCAACTGATGTTATAAGAATAAACTGACCAGATGTTTAAGAGGTTCGTCATTATTTCATACAATGGAGTGAGTGGATGATTGAATAACTTGTAATAAATACAGAATCGTGTAATATCTTAATTTTCTCGAATAAAACTATGATATTGATACAGCTAAGAGCGTTCATTCTATTGAGGCATGAATTGAGTGTACAATAACTGCAATCGCTATTTATGTACACACATATCTTCTTAGTGGCTTGGTCCAGAAATGAGAACGCTGTGTGATGTGGCGAAACCGAGCTGTGATTAGCAAGAACTATAACGACACCGCTTGTCCGTGAATTCGGGACAGTCTGTAGAATTTGGCACCCAGTAGTCTAAAGCCAGCCACAGCGCGCTTGTCTTGCCATGAAGCTTCCAAACCAGTTGTTTTTTCATACTAAGTGACCCTGTTCTTATCTAGCCATGCACTGATAAGGTTTAACTAATACTTCACCTAGTCAAAATTATATCGCTAATTTCATTTTCATCTCATTGTTGATTTGTGCGAATGTTGTCAGCCAGTGCCGGATTATTTAATTTATAACATTCGTGTATGATGACTGCACACATGTCAGGCAGTCTGCCAACTGTGGAATTATCTCTTGCCAATCGCTAGGTGGCAATGCTCGATAAAATATGCGCTCTGTCAATGGTTTTGCCACCCAAAGTACACCGCTGTGGTTATTTATGTGATACAGATCAGATCTTTTTCTCTTGATATTCAAAGTGTCGATGCTGATGTTTAATCGGATGGGGATTTGACCATATAAGAGGGACGTGTTTTGTGTTATTTGGAGGTTGTGAAAGTGCATCGCTTATTTGTCATGAAAAATGAAAGACAATGTTTATGTATCATTTTGTCTCGGGAAATTATATAGCGATATTGCACTGCTCGTGTCGCTCGATATGAACCAGACAGGTTCTTTATTATTTAGTATATTGTAAAATGACATAGAATTAACTATTTATATCTAGTGCAAGGGAACAAATATTTTATGTTCTGTCTTGAAATCAAATATATATAACATGGCATCCTGTGCGAATAGTTGCGCTGTGTAATTAACTGTTAAAAGAAGCAGAGGGCAATGTCTCGGCGTAAGATCTTCTCAATGTGTTGTCCGGTGAAGTTAGTGGACCGAAAGCGCATGCGCATGTCAGAGATGCGCAGTAGCCCGCCGCCAGGAACTCCCCCAATCACACAGGAGGCGTTCAGTCCTTTGTTAGCCCTGTGACTTTACGTCACCTCGCAAACAATGAGTAAATACAGAATGACTAAAACAACCTGGCATATTGAGCACTCATACTTAATGAACTGAATGCGTACAGGCAAGTTGTTACAACTCTAAGTACTTGGTAGCCACCCCGACCCCGTTCTTGACCCACCCTCCCAACACACACACACACACACACACACACACACACACACACACACACACACACACACACACACACACACACACACACACACACACACACACACACACACACACACACACACACACACACACACACACACACACACACACACACACACACACACACACACACACACACACACACACACACACACACACACACACACACACATACATATATCAGCACATACTTTCCGGTCCGCCCGATCTGAGAGGTCCGTAGATACACGATAAACCTTGCGCGTGTTAACATGCCATGGTATCTACGGCGACACGACGCAATTCCACATCCCCACATCGCCAAAGCCTAATGTCAGCTTATTCACTACAAAGTCTGTCCTCTATGGGTGCCACTTGGTACCGCCGAGGTGAGGGATGCCCATTCGAGTTACTATCGCTCTGTGGTTGAAACTACCAGCCCTTTATTGATTACCGTGAATGGATTACCACAAAATGAGCAGACAAGGATGCCAAGTCGCATGGCCGGCTCTTGGAAGACTGCCATATCTTAATATGAATGAAGATTTCGTCCCTAATCTTATCATTTGTTG
>CM067344.1:39757948-39765448 GCA_034190875.2 Urechis unicinctus | reverse complement strand
CACCGTCGTGCGTAGCGATTTTGACCGGAACTGGGGGCAGGTTTCTCTGCCTGTCAAGCTGTCAGCGCTTTGTTCGCGCTTTACCAGTTGCTGTTTTAAGTTCCTGCGTTGTTGCGCGTTTCTATGGCTGTACAGGACATCAAAAACGTCGCCGAAAGTGTCAAGCGTATTCTGAACTTCTCTTAAGTTCATATGAACGCTGTCACGTCACAATGGGCACATTTGAAACAGTTCCCAAACACAGAGATTATCATAAAATAGTGATCCAAAACTACATTCATCGCCAGTCGTCTGGAGAGTATTCTGCAAGAACATCAGTATTCAACCGATATCTCTTCGAAGTTAGCGTGCGTGACTGTAGCTACACATGTCATCACTGTCCCCTTCTTAGTTGAAAGTACTCCAGCTGAAAACTTTCCTCAAAGATTGGGGAATCCCTTGCGCGAGTTATAAGAAAACTGAGCTCGTAGAATAAGTAAGAAATGCCTGCAGCAACGTAAATATTGTGGACTTGTCAATTTCCCAGATCCAAACACACTTTCTGCATGGCACCTGAGCTTACTGAGGCTCACTGTCTTAATTATTTGATGACTAAGTGCAAATGGAGTCCCAGCAGGGTGGCATCATTCGAAAGCGAAGGGGATATCAGCTGTTCCTCATCAGACACATATGTGCAGTTGAATATAAACCCCTGAATCATAGTCGGTGTTTTCTGAGGGGAAAATGTGTACGGGAGCAGTCCAGATTCGAGCAACCATACAATGTATGGCTTCTCCTCTGCCCATCTGGTACCATAGAGTCTGCTGGACGGGAGTGCACAGGGTAATTTTTAATGTATATAATTAGAATATTTAACTTAAGAAATTTGAATACAGATATGTCACATATCTTATAAATATGTATTAATACCTATGAAGACTTGTTGATACAATATTATCTTTGTGTTTTGTTTTATGTGGTGTTGTGGTTTGGTGGAAGAGAGGTAAAAATTATTTATTTTCTCATCTTTCTTTGCAGAGATGATGGTGGTTGCAAACATGTTGTGGCCATGATGTTTGCAGTGGCTGACTTCAATACCAATACAAAGTCTAATCCAGCATTACCGCCTGATGAAGAGACATGTCGCACGGCTTGTTGCCTTGATTATTTTGATGTCTAGCAATTGCGATTACACAGTCTATATACTTGTCACGTCAGTAATACAACTGACGGAAACTTTACTGTCATCAACAGGCGTTTTTTTCGTTTTCTTGCGAACATCGGCCCTGCACTCCACTACGGCGCAAGTAAACCTGGGCAAGGTTGCTTCCGCGCAGTATGTATAGTTTATAGAACGATATTCTTAAACAATTTCCCCTAACTAACACCAATATCAAACACAAAATAATGAATATTCACCGCAGCTTAAATCTCTACGTTCCGCGTCGTGTATTGCGTTTGCGTTTTGGAAAAACATGTCCCTACTACCGGTTAATAATCGGTATCGCCGCCTTGCGGCTGCAACGGAGACCCGAGAATGTGAAGGTAGGAATTGCACCATAACAGATTGGCCAATCGGAGCTCGTCTTGCAAACGTGTTTGGCCAACTCCGGAGATCGCCCGACCAAACGCACATTATTGTTCCGCCATCTTTGTAACGCTGAAGTGATAGGGCGCCACGCGCGAACGTGGCTCATTGCGTTGATTGGCCAGCCATGGAACCACGGAAAATATCGAACATTGTCTTATTTGGATGGAAAGCTAGTTTTTTCCAGTTGGAGCACTTGGCCACATGTATTGTACGCAGACCCTGAGTCGAGGGATGTAGACTAGGATGTAGCCGGGATCTTGAGTTTTCAGCATAACAAATCTACTTTAATATTATCTTATCTATCGAACATTTTGTATACCTGAATGATATTCTCACGTATGTTACAATAAAATATGTCAGTCCTAGCAAGTGCAATCTTTTTTCGTAACTTAAATCCGACATACTGGTGACGAGCTTTGTAGCTCGCCTTTGAACCTTTTAAGTCTATATTACGTTGAATGTGTGGTGATCACGCATGAATTGCATATTTTATATGAGTCATACTAAGTGTACCATAAGCATGGATAAAAACTCATATGGAGCGACTAGTGAACGTTCGTTGGATCATCGCAATAACTCGTGTTGACTTACAGCAGCTGCATTGCATTGCATACTTTATTTGAATAACTGATCTGTTGTGCCCTTTTGATATGCAAAACGTTCGTTTGTCTGACCCCTATTCAGCACTTCACATTTGATTTTGTTGAAAGATTTTCGCTACTGCATACACTAGCTATCTTTGCATCCTTACTACATGTCCAGCCGATTATTAACTACCTCGCTATCCTTTCTACTTGACTTCACAACCTTACAATTTCCAACCGATTTTCCTACCAAAGTTACTACATGCATTATCTAGCTACATAAACTCACTACTTATCTGACTGACTTATTTACTTCTTCGCCTAGCCATTGCAATAATGTCAGGGCCTTTCATGCTGTACTGCCTTCCCACTTACCCAACCGCCTGACTACCTACCTGCACTACCCCATAATTAACCAATTCCTTCTTACCTTTGTTGATTGCTAGCATTTTCAAATTGTATCTTTGGACAGGGCGAAGTTACACAGCACATACGGTGTTATTAAGTAATCAACCGAGTACATAACCATTTTGCGAATGTACGATTGTGCACTGAAGACTACTCTATTTCCCGCCCGTGAAATTGATGCAGTTTATAATGTGGTTATATCACCTCAGAGGGACGTTCGTGACGAAAGCTTTGACTGTTGATGTTAAGCGGTTGACAATTGGATAAAACAATTAAGTGTATATCATCTAAACCGGACAATATTAGTGGTAAGCAACCACAAGGAATGGAAGAAAGCGAGAGTAAATATAATAGGTTATTATTCCCAAATTATTAACAAGGGTTATTGTAGCTGCCGTGCATAATTCTTAATATTATGCAGCCGTCAGCTCGAAGTTGATCTGCGAAGATGGCGAATATCACGTTCCATTGGGCAGACATCCTGATTTTTATGCTGTTACTTGTGATTTCATTGTCCATGGGATTGTATCATGCTTTTTCTGGAGGTAAACAGAGAAAAACGGGAGAATTCTTTTTTGGCAAATCGGCAACTTAAGGTTCTCCCGACGATGATCAGCCTCGCAATGTCCTCGCTGTCAGCTATTTTGATTCTCGGAGTAACAGCCGAGATGTACAACTATGATTTGGTACAATTAGCCTGGTTCGGCCCTGCCTTGGCTTAGGGTTTAGTAATGGCTGAGTCAACAAGTCAGTGTATACGATGCAAGTACAATTTTTAAAATCCTTGCAAACGCTGTATTATATCATTGAAGACATTCATTTTATATAAAAAAAAATATAATACAAAATGGACAGATGATTCTATTTGATGATAAAGTGCAGGTATATATTTTCAATTTATTCAAAAGAACGACAAAACTTACATAGGAATCACTATTCATGATTTGATGCTGTGTGTCCTATAGATACTTATTAGAGATTCGTGTTTTATTATAGTGCAATTCATCTTAATCTCATATATTATAAGGATTTTACCAAATAAATAATAGTTAGATCAGCGGTAAACTGCGTACGTAAGCCGCTGTTAGCTCTTACCCTGTGTTTCCATATCGTGCGCCAGACGGGAACATGACTACATTATTGTCTGTATGCCCACCTGGGTGTATTTGTTAATTATGTCCTTTATTGTCTCACAGTACCTGGAATTACGCTCGTGATGTGCACGTAACCTCGGAGTTTTCCTGGGTATACTCAATGGGGTATGTCGTTAACACCAACTGCGTTGTACGTAACATATATAAGACTATATTGCGTATATTAATGTTGCTTTAATGGCCTCCGGCTTTTCACCAGGTACTCTACATTTGCGTCGCTACGTTCGCTTCCTCTGTAGCTCTCGGAGACGGTTGGTAATTTCAAAGTTAAAAGCAATTAAGTTTATTAATAATAGTTGCAATGAGTTTTATGCTATTGTCGATGCCACAAGCAAACCCTTTCTTATTGCTCTTACAGTGACTGATTTGTCCATGCTCTTCAGTGACCATGCTCATCAGTATTGCACTGATGTTCGTTCTCACCACAGTGAACACATCATTGGTGAGTATCATACAAGTAGACGGGGGGTATTACTGCCACGAGTCGGGTCAGCTTTAAAGACGTTTTGTTGCTGTTCAGGGTGGCATGAGAGTGTACTGGCAATATTGTTATTTCTATGAGCTGTTTGATATGCTGTTGCTAGTAACTGTCGTTGCTTTTATGAAATACTTTCGACTGCAGATACACCATCAAATAGAAAATCGATCTATTCAAGAAAATAACCGTTGATGCTTTCGTTATCAATATATTCATTATTCAGAATATCTTGTTTCACTGTGTACAGACAATTGATTGTTGACCGTCATCAGTTTCATCATACTCTGAAAGATATATCCACAAAGTGAGCAGAAAGATGAGCGAATACCAATACCGCTATATCGAACATGTTTTAGAGTAATGAATGAAATTAGCTTCGCTTGTTGTGCTGTTAGGTTGTAAAAGCAACTCAAGGTAAAGCCACTCATAGTTTAATAAATAGGTATGACAAACTAAAGGTCACAGATGGAATGTTACTTATCTAATAGATTAAAAACAGTCGCTGTGAGACACAAGACATCTCTGTTCGCAGCTTATGAACCAAAGGAAACCGGAACAAAGCCATAGGCAGTGAATGGGTTCCACATTGGCACTGGAAAAAAACCTTCATGTATATTTTGTCTTAATTTTCAGCTTTCGGTATGCAGTACTCAACATTTTGGATATTCAAACGCATCACTAGCGTTTCTTTGTCACGTCAATCGTTTCAGAAAAATTTACCGCGTTCAGCTCAAGCGGTGAACAACGCTCGGTCGCCACCGGTCACCGCTTCATAGATCCTATCTGTGCGGTTTCGTTCCATGAATCCGTTGCGCCGCGTTAGCTCGAAATATCCGCAAAGGGGTTTGTGTCCGCCATATTCAGGTCGCATTAATACACGTCCTATAGTAATTATATATGAAATTCAGAAAAAGAATGAATTTGAGCGTTCGATTGTGACAATATAAAGCCGTAATATATGTTTCAATCAATATGACCGTCAACAAGTTGCATTCAAATGTGAATTTTGTGTATATTGATATAACGCAACCACGTTGTATCCGTTAAGTTATATATCATCAGCATGCGCGGCAAGTTAATCCATGTGACGTCACAATTAGAGTTGATATAAATTAAATTGTCGTATTTTATGTATGGTTTGAAATAACATCAACTCTGTGTAAGTTTAACATCATCTTTTTCCATGTGAAGGTTTATTTAACGTCATCTTGGGCTATGTGTGAGTTGATTTAACGTAATCTCGCTCTGGGTGTGAGTTGATTCAACATCATCTCGCATTGTGTGACTTGGGATTGTGTTAGGCGCTGGTGACATCTTACAGGGAATTCGTGTTCACCAAAACGAACATATTGCGACACAGCAAATAGGTCCAGACGTTTTGCGCCCAATTCGAGATTGCAAGACATGTTGCAGTTGTTCTATGCGGCATACTATGCACCGGGGTCGCCTTTGGTTCGGCCATGCTCCCTGGACCCGTCACTCAAGTCTGTCTTACCTTCTTCGGAGCTTGTGGGGGTCCATTGCTTGGCATGTTTCTTCTGGGGGGAACTTTCCGCTTCACAAACTGGATTGTGAGCCTTTTTGAGTTGCCATTATTCATGGTATTGTCCTAATGTGTGTGTGCAACAAATCATGAATTGAGTTCCTATTGCTTCTATATAGAATGGTTTGCTTTCAGGAAGCCTGTGCTAGTGACCTAACCAGTTTGTTGTACTCCCCATGTGGATAGGCGTAGGGGCATTGCCAGTACTGCCGTTTACCAAGCGCCTTCCCTCACCGCCAAATGACGAATGCCCACAACACCACCTCACATCAACGTCATTCAATTAATGTTCAACCTGATAGAAATGATACAACAGCCTGAAATGATGACTACCATCGACGACAGATCGTGGTGTCTTGGTTTACTCCCTGCCATTCGAAATATATAAATATATATTGTTATAATCCACTTGATTTGGAAGGGATTAGCAGCTTATACTTTGTGCTATTTCAGAATCAAATAAAGTTTAAAATGATAACACTAATAGCATGAAAACATCTGCAACAAATGTGATCATAAAATGTTCATGAATTTAATGATGTTTTCATAGCTATGTTCATTGTAAGGCTGTTTTCAGCTGGGGTTTGTGTGATATGAGCACTCGCCTACAGCAGATCAAAGAATAAAATATATAATGCTAATAACCATAATGAAAACACAGGAATAAAGTAATTGTGTTGCTCCTATTGCTGTACGGAAGCACTTTGTAGGCTTCGACTATTGGAGATAAAACATTATTTGCTAAGACCAATGGATAAGCATTGCTTTGTTCCAAAGTATAATTTTGTGGTACGATGCAACGGCCATTCTTGTCGATTGAAGATAAAACGAACGTACTGGTAAACGCTTTCCCATCGTGACAGCCAGACTTGAACGCGTGGTATCTCGATTTGGTTGTGATCTTTGCTGAACCCGCCTGCTTTATTTATCCTGACAACTGAATGACTAATTTATGTACTTACCTATACAGCCTACCAGACTTGTGAACAACCTCGTCCTCCAGCCACACTACAACTCCGATCTCAATGACCTGAAAAATGATGATTTACCAACATCTACTCTCGCTCGTCTTGCCTCTTTGACAAACTAGCCGTCCCTCGCAGCTAATATCAACTCAATCAAGATCCTATATAATTATATATTAATATATATATATATATACATGCATATATATATGCATATATATATATATATATGTATATATATATAGTATATATATATATATATATATATTCAGATATATATATCTTATGTATATATATATATATATATGTATATATATATAAAATATATATATGAGATATATATATATAGAGAGAGATATAGATATGTATAGATATATAATATCCATATATATATAGAGATATATATATATATATATATACACATATATATATATATCAATATATCTATATATATATATATATATATATATATATATATATATATATATCTATATATATATATATATATATATATATATATATATATATATATATATATGCTTTAAATATAGTGGATTTTTTGGGTTTATAAAGTATATACAACTCCCGTCTATGTCAATCATGATTCAGAGAGGATGTAGCTTAATTCGATCTATACAATACATGAAGCGCTTTAACCTGCAATGCTCTAGAAACGATGTGCTGTAACGTGCAATGCTCTAGACAAGATGTGCTTTAATGTGCAATGGTCTAGACACGATGTGCATTAATGGACAACACTCTACACGCGATGCGCTTTAATGCGCAATGCACTAGACG
>CM067344.1:39640448-39752948 GCA_034190875.2 Urechis unicinctus | reverse complement strand
AGTGACGTTATATCAACAATCACACAGAACAATGTACCGTTATATCAACAAATACACAGAACAATGTGACGTTTTATCAACAAGCAAACAGAACAATGTGACGTTATGTCGATTAACTTGCAGAACAGCATCCGCCGAAAATGTAATTATTTCAGAATCATATTGTTTGATGTTAATTGGTCATACCTTAGTGCGCCGCTATACAGTGTAGCCATGAATAGCCCAGTGAAGCCTTTGTTATCCTGAAATGATCGCATGACAAAGAAAGGCAGTATCTGGAACAAAGGGAAACAACAAAGCCGATGTCAATGCAGCCATTTTCCGAATATTTTGTTTTAAAGAAATATACATAAGCTTGGTTGTCACCTGGTTTGGTGATGTGATGTCCTTGTTCAGCAAAGGGTCGCATCTTTCCAGGGCAAAGTAGCTGAATATCGAGAGCCCGATGATGCATGACATCAATTTGAGGGTTAATCCGATTCCTATATTCCCAAGCATAGTTCTGTGAAGGTTACAGACAAATAATTTGCTTTACTGCAAATATAACCACACCATCATAAGTATCTGTCTTAAGTATATATTTGTGGGACGCTAATTAGGTACGATCATGACAGAAAATCGCAAAAATGAACACAATATTTTACCAATCATTCATTTATTGTACTCAAATGGCAGCACCGATAGATTAAACGTTCGTAAACTCTGGCAATTGACCTACAGTCTAGCGTTGCGAACTGACGACACAGCCGAGTAGCGCTGGACCGCTGCCTGTTGTAGTCCCTGCATGAATGCCATCGTGAAAGCCCCACCGCAAACAATGGCTAATAGCTGGTTACGTTCCCGAGGATCAGGGTACAAACTGAATAAGCAATACATTAATTGATACAAGATAGCATTACGCCCTAAATGTCTTCTTCTGCTTCTTATGTTAAATTCGTGTTCAACTATCATAGAATGAGAAACTGAAGTAACCAAGCAGCTGCGTTCTGTCATTTCTCAGCTTAAAAAGGACAATCGATTGTTAGGCGTCAGTGTCAAACTGTACACTGAGCGATTCAATAATGACATTATGTGTCTATAAATCCTTAAAACAATGTCATAGTGGCCATGAGTAAACCTAAGAATTGATTCGTGTTTGTTCTAAGTTTTTTCTGTTATTAAATTCTTATTGTTCTCGTATATGCCGGCGTTGTTTCGTGGCTACTGGCGCTGCTTATGGCATGTTTAACAATGAGTGCGATGAGAGTTGTGTGAATTAGAAGTGTACCTACTAGTCGATAGGATTGACTCTGCCCCCCTCCACTGCTGCGTTGATGACGTTTTGAAATCCTCCGCATACAATGATACCCTGGAACCAACACAAAGCCGCTAAGGCATCACCCATTGCAACATTCTGATACTTGAATGACGTTTTCACACACAAACAACATTGAAACTAAACCATACGGGCGCCTCCAAGCGCTCTAAAACGTGCAACCATCATTCAGTCATCACACGTACGACAAACGATATTACCCTGAGACCACAATAAAATCGCAAAACCATGCGCACACAATGGCATTAAATGACCTGCGCTATTTATTCCATGTTCAGTCGCTAGCTTGTCCTTTATGCACAACAAACATCACTTATAGGACATATATCTGATAGATATGATCATGTATGTCTGCTACGCCAGGATCAGATAACCATCTTTAAGTCTAGATACCTTAATGAGGACAGCCAACATGCCTATGACCATGACCAGCCCCTGGAAGACATCGGTCCAGATCACAGCTCGCATGCCACCCTGAACAGCGCACCAACATCAGGTAGTCATCCCTTGTGTTACATTTTCTACTTATAGCATTGATATATCGCGGTTTTTATGGGGAATACTCACCAAGGACGTATACACCGTGGCCAGAACGGACATCAGTGGAATACTGATATACATAGAGAAGCCAGTAACTGCAAAAACAGCAAGGAAAATGAAGCATTGTTTGCATTCAGCATTGGTACTAACATAAAACTGATCCAATTCTCATGCTTCGCTTAGAATAATATATCATATACGTTATCACACCTGCTTCAAGAGCTATGGATGGTGCAAACGTAGCGACTCCAATGTAGAGTATCTGGAGAAACATATGGTGTAGCATTGGCCTGAGGTCATTGACACAAAATTAGTCTATTCAAGAATAATAAATTATATTGAGCAATATTTCATCGGTCTTATCGACTTACCCCATTGAGTATGCCGAGAGAAGTCCCTAGGTAACGCGCACTTCTCGACTTGAAGCGTAGTTCCAGGTACTGCGAGGCAATATAGGGCATGTTGAAATTACAATATATCACGGGTACACCGACAAACATGGTCTTATGATCCCTTCCTGTGCGCGAGGTGAGGTACAAACATTGTGTGTTTTTGAAATGATATTGCCAGTGTAAAGTGGAAAATAATATTTGCACATATTCCGTCAACATTTTCGATTTATGTGTGATTCGTTATTTGAAAAATGTTTTTTTACGTCGTCGTTATGGTGGCCAATGTATACACAAAAATACACTTATTTGGTGACAAAGGCGTCAAGCAAGAGTCAAATATGCGCTAATATATAATGACGAAGAAATCAAAGGGCGTCAAACAAATTTGGTAAATGTCACATTTCCAGTCAGCGGTACACATCATGACCTGGTTCAAGTAGACGTCATACGTTCTTGTGAAATGCGTCATTACTGCATTAAAGTGGGGGTTTTCCATATGCGATTAGCATGTCTTGAACAAAGGACATTGTTTCACATCAGTGCCCTTTCATCACAAACAAAGTGCTTGATTTCCATAATCCTCACAATTGATCGATAAGGGCAAGGTGGCAAGGGCAGCATGCACGCAGAACTCATGGTCAACTAGAATTACTTGCTCAACGAGCTTATCCATAAATACACAACAAGAACAATATAACACAATACTTTGCCTTGTTAAATGTAATTGCAGAATCAAATAGCTTGGAGTAAACTCTGATCCTTAACTTCATTGATTAATTAAATGCAACAAAGCCTATTGAATGACAAGTAATTCATTATAGAACGCATTATCGTTGAAACAAATCACAATATATTCATCAAAAAGCTATTGAACAATCTGATATACAGTAAATATAATTCTTCTTACATCATATACGCTGACTAATTGGATGGGGTACAGCCATGGTACAATCACTCGCTCGGCAAGCGTCAATCCGGCTGCCAAGGCAGGTGCAAACCAGGCTACTTGTACCAAACCATAATTGTACATCTCGGCCGTTACTCCGAGCATCAAAATAGCAGACAGCGAAGACATTGCGAGGCTGATCATCGTCGGAAGAACCTTAAGTTGCCGATTTGCCAAAATGAATTCTCCCGTTGTTCTCTGTTTACCTCCGGAAAAAGCATGATACAATCCAATGGACAATGATATCACAAGAAACAGCAGGAAAACCAGGATATCTGCCCAATGGAACGTGATATTCGCCATCTTTGAATTGAAAACTGTTAACTAATGTCAAGTGACGCACGGCTAAACGTGGTAGCAGACCAACTGAAATTCAGCACTAGAGTTTGGTAGATTTGGTTGGCGGCCCATAAATTTGCATCTTATTTGTGGGTTTTACGGGCCAATAAACTAACCAAGTAATTTAAATAATCATTGATTACACTATTGGCCCCAAAGGTACAGGGTCATGCAGATTCATGATGACTTGTGTTATTTGGCATAGCTGAATAGCTTTCGTAGTCAGCAGGAATGTATTGTCTCATCCCAAAAGAACATAAAAAACATGATTGTGAAGAAACAATTATGAATGGCTGGTTTTGCAGTGATAAATCCAGACTAGCTTCTTGCTGATGTTCTACGTTCGTTATAATTGTACTGATGTTTGTTTTTGTATGTTGTTCATTGCATTAAAATAGTGAAATATGCATGACCCTTTGTCACTGGAACTGTACTGACCATGACTCACTAAATGACTGGGTGAGGTGATTCATGAAGTACATATAAGGATATCGGGGCCGGTGGGGCAGCACTAACATATCATTGTCACTGTTTCTGACAGATGTATTCAAGATGGAGGACTTAGTAAGCCATGAGAAAATTGATCAATCTATTCATGAATAGTAATCTTCATGGAACTTACTGGAGCGCTTGTTTTGGCAGTCCCTGGTCTAGGCAAGAAGCCTCAATAGTCTTTGAAGTTCTAAAAATATTGAAATGGTGCATGAGATTTATAATGATAGCTCAGGGGTCAAAGGTCATTGAGAGGTGATTTGTTTTTTGTATGCAAAGATTATTAAGATTATTTAGAAGTCTACGATCGGACATAAGACCCAACGAAGTTCAGTTGTTTTATTAGTGTCAAATTGCATCCTGTTAGATCGAGGTCTCGATTGACTAAGCCATGGATCACTCGGAAGTCATTTGACATAGATAGAACTGGCTTTATCTGATAGGTGAGGTTTTAATCTATAACTTCACAGACCGAGATCACCATCTACCGATCTATTGTAGATATATAAAAATTAATTAACGAGCTACTGTTACATGAAAATTATATATACATCTCTGTGCTTTCTTTCAAGGTGATCATCTGTAGTTTTCCATGAAGGCTAACTGTGAGGCTTATATCTACAACTTCATCAAACTTAATCAATATATAACAACCTATTGCAGAGATATTAAACTTCAAACAGATGTGGTGGTATGTATATATTATATAAACCTCTGTTCTTTCTTCCACGTTTTAAAGAGGAGTCAATTGAGATGGCTGGGACATTTGGTGGGAGGTGCGAGAGGGAGAGGAACACGATCAACTAGGACTCAGGTGGTGGAGAGAGACATGAGGGAAGATGGGTTGAAGAGTGAGGACGCACAAGACCACTTAAAACGGAGGAGATTGTCACAGTGAGCTCCTGACTAATCCTGCATAAGCAGAGAAAACGGCCGTAAAAATATTGTTGTTGTTGTTATTGTACATAAATATACACATATGTATATATATATATATATATATATATATATATATATATATATATATATATATATATATATATATATATATATATATATATATAATTATATATATATATATATATATATACATATATATATATATATATATATGCATAAATGTACAAATTTATGTATATATATAAATATATGTATATATATATAATTCATATTTACATGTAATTTATATTTATATATATGCATAAATACATATATATTAATATATATATTTATATATATATGTATATATATATAAATATATAAATGTAAATATATTTATATATATATGTGTGCGTGTGTGTGTGTGTGTGACATATTCTCATGGAACTTAAAATAGAAATTGATGTCGTCACGCTTCAAACACTTACATATCGACACTATATGCTTGTATAATTGTATATTTTATATTATTTCAAGCAGAGATATGGCCGAAATACCCCTTTATTACCAAACACTAATGTGTCAAACACACTAAGGGCTCGAAAAACCGCTGTGTCGCCAAGAGACGTATAAGCCTTTTACTGCCACATTTCATGAAGTAGGTATCGCATTTGTATGCATGTGTACAGATCATTCGCAAGCTTATTTGAAACCTTAAATATATATCACTATATACCAGCGGTATACAAAATTAAACGGTTCAATATTCAGTAATTTAAATGTCAACAGAATATATAACATTATTACAATCTGTCATCCCAACTCACACTGTAGCAGAAAACTTACTGTGGTCCCGTACGTTATCGTGGTTTGTCCCGTACCTTACATTTTCTTTAAACGGATAAAACTTCCTTGTTGCTCTGTTTTATTTTACAGTTGTCAAAGGCTCAGCGTATGAGGGAATATAGAGAGAAGAAAAAAGAACAAATGGGATAGAGATGGCTAAAACTGGAAGGAGAAAGGACTTGCAGCTATCGTTAGCCGGTTGCTGAGCTCGATGAGGCAACACATTTCAAGTAAGGGAACAAAGTAGAAAAAGACAGCCCAGGTACCGAAAGAAACAGAAGGTACAAAAGAGAAGCAATCTTGGCTATGTGTCGGGCAGTGAATGTGAAGCAAATGACAGTCAACCACAACACGAAACACATATAGCATCACCGGCCATTCTAACAGTGAAACTGCCATTTACGTCGGCCAAGTTGTGGTCAAGCTCCGGTCAAAGAGAGTATTAGGAGCACTTTCAAAAACATATAGAAGATTAAAAACACTTGGACACAAGTATGGAAAAAGTCAAGAAGACACTTAAGGGAGCTCAGAGTATACTTCAGTGTTAAAAAGAGAAGAAAAATACACCAAGAAGCCAGGCAGATGGGTTACTGAAGAGATCCGGAATTGCACCCAATTCTGTCACAGAAACAAGCTATCGTTTGGTAAATGTCTAGTTGAGGAGATAAAAATAGCACGAGAAACACACGACAGGAGAAACAAAATGAAAGATGTTGTGCACCGAGTGGCATCAGGAAGAATCATTTGAAAGTATAGACAGAAGTCACAACTACAGAAGGCAGTCAAGCTGAACAGGAGGAAAAAGTGTGATAGCAGTGTTCTGCTAGAAAAGAAGGTGAAACTGATCGAGTTACGACAACAGCTGAGTAAGGATAGTGTGAGTTTCCTTGAAAGAGATGACAATTCGAGGCAACTGCCTGAAAAAACAGACACTGTGCTGATTGGAAATGAACAAGTGCAAAAGCAAGTTCTGAACGATTATATGTATAACTTGCATCTGAAGTGTCAAGCCGAATCTCATGTTAATGTGTCAAGGGCAACATTCTACCATCACGGCCAAAGCACATCTCACTGGTGAATTTCACGTTTAATTAAATCAGAATTGTTGTAGTCAATGACGTGACATTGGTTAATCAAATAGAAAACTATATGTGATGTCTTGCTCTGTGGTTGGTTACCAACATATGTTATTCTTCCATTATTTACGTTGCAAATACTTCAAGATTTTCATAAATAATGAAAATAGGTGTTCCGTTTAGGTTCATCTAAAACAGTTTCAAATGGTTCTTCTTGTGTCAACAATAAAGAATTTTATTTCATAACTAGTTTGTTTGGTGCAGACAAAATACAGTAACGTACGGGACAATGCTAATGAAAATTACCCGTTGAGCTACGTGTTCTTACCTTTTGATATTGTTAAACTTACACCCAGTGACATATGTCTTACATTTAATTTAGTATCTATGTATGCACACACACAAATCGATGAAGAAAGTGTGATATCGTTTTAAAGAACAGATTACGTGACGTACAGTAAACAATAGTATTGCAAAGTATCGTATTTCAGGTAAAAAACATAAACTTTGTGCACTATCATCATAATATCAATGAGCATGGTACAACCACGAGACGTTTTAAAATCATCTACTTGTTATATATATTAAATGTAACCACTTTAACATACACACTATCAATTATGGACTGAGTTTAAAAATATATATACGCTGTACTATAAAATACATCTAACTCGAAGAAAACTGAAATAAGGTTGGTGAAAAGCAAGTTGAAACATGTAGTATTCGAGATAAAGTATACCAGACTGTTTATGATGACACCGAGAAAACAATTGCTCATATGTCGAGGTTCTGTGAGATTACGCCATATACATATACGCATACACAAACACACACACGCACATATATATATATATATTCTCATTATTATTTATCTTTCTACAATATTGAATTACCTTGCGAAGCACTACCAATGCTTCATAATGATCACAACAAATATTATTTTTCATATCAATTATAGCTGAAAATGATTTCAAAATTGCGGTATTCCGAAAGGTTTGATTTGTACATATAAATTAGATTTTTAACCATCCGTGGACGACCTTTCGAGGACCAAATGTATAAACAGAAATAAAAAGTGACAAAATCATTTCTATTTGCATTAAAGTTTTTCATAATGTCAAATAAAATATGCCGAATTAACAATTAGTAATCAATGACAGCAAAAATGTATATATATATGTATATATATATATATATATATATATATATATATATATATATATATATATATATATATATATATATATATATATATATATATATATATATATATATATATATATATATATATATATATATATATATATATATATATGTATATATGTTGCTTGGTGGGTAAGGGGGTGGTTACATAATGACCCACAACACGGTGCTCCCTTGCTTTATATGATTCTTTATTCAACCGGAAAATGACCCTGGAACACATAAATAATAAACAGTTCAAGAAAATATACATACTCGTAATGCGTCTTAATAAGTTTACCGGCTGGTAACCAGGTTAAGCCTCAAAAGTTTGAATGCCTATATACTATCAAACTTTATCCAAGGCTACTCCTCGCATGCATTACACAAACAAATCGCGGGAATATTCAAACCCCTTTACTAACGGTTAAAGCTGCCGCGCTTCCGGTTGTTCAAACTGAAACAGCCTGCGGCATTCCAACGCCTACAAACTATTCAACGCAATATAACTATGCTAAAAACTACAGGCTACATATCAGCAATTATGCATTGTCATACAAATCCAACACGTGGTAGAAAGTTCCCATTTGGCTCAAAACTAACGGGCGCGATACAAAAAAAACACATGTCTCACACACGCTGCTATGCGGTTACTTTGCAGCTCTGACGACATAATATAACAAAGATAACACACACATAATGCACATCCATAAACGATTTAAAACCCACCGGGAATTCTCGTGGTCGAGTGGCTATGACTATCAGTGTTCCGCCTGTGATGTACTTGTTCCTCCGGGATCCTCGCAGTGTAAAAGCCTAAGCCCTCGTGGGCTTCGCCTTTTGTACTGGTCCGGAATTCCCGCCGCGAAGGATCACGGGAAAACAAACAACAACACGGAAACAACGGCGGAGACACACGATCTCTTACGAGCACACCCGATTTCTTACGAGCACACCCGACCACATTCTCCCCCGCTTTACGTCACAGTTTGCTGTGACCGCGACTCTGACAAAAACTAGGAACACACGACTAATACTGTATCTAGTCAAGGATGACATCAGCGTTCATCACTTCCTGCATTAACCTGCCGGCAACATCAAGTACTAACTGGCTCCGTGCTTGTTGTCGTCGGATGAGAACGGAGCGCGGTTCATTATGGGGATTGCTGCTCCTACCCGCGTTGGAACGGACACTACGTCTTGTTGCCGGCAGCTTTTGTCGCAAGGGTAGGCTCTATCTCGGCATCAGACGATGGCGTGGCGACATCCTCTGGCATGACAACGACCTCTGACGTGGCGGCATCTTCGAGAGCAATGGCGTCCTCTGCCGCGGCGTCTGGGGCGACAACAACCTCCGCTGTGGCAACAGTTCCTGGTGCGGCGACATCTTCCGCTGTGGCAACAGTTCCTGGTGCGGCAACATCTTCCGGCCCGACGACAACATTAAACCCGGCGACAGCTCCTGGCGCGGCAGCGTTCCTGGTTGGTTCGATGGCTAGGAAGCATCCATCGTCTGTTTCCGGTGAAAGAGTAGCATCCCGCAGTCGACGTGGCGCAGGAATTGGTCGGGGGTTTGGCACCGGCTGGTGCCGAACTGAAACTGGACAGGGCCGGAGATGTTCCCGACTGACGTCTCGGCACCTACCTCCGCCCACAGGTTCCACGGAATATACATTGTGGCCATGCGTTTTTTCCACCACCTGGTAGATGTCGGGGCTCCATGCGTCATGAATCATGTGTCTGCCCGGTACTCGATTTCGGAGGTATACTAAAGTACCCCCCCCTGCAGTGAGGTGTCGGTCCGTGGTTGGGTCCTGTCCCACTGTTCGTTCTTCGCATTCCGTAGCCTTTCTCCTGCTTTTTCATACGCAGCCCGCAAACGCTCACGGTGGGTCGCCAGCCAGTCTACTTCTGGTTCGTCTTCCTCGTCGGCGACTCCTAGCAAGTGGTCGACGGGCAGCCGCGGATTCCTGTCGAACATGAGGAAATGTGGAGAGAACCCACTCGCGGAGTGAGCAGTGGCGTTGTATGCGAAAAGCACTTCTGGAAGATAGTCCGGCCATCGCTGCTGCTTGTTTACAGGCAGTATCCTGAGTAGGTCGTGGAGCGTTCGGTTAAAACGCTCACACTGGCCATTACCTTGCGGGTGGTACGGCGACGTACGGGACTTAGTAATGCCATATACCCGACACAATTCGGCTACCACCTGGCTCTCGAAGTTCCGGCCTTGGTCAGAATGTAACCGTAAAGGCACGCCGTAACGGTGGAACCATTCCCTGATCAGGGCCCTTGCAGTTGTGGCAGCTTTCTGATCCCGTGTTGGCACAGCTACGGCAAACTTCGAGAAGACGTCAGTGATAACGAGGACGTTCTCTCTCCCATCAGTAGCAGGGTCCAACGTGGTGAAGTCCATCGCCACCACTTCCAACGGCTTCGACGCTGCTAAGCTTCCCATGGGCGTCCGCACCCGCTGAGACGGCATCTTTGCTACGGCGCAGCGTGGACAGTCCTTCACGTAACGTTCGACGTCACCGCCCTGACCTGGCCAATACGCCCATGATCGACACAGATTGAGGGTCCTCTCACCGCCTTGATGACACATGTCATCATGTGATGCTTTTAATACGCCTGGCTGCAGAGACTCGGGGACGACCAGTTGTTTCAGTGTACCGAGGCTTGGGTCAACTACCTTCCTATACAGGATACCGTTGGACATGAGAAGGCGATCCCACTGACGCAACAGGGCCCTCGTTCTCGCTTCCATCCCTCTGCGTTCTGCATCGTCGGGTTTCCGATGTGGCCAGAACTGCAACACTCGGCGGATGGCTGGGTCCGCCGACTGAAAACGTGACAGCTCCCTCTGGTCGTGCGACAGGAAGATGTTACGGGGATCAAAGGTGTGCTCTTGGTGATGTCTGTCTCTGGTTGCGCTATGATATCTGCTCTCCAACAACAATCCGTGACACCCGCCGCCATCCCTGGCCCCTCAGTCAGCGTGAGGCCTAACTCGGTGGGGAGAGGCGTGTCGACCGTGGTGATTTGGTTCACAGCGACTAGCTCTTCCTCCGAGTCATCATCGAGCCCCGGTCCTGGCTGGCGAGACAGAGCATCTGCGTTGCCGTTGACTCGCCCGGGCCGGTACTTCACCTCGAAGTCAAAAAGCGCCAGCTGCGTGGCCCACCTCTGTTCCACAGCTCCCAGCTTGGTCGCACTATGTAGGTAGCTCAGGGGGTTATTATCGGTGTAAGCGACGAACTTCTGACCCAGCAGATACCCCCTGAACTTGTCTGTCACTGCCCACTTGAGTGCCAGGAGTTCGAGTTTCATTGAGCTATAGTTGCTGTCGTTCCGTTCGGCCGGGCGCAGTCTACGGCCGGCGTAGGCGATCACACGTCGTCGGCCATTCTGGACTTGCGACAGCACAGCGCCTAGGCCTTCCTTTGATGCATCGACCTCGACCACGAACGGCAGGCTGTAATCGGCGTACCCCAGGATGGGAGGGGTGACCAACCGCTCCTTCAGCCCATCAAAGGCCTCCTGGTGCCGCTGGCTCCACTTGCCTTCAAGAGTTGTCGACTGGCGCTTCTTGGAGCTTTTGTCCGCGTTGCACTCGTTTACCAAGTCATGTAGAGGGCCAGCGACCTTGGCAAAATTGGGGACATACCGACGATAGTAGGAGCAAAACCCGAGGAATGACCCGAGCTCTTTGACTGACGTTGGGACCTGCCAGTCACTTATGGCGGACGTCTTCTCAGGTTCAGTTGCAATACCTTCCTTTGACACCACATGCCCCAAGAACTCAGCCTCCGAACGGGCCAACCGGCACTTGTTAGGCTGTAGCTTCAGTCCCGCCTCTCGGAGCCGGATGAAAACCTGTTCCAGCCGTTGCAGATGGGCCTCGAAAGTGTCGGAGAAAACAAGCAGGTCGTCGAGGTACACAAGCAGGATCAGGAAGAGCAGATCGTTCATTGTGGCGTGCATCAAGCGTTGGAAGGTGGCAGGCGCGTTGCACAGACCAAACGGCATGCGGTTGTATTCAAACAACCCGAAAGGAGTAGTGAATGCTGTCTTGTGCCGGTCACTGTCTTCCATTGCCACCTGGTGGTACCCCGACGCCAGGTCGAGGGTAGAAAAGAACGTGGCTCCTCCTAAGGCGTCCCAGGACTCCTCTATGCGCGGCAACGGATATGAGTCCTTCACAGTTTTGGCTTTTAGTTGACGGTAGTCAACACACAAACGAAGATCTCCGTTGCGTTTCCTTACCACCACTATTGGTGAGGAGAAAGGGCTCGCGCTCTCCTGCACTACCCCTTTAGCGAGCAGTTTGGTGATGTGCTGCCTGACTTCGTCGTACTGCGACGGCGGAATGCGGCGGTAGGGCTGCTTCACTGGCTGCTGATCAGTACAGGTAATGCGATGGGTAACTTTGTCTGTGTACCCCAGGTCTTCCTCGTCATTGGCAAATAGGTCACTGAAACAGCGCAGAAGTGATTTCAAACTTGCTAACTGCTCCTCTGTGACGTCTTTTGCCCACATTGTCCAGGCCTGGCACGGGCAGATCATCGCTGGGGTCAGCGCCAACTCCATCTGACAACGACACACGCTCCTCTCTCACCGAAACACGTTCAAACTGGACCTCCGGCTCAGGTGTCTTCAGTTGAACCTCGTGAACGACACCGATCCTGGTCCGTGGCCGCAGATACACGTCTCGCTCACTTAGGTTGGCAACCCGCACATACAAGTTGTTGCCATGAGATTGTGTCAGTGTGTTTCATTAGCAATAGATGTCCGGGAAGGGGCTCAGGAAGTGGCTTGACCAGCAAGCCATCGCAAGTCTCTTGGGCCTGTGCCCCTGCCCGTTACTTTCACCGTCGACATGGCTCCAGCTGGTACTCTCACCATGTCTCTACCCACCACGCGGGCAAATGCGCATGCGGAGACGTTGTCCTTGGCAGTTTTTCCCAAAGCTACCCGCCAACCAGCTTCGATGCGCCATAGAAAAACCGTTCCTAGCTCTGACCGCAACACTTCCTGACACTTTTTCAGGACGTTCATCCCGAGGAGCACTGGTGTAACCGCCTTCTGTTGGTGTAACACAGCGCCGGCCGGATCTTTTACGACTAGAATTCCCCTTCCGTCTACGAGGTGTCCCTGGCAGCGCATGTCGAGCTCCAAATAACCCACGTAGGGGATGATGTCCAATCCGTTGGCCGCCGTCAACTTCAACCAAATGCTGTTGGTCGAAGGTCTCTGTCATGGTACTCACCTCGCTGCCAGTGTCCAACAAAGCTTTTGTCACCACACCACCTATCTCCACTTCCACCTCGGGACACTTCCCTACAGCTTTGCTAAGGAAATTTGGTGGTGCGGCCATTTTCCTTCGAGCCTGACTCCCCAGCTTTCACCATCTGGCTCATGACGGTGCGGGGAGCTAGTTTCCCGACTGAATGGAGCCACGGGCGGCCGATGCGTTCGTCGGCTTGGGACACCGTCTGGCCACGTGTCCCACTTCACCGCACTCCCAACAAGTGATGGGATCGCCAGCCCTGAAGCGAGTCCTCAGCCGTTGACGAGGTCCGCTTGACGGCGGGGCAAAGTTCTGGTTCGTTTGTGATGTGGCTGTCTGTGCCAAAAACAATTCTCTAATCGTGTTTGTGAGTCCTAGCATAGCTTTCTCTTGTGACTCCATTCGTTCCAACAAAACCTTCATCTTGTCGCCACCTTGTCCCGATGACACCTGCTGGACCAGATGGCAATTGGCACTCTGCGCCGATGGTGAACGGCGCTCATCCTCTTCACTCCACAATACCGCTTGCTCCCGCAGGTCGAGGAAACTGACCTCAGGGTGCTCGCGGACGTAGAGCTTGAGATGGCGCCTCAGTTGGTTGTCTCGCACGCCCTCAGCAAACTGGTCCTGTAAGGTTGTCCGGGCGTCTGATAAGGCGCGCGCGTCCTTGGATGTGACCTTGTCAACCAATGTCGACAGCCCATAGGAAAAGGCTCGCAGACCCTCGGACTCTCTCTGACGTCGTTCATAAAAGGACCTCAGGAGTTGAGGCACTGACCGTGCGTCGCCAAACGTTGACAGGAGGATGTCGAACGCCCCTTCTGCAGTTCGTCCATGGGAGCGTAGGCATACCTCCTGCAGGGCCAGGCCCGCCAGGTGGCTCAGCACAAAGTTCACTGCGTCCGAGTCGTGGAGTTTTCTAGACTTGATTATCTGTCGAGCGTCCGAGACGAAAGTCTCAACTGGGGAGTCGTAATCCTCCTCACCAGTGAACCTTGCCATCGCCCTCTCACGCGGGGACATACACCAGCTGTGGCTGAGAGGGCGCCTTGTCAGCCGCATGCAGCTTCTCTATCGTCTCTCCTGTGACTTCTGCTGTTGTCTGCGCAACTCCTCCACCTGCTCGATCAGTTCCTCCATAGATGACATATCCTATAGTGAACGCTGCCCAACCGATGTCAAAAACTAAATCGTGTCTCCTCCGGGTCACCGTTCGTAGCACCGGTTCCTGCTGCAAGGATCCGAACCCTGTCGGCTGCGCCAAATGTTGCTTGGTGGGTAAGGGGGTGGTTACATAATGACCCACAACACGGTGCTCCCTTGCTTTATATGATTCTTTATTCAACCGAAAAATGACCCTGGAACACATAAATAATAAACAGTTCAGGAAAATATACATACTCGTAATGCGTCTTAATAAGTTTACCGGCTGGTATCCAGGTTAAGCCTCAAAAGTTTGAATGCCTATATACTATCAAACTTTATCCAAGGCTACTCCTCGCATGCATTACATAAACAAATCGCGGGAATATTCAAACCCCTTACATATAATTGCCTCTCCTAAAAAAATATTCGGTTAAACTGCCGCGCTTCTAACGGTTGCTGCCGCGCTTCAAACTGAAACAGCCTGCGGCATTCCAACGCCTACAAACTATTCAACGCAATATAACTATGCTAAAAACTACAGGCTACATATCAGCAATTATGCATTGTCATACAAATCCAACACGTGGTAGAAAGTTCCCATTTGGCTCAAAACTAACGGGCGCGATACAAAAAAAACACATGTCTCACACACGCTGATATGCGGTTACTTTGCAGCTCTGACGACATAATATAACAAAGATAACACACACAAAATGCACACATCCACGCCAACGATTTAAAACCCACCGGGAATTCTCGTGGTCGAGTGGCTATGACTATCAGTGTTCCGCCTGTGATGTACTTGTTCCTCCGGGATCCTTCGCAGTGTAAAAGCCTAAGCCCTCGTGGGCTTCGCCTTTTGTACTGGTCCGGAATTCCCGCCGCGAAGGATCACGGGAAAACAAAAAACAACACGTTATTGTATAGAATAATGGCGGAGACACACGATCTCTTACGATACACCCGATTTCTTATAAGCACACACCATTGTCACAGTATAGGCTCATCGCTTTTTTTTCCCACTGGGTTTTAGTGCGGAGTAATACTGGAGGAAGGTGATAAATGTTAAAAGTTAATTTCAGTATGTCACCGTTAACCCACAATATGTATTGATGACCTATTTCACAATTCATAACCGTTAGCTTTCAAATTTAGAGTGGACTTTCATTGTAAAATTTATAATAATCTCATCATCAATAATCCTATCATAAATATCGGCGGTTATGGAATTGTGCCAATGTAAACACCTTGGCGCATGTCCAAGCTACCCTGGGATCATTCCGTCTTGCAACGGGAAAATTTGGGCCCGTGTCGGTGTCATAAAAATACCATCAGTTCAAGAAAATTACATACTCGTAATGCGTCTTAATTTAGTTTACCGGCTGAACCAGGTTCTAGCCAATCAAAAGTTTGGTTGCCTATATACAATTCAAAACTTTATTCAAGGCTACATTCTTCGCACAGTGCATTAAACAAACAAATCGGGGGACCTATTTAAACCCCTTTTACTAACGGTTAAAGCTGCCGCGCTTCACGGTTGTTCAAAGAGTAACAGCCTGCGGCATTCCAATCGCCTTACAAACTATTCACACGCAATATAACTATCGTAAAAACTACAGGGCTACATATCAGCAATTATGCATATTGTCATACAGAATACAACACGTGGTAGAAACGTTCCCATTTGGCTTCAAAACTAACGGGCGCGATACAAATAAAACACATAAGCATCTCACACACAGGCTCGCGTATGCGGATTACTTTGCAGCTCTGACGACATAAGTATAACAAAGATAACACACACAAAAGCCACATCCATATACGATTTAAAACCCACCGGGAATTCTCGTGGTCGAGTGGCTATGACTATCAGTGTTCCGCCTGTGATGTACTTGTTCCTCCGGGATCCTCGCAGCGTAAAAGCCTAAGCCCTCGTGGGCTTCGCCTTTTGTACTGGTCCGGAATTCCCGCCGCGAAGGATCACGGGAAAACAAACAACAACACGGAAACAACGGCGGAGACACACGATCTCTTACGAGCACACCCGATTTCTTACGAGCACACCCGACCACATTCTCCCCCGCTTTACGTCACAGTTTGCTGTGACCGCGACTCTGACAAAAACTAGGAACACACGACTAATACTGTATCTAGTCAAGGATGACATCAGCGTTCATCACTTCCTGCATTAACCTGCCGGCAACATCAAGTACTAACTGGCTCCGTGCTTGTTGTCGTCGGATGAGAACGGAGCGCGGTTCATTATGGGGATTGCTGCTCCTACCCGCGTTGGAACGGACACTACGTCTTGTTGCCGGCATTGGAGCTTTTGTCGCAAGGGTAGGCTCTATCTCGGCATCAGACGATGGCGTGGCGACATCCTCTGGCATGACAACGACCTCTGACGTGGCGGCATCTTCGAGAGCAATGGCGTCCTCTGCCGCGGCGTCTGGGGCGACAACAAACCTCCGCTGTGGCAACAGTTCCTGGTGCGGCGACAACCTTCCGCGGTGGTGCAACAGTTCCTGGTGTGCGGCAACACATCTTCCGGCCCGACGACAACATTAAACCCGGCGACAGCTCCTGGCGCGGCAGCGTTCCTGGTTGGTTCGATGGCTAGGAAGCATCCATCGTCTGTTTCCGGTGAAAGAGTAGCATCCCGCAGTCGACGTGGCGCAGGAATTGGTCGGGGGTTTGGCACCGGCTGGTGCCGAACTGAAACTGGACAGGGCCGGAGATGTTCCCGACTGACGTCTCGGCACCTACCTCCGCCCACAGGTTCCACGGAATATACATTGTGGCCATGCGTTTCCACCACCTGGTAGATGTCGGGGCTCCATGCGTCATGAATCATGTGTCTGCCCGGTACTCGATTTCGGAGGTATACTAAAGTACCCCCCTGCAGTGAGGTGTCGGTCCGTGGTTGGGTCCTGTCCCACTGTTCGTTCTTCGCATTCCGTAGCCTTTCTCCTGCTTTTTCATACGCAGCCCGCAAACGCTCACGGTGGGTCGCCAGCCAGTCTACTTCTGGTTCGTCTTCCTCGTCGGCGACTCCTAGCAAGTGTGGTCGACGGGCAGCCGCGGATTCCTGTCGAACATGAGGAAATGTGGAGAGAACCCACTCGCGGAGTGAGCAGTGGCGTTGTATGCGAAAAGCACTTCTGGAAGATAGTCCGGCCATCGCTGCTGCTTGTTTACAGGCAGTATCCTGAGTAGGTCGTGGAGCGTTCGGTTAAAACGCTCACACTGGCCATTACCTTGCGGGTGGTACGGCGACGTACGGGACTTAGTAATGCCATATACCCGACACAATTCGGCTACC
The DNA here is from genome assembly GCA_034190875.2 of Urechis unicinctus. Lineage (NCBI taxonomy): Eukaryota > Metazoa > Annelida > Polychaeta > Xenopneusta > Urechidae > Urechis > Urechis unicinctus. The sequence goes on along the minus strand of CM067344.1, from coordinate 39,735,186 downwards.
ACCTGGCTCTCGAAGTTCCGGCCTTGGTCAGAATGTAACCGTAAAGGCACGCCGTAACGGTGGAACCATTCCCTGATCAGGGCCCTTGCAGTTGTGGCAGCTTTCTGATCCCGTGTTGGCACAGCTACGGCAAACTTCGAGAAGACGTCAGTGATAACGAGGACGTTCGTTCTCTCTCCCATCAGTAGCAGGGTCCAACGTGGTGAAGTCCATCGCCACCACTTCCAACGGCTTCGACGCTGCTAAGCTTCCCATGGGCGTCCGCACCCGCTGAGACGGCATCTTTGCTACGGCGCAGCGTGGACAGTCCTTCACGTAACGTTCGACGTCACCGCCCTGACCTGGCCAATACGCCCATGATCGACACAGATTGAGGGTCCTCTCACCCCGCCTTGATGACACATGTCATCATGTGATGCTTTTAATACGCCTGGCTGCAGAGACTCGGGGGACGACCAGTTGTTTCAGTGTACCGAGGCTTGGGTCAACTACCTTCCTATACAGGATACCGTTGGACATGAGAAGGCGATCCCACTGACGCAACAGGGCCCTCGTTCTCGCTTCCATCCCTCTGCGTTCTGCATCGTCGGGTTTCCGATGTGGCCAGAACTGCAACACTCGGCGGATGGCTGGGTCCGCCGACTGAAAACGTGACAGCTCCCTCTGGTCGTGCGACAGGAAGATGTTACGGGGATCAAAGGTGTGCTCTTTGGTGATGTCTGTCTCTGGTTGCGCTATGATATCTGCTCCAACAACAATCCGTGACACCGCCGCCATCCCTGGCCCCTCAGTCAGCGTGAGGCCTAACTCGGTGGGGAGAGGCGTGTCGACCGTGGTGATTTGGTTCACAGCGACTAGCTCTTCCTCCGAGTCATCATCGAGCCCCGGTCCTGGCTGGCGAGACAGAGCATCTGCGTTGCCGTTGACTCGCCCGGGCCGGTACTTCACCTCGAAGTCAAAAAGCGCCAGCTGCGTGGCCCACCTCTGTTCCACAGCTCCCAGCTTGGTCGCACTATGTAGGTAGCTCAGGGGGTTATTATCGGTGTAAGCGACGAACTTCTGACCCAGCAGATACCCCCTGAACTTGTCTGTCACTGCCCACTTGAGTGCCAGGAGTTCGAGTTTTCATTGAGCTATAGTTGCTGTCGTTCCGTTCGGCCGGGCGCAGTCTACGGCCGGCGTAGGCGATCACACGTCGTCGGCCATTCTGGACTTGCGACAGCACAGCGCCTAGGCCTTCCTTTGATGCATCGACCTCGACCACGAACGGCAGGCTGTAATCGGCGTACCCCCAGGATGGGAGGGGTGACCAAACGCTCCTTCAGCCCATCAAAGGCCTCCTGGTGCCGCTGGCTCCACTTGCCTTCAAGAGTTGTCGACTGGCGCTTCTTGGAGCTTTTGTCCGCGTTGCACTCGTTTACCAAGTCATGTAGAGGGCCAGCGACCTTGGCAAAATTGGGGACATACCGACGATAGTAGGAGCAAAACCCGAGGAATGACCCGAGCTCTTTGACTGACGTTGGGACCTGCCAGTCACTTATGGCGGACGTCTTCTCAGGTTCAGTTGCAATACCTTCCTTTGACACCACATGCCCCAAGAACTCAGCCTCCGAACGGGCCAACCGGCACTTGTTAGGCTGTAGCTTCAGTCCCGCCTCTCGGAGCCGGATGAAAACCTGTTCCAGCCGTTGCAGATGGGCCTCGAAAGTGTCGGAGAAAACAAGCAGGTCGTCGAGGTACACAAGCAGGATCAGGAAGAGCAGATCGTTCATTGTGGCGTGCATCAAGCGTTGGAAGGTGGCAGGCGCGTTGCACAGACCAAACGGCATGCGGTTGTATTCAAACAACCCGAAAGGAGTAGTGAATGCTGTCTTGTGCCGGTCACTGTCTTCCATTGCCACCTGGTGGTGGTACCCCGACGCCAGGTCGAGGGTAGAAAAGAACGTGGCTCCTCCTAAGGCGTCCCAGGACTCCTCTATGCGCGGCAACGGATATGAGTCCTTCACAGTTTTGGCGTTTAGTTGACGGTAGTCAACACACAAACGAAGATCTCCGTTGCGTTTCCTTACCACCACTATTGGTGAGGAGAAAGGGCTCGCGCTCTCCTGCACTACCCCTTTAGCGAGCAGTTTGGTGATGTGCTGCCTGACTTCGTCGTACTGCGACGGCGGAATGCGGCGGTAGGGCTGCTTCACTGGCTGCTGATCAGTACAGGTAATGCGATGGGTAACTTTGTCTGTGTACCCCAGGTCTTCCTCGTCATTGGCAAATAGGTCACTGAAACAGCGCAGAAGTGATTTCAAACTTGCTAACTGCTCCTCTGTGACGTCTTTTGCCACATTGTCCAGGCCTGGCACGGGCAGATCATCGCTGGGGTCAGCGCCAACTCCATCTGACAACGACACACGCTCCTCTCTCACCGAAACACGTTCAAACTGGACCTCCGGCTCAGGTGTCTTCAGTTGAACCTCGTGAACGACACCGATCCTGGTCCGTGGCCGCAGATACACGTCTCGCTCACTTAGGTTGGCAACCCGCACATACAAGTTGTTGCCATGAGATTGTGTCAGTGTGTTCATTAGCAATAGATGTCCGGGAAGGGGCTCAGGAAGTGGCTTGACCAGCAAGCCATCGCAAGTCTCTTGGCCTGTGCCCCTGCCCGTTACTTTCACCGTCGACATGGCTCCAGCTGGTACTCTCACCATGTCTCTACCCACCACGCGGGCAAATGCGCATGCGGAGACGTTGTCCTTGGCAGTTTTTCCCAAAGCTACCCGCCAACCAGCTTCGATGCGCCATAGAAAAACCGTTCCTAGCTCTGACCGCAACACTTCCTGACACTTTTTCAGGACGTTCATCCCGAGGAGCACTGGTGTAACCGCCTTCTGTTGGTGTAACACAGCGCCGGCCGGATCTTTTACGACTAGAATTCCCCTTCCGTCTACGAGGTGTCCCTGGCAGCGCATGTCGAGCTCCAAATAACCCACGTAGGGGATGTCCAATCCGTTGGCCGCCGTCAGCTTCAACCAAATGCTGTTGGTCGAAGGTCTCTGTCATGGTACTCACCTCGCTGCCAGTGTCCAACAAAGCTTTTGTCACCACACCACCTATCTCCACTTCCACCTCGGGACACTTCCCTACAGCTTTGCTAAGGAAATTGGTGCGGCCATTTTCCTTCGAGCCTGACTCCCCAGCTTTCACCATCTGGCTCATGACGGTGCGGGGAGCTAGTTTCCCGACTGAATGGAGCCACGGGCGGCCGATGCGTTCGTCGGCTTGGGACACCGTCTGGCCACGTGTCCCACTTCACCGCACTCCCAACAAGTGATGGGATCGCCAGCCCTGAAGCGAGTCCTCAGCCGTTGACGAGGTCCGCTTGACGGCGGGGCAAAGTTCTGGTTCGTTTGTGATGTGGCTGTCTGTGCCAAAAACAATTCTCTAATCGTGTTTGTGAGTCCTAGCATAGCTTTCTCTTGTGACTCCATTCGTTCCAACAAAACCTTCATCTTGTCGCCACCTTGTCCCGATGACACCTGCTGGACCAGATGGCAATTGGCACTCTGCGCCGATGGTGAACGGCGCTCATCCTCTTCACTCCACAATACCGCTTGCTCCCGCAGGTCGAGGAGAAACTGACCTCAGGGTGCTCGCGGACGTAGAGCTTGAGATGGCGCCTCAGTTGGTTGTCTCGCACGCCCTCAGCAAACTGGTCCTGTAAGGTTGTCCGGGCGTCTGATAAGGCGCGCGCGTCCTTGGATGTGACCTTGTCAACCAATGTCGACAGCCCATAGGAAAAGGCTCGCAGACCCTCGGACTCTCTCTGACGTCGTTCATAAAAGGACCTCAGGAGTTGAGGCACTGACCGTGCGTCGCCAAACGTTGACAGGAGGATGTCGAACGCCCCTTCTGCAGTTCGTCCATGGGAGCGTAGGCATACCTCCTGCAGGGCCAGGCCCGCCAGGTGGCTCAGCACAAAGTTCACTGCGTCCGAGTCGTGGAGTTTTCTAGACTTGATTATCTGTCGAGCGTCCGAGACGAAAGTCTCAACTGGGGAGTCGTAATCCTCCTCACCAGTGAACCTTGCCATCGCCCTCTCGCGGGGGACATACACCAGCTGTGGCTGAGAGGGCGCCTTGTCAGCCGCATGCAGCTTCTCTATCGTCTCCTGTGACTTCTGCTGTTGTCTGCGCAACTCCTCCACCTGCTCGATCAGTTCCTCCATAGATGACATATCCTATAGTGAACGCTGCCCAACCGATGTCAAAACTAAATCGTGTCTCCTCCGGGTCACCGTTCGTAGCACCGGTTCCTGCTGCAAGGATCCGAACCCTGTCGGCTGCGCCAAATGTTGCTTGGTGGGTAAGGGGGTGGTTACATAATGACCCACAACACGGTGCTCCCTTGCTTTATATGATTCTTTATTCAACCGAAAAATGACCCTGGAACACATAAATAATAAACAGTTCAGGAAAATATACATACTCGTAATGCGTCTTAATAAGTTTACCGGCTGGTATCCAGGTTAAGCCTCAAAAGTTTGAATGCCTATATACTATCAAACTTTATCCAAGGCTACTCCTCGCATGCATTACACAAACAAATCGCGGGAATATTCAAACCCCTTTACTAACGGTTAAAGCTGCCGCGCTTCCGGTTGTTCAAACTGAAACAGCCTGCGGCATTCCAACGCCTACAAACTATTCAACGCAATATAACTATGCTAAAAACTACAGGCTACATATCAGCAATTATGCATTGTCATACAAATCCAACACGTGGTAGAAAGTTCCCATTTGGCTCAAAACTAACGGGCGCGATACAAAAAAACACATGTCTCACACACGCTGCTATGCGGTTACTTTGCAGCTCTGACGACATAATATAACAAAGATAACACACACATAATGCACATCCATAAACGATTTAAAACCCACCGGGAATTCTCGTGGTCGAGTGGCTATGACTATCAGTGTTCCGCCTGTGATGTACTTGTTCCTCCGGGATCCTCGCAGTGTAAAAGCCTAAGCCCTCGTGGGCTTCGCCTTTTGTACTGGTCCGGAATTCCCGCCGCGAAGGATCACGGGAAAACAAAAAACAACACGGAAACAACGGCGGAGACACACGATCTCTTACGAGCACACCCGATTTCTTACGAGCACACACGACCACATATACGTATATATTTATATATATATATATATATATATATATATATATATATATATATATATATATATATATATATATATATATATATATATATATATATATATATATATATATATATATATATATATATATATATATACATATATATATATATATATAAATATATATATATATATATATATATATGTATATTTTTATACAGGGCTCGACTTTATCTTATTGATGGCCAGTCTAGCCACCAGGCCATCAAAGATGGTCGGAGGAATTATTTTGCGGCCCATAAAATGATCAAAAAAGGATTTGATAAAGAAAAGTATGTGTGGTTGAGCATGTGGTGGCCATCCGGACCACCTATTTGCAAACTAAATGATAGTGAATCCGTCTCTCCGGCACCAACTAAAGTAAAGGTTGGAAGCTGGTGCCGAAATAGTAACCAATTAGGATACTGCTCAGTTGACCAATCATAGGCTAGCTTATAACTGTACAAATTGTTTTATTCAAGCATGTAGAATGGTAGGTTGACAACATTCTATATCCTCTGACGTGAGATATTGATGATGGTAATTTTTTTTGTAATATTACTATATGGTTTTTTCAGACCAACTTCATAGGCTAAAGTGTGGGGTGCAATCTACGCACGCGTGCGACCTATACACGAGTAAATGCGTCAATAAGAACACCAAAGTGTGATATTATTATGAACAGCATTTTACCTGGAATTTCTATCCATGGGCATATGAATGGTAATCACAGTTGAATGTAAAAGCATATATTACTAATATATCACAAGCATTGTTACTTCAGTATTTGTATCCTGCGCATCTGGACGTATCCCAGAAAGAGAACAACAACGGTGAAGATCACCAGCGCCAGTTCACTCTGCTACACATTCTGGATAATACAAGTTCTCAGTGAGACTCAGATCTATTTTAAACACACATTAAGCCCTGGCAATAGAAAATGAAGTGAAATAATGCTGACTCGTCAAAGACCATTGACTGTAATTGGATTTACCATATCTCACTCTGACATTGAGTTATGGGCATTAACATAGTAAACTCTGGTTAAAGGAGAATGAGTAGTGCAAGAGGGGAATGGACCTCAGTAGAATCTCATTGGTGACATCAAGGAAGAAGTCTGATGGGTTGTTATGAGCCTCACACTCATAGCCTGGTACACAACCATAGCTTGGCATTACTCATTGATCCCATTCAGCATGAAAAGCACATACTTATCCTGTTTCAAACAGATAGAAAGGTTCATAGCTGATTTAATATCAATCATTGTAACTATTTAATTCAAAGAAAATGTTTGCCAACAACAAAGAATAACAGCTCAGGGAGAGGACATTTACAGGGAGAGGACATCTACTACACCAAACACAATGGAGGAGGTCATACAGTGAGGAAAGTGCTGAATGGATGTTTCTAAATTTCTCTTTTATATGGAAATTATGATTTGTAATTTCAAATCAACAACTTACACATATTTATAACATAGGCTATGTAGAGGATATTTTAGCAACAACAATCAACATATGCAAGGCCAATGATATAAATTATGGGGATATGGAAGTACTAGAAATCCCATCCAATCTGAACTCCACCTTTGATAACCCAGAAAATCGCCAAGCCCACACTCACACTTCTCTTAGTGTTAGTTTTATCCGCATATACCACATTAATGTGGTTCGGATAACTGATGTCACATAGGATGGTCTGGTGACCCGATTTCTCTTTCCAAGATAATGGTAGCAGCATTGGATGAACTGCCTGTATTCAGCGTTATGTTTCCAGCTGTAAATGTATATACATAATGTTAGACTTATATAAACACTTTTCCATGTTTTCTTTGTATTGATGATTTAATCTGAATTGACAATGTCATTCATTTGAATAAAATCATAGATTTACAACTTGGTGATCGTTGCCTGTAAGTAACTTACTTGTTTCTCTTGTATGGGCCATGATGCTGCTTGTAGTCATAGCACGTGGTCCCCAACACATTTTCATTAAAACATACAGCATTAAAATGTTGATGCTGTGGTACACATTTAGGTTCTTGAAAATTTGCGATTTTTACCATCACTTTCTTCTGCTCCACCGAGCATATGCGCCCTGAGGTTTAAAAACCTATAAAATACATGCCAGACTCGGTTTAAGACTCAGATCTAACGGAGTATATAAGTTGGTTGAATTAAAATCGTTGAGCAAGTAATTTTTGGCGTTTTGATGACCTTCTACTGCGCGAATTTGAAAGATCGAAAGTAGCAAATAGCGCGGACGCAGTCAGAGGCGAAGTTTCTTTGCTAAGGATTAAATGCGCTAGGTCAAAGGTGCTTAGTAAGATCGATGAGAAATGCCCAAAAGATAAGATAGTTACGTGCAGTGATTACAGTTGCAATGGGACTCACCAATAAGTGTTTTGAAGACGGTCAATGTTCCGATTATCGCTCCTCGGAACACCAGAATCAGTCCTGTCACTGTCATATTCGCTTGCGCTGTTTTCATACAGATATGGTTCGAATATGTACGGCACAATACAAACTACATTCCCTGGATTGGACTGCTCCAGCATTGGAGACTCTTCCACCTAAAATCACCGAATCGTCCTACTCAAATACATCGCTCTACGAAACTTCAACATTCGCAATTGTTTACAATCAAAACTGCGTACATGTCAGTGACGAGTTCATCAAGTGACGTCACGAATTTGCAAAAATGGCGGCGGCTGCCGAAAAATCGACTTTATATTTCCATTGACGTGATGTTCGGGTGACTTGTTCGTAAATTGAACCACAAAAATCGAATAAATGCAACTTTATCTTTCATTCGGTTTCAGATCAAAAACCCAGAAAATTGATGTCATAGACATAAATGATACACATGCCTAAAGCGATGACTACCATCGACGACAAATCTTGATGTCTTTGTTGGTTTACTCCCTGTCATTCGAAATATGCATATATATTGTTATAAACCACTTGATTTGGAATGGATTAGCAGTTTATTCTTCGAGCTATTTTAGAAGCAAATAAAATTTATAATGATATTAAGAGAAATAACACTTATAGCATGAAAACATGAGCAATAATTGTGATAATAAATAGATCATGAATATAATGATGTTTTTATAGCTATGTTCATTGTAAGGCTGTTTTCAGCTGGGGTTTGTGTGATATGAGCACTCGTCTATAGCAGATCAAAGAATAAAATATATAATGCTAATAACCATAATGAAAACACAGGAATAAAGTAATTGTGTTGCTCCTATGGCTGTACGGATACATTTGGCAGGCTTCGACTATTGGAGATAAAACATTATTTGCTAAGACCAATGGATAAGCATTGCTTTGTTACAAAGTATATTTTTGTGGTACGATTGAACGGCTATTCTTGTTGATTGATAATAAAACGAACGTACTTGTATAAGCTTTGTTAGTTGTCATCGCAAACCGCTTACATTAAACTAGGTTTTTTCTGTTTATATGGCATATACAACTCTCGTCTGTTTTGTTCATGACTCAAAGAGGGTGTATATCACCCGCTCATTGGAAGACTTAATTTGATCTATACAATACATGATGCGCTGTAACGTGCAATGCTCTAGACACGATGTGCTTTAATGTGCAATGCTCTAGACGTGATACGCTTTAACGTGCAATGTTCTGGACATGATGCGCTGTAACGTGCAATGCTTTTGACATGATGCGCTTTAAAGTACAATGCTCTACACATTATGCGCTTTAATGTGCAATGTTCTGGACATGAATCGCTTTATCGTCCTATGCTCTGGAGTCCTTTGATTGGTGGTGCTGATGATGTGGTGAGTGGGGGAAATGAAATTACCGAGCGCGGTTTCCCTGGCAGTGTTTTTGGGTCACGCGGCTTGGGTCATTGATTGCGTATCATGGCAGGAAGATTAAAACAAATTACCAGAATTTGTTCAGTAGGACACAAATGATATCATGTATTGTACAGATACGTCAGTTAAGTATTTGATGATATCCCTTCAAGTCAGCATAAATCCAAATTAACAATGGATCACTTGCTCTTTCATTATTCAACAATAGATAGAGAATACCTTGACAACTGCACATCAATATTCCACCACAGCGAGGTTACGACGATAGAGCTCTACAGTCATTGAGGTACAAAGCAACAGATATTCATTTTACTAAAACATCTATTTATTTTCCTTGACAAATGCATCAACAGAGTAACAAAACAGGGCATTGTTTACTACATTGCATTTGTCTATATTAATGCATCCGTGCATATTGATCAATAAGAATGCATATTTGGCTTGTTCAGACAGACCCAACAGCTCACAACAGGTGCATACATTCCGAGTGCCAGTAATATTGTAGTGCGGATATATATAAAATACTAAGCACAAAAAAAGATTGCACTAAGAAACAAATTTATTTTAAAATACACCAATGCATTTACACAATCACAACAATTGTTCTACAATGCATTCTTTCATATTCATTCATAGCCATCAACAGGAATACACATTGCATTTCTTCGTACACCCACAACCACTCAGCACAGATGCTTGCATCATATAAATCCTGACTTCATGCATATATTGCACAAGTTATTGTTATCACTATTGCAGTTTCTTGCCAATAATATGGGGTTTTATTTTGGTCAATATTTCGTTCTTCAATTCCACACAGCGATAGTTTGTTTTTAGTGATTTAGCTATCATATATATATATATCAGGCATTTTGCATCAGTTTGGCTTGTTGTTCGGTGTGGTTGGTGCCGTTGACGTCTAGTGGTAGTATGTAGTCGCCTTTGTAAATCTTATTCGCCGGTTTCGACTTTTAGAAACAGTAAGGAGAAATCGATTAGTCATTGTGAAGGTTGTAGACATATCATGTAGATATCATCACATTACAGACATTAATCACATACGACAATTTGATATATCATTAAACTTGAAAATGAATAGGTGTGACTTGTCGTCAGATATAGCGCCATAATACTTACGAATGTGTGGTGTTGGTCTTTGTATAAGCGTTGCTTACCGGTATAAATAGATAAGATTGGATATTTTACTGCTTTATCTATGAATGCGTATGTATGTTGCATGTTTCGTTTAATTAATAAATTGAATTATGACTGGGGAATGCTATTTTTGACACAGTGAACAAGCAGATTGGTATTTGTTACCTCTTCTACCTCAGCTTGAAGACATGATGCACGCTCAAGACAGAATACTCGTCTCCAGTTGATGAAGTACAACTCAGGGATGTCTTCATCTTTCTCCTTCTCTGACATAAACAGCCCTGAAACAATAACTCACTCGTCATCTAATATTTCCTTCTAAGTTTATGCAAAATATGTCGTTAACGGTAACTCAAAGAACTGAAGGTCAAACTATAACACTGAAGCTATAATCTAAGCACACAACAGGGTTAAGAAAGAGCAATATATGTGGCGCAAAAATAATAAAGCAATAAGCTGGTAATAATACAGCAATACCACCGGATTGGTACAAATGATGCAATGTAATGTACTTACTGGAGATAAGGGATACGATGATACCTATTGCGATACACATCAAACACCCCATCATGGTAAACAGCTGGTAGGAAGTTTGATACAGATCCTTGAGGCTAAAAGTCCTGCACATACGAACATGAATCAAGATAGACACACATATACATGCATATGTATATATATAGACATATAAATTTATATATATTTTTATGTTTATATGTATATATATATATATATATATATATATATATATATATATATATATTTATTTATTATTTATTTATGTATTAGTCATACACACTTTTTTTAGTCATATATAAATATATATAATAAATATATATATATATATATATATATATATAATATATATATATATATATATATATATATATATATATATATATATATATATATATATATATATATATATATATATATATATATCTATATATATATACATGCAAATATATATGTCATGTAGATGTAAGGGGGATTAGGTCCGCAGAATTGTCGTCAATGACATAGCTTGTTTAAAGGTAGAGTTTGGGAACCGACCATGACTTGTCCTCGATGGGAATCAATACTTCAGATTGGTGGAGCATTTCTGTCTGGTTGAACATTTCCGTATAATTGAAGGACGTCAATGTTAGGTTGTATTGTGGGCATCCGTCAATGGGAGATGGGGGCAGTTTTTTGGTAAAAGGCGGTACGGTCAATGCCCCTACGCCTATCCACATGAGGAAGATGAAGCCGGAAATGCCACCGGCACAGGCTCCCTAAATAAACATTCCACATTCAGACCTGTAATCTGATCTCCTTTCATCATTTGCTGTATAAGCATTATGACATTGATGTAAATGGTAGATACTCAATTAAGGCTTACCATCCAGTTGGTGAAGCGGAATATTCCTCCCAGAAGAAACATGCCAAGCAACGGTCCCCCACATGCTCCGAAGAAGGTGACACAGACTTGAGTGACGGGTCCAGGGAGCATAGCCGAACCAAAGGCGACACCGGTGCCCAGTATGCCGCATAAAACAACTGAAACAAACAGTACGAGTTCAAACGGACCAAATCGATCTAACCTGTTGTGATATGGATGTTTTCATGATTGACAACTATTACAGCCAGTAGGCTGTGATATAAGTATGGCTAGTAAAGGTTCTAGTAACAATAAGGCGGCACTTCTTCTATCAACTTGGCTTATAGGAGGACGAAACACTACTGTTTCTATACATCACCTCGGATTGAGTGTTACAGAAAACGATTTCGAATCCCTATGGGAAATTATATTAGCCACATTTAAACATCTTGAATAGATCGTCGACTGGCTTAACATGTTATAGATTTAATAATCAAGACTCGCCTAGACACTTATTTAACACGGCAGCTTGGTATTCACTCATCTGAGATCCGAATCTTCGTTTGAGGAGGTCTTCCCAAATGTTAGCTGCCGACCCACTCAGACTTGACGAAATAGAACTGTTCCCGCACATACGGACGTAATACCGACCGACACACAGAGCATGCCTTTATATCAACCAAAACACTGAGTATGATTACCTTGAATAACACAACATACAGAACATGGTAACGTGATATCAACAAACACACAGAACAATGTAACGTTATATCAACAAACACAAAACAATGTGTCATTATATCGACTAACAGAACAATGTGACGTTATATCAGCAAATACACACAGAACAATGTGACGTTACATCAACAATCACACAGAACAATGTACCATTAAATCAACAAACTCACAGAAAAATGTGACGTTATATCAACAAGCAAACAGAACAATGTGACGTTATGTCGATTAACTTGCAGAACAGCATCCGCCGAAAATGTAATTATTTCAGAATCATATTGTTTGATGTTAATTGGTCATACCTTAGTGCGCCGCTATACAGTGTAGCCATGAATAGCCCAGTGAAGCCTTTGTTATCCTGAAATGATCGCATGACAAAGAAAGGCAGTATCTGTAACAAAGGGAAATAACAAAGCCGATGTCAATGCAGCCATTTTCCTAATATTTTGTTTTAAAGAAATATACATAAGCTTGTTTGTCACCTGGTTTGGTGATGTGATGTCCTTGTTCAGCAAAGGGTCGCATCTTTCCAGGGCAAAGTAGCTGAATATCGAGAGCCCGATGATGCATGACATCAATTTGAGGGTTAATCCGATTCCTATATTCCCAAGCATCGTTCTGTGAAGGTTACAGACAAATAATTTGCTTTACTGCAAATATCACCACACCATTATACGTATCTGTCTTAAGTATATATTTGTGGGACGCTAATTAGGTACGATCATGACAGAAAATCGCAAAAATGAACACAATATTTTACCAATCATTCATTTAGCGTACTCAAATGGCAGCACCGATAGATTAAACGTTCGTAAACTCTGGCAATTGACCTACAGTCTAGCGTTGCGAACTGACGACACAGCCGAGTAGCGCTGGACCGCTGCCTGTTGTAGTCCCTGCATGAATGCCATCGTGAAAGCCCCACCGCAAACAATGGCTAATAGCTGGTTACGTTCCCGAGGATCAGGGTACAAACTGAATAAGCAATACATTAATTGATACAAGATAGCATTACGCCCTAAATGTCTTCTTCTGCTTCTTATGTTAAATTCGTGTTCAACTATCATAGAATGAGAAACTGAAGTAACCAAGCAGCTGCGTTCTGACACGGTTTCTCAGCTTAAAACGGACATTCGATTGTTCGGCGTCAGTGTCAAACTGTACACTGAGCGATTCAATAATAACATTATGCACCTTAAAAAAATGTCTTAGAGGCCATGAGTAAACCTAAGAATTGATTCGTGTTTGTTCTAAGTTTTTTCTGTTATTAAATTCTTATTGTTCTCGTATATGCCGGCGTTGTTTCGAAACTACTACCGCTGCTTACGGCATGTTTAGCAGTGAGTGCGATGAGAGTAGTGAGAATTATAAGTGTACCTACTAGTCGATAGGATTGACTCTGCCCCCCTCCACTGCTGCGTTGATGACGTTTTGAAATCCTCCGCATACAATGATACCCTGGAACCAACACAAAGCCGCTAATACATTACCCATTGCAACATTCTGATACCTGTATGACGTTTTCACACACAAACAACATTGAAACTAAACCATACGGGCGCCTCCAAGCGCTCTAAAACGTGCAACCATCATTCAGTCATCACACGTACGACAAACGATATTACCCTGAGACCACAATAAAATCGCAAAACCATGCGCACACAATGGCATTAAATGACCTGCGCTATTTATTCCATGTTCAGTCGCTAGCTTGTCCTTTATGCACAACAAACATCACTTATAGGACATATATCTGATAGATATGATCATGTATGTCTGCTACGCCAGGATCAGATAACCATCTTTAAGTCTAGATACCTTAATGAGGACAGCCAACATGCCTATGACCATGACCAGCCCCTGGAAGACATCGGTCCAGATCACAGCTCGCATGCCACCCTGAACAGCGCACCAACATCAGGTAGTCATCCCTTGTGTTACATTTTCTACTTATAGCATTGATATATCGCGGTTTTTATGGGGAATACTCACCAAGGACGTATACACCGTGGCCAGAACGGACATCAGTGGAATACTGATATAAATAGAGAAGCCAGTAACTGCAAAAACAGCAAGGAAAATGAAGCATTGTTTGCATTCAGCATTGGTACTAACATAAAACTGATCCAATTCTCATGCTTCGCTTAGAATAATATATCATATACGTTATCACACCTGCTTCAAGAGCTATGGATGGTGCAAACGTAGCGACTCCAATGTAGAGTATCTGGAGAAACATATGGTGTAGCATTGGCCTGAGGTCATTGACACAAAATTAGTCTATTCAAGAATAATAAATTATATTGAGCAATATTTCATCGGTCTTATCGACTTACCCCATTGAGTATGCCGAGAGAAGTCCCTAGGTAACGCGCACTTCTCGACTTGAAGCGTAGTTCCAGGTACTGTGAGGCAATATAGGGCATGTTGAAATTACAACATATCACGGGTACACCGACAAACATGGTCTTATGATCCCTTCCTGTGCGCGAGGTGAGGTACAAACATTGTGTGTTGTTTGAAATGATATTGCCATTTGCATATGTAAAGTGGGAAATAATTTTCGCACATATTCCGTCATCATTTTCGATTTATTGTGTGATTCGTTGTTTGAAAAAGGCGTTTTTACGTCGTTTTTATGGTGGCCAAAGTACGTACAAAAATACACTTATTTGGAGACACAGGCGTCAAGCAAGAGTCAAATATAATGCGAAGAAATAAAGACGAAGAAATCAAAGGGCGTCAAACAAATTTCCAAAACGTCACATTTGACCAGTCAGCGGTACACATCATGAAATGCGTCATTACTGCATTAAAGTGGGGGTTTTCCATATGCGATTAGCATGTCTTGAACATAGGACATTGTTTCACATCAGTGCCCTTTCATCACAAACAAAGTGCTTGATTTCCATAATCCTCACAAATTTTCGTTTAACACCATTGGTGGCAAGGGCAGAATGCAAGCAGAACTCATGGTTAACAAGAATTACTTGCTCAACGAGCTTATCTGTAAATACATAACAAGAAGAATATAACACAATACTTTGCCTTGTCAAATGTTATTGCAGAATCAAATAGCTTGGAGTAAACTCTGATCATTAACTTCATTGATTAATAAAATGCATGTTATTTAGCAACAATTGATTACAAAGCCTATTGAATGACAAGTAATTCATTATAGAACGCATTATCGCTGAACTACATCAAAATATATTCATCAAAAAGCAATTGAACAATCTGATATGCAGTAAATATAATTCTACTTACATCATATACGCTGACTAATTGGATGGGGTACAGCCATGGTACAATCACTCGCTCGGCAAGCGTCAATCCGGCTGCCAAGGCAGGTGCAAACCAGGCTACTTGTACCAAACCATAATTGTACATCTCGGCCGTTACTCCGAGCATCAAAATAGCAGACAGCGAAGGACATTGCGAGGCTGATCATCGTCGGAAGAACCTTAAGTTGTCGATTTGCCAAAATGAATTCTCCCGTTGTTCTCTGTTTACCTCCGGAAAAAGCATGATACAATCCAATGGACAATGATATCACAAGAAACAGCAGGAAAATCAAGATGTCTGCCCAATGGAACGTGATATTCGCCATCTTCGAATTGAAAACTGTTAACTAATGTCAAGTGACGCACGGCTAAACGTGGTAGCAGACCAACTGAAATTCAGCACTAGAGTTTGGTAGATATGGTTGGCGGCCCATAAATTTGCATCTTATTTGTGGGTTTTACGGGCCAATAAACTTACCAAGTAATTTAAATAATCACTGATTACCCATATTGGATCCAAAGGTACAGGGTCATACTGATTCATGATGACTTGTGTTATTTGGCATAACTTTCGTTGTGAGCAGGAATGATACTTATGCTGGCTCGTATTGTCTCATCCCAAAAGAAAGTAGAAAAGATGATTGTGAAGAAACTATTATGAATAACTTGTTTTGCAATGACAAATCCAGGCTAGCTTCTTTCTGATGTTCTACATTCGTCATAATTGTACTGATGTTTGTTTTTATATGTTGTTTATTGCATTAAAACAATGAAATATTTTACGAAATTCTAACTGGGACATAAGATGGTAGTACTTTGTCACTGGAACTGTACTGACCGTCAGAAAGGATGTCTAAATGACTGGGTGAGGAGTACATATAAGTAGGGGTATGTTTCATTTGTTTAAGTCAATTATATACCACAAACAATGTTTAATCTAATAAGCTGTGTTTCATTTTTAAAGTCAATTAGTAAAAGGTAATTGAGGTTTAAAATTTCATGGAATTTCTCGGTTTCGTGCCAGAATTCTACGGTAAGGGATAACAGCCACTCTTATATTTAAAATAATATAGTGAAATTATACCACAACAAAAATGTGTAATCTAGAGGATTCTGATAAGCTGTTTTATTTTTTAAAGTCTATCAGTAAAAACGTTATTGAGGTTTCAAATTTCATGGAATTTCTCGGTTTTGAGCCAGAATTCTACAGTAAGGGATAACAGCCACTTTTCATGTCTTATATTTAAAATATTTTAGTGAAATTATACCACAAAACAAATGTTTAATTTAGAGGATTCTAATAAGCTATGTTATTGAGGTTTCGAATTTCATGGTATTGTCAGTTTTTGAGCCAAAATTGACAAGATGACAGCCACTTTTTTCTTTTCCAGACACCCGTTTGAAATTGCCAAACAATGCTAATACTATTGCAACTAGAAACCTGCCTGAAATTGTCAAGCAATGCTCATTCTATTGCAACCAGACACCTGTCTGAAATTGCCAAACACTGCTAATACTATTGCAACCAGACACCTGTCTGAAATTGCGAGACAATACTAATCTGTTGCAACCAGACACCTGTCTGAAATTGCCAAACAATGCTTAAACTATTGCAACTAGACACCTGTCTGAAATTGTCAAGCAATGCTCATTCTATTGCAACCAGACAACTGTCTGAAATTGCCAAACAATGCTAATACTATTGCAACCAGACACCTGTCTGAAATTGCGAGACAATACTAAACTATTGCAACCAGACACCTGTCTGAAATTGCGAGACAATACTAATCTATTGCAACCAGACACCTGTCTGAAATTGCCAAACAATGCTTAAACTATTGCAACCAGACACCTGTCTGAAATTGCCAAACAATGCTTAAACTATTGCAACCAGACACCTGTCTGAAATTGCAAAACAATGCTAATACTATTGCAAACAGACACCTGTATGAAATTGACAGACAATACTAATCTTTTGCAACCAATGTCAATAGTTATCGTCAATAGCAAGTCTTGACGAAAAACAGGCAAATAAAATGTCCTAGCTGTCTACCAAGACCAATAAAACTCCTAAGGGCCAGACTAGCGCAGTACAACTTATTTGTCGCACCCTTTTATAAGATTGGTGAAATATATATACACATCGTCAGGTAACGATGAGAAATGTGGTTCGATTAAACCAGTGATGGTTTAAAGTCAGAGGTCACTCGCGTCTTCACGCAAAAATTTCGTCAGAGAGAGATTCAAACGCGAATTGTTTTACCGCAATATTTATGAATATTTACGTGCCAATGTGCAATTTATATAAGGCTGGGGTGAACTCATGATATACTCGGGATGCACGATCAGCGGTGGTTGCGAGCGTGCGAAGCCGTGTTGATTGAAGGCAAGGGTGACCCTAATACGGGATCACGGGGCAAGCATGAGATGATTGGACAACGTTTTGAAGCGCAAAATACGACAAAAGGGCTCCATTTAATATGAAAAAAAACTTCACCCATTTGTAACATCATACTTAAATTTGTCAAAAGTGTGAACCTATGTCGCGGCCATCTGATACAAATAATATTACTTTCCCTTTGGCTAATTTTTTTTAGATTTTATATGACCATGAACATTAGAATGTCATCTTGTCACTTACCAAACAATAAAAAACGATACGAGTAACGTATACGAACCGATTTAGAGAATTCGAAACGGACTGATTCTCGAAAAGTCAACAATTCTCGCGAAGAATTTGAAATTATTGCTCCACAAACACACATTTTCATGGTTCAAACGGAGTAAAATGCGAAAAGTAAGGCTATATTAGTGAAATTCAATACGTTAGCTCTCGTTTTATGTGTCATTCGTCCATGTATCTTAAATAAAAATGCCAGTTAGAGCAAGTTGAAAAATATTGGAAATAAATTTGAGTCACAAGCAGACACACAGCTGGTTCTTTTTAACTGACTATTACGTAAACATACGATCGTGCAGCTAAGCGATTAAAGCGCTTGTTGTGGTGCCAATTTTAATTTTTGAGACGCCCCATAATTCCAGAAGACATTCAATGTGTTCTCATTGGACGCAGACCACTACAATGTCCATGACGTCACATAGAACCGAGGGTGCGTATCACAAGCCAGACACGCGCAATTAAGGTCAATCCGGGTCACAACCTTTGCGTTGATTGGTCACGAAGATTAACGAACGTGTGTCGTAACGCTATCTTGTCCACGCCGCTAACTTGTCCAAAGCAGAGTACATCATCTCCGTGATACACCGTTCGTGTAAATGCTGGAAAAATGCTAAGATCGTATCTATTCGGTCCTTGCCAAAACGTCCCAACATCACTGTATATCGATATGGGAGCTCGCCGCTAACTTGTCCAACTTGACTGAGCCTATATCTGGCTCACTAGGCTTCAACAAACCATCAGGCTCATCTTTCAGACTCATTTCCAGTATGTCTCTGCCTCATTGATGTCCTACAATCACTACATGAAGCCTACGCGATCTCACCATCTTGGACAAGATAGCGTTAAGTGAAGATTCCGCTGCCGCTAACTTGTCCAACTTGACTGAGCCTATATCTGGCTCACTAGGCTCTCACCAACTTGGACAAGATAGCGTTAAGTCAGGCTCATCTTTCAACTTGACTGAGCATATTCACTAGGCTTCAACAAACCATCAGGCTCATCTTTCAGACTCATTTCCAGTATGTCTCTGCCTCATTGATGTCCTACAATCACTACATGAAGCCTACGCGATCTCACCAACTTGGACAAGATAGCGTTAAGTGAAGATTCCGCTGCCGCTAACTTGTCCAACTTGACTGAGCCTATATCTGGCTCACTGAAGTCATGGGTTCGCACCCAAGTGAAGATTCAACTGCCGCTGACTTGTCTACAACAACAATAATAAAAATGGCTCTTTGATGAAAACAACAACACAGATAGCGTTATGCAGCCACTTCGTTTTTATTTCGAAAACGGAAAATATGCCGAGGTTTGAAGACTCTCTGGAAATCGGGAGGATATAGCGATCTGGAAAAAAAAAATGTTTGCGTTTTTTAATGTTCAACACTGTGACATCTAACTGTAAGACAATAGACAACTGATAAACAATTTAAGCAACGAAAGTAAACCCTACCACTTTGAATGCAACACGCTCTCTGTTGCAGCACCGAGACGATCAGCCTTTTCGTCGTACAAAAGTGTCTCTTTCATGACCACTTAGTAATGGCCGACGAACACCCTACACACACAGAAAAACCAATCCAGCTCGGCGATTTATAAACCAGTTTAAGTGGTCTGTCTCAAAGAAATGAGGCATTAGATGATCGTGTTATTCTCAACATATAGAAGCAGCTCAGAACCTACCCCTGATGTTCCTCAACAGCTCGCTGTAGGGATCGGCTCATCGTAAGTCGGAGAGCGGAATATATTGATGCAACCGACCTTGAAAGCAGCAATGAACACATTTCTATACTTATCTAGATACTTTCTCGACACGATAAATGATAAACGATGCTAATATATTCAATAAGAATCGAAATCAGCCATGAGAGAAGCCCACCTTTGTTTTCGCGTCAGGTAAATGTCCATTAATCTATCAGATAGGGACGAGAAATCCTAAGACAATAAGAATGGTTTAATGTCTTACATCGAAATAATGCAAGGTAATATACATAACAATAGAATCCAGAGAGCTGATTTGCAGTCTTAGGTAATCGATTAGCAACTCTTTTGAAAAGAACACCAGCGCATTAACCTTGGATAGTCATAGGAATTGCAGGTGCCTCGATCCGTACGAACTTAGCAATGCAACAACAAATTATCCATTCTAACACATGCTGATCGCAAAACGTTGAATATTTATTTATCAGACGATGTTGTACGACATGCTTGACAGGTCACTGCAATTACAATTTTAAATATTCCAAAATACGAGACGATGTTTACTATTCTACAATCATCGGCAGTTAAATGTCAATCCAGAGTGTTTCCCGTTCTCCGTTGTACTGCTGGGTGCCATGATTCCCTTGTGTAGCTGATCTTAAACAGGACATCACAGTGAATGCAAATGAGGCAGTTTCGTTATCAGAAAGGTCTGAAGTTTAAACAGTCAGTGTGAGTAACACAACGATTTCATTTGAGGTCTTGTTGTTATCATGCAATGCACCCTGACTAAGTTGATGGTGGGACCAAACACAATCAACATATAAGGAAATGAACTAGGTGCCGACCATGTGCCGTCCAGTAATATTTTACACGAGTATCCATATTCATGATTTCAGAATGGCCGCCGCCATATCCAAGCCTTATATCATTTGATGAAACATATTTAGTGTAGTAACACAAAACACATTAAAATTTAGAAACATTATAAAAACAGACACAGAGCGATCCCCAAATTAACGTGGGAGATATCCAACTTGCTAGGACTGGTACATGCGTTTAAAGAGCTGCTTGAGAGATCGATATGTTGCAGTGTGCTCGCTGATAGATAAAAGCAATATTGTGATTCTCACTCAAAGCCTTCTATCCAATGATCTGTAGTAATTCGGAATACGTACTGAAATCGAAAATCAGTTAACACCTTCACCGTCAACGAATTCAACTGCATGTTTTATGTCGGAAAGTATTGCTGGACCTGAGAAGTGGCCATTCCGTTTGGCTACCTGTCAAAGTAGAAACAGGCTGAATGAATGGCTGGACGAAGTCAGCTCTATTCCCGTCCCTGATTGGAGGTATAGTATAGACTGGCGCGGGTGGGGGGGGGGGGGGGAGGGGATCAACTTGGGTAGGACAGCGTGGTAAGGTAAGGTGGCATCAGGGAACGTGAGGGTAAGGCCAAAAACTCCACGAACCACTCGGAAACAGGTTTTCTTTACGGTCGGGGAGTTGCTGTCGGGTTGGCGTAGGGGGCAGCGAACCAACCCAAGGCGACTCCTGCCCAAAGGAAATAGGTAGATGTAGGGGAAATGAGGTCGAGGGACGGTAACTGAGTTGCAGGATAGTTAGGGTCAGTTAGCGTGAGGAGCCCAGGGTAAGGGGGCTATCCTATGGTGTTCATCTTTTTGCCTCGAGCAAGGGCCATCAAGGACCCGAGGGAAAGGGGGATAGCTTACCGGAAGGCCTTCAACGCACTAAACCACAAAAATCGCCCCCTAGTCAGGTTTGGAAGCCAGTTAATGTTCCCCTGCAGGTACCTCCCAGCCAGCCTCTCGTACTATGACGAAAAGCACACCGGAGTGAGTGAGTGAGTGGGTGAGTATAGGGTAAAGAAGGTAAACTACCAATGGAGCCAGCTGGCGAAGGTCCCTAAGCTGCAGCAGCAGCAGTATGTACTGGAGATCAGGAACAGGTTCCAAATACTGCAGGGGGACAAGGACATCTCTGTAGATTACAAGCGCTTCGTCGAGGTCAACCTAACAGCTGCGGAGGCATGTCTAGCACAAGTCCTCAGGGCACGACGGAAGGAGCAGTGTTTTGACCCTAGGGTCGTGAAGGCAAGGGAGGAGATGAGGACCTCGTACAAGAGTTACCTGGCAAATCGCAAGGTAGAGGAGCGGAGAGAGCCCTACAAGCTGAGGAAAGAAGAGCTGTACCAAGTTTATGCAGAAATACAACAGCAGGAACTGACCCAGAAGATCAAAGGCGTGGAGGAGGCACATATGAACCACAGGCACGGACAAAGCTGGATACTCATAAACGAGGTATCAGGGAGAAAACCAGCTCAATCGTCCATGATCAAGGGGCGGAATGATAGGGAGAGAGGGGCTGCGTGGCAATCACACTTTGAGAAGCTGCTTGGCAGTCTACCGAAGGTAGACAATGAAGATGACCCCATCTCCAAGGTCTTTCAAGAACTTCCCATACCAGACGGTCAAATCTCCATGGAAGAATACCTGAAGGCCAAGCGCAGCATCAAGTGTGGCAAGGGCTGCGGTGAAGATGGACTGACCCCAGAAGTCCTGAAGTTTGTCCAGGTGGATGATATCGCTCTCAGCTTCATAAAAAGAGCATATGCTACTGGAGCACTACCAGCACCCTGGAGCACTCCTAATATTGTTCCGATTCCCAAGTCCGGTGACCTCACCAAGACGGACAACTATCGAGGCATCAGCCTAAGTCCTCTTCTCGCCAAGACCTACAACAGGATTCTGCTCAACAGATTGATACCTGTTCTAGATCCTCTGCTCAAAACTTCGCAGAAAGGCTTTCGGCAGAAGCGCATAACTGTCCAGCAGATAACTGCGCTCAGGAGAATACTGGAAGGAGTGAAGGAGGAAGGACTACCAGCAGTGCTCACCTTCATCGATTTCCGCAAGGCCTTCGACACCATGCATAGGAAAAATAATATCTATTCTTCGTGCCTATGGCATCCCAGAGGTGGTCCAGGCAATTACAGCGGGTTACAGGGTAACTTGGGCAAAGATGCTCTCTCCAGATGGTGAGACCCCGTATTTCGATATACAAGCAGGAGTACTCCAGGGCGACACACTGGCCCCCTTTCTATTTGTTCTAGCCTTTGACTATGCATTGAGGCAGGCAATTGACGGCAAGGAGGAACAACTGGGCTTTACACTCACCCCCAGGAGAAGCCGACGGGTCGGACCAGTCATGGTGACTGACCTTGACTATGCTAACGATCTTGGTCTCATATCTGACACAGCAGGAAAAGCACAGGTGCTGTTGCTAGCAGTGGAACCAGAGTTCAAGAAGATCGGCCTTCATCTCAATACCAAAAAGAGTAAAGTGCTTGCCTTCAACGTCGAGGACACGACTGTCGTCACTGGCGATGGAGCAGTGCTAGAGGTGGTGGAGGACTTTAAGTACCTCGGGGCCTACATGCCTCAACAGAGAAGGAGCTGTGCGGTTCACTCAATGAAGAAGGTGTGGAAGGCTAAGCTCAGCGACGACCTCAAGAGGCGACTCATGTGGCAACAGTCGAGTCAGTACTGCTCTACGGCGCTGAAACATGGACCTTAACTGTACAGCAAGAGAAATCCCTTGATGGTGTCTATACCAGGATGCTGCGCATGGCACTTGACGTTACCTGGAAAGACCATGTACACAACAATGACCTGTATGGTGACCTTTCGCGTATCTCAATAAAGATCTGGGAGAGGAGGATGGGTCTCGCAGGCCACTGCATTCGACACCCGGAGCTGACAGCCCATCACACCATATTGTGGGAGCCAAATCAGGGAACTAGCAGAAGGGGACGGCGGCGAGCCACATTCATCGACACTTTGCGGCGGGATGTTGGCCTCAGTGACACAGGGGAGATGAGGGCCCTAATGCTGGACAGGGAAGAGTGGAGAGCTGTGACCAAGTCCCGAGTTGGTGTAGGATAGACTACGAGTAATTAGGGTTTATGCATGTAGTTCATGGATAAAAGGGGACTGTGAGGTACCTGAACACCTACACAATATGGTTGAAGCCTTTAAATTACACGTTGTTGGTGGATTACGAGGATTCGTTTGCCAGCGACGATTATGACATTGGGAATACCAGGCCAATCAAGCGAAAGATGAAAAGAACTCCAGAATATTTCACTAGTGAAGAAGAGGTCCACGTAAGGAACATACTGGAGGCCGGGGTCATTCAAGAGTTTACCTCAGAATAGGCCTCTGCACCTGTTCTCATACGGCGGAGGTGTGGATCCGTGCGCTACTGCGTGGATTACGTGGTACTGAATGATGTCACCAACAAGGATGAGTTTCCCCTTCCACTCTTAGATGAGTGCCTGGACACCTTAGCAGGTACAATCTACTTCACCAGACTGGATTCCAATTCCGCGTATTTGCTTGTAAAAAATAGAGCCAGAAGACAGGAGGAAAACTGCATTTGCCACCACATATGGCATATTTGAACATGCTCAAGTAGGGTTTGGGTTGTGTAATGCACCCGCTACCTTTGCTGGGGTAATGGACCTAATTTTATGGGGTTAAATTAGAACACCGGTCAAGCGTTCCTTGGTGATATCCTTTTCCTAGGGTCTTGTTGTGATGATCACATGCAAAACTTAAGAGACACCTTGGCCCGGTTCAGGAAGTAGGGTTTGAAATTAAAACTAATAAAGTTTGTTTTACCGGAAAGAGAAAATGTCACAACATGACACCCAAGAGGTCAGGGAATAGCTGGAACCCAAGGGACCTAAGGATGTGAAAAGGCTCTTGGGTTTTGCCAATAAGTACAGAGCCTTCATCAAGGAATTTGCCTATCTACCACTGTACCGGGTGATAGGTAAGAAGGATAAATACTGGGGCAATTTATAGCACTGAAAGATACACTAACCACACCGCCCTTCCTCACATTATCGAATCGGACGGTTGACTTAATACTGGACACATATGCATCTAATATGGCTATAAGAGCAGAGCTGTGCCAGTTGCAGAACGAGGTAGAGAGGGTTGTAACTTATATATATGGGAGCTACGCTCTAACCAAAGATCAATGCAGGCATTGTACCATGAGGTTGAAGGTACTGGCTGTGGTGAGGTTCACACGGCAGTTTAGACGCTACCTGCAAGGACGACCATTCACCATACGCACAGATCATGCAAATTTGATTTGGCTATTGAAGTTTAAAGAGCCACAGGGGAAGCTGGCAAGGTGGATGGAGGAATTGTCACAGTACAACATGATCCTCAAACACTGGGCTGGCGGGAAACATGGCAATGCGGATGCTTTATCTAGGAGGCCCCGAGAACAATAAGGTTGCTATGAATATGCGGCTGGAGCCAAATTGTGTGATCTGCCCTGCGAAATATGTTCATACTGTTAACGTATCGAGGAGCGCTGGTGCAGTTTTGTCCACGATTTGAATGGGGCAGCGCTTCTGACAACTCTGGCTTGCAGTGAGTAGACGGTAGAGAAGTGTGAGTGAGTGAATGAGTTTTGGGTTTAACGGCACACCAACAGGTCAATAGATAAGTTTGACCTGATTAAGCAGCCGCCTTCGAGGATAAATTGAAAAAAGATGAAAAACAGAAGGATACAGGGGGCCTATTCTACCCCCGGACCCACGAGGGGTGCAGCAGGGAAGATGTAGCGCACGGAAAGGCCACGGACAAAATCAATAAAGGCAGTTTACGGAGGGAACCAGAAGAGGAGGTTGGGGATCAGGTCATTAATATGCTCCATGTTCTAGCCCCAAACCTGTGTGCGAGGACATGGGAAGGATGGGAGAGCGGTTGGTGAGACAGGAGAGGAGCCCCGGCTAGTGTGGGATCCTGGGGGGCTGAATACCTATCTCGTCCACGACCCATCGCCCATTGCTGTAACTCGACAGGGAACAGTGACAGTAATATCTTGTTACTTTGTAACTGATGCGGATGCGGGAAATCCGGGCCAGAGTGGTGAGTTTCAAATATGACTCTCAAAAGGACCGCTCCACTCAGCCACCTGGATCCCATTGTCCACCGAAACGAGTCGCAACCCACGGCCAAAAGGTTGCCCCTATAAGTCGCCTCTTACGACATGCAGGAGGATACAGTGGGCCTATTGTATCCCCGGAGGTTAATAAGGAATACCATGCTAGAGCCCTGATGGAGCGCGTCCACTGCGCAGGGTAATGAGTACATCCTGATTATGGTAGACCGATTCACAAAGTGGGTTGAGTGTATACCACTACCACCACAAACTGCAGAGGTAACCACAAGAGAAGCAGTGGACCAATTATTTTCAAGGTTCGCTTGCCCATTTCAGCTCTTTACAGACCAGAGTCGAAGTTATTGACGGCAATGTGTGATACTCTCCACATCCATAAGACGCGTACGACATCCCGGTTGTCTGCAAATTGACAAGTTGAGAGATACAATAGGACCCTTATGGACGCAGTGCGTTGTTTCATTGGTGAATCCCAAAATCGTTGTAAACCATGATGGGACCGTAGCTTGTCAACGTCAACCCTGGCAGGGTAGTGTTATGATCACGAGTGACTTCTGCCAGGAGTGGTACCACAGTACATGCGCTTATGTTACCACAACTGACATACTCAGCATAGACAAGTTCCGTAGCAGACCCTGCAAACCAAAGTGTTTCATAGATTCCCCTAGGTAGGCGGAACGTTGGGAAAGTGATAAACCAGTGGTATCCTTATGTGATATATGTGATTGTAATGTTTGGTGTCTATAATATGTTTGCAGTGCGTAACAATGGCACAATCTGCACCGGAGATCATGATGCCAAGGGTCACCAGTCCACCCTAGTGCTGGCTAGGGCCCTAGTGACTGGACTGATCATGATAAGGGGGCCAACGGTGCTCCAATTGTGGAGGCCATCATTCACCAAGTGGGGATAGCCAAGGAATAGAAAAACTCGCAGTGGTGTAGGTTTGCTGCGGAGAAGGCTGATTCCCTACAGCTCTATAGCGGATCCTGGCTGAGTGAGCCTGTGTGAAACGTGAGTAAGGGTAAGAAAACAGCGGCTGAGGATGGATTCCCAACTTACTCGGGTGGAAGTGAATGAGGGAATCTGTGGTTCAAGAATCCCTGAGGTGGGCCCTACCTCCATTCATGACGTGCCAGCCTTATCAGAGGAGGGCATGCTGGTGGAGTTGTCCGGCAAGAAGGAGGAATTGAACGCTTCAGGTTCCTTCCCCGAGGCCGTACCCCTCAAGGTCACAGAGCAGATGTACGAACCCCTTCGGTGGCGCCCAGGAAGCCACATAAGAGGCCAGGTGGCATGGTGTAGGCCCCTACTGCAGATCTTAGGCCCAGTTAGAGGCCGATTGTAGGGCAAGCCCACCACCTGTCCGGGGCAATGACACACAAGTGTGTACCAAAACAGTATTTTTATATCTCAACGGCATTTGAATTTAAGGTTGACTGAATAACCTTATAATGCCTTATAATTATCCTGCCTTGACTCAAAATAATACGAAGATGCAACATATATTGACATAAATGAGAACTAAGCGACGAAGCCTTTATATTATCGTTCAAGACTACGAAATACAGGAATACAAATAACAGAAGTAATTATAAGTTCAAAATAAACAAACGAATACAAAATAACAAGGCAGTCTTCTATAATTACCATACTGCAGCAGGTCAAATACAACCATGGAATGGAAGAGACCAGCGAACTAAAATTTTCCAAACTCATCTAATGGAACAAACAAACTAAATCGCACGACCAAAGAAAGTCGTGTCAATAAAGCGTGTATCACAGAAATATTACCCAGAGCTGTATGCGGTTGGACAAGTTAGCGGCGTGGACAAGATAGCGTTACCACAGACGCGCCAGTTTAAGACCTTATCTCATCGTAGACTCTAGGGCGAGAAGCGTAGCGGAACCCCTGGAGTCTGGGACGCAGACTAGCTGACACCCCTAATATAAGGATATCGGGGCCGGTGCGGCAGCACTAAAACATCATTGCTAGTGTCACTGACAGATGTATTCAAGACGGAGGACTTTGTAAGCCATGAGGAAATAGACTAATGTATTCATGAACAACAACCTTTATGGAACTTGCTGGAGCGCTTGTTTTGGCAGTCCCTGGACTAGGCAAGAAATGTCACACATACAGACGAGGCCAATGGTCATTGAAGTTCTGCTACTTTTGATATGATTTTCAAAAACAAGTTGTAAAAAGATTGAAATGGTGCATGAGATTTATAATTATAACTCATGAGTCAAAGGTCATTGAGAGGTGATTTTTCTTTTTGTATGCAAAGATTATTAAGAAGTGTACGATCGGACATAGACCTAACGAAGTTCAGTTGTTTTATTAGTGTCAAATTACATCCTGTTAGATCAAGGATTCGATTGTTTTAATCATGGATCACTCGGAAATCATTTGAGTTGGAACTGGCTTTATCTGATAGGCGAGGTTTTAATCTATAAATACACCCAAAGAGATCACAACCTACCGATCTATGGTAGAGATATCAAAATTTATAATGAGCTACTGTTTCATGAAAATTGTATATAAATCTGTGCTTTCTTTACAGGTGATCATGTGCAGTTTTCCGTGACGGATTACTGTGTTGGGACTGGTTCCATCTGAAAGGTGAGGCTTATATCTACAACTTAATCAATATATAACAACCTATTGCAGAGATATTAAACTTTAAACAGATGTGGGGGTATGCATATATTATATAAATAAAATTAAACATTCCAAAGTTACCAACCATAGGAAACCAAGCTTTAAAAAATGTGATATACCAATTTCGGACTTTCTTATGAAAAAAATATACTGCTTAATTTGGTAAAACACCACATGTCGATTATGATAAACAACTGAAGAAAAATACAATGGGATGTACAACAACAGGAATCATAGTCAGGCAAGCAATAAATATATAAAACACTGAATATATAGCAGTGCAAACCCCACTCCATTGATCTTTACAAAAACAAACTACTGATGTGCAAAACAAACTAAAAAGGAAACATAATTAAAATAAAATAAGACACATAGCAAGATCCACATTTATTTTCTTTTATGGAATACACATAGCAAGAGCTTTAAACCTTCACAACATGGGTTAACATAAAACAAACTATCTCTATATAAACCAAAACAGGTTATATAACAGGCAAAGTTGCATTGATGAGCTACCACAATATCATGCAAATGAAACTCATCATGCAATAAATTAGAGGCGTGAGGCAAGTTATGTGGCCAAGACCAATTTAGGTCAACCTAATGCTGTAGATGTTCAAGATAAAAAAGTGCAATATTTAAGTACACACAATGTTTTTGTTTGAGAAAATGGCTTTTAATTATGTCAAGGCAAAGTGTTACAACAGACATATTATAGGTAAAAGTAAGTTGGCTTTGACTCACACATTTAAGTATAAGGAAATTCTAAAGTAAACATACAAGTAAAAAATGTTAAATATAAGATAAAACAGCTGTGTATGTCCACTGGCAATATTGCACAAAGGATTGACCTGAGATAACATACCTAAGTGTGATATTACTACAAACAGCATTTCACCTGGAATTTCTATCCATGAGCATATGCATGGCAATCACAGTTGAATGTAAAAGCATGTATTACTATTGATGTTATGTTAAGTATCAATGAGATATGACCCTCTCTGCTAATAAAAATGAGAATACAAATCAATATATTATATCTGAAATTCTCCCTTTCTACTCTTATCACAGATCTAACAGTTTATCATGCACAATAGATGTTGTCAAGATATATCACAAGCATTGTTACTTCAGTATTTGGATCCTGCGCATCTGGACGTATCCCAGAAAGAGAACAACAATGGTAAAGATCACCAGCGCCAGTTCATTCTGCCACAGGTCCCAGTTTGTCTTATATGCAATGCCTTGTACCTCCAAGTACGCATTTCCTGCATTGGGATCACTATCACAGAGGACAAACGACATGAAGACTAATAATAGAAATATCAAGTCCTGCAGGTGTTATTGTCAAGATGTAATTTACGTGTATATCCCACAATGTATGCCATTCTTTTCTTACCATACTTCTGTCAGAGTGCCATTAGTAACGACCTCGGCACAAAACTCGAGTCCAGCCATTTCATTGATAGACAAGAACTGAAAAAAGCAGATGTGATCCCATACCACTCAAATCTAGTCATATAAATGGTCCTACAACACCGTACAAATTTAAATATCTTGATTTAACAATCCAAATAGGTTTAATCCAATTACTTGATAGAATTATGATCAATCAGATCACTTGATTGGAATATGATCTATCTAATTTAGGTCAACCTTAATCAGATAACGCAATTGGGATATGATTGATCCGATTACTAGATAGGAATAAGGTAAATCAAATCACTCCATGCACTCACATTGATGCCATAACGCATGACACTGATGTATTTCAACCACTGGAGCCATGGTCCCAGGGAATCCAGATTGATCAGCAGTCCTCCAAAAATCTGACACACCACCAAAATCACTATTCTTAGCACCACCATCCATCTTTAACATTATTCAAATTTGTGAGTTATTTACTGACTTCACAAATACATCAACAACAACAATGAAGTACAAATTCTTCTGTCCTATTCAGCAGAGAAACCTAGTGAGTAGAAAACTGATTGACGCAGGGGAATAAACATCTGCCTCACATGATTTGAGTTGAGACGAGTCATCTTACCAGCATGACGATAAAGAAGAGGACACAGATCATGTTGGCCACAGCAAAGATAGGCGTACTGGAGCTTCCAAAGAGAACGACAGCCGAACCAGCTATGGTGGTGAGGAGTACGTTTAGATTGAACATGAGGTACTTGATGACATCTGCACGGAGCCCTGAAACAGAGAATTACAGCATCAATGACTGTATCCAAGTAAAGCATAGATCTACAATAACAGGCACAGCAGGCTTAAAACATTTGCTGCAGATTTCTTGCCCCATCCTTAGCAACAGATGCAATACATCACAGTAATGAATGATTCACATCTCAGTATAGCTTCAGTTTGTACTACAATGGCTGGATCTGGACATGAATAGTTAAATGATCTCAAAAGCTGATCTAATTACTACCTTTATATTAGCACACTTACCTGAAGCTGTACAAATAATCTATAATGCTAAAATATCGAGGACACATTGAACCAAACGGGTTGATTTCTTTAAGTATTGCACTACCCGGTATGTTCTTCATGGAATGGATACCCAGTTATAATTGTAACTCAGTAGTGTCCCACAAATCTTATTCACTTGGCTGCTATATATAGAATCTCACAACTTACTTGATGAGAGACAGGTCAGTGTCTGGTTATCAGGGAAGGAACTATACAATATAGAAATATAATGTCCTTACCTATCATAAAGTATGTGATGGCACAGAATATGATCGTAGGCACTAGGCGTAGTGGTAATATGTCACAGAAGATTTTAGACAGAAAGTAGGCCGAGACTCTGTAAAAACCGCTAGCATTCTCGTGTCTGCATGAGGTCACATAACATGAAAGGTCAACCACCACTGAATGTCGCTTATACAAAGATGAATATCACTCACCAAGCACATTCACACGAGGAAATTAATATCATTTTAGTTTTACTAATGCTATGCATCTTCAAAATAAATCATATTTGCACAGTCATTGATGTCTAACTAGTATTCAAATTATGCACTGTGCGAGTTGGAGATACAATAGCAGATGAAAGATACATACACAAAGATGACCCTCTCTTTGATAAAGATGTCAACGGACGACAAGTTACTGAACACCTGGTTCATGATGATGAAAAAGAAGACACCAACCCTACAACATAACCAGCAATCACAGCCAAATCATCACAACTCACCCTTCTGAGACTGGACCACACCTCATATTAGGCTAAGCCACCACACAACATAAACACTTTTTCAAACAAGACTCATTTTATCCGGGCATTCTTTAACCACGATGCCATATCTTGGTGTTCAACAAAAAAAGTTTAAGCAGTTGGAATTATAAAAAAAGTGACTTTAACGGGCAGTTTACCATTACAGTATACACCTGAGCATGAGAGCATGTGCTTCATTACCTGTTTTGGATCCCAAATGCCAGTGAGTTGTCCAGTTGTAAATAGATAGTGCCTGTCAGTAGGGCAAATATGATGGTAATGATGACCTGTGGGGAAGGCAAAGAGCTTGTCAATCATACCAACTCCACGTTTCGATTTAACAATCAATCGCTAAAACACAGAAAATGCTGCTTACATCAAATATTTCAATATTGAAACTGGTTGTTAATTCACCTGGAAAATAGATGTCTGTGGGTTCCTTAAGTTGTTGAGCAGAGTCCGTTTAGACAAATACCACATCTAAACACCGACAAATAAACAGATTCATCTTTCACGATTTTAAACAGAACTGAGCTGACATGACACAGAATTATCCGAACCCATGGTATGGACACAAGCGGAGGGCTGTGTGCCATAGCAGGCTGACCTGGGTCAGGAAGGAGGTGTTGTAGTTGGCCACTATCCTCACATCCGATGAGCCACTGGCCAACATGGCCTTGTATTCCTTCTCTATAGGGTCGATCTCAGCGTGGAGCCTGCAGACAACCACCAGTATAGCTTAACTAATGGCATATTACTATCAACCTCACAACCATGACAACACAACAACACCAACATGATAACACAACCACACATATATGATAACATAACTGCACCCACATGGCAGCACAACCACACCACCATGATAATACAACCATACCAACATGACAGCACCACACCAACATGACATCACAACTATACCAACATGACAGCACAACCATACCAACATGACATCACAATCATACCAACAGGACAGCACAACCACACCAACATGACATCACAACCACACCAACATGACATCACAACCATACCAACATGACATCACAACCACACCAACATGACATCACAACCATACCAACATGACATCACAACCACACCAACATGACATCACAACCATACCAACATGACATCACAACCACACCAACATGACATCACAACCATACCAACATGACATCACAACCATACCAACATGACATCACAACCATACCAACATGACAGCACAACTGCACCAACATGACATCACAACTGCACCTACATGACAGCACCACCGCACCAACATGATAACATAACCGCACCAACATAACATAACCGCACCAACATGACATAACCACACCAACATGATAACAATTTCACCAACATAATAACACAACCACACCCACATGACAGCACATGACTACATAGACATACCAACCTGACAACACAACCATAACAATTATACTACAAAACTATATCAACAACATCACAACACAACCATACCAACATGACAGTACAACTGCCCCAACATGACAACCACATCAACATGAGAGCCCAGCCCACCACAACAACATAACATCAACATGAGAGCCCAGCCCACCACAACAACATAACATCAACATGATATCGCAATTATACCAACTTGACGACACAACACACACAATGAGAGCACAACCGCACGAACATGATGACATCACATCAACATGATAACACAACCATACCAACATGACAACAACAACATCCACATGATTACACAATCCCTCTCAGCACCAAATAAATTTAGACACAAACACAATAAATACTACCTTCTAACAGCTTTTCAATAATAGCATTCATAGGGCTCATGGTAAGAAAATCCAGCTTACTCCTTCATGCAGGTTGAATTGTTAAAGATGTCAGCCAGTTTAGTGGTCAGATCCTCACGGACATTGCCAATCTCCACATCTAACTCACCTGCACCTGTCCATCACAAGAACACAGGTGTAAGCTTTGATCAGACTAACCTCTCAATCATATGCTGGGTTGCAAGAAAAATATCATGGTTACTTGTATTAAAAGCCTTATTAGCACAATGTAGTCAAAACCAAATGAATCATCATAATTAGTATCAACAAATTGGGTGTTAAGATCAAGGGTTAGATACCAAGCTTGGAATAACTTCCTGAGGTCATAACCTTGAACCCGGAGTATGTACCTCCGTACTCCTCATCTACAACGAGTGAAGGTGAGTGTGACAAGAGGCATGTTAGGTAATGTGGGACACTAGATAGGACTGATGTAACCAACCGGGTAAATAATTTAACGTGCATTAGAAAGCTCCAGCAAAAACTGGCTTGGTGGACACCTGAGCCAGAAAGATATGTTTCTAACAAGTCCCAACAGGGTAAAGAAGTGTCGCTGTTATTAGCTTGGCTTTAAAGAAACTCGAGCTCAATCCTTAAAGGTCCATAAAAGGCAGGTTTTGCTGCAAGTTTGATTATTATCAACTATACAAACTAAATGAAACCAATATCGAATATGGCAAATAGGTTAATGTTACAAATAAACACATTGCTACACAAAAGTTGTGTTAGAGTCTGAGACATAAAAGATGAAAAATATAGTGATATTAAAAAAAAATTACCCTGGGTCATATGTAACCATGGTAACATCATCACCTAACAACTCACCATTACTGCTCAGTTTCACCACAGGATCGGATGATTCAACTGAAAGCATCCATTACCAGTGATAACATTATTTATGTAGCACTAGATGAGCTCAGATCCATCTGGTTCTGGATAATACAAGTTCTCAGTGAGACTCAGATCTATTTTAAACACACATTAAGCCCTGGCAATAGAAAATGAAGTGAAATGATGCAGACTCGTCAAAGTTCACAGACCATTGACTGTAATTGGATCTACCCTATCTCATTCTGACCTTGAGTTATGGGCATTAACATAGTAAATGAATGAGGAGTGCAACTGGGGAATGGACCTCACTTCGATCAGAGTCTTGAACCGCAGTCGAATCTCCATTGATGACATCAAGGAAGAAGTCTGGTGGGTTGTTATGAGCCTCACACTCATAGCCTGGTACACAACCATCACTTGGCATCATTACTCATTGATCCCAGTCAGTGTCATGTGTGTGATACAAAATAAACCCAGCAGTGGATAGATGTGTAAAAAGCATTTCATAGAAATTTAGACACTCTTAAGCCAAACGCATGGGAGATGAATCGTTAGGGCACAGGCACGTACCCTATACCTGGTCATTATGATTATCGAGCGTTCTGGCGACAATGACCAGTGATAGAGCTGCATTTGTGTGAACTTCATTGCAGGGGGTCATAATGATACCAAATCATAATGCGCGGATCTGATTCAGGCACTGAGCATTTAACAGAAAGAGAGCCCCGTGATGCAAAGTTTGTAATAAGCAATGAAGTTCACAGCTTGATCTACATTCAACCAGGCGTCATGAACTGAGACTATGTGATTGACAGAACGACACTTCATGGATCATGGACGAAGGCTAGCAGCAGCTGCACTAACCGATGGACTGGAAGTAATCTAGAGCCTGGTGGGCAGGTCCCTGATAAACTGCCATCCCTCCAGCCAGCAGCGTCAAGTTGTCAAACAACTTGAAGATGGAATAGCGTGGCTGATGGATTGAGAAAATAATGGGACGTCCTTTTCTTGACAACCTGTAAAACATATTCACAGAAAGTCAACATACTAAACATAACCTCAAATTGCTGAGGTTGAAATTGTTTATAAAAATAGTGAAATGCTTGTAGTGTAGGATAAAAGTGAATTAATAGAGATTGCCAAACATCATGGACAGCCATTATAACACACGATCAAACCCTATTGCTCAGAGAAACAGCCTAGTAGAAGTCATAAAAGAGATCCCAGCATATACAAGCACAACAACACAAATAAAAAACTCATTTCCCCCTAAGACACAATGTTGTTAACAGATAAACCATCACATCTCTGACCTTTTGCACCTTGGGTACATGGCCACAGATGTGATGATGTTAAGTGATGGGGAGACTGGCACCTGTGTAGCAGCAACAGGACAGCCTTGGCAGTACTGGCATCCAGGCCGGTCGTGGGTTCGTCGAGGAAGAGGACGGAGGGAGAAATAATGAGCTCCATGCCAATGTTGGTGCGTTTACGCTCACCTCCAGATATACCTCGTATCAGCTGTGTACCGACCTGCACCAAGGATCAAGATGAGAATGGTTAGATCAATATCAGATAAGAGTGGTACGACAAATGTCAGATCAGAATGTTAAGATCGATATCAGATAAGAGTGGTACGACATATGTCAGATCAGAATGTTAAGATCAATATCAAATCAGAAATTTCCAGCATTATTAGCATTGATACATTGTTCTTAATTATATACTGAAAAGTCTCAGTTGTTATGTGATCATAATATAAGAAAACATGGGTATTTTCATCTCCAATTATTGTCAAATATTAAGTATTAACTTCCACTTGATGGGAGCTAACTGTCATATAATAAGCGTCAACTGTTATATGATAACCACGAACTGTTACATGATAACCATTAACTGTTACATGATAACCATGAACTGTTACATGATAACCATTAACTGTTACATGATAACCATTAACTGTTACATGATAACCATTAACTGTTACAAAACCTGAATTACCTTGGAGTCGGCACAGTGCCCCAATCCCAGCTCAAATATGACGTCCTTCACTCTCTTTATTTTCTCACTGGTCGGGACGGTCTTAGGCAGACGTAGGTTAGCAGAGAACATGAGATTCTCTGTCACAGTCAGTGTTCCCATCACCACATCTTCCTGATCACATACCAACAAGAGAACAGGTCAATTTTTTGCTTCTCGTTTTATCAGCATCCTGGGTCAGGGGCTAGGGTGGGTCAAAATTATTTACAGCTTCTTCATCATCATAATTATAACCATTATTATCAGTTGTCACCTTTATCACTATCATCAGTATCTTTATTGTAACAATTATTTCGATAGTCATTGTGATCATCAGTGGTGTTATCATTATTATCATCAATATCATTGATGTCATGGTCATCATCTTTAGTATTTGAATTATTATTATTGATATTTCCACTAATATATCATGATTATGTCGTCATCATCATCATTATCATTACAGCTATCAGATATGGGCATAGCACACATAATGAGAACCTACCTGCACCACATAACCAGTCATACACTTAAAGTTCTTGGGCTGCTCTTTGCCATCCACCAGTACATGCCCTGACAATCCAGCCGGGTCCTTACGACCAGCCAGCACATCTAGCAACCTACACATACATGACACCAGTTCTAATGAATGAATACTTTACCAAATACCTCTGCTAACATCCACATGTAATATCAAAAGTGAAGTGGGTGTGGTAACTTGTTTGTGTATGTTATACATGAGGGAGCGGAGGGTGAGCTTACGAGGATTTGCCGCTGCCTGTGGGTCCCAGTATAGCATTCATCATCCCTGGCTTACAAATCCCACTGGAATCATGCCAGGGCAAACACTTGATACATAGCAAGACATTACAAGACATTTACATCTCGTGACATGGATATGACCATGGCATCCCATCATGCCCCTCATCAAGTCATAGAGACCAATAAGACTATATAACAACATCTATTAGTTGAACATGTCCTCTACAGAGAGCTATGTTGACAATCTACAAAAACATAAATAACATGTAATATAGTTAAGGGTAATAAATGCAGGAATCCCAACACAAAAGCTCTGAGAAGAAACTTGGCTCCAAAGCCAGCTCCAGGTGTCTATTCAAATGACCAGTGCCCCTCAATCTCCATGGATATAAACTGAACAGAGATTAATGATATGTTCCCATTATATCCTTGTGTCTGATAAGTACAATTTTTTCCCACAGCAATGACACCTGAACATTATAAATACTTAACCAGTCATACCTGACATCTTTGAGCACTGTTTTGGGGGAGCTTCTGCAGCATCCAGACTTAGTCTCAACTTTATAACAGATATTGTGGAAGGAAATTGTAGAACCACAGGGTTCAGAGCAGGATTCTACACTGGGTTCTTCACCAGGTTCTATGCCAGGTTCTACCTGATGTTTCACATTGGTCTCATCCATGTTGACTGTGCTGAAGAGACAAAACAAACATGGTATGGTATGAAATGGAATGAGGGACAGAGCATCAACTTGCAGTCAGTATTGGCAAAAAGTACTATTTCCAAAAATTGCCTTCCCTAAAGAAGGGATCATACAAGTTAAATTGGTAGGGAAGGGGCATATATAAGTAAGAAAATGGCGGTAATATAAATATATCAATAAGACGCCGTACACGGCTATGCCTCCTACCTCGTGATGCAATAAGCAGCGGCTGATTTGTCTGCGATGCACCTGTCTCGCTTGTTTTAGACTAATGATGCGTAGATACCAATGGCGCTTATGGATACAGAGATATATCGCCTTGGTGCCAGCTTTTTTTTTATCTTCTTCGACCCACGCGTTGAATTTTGGCGTATTTTATAGCGTTTGAGCGTCTTGTTATTGAGGAGACCAGAAGACAGGTTCTGTCAACCATGCGCCAGATGGATGTTAAAGCGCGGTTATGTAACCACGAAGCTTACCAACACAGCGGGCACCTTTGGTGAGGGCACTTTCAAATCTAACTATAAGGGGCACAGAACGTTGGATAGCGTTTCGTTTTACATAAGTCTTCCCTCTCTTCGGAAATTGTGTAGATAGTTATTCCTAACACGGAGTAATGATATTTTATGGCATAAATTAAATGACCCCACCTCAACATATCAGTTCCCTATCCCGCCTCCAATACGGCTTGGTATGTTGGTGTGACACGTGCCACTGGCTTTTCTTCAATCGCGGACGTCAACATTCTCCTGAGCAGAGGCTGATGCTCGAACCTACGCAATCAAATTGTGTTTCCTCTGCTCAGGAGAATGTGACATCAATGGGCGATCGTGGCATCATGGTCAACATCGATCTCCTTACACGTCTACTGAGCTCGTCTACTTGGATTCGGCGTCAAACGATCCTGCCATGGCGAGTGGAGTAGCATATATTATTCTGGGTATAATAAGTTGTATAATTATTTCGCGTAACAGGGGTCCGTGATGTACAACACGGCAAAAGATCACTGACTTACTGACACTCGCCCAGTTACCGACTTATATTCCGCATGACTGGGCGTTCCGGTAAGCAAGGCTTTCATATTACTTTCACCTACAGCATCACAGGCACTCGAGTCATAAAGCGCACCCCTTTCTAGCGCCTAGTAAGGTAAGGTGAGTATAGCAACGGCAGACCAACACTAGTGCTAACAAAGGTGGGGGACGAAAACGAAAGGATAAGAAGAAATCAAGGTTTAAAAGAAACTAAAATTAAACCCATTGTGGGTTGTACGTGGAGGGAGACGGTTGATTTATATTGTATATTGAAATATACTATGGTGTGGTCGAAAAGCTGTGAGATTAGGATGATATAGATTATTGTGCTCAAGGTGCCAGGAAATTCTGTTATTCAAGATGGATTCAATCATTTTGGAGGCAACAGTGGTGAGACTTATTGGACGGTAGGAAGAAGAATCATGCGAGTTTAGATTGGGTTTTAGAAGGGGGAGGGGGGTGGTAGAAGATTGCCATAATTGGTTAAAAATTAGTAGGAGCACCTCAAGGGAATCAGGAGGGAGATGAAGGTATATAAGAAGATCTTTTCCAGGCGATGTATTTTTTGTTTTGTTGACTGCGTTTGTTATTTCTTAAATAGTGAAAGGTTAATTAAGAGAGAAGTTTCATTGAATTTTTGTTGATTAGTGATGGTGATGGATTCAGGAGTAAAGTCAGGGGGTAGATTATGATTAGAGCTAGTTTCTGTGAAATGAGATGCAAGAACATAAGTGATTTGTTGATTGCTGTTTGCTTACAGATTAGTATGGGTTGTTAGAAGAGGGGGGATTGTAGAGTGGGAATGATTGCCTTTTAAAATGTAAACTATGCTTCAAAGATGTTTGAGAATTTAAAGATGAACATTTATCTTGCCAGTATTTGGCTTTTGTTTGTTTTAAAGTGTACTTGACTTTAGCAATTGATTTTTTGAGTTGAATTTTGTTATTAAGGGTTTTATTTAGATAATATTTATTACGATCTTTCTTTCTTTCTTTTATTGCATAAGTACAAGCATCACTCCATCAGGGATGGGATTGAGGTTGTTTACTTTTTAGTAAATTGAAAGGAATGGACAAGTGAGCTATGTCAATTAAAGTGTTGTAAAAAAAAATCATTCGAAGTTAGCGGATTAGTTGATAGAATTTCTGGGGTAATTTCTTGGTTACAGAGTATTTTGAAAAAAAGTGGCCAATTAGCTTTTTTAACAATCCATTTTGGTGATGGCGAGGAGGCAGGGGATGAGATTGAATGGTTATTGGTAATGGAGATGATAGAGTTATCACTTCCCATTGTATTGTGAGTGTTTTTAAAGAAGAATATATGCGAAATATCTTGAGAAATGAGAATTAGATCAAGGATATTTGAACCGTTATCATGGAAGTGAGTAGGAGAACTATCGTTGAGAAGAGTAATATTGTTGTCTTGAATTATTTTAAAAAGGGAATTGCCTTGGGAGGGTGATACCAAAGAAGTGATGGGCATTAAAATCACCTACTATTATATTACGAGGAAGATTGAGAAAAGGCTGGTATTGATCTGGGTCAAGGGAGATGAGATTGTCATAAATGTTGGAGATATGATAAATTTGGTTAGAAATGTTAAATTGAATGGTTTGGTGTTCTATTCCAGAAGTTAAATTAATGATTTTGTATGGAATGTTTTGATTGAATAGAATAGCCAGTCCATCGTGGTTAGCTGTAGTTCTGTCATTGGGAATGATATTATAATTTGGAATTTAAGAAAAGTTTCTTGTAGGCAGATTATTGTTGGCTTGTGATTGTAATTTTGGAGGAAATGAGAATATTCAGGTTGTTGAGATTGAAGGGCTCTGCAATTCCAAGACCATATTGTGATATTTGATTGATGAGAGGAGTTCAAAGAGTGAGTTGAATTATTTGGGTCATATGGAGGGGGTAATTTGGAGAGGAGAAGAGTGATGAGAAGTGATGATATCATAAAGGATGAAAGGATGAGAGGGGCAGGATGGAAGATATAATGGGAAGGTTTCGTCAGATTTATGAAGGTGGATGATTTAGATAATGTTGTAGTTGATTGGTAACGATAGAATGTTGGTTTATTGCTTGAATAGGGGTACTGGGGATGATGTTGACATTGAGTAGTTCTTGGGCAAATGCGGAGAGAATATAGGCTTTAGAGTCGGGTGAGATGAGAGGATAGCTGTGGAGAGGTAAACAAAGTCAGATAATTTGATAGCTGGGGAAGGTTGTGTTAAATGAGATTGAGATGAGGATGGAGTGGGAGTGAATCGGTAAATTGGAGCAAAGGGAGGAGTTGTAGTTTTGGAAGGTGTTGTGGAAGTAGTAGAGGGTATAATAGGGTGAGGGGTAGATGATGGTTTGGTTGATTTAGATGAATGAGGGAGGTAGGAGGTTTGAGTTTTTGGGATAGGGGGTGATGTCGAGATAGGGAGAGGGGGAGGGGGAGAAACATAAGATGTTTGAGGGTGGGGAGTAGGGGGAACCAGGGATGCTGCTTGGGCGTAAGAAATGTTTTTGGCGAATTTGATTTGATTTATTGATTGGGCTTTACTGTAAGAGCGAAAGCCTTTATATGTTGCTCTGTGATTACCACCACAATTGGAACATTTTTTCTCTTTAGTTTGACATTGTATAAAAGGGGTGGTGTTCTCCACAGCTTGGACAAGAGGTTTTATTTGGACAGAGAGGGGAAGTATGGCCATATCAGTTGCATTTAAAGCATCTGGTGGGGTTGGGAATGTAAAGTTTAACGTTGTGAAGGAGTAGCTTACTTGTACTCTGGTGGGGAGGTCAGGAGTATAAAAGGTTAGTTCAACTGATTCTGTAGGGATGATTTTTCCTAGTCTTTGGATATTGATAGCATCAAAAGGTTTGAGTGCCAAAAGGAGGTCAGAATCTGGAATATCAGTAGTAACACTATGAATGATACCTTTAGTTTCAGGGGTTTTTATTGATGAATTTTAGAGGTGACGGGGATTTTTCCAAAAGATAGGGTGTTTTGCTAAAGGGTGGCTTGTGATTTTGAAACTATAAGCGTAATGGAGGAACCTGTTTTGGTGGTGATGAAATCTGGACCTATGATGTTGATGATCTCTTTTTGAACAATGATGGGGTTTATTTTGACTATGTTAAGTTTGTTGATAAATATATTGACATTTACAGTTTGTTCATTTGTTGTTGTTTGTGACAAGGAGTTACATAACTAAAGATTGGTTATAACTCCTTGTTTGCGAGGAAGTGAGGGAGATGATTCATGGGGTCGTTTTCTTCGAAAGGGCTGCTGTTCCTCTGAGGACTCGTCCATTGAAATGTTGGGTGAGGACAAGCAAGGCGAATAGAGTTTGTGAGGGGAAGTTTTAGTCAGGAGGTTGTCAGAGCGAGGCTCTAGGTTGTTGATGGATAGAGGGCTGTTCATGTTGGTGAGGATTGGGATGTATGAAATGAACACACAAAATGATAATATGATGCCGTTTAACTAAAATAGGGAAATGGTGCTTAAATGGCAAATGAATTGAAGGGGGAAAACAGAACAAAAGAGTAAAGACTTAACAGTTTGATGCAGGTAATCCCAACACTAATCCGATCTCAAACTGGGAGGGGATGTAGTCCACGGGAGGACCAAGTCCTACCCAAAATTTATTAAAATAATCCTTTAATAAGGATTTTTATGTTACAACTGTGATAAGGAAAACAAATCAATAGGTGCCTTCAAGAATAACAAACTGCTCTGAGGTAATAAACTTGAAAAGAGAACGAAGAAAAATTGAAGCGAAATTTTGGCGCCAAAGATCCGGAGAAACAAACACAGCACGTCCGTATAGTACGGTGACCGATCTCTCTCTCACTGATAACCAGCAAGTGTCGCCCTTATATCGGGGTTCCTGGCTTTGGATTACGCCCCAAACCACTCGATCAGCTGACACCACATTGGTTCAGGTATAGCCGGCCCCACTCGGATAAGATCTTGACCAAATGGTCCACATGGGGCGTGGAATCGTAAGGTCATTGGCCGATGGGAACGGTACCAGCCAAGATTACTTATCAGGGTCAGACCCCCATCATATGGGCGGAGGGTGACCCGGGCTAGTGAAGACATGTCGTACTGATAATTGAAAAGGGGGAAAGGCTTTTAAAGTCAGATGAGCCAGATTAATATCATAACATAACCGAGCCTAACCGCATGGCTTTGAGGTGTTTGAGAAGGCCTGGTTGAGTCAATCAGCTGGTGGTGACTTGCCCTAGGATAATCGTTTTATCATCATCTACGTGTTTTCCGTCTTTTTTCCCATTTTTCCTAGATGGCGGCTGCTTAATCAGGTCAAACTTGTCTATTTACCTTTGCCATATAACACATTAGTGTTGGTGTGCTGTTAAAACCTATATTCACTCACTCACTTACTAATGTCTGACGGAGCCATGTAAAGCCATTCCAAACACATAATCAACCTTTGACAAAGCGTTCTGAAGCAGGTTTTGACACCTGCTAATGACCGAGGGAAATTCAACTAGTGAGTTGATAGCATCCTTAATATTAGCCTGAAACTGTTTTGGGGCGTCAAAGGAAGCGTTTGTACTTAGTATCCCTGAGCAGGTCTGTGTCTGAGCACCAAGAATAGCCCAGACATAGGTTCGAATACTGTCATTGAGCCATGAGACATCTGGAGCTGTGAATCCCTCAGATTTTTCTAGTATGTAAGTACTCCAGGCAGTACTTGCACTAGCGGTATCTTGCTTCATGTAATCAACATGTAGCGAGCCATCGTGGAAAACGAATCCGTTTGTTGGTTTTGTAAACACATGTCCTTCATGCTTCCACCGTGTTGGGATCTCCATAATGAATGATTGATCATACTTCACCTGTTTCAGGGTCAGTGAAGTAAATTCGTCCAAAATTTTGATTACCACCTTTTATTCTCCAATTTTGTCAAAGTTATTATCAGTCACAGGCACTCAAGTCAATACCCCCGAGTGCTGGGTCTTGTCTGGATGGAGAATGGCTTCCTTCAGGTACTTACAAAGGTGACCGGCCCATCAACTTCAGCATCATTAACTCACTTTATATCTATCTACAGTACCAATCACAACATGTTTCATGGGGCCCCACTACGCATATTGAAGTTGTGGGCTTTGAGGGTGGCTCTTTCGGTGATATTATAACCACGAACATCGCTAATCCTCTCTCAAAACGTATTACCAGCGGAGCTGTGAACGAGTTGAAGGTTCAGTTACGGTATAATTAGGGATGGCTATTGGACAACCATGACCTTCCTGCTAGCGTTGTTCTTGAATTTACAAGATG
Source organism: Urechis unicinctus (assembly GCA_034190875.2). Taxonomy (NCBI): domain Eukaryota; kingdom Metazoa; phylum Annelida; class Polychaeta; order Xenopneusta; family Urechidae; genus Urechis; species Urechis unicinctus. The sequence continues at coordinate 39,690,879 of CM067344.1, read as the reverse complement.
TAAATAAAAGTGAGTATCTATGGACCTCAACGGGAAAAGACAGGCCCCGAGCTCTCTGAATATGTAAAAAAAGTCTCTGTTGATGTGCTATACAACCAGCCCTCACTGGACCTCTCTAAATATGTTAAAACACCTATGTTGATGCGCTAAGCCCCTCATTACTATTTGGACAGAAGAAAGAGGTACATAGGTTAATGGAACGCACGAGTGGTCATTTGGTGATAGTGGCGTTGACCATGAATATCTCATTCCAGCCCTAGACCGAGTTTTGCGTAAGGGGCTATCAACTTGTTTGAGTGGATGGCCTGGCCTTCTAGGTGTAACTATTGTTGTAAATCGTGTCCAAAAGAGCAGGTATTATGTATCAAAACCAAGGAACGATCATGTTGGCATTTGAATATATGACACACCTCTCGAGCTGGCTATAGGAGACCAAATCAGTTAGTGATCGCTTTCCAGATATCTAAGTCAGTAGTTTCTCTGCTGATGCAACTGGTTCTTTAACCGTGCAGTTAAGAAGACACCAGCCGCACCTAGTATTACCGTCCAGCGGAATGTGAATGATATCAACCCAACTCAATACACATAGCTATTTCATTGCGCGGAATTTTGCGCGCTGTATATACCAAGCCTTATGGCTTATAAAATAATCGAGCGTGTTAGGTATAGAAATGAACACCGAAGAGCGTGTTGCTGAGTTCAAAGGTTGTAAAAGAGTTGAAGTTAGATATAGATTATCTGAGAGAAGAGAAAATAGATTTAGAGATCGAGCTGAGAGATGTTGCCAGTGATTTTGAGACTAAGAACAATGACCTTGTGGAACGAGTGAAACACCTGGAGGAGCTTGTAAGTGGGTGTGAGATGCAGGCCAAGAGCTTGTGAAATTCTAGATCAAGATACTACTCGTCAACGTGGCTGAGTCGGGGCCGTTCGGGGTGGGACCCGACCCGCCCTTCAGAGGTTGCCAGATATTTTCCGTTTTCTATCTAGCGTAGCTCACTCAGAAAAATAACATAAGTGAGCAGGAAGCTAGAACCGCTACTTTATATACTACTAGTATTATCACAGAAATATCATTTAAGATCATGGCTTGGGCTGACAGTCGTGGAAATGTGCTAGGTTTGCTCCAGAGGAGGGATTTTGCTGTTGACAGCCTAGCCATACAAAGCTGCACCATACCTTGGGATTTGTTCACCTTGATTTGTTAGGACATCAGGACTCGGTTTGAGGGATTGCAATTCATGTAATCTAATGATCTCATATTGCACCTGACCCCTTCTCACAACAGGGATGCCAACAGGATTTTGTAAAAAAAAAGAGGAAAATTTGCCTGGGGCCGCAAAGGCCCCCTGTGGATTAATGGATCCCAATGGACCCTGGCGGCCACGTAATCCGCAAATTTCCGCGGAAAATTGGCATCCCTGGCACGACCAAATCAAATCTCATTGGATTAGAAGTAGATTCAGAGTCTTTCATAGGTATATATCCTCATGTAAAATATTGTAATTATGTTCATAACTTAGTTGTTGTCCATGAGCCAAGTCACCACAAACCAATGACACACCTCTCAACACACATCAACGCTCAACTTCCCAATCACAACAAAGACCATGGTTGTATATGTGATTCTGGTACTTTAATTCCATTTCAACACACTGCTACAAAAAGACAATATATGCTGCCAAGCTGGGTACAGTGATGGCTGGAGAATGCTATGACTGCACCTCAGATATACCTAAATCATTCACACATACCTACATCAGGTGGACTAGCTCCTGTATGAATACATGAATAATCCTGATTTGTTCTCACTAGCACTGGGCTTATAACATGGACAGGAGAGATTTTTATACCGCCGCTTATTTAAAAGCAGACATGCAACACAGAGGAAGCAACCGTTTGAAACAATCTCATGCATATATAATGAAGCATGGTAGGTAAGTGATGTGACGTGATGTAATTGATGATGATTGGTTCCTCCCAGAGGCAGATCTGTGATTCGGCATGACTGGCAAGCATGGTGGAATACAACAGAGTGCATCTCTTCTCAAAGCTTCAATGCCACACAAAACAAACACCGATAAAGCTTGAACTTAATTGACAGTGTGCATTAAGATATTATGATACCTGTACACTGACAAAAATACGAGTTTCTGATACCTTGTGAGAAATGCTTCAGAAAATATCTACGTCTTCGGGGGCATCAAGATCTCTGTACTCGACGATGCCTCTTGGGTCTGGCCTCTCCCTGCACACACAAACACCGTGATCAAGCACATCTCACAGACCAGCCATAGCAGCGCAGACTAGCCGTAGGTCTTGTCTAGATGGCGAAGAAGATATCAGGATAAGAAATGACTAATGTTATTTATCATGACATGTATAGGTACTCAAGTCTGAAAACATCCCTCCTCTTAAGCTTATAATATATAAAGACTATACACAAGAGGCTTGGAAGGTGAGACGTTTTAAGACTCGAGTGCCATATCCCACAGGTCACAGCTGCAGAGTATGATCGATTAGCCCCTGCAGAGGCAGTAGATACAAGTGAATTGAGTGTAGTGACCTTTCTCTGCGCTGTGTTTGGGGGAAGGTATCGCGTCTCTCATGCTGGCGGTAATCTGGACGACGGTTCTGGTAGCCCTGGTTATGGTAGTGACCACCGCCCCCTCCTCCACCACGCGATCCTGGCCACAGCAATCAGCAGTTCATTAACATATGACCTCATTTACATGCGTTAACCTCATAAACATACACCAGCCTTATGAATAACATATACCTTTGTCTATTGCAAATTTCCATAAGAAAATCTTAGTTGTAACAATAGCCTGTAGAATTAATTAGCAAACTAGCAAATGAGACCGTTGAGTACAAACACACCCACCTCCTCGCCACTGTCCTCCTATTGTGGTCATATGACACCATGAAATGGAAACACAAACAACATTACATACAGAGCAAACATACTCATCTGTTATAAGAAACCCACCACACTATAGTGATATAACACCCCAATATAGTTCACCTCTGATGGGCACATATTTCATCGGTGGTTTAAATTAATAAGTGACAGAGAAACAGATACTGACCCCCTCTCCATTGTCCTCCTATGAAGCGCCACATGAAATAATAAGGCAGATGCAACAGCACATTGCATGGACACATCAGATGGATCAAATTGTCAGAATTACAATTACAATCTGTTTTTAATCTATTTATTTAAAAGTGGCGTGCAAGCCTTGATGCTCAGCTAAACGGCTGTTGCAGTCAGTCAGTTGTCAGACTTGGCATACCAGGGTCTCATTTATAATACACTTAATGGATTTGGTGTGTTGTATCACACACAAAACATCCATCAAAGAATAGAAGACTCATCATTCATTTAAACACCGAACATTTTGTCAAAATATAGATTTTGTATTGCCAGCGGCTCCCACTGGACTACTAGTTTTCTTAAGCAGCACGGGATGTCATCTTTGAGATTGTGCATAACTTAAGATATTGAAGAATCTGTAACACACTGGAGTAAGAATACTAGTTGATTTAGATTGGGCAAATCAGATGAGACTTAGGGGAAGACCAAAGCTCGGACAACTGGCTGACTGGAGCTAGAATTTCAAACCACCTTTCAATCGCCCTCCTAAATGGCCACGGTAATGTCATATGAAATGAAAAGAACAATCTGATAGGGTGCTTACATTCACACAGTAGTCATGGCAACATCATACAACTCAACATAGTCACCATGCGCTTCTAAACATTGTCAATAGCTCACAAGCCTAGCATACAAAGGTACAATTACTAGCTACCTGGGTAGATAAGCCCACACACAGACACATGGTAAGGTCCTGCTCTTCCCATACCCTGTTAACACCGAAATAGAATATAGACAAACTGCTTACCGTACATGGGCCTCTGATAACCCATACCCCGCTGAGGGGGGCCGGGGGGTCCTTGGTACCCACCACGGTGGTTGTAGCCACCAGACTCTCGCTGCGGAGGGGGCATCATGGTGCCTCCACCGCTACGATTACTCGGATGCTCAGGCAGCATGGGACGTTTGGGGTCTTTGAGGTAGTTGTTAAAGTAGGCCACCTGGAACAGTAACGTACCAGGTTTAAGATCCAGCTCACTTAGAAGGAAGAATGATCATTCGGAAAATGTCAGTCACTGTACTTGGACTTGCCTCTTGTTTAAACTCCTCCACCTTCTCAGCATGCTTGTTGAGAATGTGCTTACGGACAAACTCAGGGCCTTTGAATTTCTTCCCACTGAGTGGACAGAGCCATTTGTCTTTGGCCAGTTCCTGGGTGTTGGCTTGAATGAACTTCTCTACTTCACTGAGTGTCAGTTAAGTTTAGTACGAGAGGTGATGATCCAAGGGATAATAATATGTAAGCGGGCCATATCATGGCGCACACCAGCGTATATCACAAATAGTCATTTTTTTTAAACGGGGGCTCCTTTTTCTGGTTATCTAAAAAATTTTAAGGCTACACCTCGTTATCAATATTAAGGGTGCGGATTTTAAGGTTATGGGGGCAAATTCGCCCGCTGCCCCCTTGTATTTTATTCGCTGCTGTGCCATCACAAAAGCCATGGTTTTATAATAACCACTCAAAACGAGTTTTACCATTGTCTGAGTATATTTGTGTGTTTGTAAAGGATGAAATAGTGACAGATAGATATTGATGAAACCTCCAAAGAGGATGGATTCAGCCAAGAACCAATGGTTGCTGTTCACATATCACGTTCATATGAGGCAATATAAGGATACACATCTGTGTTCTTTTTGCCCAGTTTCTCCAATTCACGCTCTTCCAGGTTGACTCGCAGGTTGACAAAACCAGTGACCTTCATCTCAAAACTGTTGCTCCAGTCGTTCACTGACACAGAGAGACAGGGAGAAATGCAATGAAAAAGGCCTTTTAGCTTCTCCTCAAACAAAATATTATCTTGTGATAAAAATCTAATTAATGAAATAAGTAAAAATAAACAATGAATTGTAAGTAATTTGACCATCTTTGACCCAAGAACCCTCAACATGAGAAGACCTGGAGGTACCTACATTCATTAGGGTGAAGTCTGTTGGGAGGAGCGGGTCCTCGTACATGCATGATTCCACACTTGTGAGGCATCTCATCCTCGTTGGGATACTCCACGGCGCTGTAGTAGTCAAACGAGTGGACGATTCGCAGGTAGAGGATCATCTTGTCAATCACCTGTCAGCATACAACATAATTACTGTCCCAGTTGCAAGCTTACCAAAATCTACTAACATAAACACCATCATACACTGTTTAGCTACCCACTGTTAAATTAATCAATGTACCTCTGACTTTACCGGCCATTCACCTAGCCCATACACTAGCATTATGAACGTGGTTGTTCAATTCCAATAACATAACTCATCATGGCCCCTGTATGTCTGGCTTGTCTCACCTGTAGGAGCTCCTCGTCACGGTTGATGATGGTGCCCTCTTCTTCCTTCTCCTTGTTCTCATCAATTAGCCCACCTTCAACACACATATAACATCCATCAACCATACAGCCTACCAGCTCAATCCACCCACAAACTTCTTTTCAATTAGCCCATCTTCAACACATACATCATCACTTCTATCAACCATAAAGCCCACATCTCCCTTGCAACCTCACATTGAGATTGTCCCTCAAGCAGACACTTACCCAGATAGGCCTCCTCCTCATAGCTGCCCTCATCCACCAGGTAGTCAGTGATGTTCTTGGGCATGATGGGGTTCTTGGAGAAAATCCCAAATGTCTACAGGTAAACACAGGAGATGGATAATGCATATGACACACAGGTAGCATAATGCATATGACATACAGGTAGCATAATGCATATGACACACAGGTAGCATAATACATGACTCACTAGTAGCTTAATGAATATGACATATTGTAGCAATGAACCAACAATATAACAAATGCTAGGTCTGCTATATAACTTTTTCAAATTGCTACCATATCAACTGGTTCGATTGATTAAAGCAATATTATCCTATAAAGAAGTTGCCCTCACCATAAAAAGATCTCCAATTATTTCTACCATGGAAAATAAATCCATCTTATGATCTGCTGATAAAAATACCCCATAAGTATATGGATCTGGTGAACTGACCAACGACTCTTTTTCGGTGTCTTTCTTCTCATCAGAGTCCTCGCCCCACATGTTCCACTGGCGGTCAAAGTTCTGAACGATCTTAGCAAGATGTTTGATGTCTGATTTGGCCACCTGTCTGTCCGAAGAGAGACCACTGACCGGGCGCACTCGCTGCTTGAGCTCACGGTTGACGATGGCCCCCATCTCACAGTCACGCAGCTGTATACACACACAAATAACAAAGCCTCTGTCAATAGTGCGAGGCCAAGCAAGCAGGATATGGAGATAGTAAGAAAGCAGTACATCAAGCCGTTACCAATTAGTGATAGTGATGACCAGCGCAAGCCAACCTATAAACACATGCAGCTATAAGGTGTACAACCAACCCCTCACCCTGATGTTGTTGAGGTTCCAGCAGATATCCTTTATGTTCACGGTACGGTCAAATGTAACCCAGCCGCGCCTCAGGAACTTGCGTTCTGGCTGAGGATCCTGAAGGGCTACTCTGAGGAACCCTGGGTAGCGGCGACACATCTACACAAACATACAGGCCAGATTATTATAGTGAAGGGAGACAATGGCAAACAGAGGTCCACTGTCGAGAGACCTACAAAGCCACATGATTTAATAATTTATTCAGCAGACATTGCATTGAAATGGTTGTTGACTTACTGCTTCCACCTCTTGCTTTGTGATGGCAGGTGCCAGGTTACGCAAAAAGATGGAGTTTGTGCGGTGGTGAGCCTTAGGTTTAGTATCCTCCTGCCTCTCCCCCTCTTCATCACCACCAGCCTCCGTATCTCCAGATACTTTCTCCTGACTGGTTTCAGTTGACATCTCCTCCTCTCCATCTTTACCTTCATCCTCAGCAACATCAGCAACAGGTGGAGGTGTGTCTTTCTTCTCCTCTACATCTTCCTCAGGCTTGTCAGATGCTGATTCAGCTTCCTCTGTTGCCACGGCTCCACTCTCTGCTTCTGTTATTACCATAGTTTAAGTGATCAAAGCTTAATGCCTAGCTATTCACATAGATACTACATAGAAAACAATGAATAGGAATAACCAAAAATAAATTCTTTACCTTCTGAGCAGACTAATAGATTATAATCAATAACAGTTACTGCTACTCATTATTTGAACAGAACTAACCTTCCTTCTGTGCAAGGTTAGCTAGATCTTTATCCTTCTTGTTGGCCACAGATTTTTTCAGTCTGTACTTGCGACGGGATCCAGTACCAGCCTCTCCATTTCCCTCTCCCTCTTCATCTGTAACATTCATATGTCAATGCTCAACCAAACATCCATCAATGAGCAAGTGTTTCTTGGGTTTGGTCTCTGTGTTTTAATATCACAAGTCTCACGTCACTCAGAGAAAGTGATTGTCAAGGGTGATAGTAAAGGAGGATTATGCCACCCCCTACCTGGCACAAATATGTTGCCCGTCTCATGTTAGCTGTCCAGTATGTAATCAAGCAATTCGATCCACACTCACCTTGGACCTGGTCATCATCTGAATCAGACGAGCTTGAAGCACTGTCCGAGTCAGAGCTGTACTCATGACCCTTCTTCTTCCTCTGAACACAAAAACAGGGACACAGTCACCAACCCAGATGACACAGTCACCAAGACTAGTGAGGCACCCACTATGAGGTGCCTCTTATGAGCCTCGGGTGAAGTAGTGTTGTTTTACTTGAAGTGAATGAGAGCTGTAATCTGAAGACAGAACAAAGATGCCAACCTTATCAGGCGGGGCATCAGACTCCTGTCCATTAATCATCTGATCTGTGTCTGCCTTGAATGGTTTCTGAGGATCCAACAATGCAATGCATTACGACTGAGTCACTACAAACAAAATGAGTATAGCAGCCAGGTAGCCGGCTGTAAGGGATGTGACAGAGGGAACTCACCGCATTGTCATCTTCATCCTCCTCCTCACCTTCCTCTAACTCCCCATTATCGTCATTCTCTATGGTGACTTGCAGGCTGCCCTCGCTATACACAACAACACACACATGCACCGTAAACCCCACAACTGCCACCACAACACACTGACATCAGCTGTCACTAACATGGGGATATTAATCACTGACCTCTTGGCCTCAGGCACACTGTCAGACACTCGGCGACGGGGCTCATGGGTCTGTTCAGTTTCAAGCACTATCTCACTGTCCAGCACATTCAGATCAAATTCACTACCCCCTTCCATCAGGATCACAGCTGGTACACAAAATACAGAATAATGAAATTAAGTTCACACAGTATTAGCTTATTACTGAGAGCAAATAACAATTCATAAGGACCTGGATCAAACCAACAAACAACCCTCAAGCATCCACATACCAAAAACAAAGTCTTTGGCATCTAGGGCCTATCAACAACCATTCACCATCATCTACACCAACAATCGTCCATCTGCCACGTTCCAGCCACAACAATCCACCATTCTACAGACCCTGGCAACAACAATCCACCATTCTACAGACCCTAGCAACAACAATCCACCATTCTACAGACCCTAGCAACAACAATCCACCATTATTCAGACCCTAGTAACAACAACCCATCATGGCACTGACCTGCATCCAGTAACTTAATGATGTCCTGACTACGAGAGACATCGAGGGAGCATGCGTCGACACGACCCATCTCCAGTAGTCTCAGGAAGATGTCTCGCCGCCTCGTCAACATGGCTTTCTGTTCTTCCCGTCTTTTGTCACACTCCTCAGGGTGGTACTTGGCCTTGAACCTGAGGTCATCACATGCCACACAGGATGCATCAATCAATGCATGCGACATTACAAGAGCCACAAATTTGTGAACAAGTAAAGGGTGGTTTGGACTGGTGGACGAATAATATGAGAGGGCAGACACAGCTAAGGAAAAATCCCATCATCAAATCACGCTAGCTTTGTGTTAACCCGCATCAATTCATCATCGCAGCTGGTGATACTTACCCACCACAAGGGTAGATACAAAAGACTGGCAAAACACTTCTGATGTATATTCCAATGTTTACTATAATTATTGGAGATATTGCCAGATAAGAGAAATGTCTTGAGCAACCTGGGTAGATAGCTCACGTGGCATCATTGCTATGGTTCTTATGGAAGTAGTGATTGAATTATAATAGAAAGACACCAATCATAAAATGGTTGCAATGTAATAAACCAATATCAATATTCCCCTCTATCAGGCCACTTGCTGTTTAACTTATCATGCTTGGTGTTTAAAAGAAATGTGTACAACACATTACGGAATGTATTATCCAAGACAAACCACAACAGCACAAGAAGCCAGCACCATTTTCCTGCCAAGGCCACCTCAATTATATCTGACCTCAGATAGATCTCAAACTCTTACCATCAGTGACAGTCCAGCTTTCTTCTCAAATCTCAGGTGCATAATTAACCAACAGCCAAAAATGCTCTCATATGCATTTGTTTTGTTTTCCTTCCCAAGCCATACATGTATTTTTTTGCACAACAAGCATATTTGCTTTTATCAATTCCTTTGAGCCATGCAGACATTGTTGTCAAGCATTGTGGATAATGACATAAAAACTTTTTTTGGGTGGGTTTTGTTATTTCCTCCTCTTCATTAATTGTCTTCTGCATTTCCTCATTGTACGCTTTCCATGCCATTTCAGGGCAACACGCGTAAACAATATTTTCCACATTTCATACCCATTTGAACATCAACATCAACAAAACTGAACTTCATCATAAATGACAACTGATGTTTTTTCTCCCATCTTCTCTGTACATTGCTGCAAGGGAATGATTTCATTAGACATAATGGCAACTACATCTGGGTCGCGCTGCAATTAGAAACAGCATTGCAAAACCCCTTGACAGATGAAATGATCAGCTCCAATGAGAATATGTTAAGCAACGAGGGAAGTTGCCATCTCCCTCCGCTCACCATTCCTCCTCTTTGTGACACTTGAAAAACTCCTCCATCTGTTGTTTCCTGAAATCCTGTTTGTACACGTTGAATTTCTTGATAGCATCGTCATCTGTAATGTTGTCGTCCTGCGAAGCGAGGAACTGCTTGAAGCTCATCATGGGTGGTTGTGTGGGGTACTCTGGGTCAACACTGCATGCAAAGTAATACCCTGGTATATTATCACAGGAAATAAATATAAGTATTTATCAATCAAACAATATCACATATGCCAATCTATTTTTGACAACCAGCATTCTTGAGGCTAATGCTATTTCTACCTGTCTTTGTCCATCTCTGCCTGTATTCCTAAAAATATTGACCTAACAGAAGTGGGAGAGTTGTGTTGCCTCACCTGCGTTGGGCTGGCATGTTGCTGAAGTGTCCCACCTGTGACTCGCCTCCCCAGCCACCACCAGATGCTCCACCACCTCCACCACCACCACCGCCATGCATCCCACCAAAGCCCCCCTGGTCGTAGTGAGAGAACCTGCCACCGCCCCCTCCTCCTCCTCCGCCCCCTCCCCCACCACCTCCTGCCTCGTCCCTGCAAACAAAACTTTGGTGGTTAATGCTCAATTTGCATTGATATTGTGGTGTGATGGCAATTTGCAGGTTCAGCTGACCAAATGAGAAACTTAATTGTCACACAGTCTATATATAACTCATTGTGACCAGATATCAATTGTGGCATTCAGTATATAAAATAATCTACTACCAGAATTTCAGATCACCATTGTACTAATTGCATGAGGAAGGTTGTTCATACCAGTCGCGACGGACTCTCTTCATTTGTGGTGGACTGGCGTCGTGTCTCTGTGGACTGTAGCGTCTGCGCCTGTCACCGTAGTCCTGGTAGGAATCCCTACGCTCCCGATTACCCCAGGCTTCTCCACGCTGACCCCTGTCAATAAGAATGTCTCATCCATCAAGAGCCTACACTAGAAAATATGCTTGTTTCTTAGAAGATCAATACTTAATGTTTTCTGTATAGGTTGGCATCATTCTGAGAATTTACCTGTCTTCCCATGCACCGCCTCCACCACCTCCACCCCCACCACCACCACCTCCTCGTCTTTCTCTGTTTTCGTAATCGTTGCGCTCACGTCGAAACTTATCCCTGCCTCGACGTCGGTCACCATATTCTTCATCACTGTCACCCATGGTGTATGCTGTTTCTGAAACATTATTGCTTATAATTAATACGGATTGGTATTTAAACGTAATCTTTGCCAATATGATATGTGGTCCCTTTCAAAAGCAGATGTCAATGTGTATTTCTTTGGGGTAGAAGGAATCTTTTTTAACCGCTTCCACACAGTCTAAGTAAACGCAACGACCACATAAGAGCTCACTGGTTGCGCGAAAAGCTGTTTTGTAACGATCATAGTAGAAAAGTGTGCTACAAACAAGACAAAAGTTTCAGCAATAAGTATCAAGTTTGTCCATTTTATTGGAGCCAGGTGTGTAATTCTGAGAACCACTTGACCTGTTCCATTACATGGCTCGACAAATAATAGCTAAATGGATCAACGCTGAAAATTTGAAGATAATCTTATTACTCAAATTATCTGGACCCCTAAGTACAGTCAAAGGACAATGGGTTAGTAGACCACTCCCCAAAATTTGCAAATCTGACTCAACTCGTTAACAATTGTGTGGAGCTGTCGTATGTTACTGTGCATATAAATAACTGATGGACCAAGGCCAACAATAGGGGTGTCAGCTGAACGTGGCAACAGGCGGTCGCACTTGTGCCGCAATGTTAATTACACATTTTTCCAACTTGACAAAAACGATAGTTTTTTCCCATTCGTGTATGATACATAAATCGAAAGGAGAAGGTTGAAGTATTACAAATATCGCGAGAATTACTGACTTGACCGTGGTTTAATGGGTAAAAAAGGGATTTAGCAAAGTAATTCTCCAAATTCGCAGGAACATTTGTGGACCCACTGTAAATTAACATCTCGAAGCCATTTGGGGAGGGGGTGAAAAATATTACAGTATATAACAGAAACTGGCTGCACCCATGGGCAATTTTTTTTAAAGGAACCTCTTGATTTAGCATATAGAAAACAGCATATTTCAAGAGCCTGTGAAAAAATATATGGAACTGCGCAGACTAGATTAGCCCTGTGGACAGGCAGAATTCATGAAAGCGATCAACAGTGTCCTGCTTACAGTTTATTCATTCTAACGAAGCGGTGACAAGGCTTTTGAATATTTCGATGTATACACAATTTTTATAAATATGGCGGCAATCAGATGTGAAAATGATTTTGTTATCGAAAATCGACTGAAAAAAGCCACAGAGTTACAAGCCGGGATTGGAAATGACAGACAAGCAGCGAGAGTGTTTGGAGAAGTTTTCTCCCAGATTTGCTGCCCTCCCCCCCCACCCCCAGATGGGAGTTCACATGTTTTATGGAAAAAAATAAAAAGACACACAACCAAGAAAACTTGGACTGCTAATGTTAGAATAAGATATGCCAAAATTTAATACTTGTGACTGCAGGGCCTTGGTTATATAACCTAAATAACTGCAAAGAACGTTCATAATCAAAGACATCAAAATGCTGTCTTTGTGGGCAGTAAACACAGCTTTAAATCCCACAGAAGGGCTTACTTCCCAGCTTCCCCGAGAAGCTCCATTCATGTTGACCATTCATGTTTGTTTATGTTTGTCGCGCGTTGCTTGTTATTGCAGTCATAGGTCAAAACCGGGTCAAATCGCATGCAGAGATGTTATGTAAGCGAAGCGTCAAACATGTCTGCCATGGAGAGTGCGGTAGACGTCCTGTAGGTCTAGGCCAACAATTTCTTTGTTTACTTCTTAACAAATTTGTCAAAAGAGAAAGCTTAAATATTCATACTACTCACAACAATAGAACAAGCAGTTACCTTGAAACAAGTAAGTTTTCAGCAATTTTAAATAGGTGAATCAATGGCTCAAGTTTTCTACAATCGCCTTTTCATTTCAAACGACGCTAGACCCTGAGACCGTCGCACGCGCAGGCAAGAGGAAGAGCGAAAACATTAGATAAGATGGCAAAATCACACAAAGGATTTACAACGGCCAATTACATCATCGCAAACAACGATTCCTTATAATAGTAGAACAAAATTACATTACACTAACGATTTGCACGCTGACGATCTTTATCACAACTCAATGCATTAAACGAATATTTTCCTTCACGCGTTAAATTTACCCAAAATGCATCAGTTACGCAAAAAAAAGTAAAACTGCACGTTTGAGTGTATTGGCTTATGTCATTTTGGTTAATCTGACTGATTCATTTTAAAACTCGTAATTACTTCTTTATATTTGTTGACGTCGATTTTCCATCCTTTACTTTAAACATTCTATCTTATTACAAAGTTTAAGAAAGTATTGACCATCTTAATCATGTTTATAACGGTAATAAACGGCAAAATTTAGAAATGAGCGATAATTCATCGAATTAACCTAAAAATCCTGTCACCAATTAACTGGCGAGAAATGGCTGCACGAATGTCTAAATTTGTTTTAGACGTATTCGTGCAGCCATCAAGTAGAAGAGATGTTCGTCAATCGAACTATCGACGAGATCTTCAGCCCCAAATAGTCCAGCCCTAAATGCCGCTTGGTCCCACCAGGTTCTACTGCTGCCTTCTCATTCCAATCTAGCCGTGCACGACGTCTTATTGTATATATTTATATTACCGTCGTGCGCGGCTAATTCCAGTCCATAATTTAACGGCAATGGCGAAACTCGATAGCGATTATTATAAGTATAACCATTGTATGTAGGTCTAGGTCATGATATTCAAATGCACCGCATACAATGAATCTCAGAGGAGTTCGCTCACAAGGATACAAACTTTTTTTTACAAATTAAACTGATTAATATTTTGCCGCTTGGTCCCTCCAGGTTCTACTGCTGCCTACGGTACATTCTTATTCCAGTCTATAATTTAACAGCAATGGCAAAACTGGAAAGCAATTATTATAAGATAACCATTTGTAAGTAGGTCTAGGCCATGTAATTTAATTGCACCGCATACAATGAATCTCAGAATAGTTGGCTCACAAGGTTACAAACTTTTTTTTAACAAATTAAACAGATTAATATTTTACATTGCAAGCATTCGATTGAAATCTTAATGCGGGACACAATTCTTTCTGTGTAGACCTTTGGCCTGGGCTCACTCATGCTGACAATTTCTGTCTGAGGAATCTTGTGAAACACAAAAAGAAGAATATATAATGATGTTGCATATTGCCCAATATGATGGAGTTGTTCTGCTGTAAAAATGTTATGTCCCGTTTAATGCTTGTAGCTAATCAAATTATGAGATTGTAATTTAGGTAACGCTAAGCAGTGGCAGTGGCTAGATAATAATGGAAAGAATCTAAAAATTGCCAGAAAAATCCTCATAAAAATGCACCTTTACTGTATGTACTCATGTATAGGTGGACAAATTTTGGACAAATTTTAAAAATAAAAGACAGGTTAGACCTGTTGGAAATTGACTGAATCAAACCTTGAATTCTGATCATTCCTGGTGCCTGTGTGCTTTAATGTGGATTTTAATAATGGATACTGACTGCATGGCCCCTAGCGCCACACCTATGGTGCATAAATTACTGAGTGACTTGGTAAAATCAAGTCTGACGGCACAATGTTCAAGTAGTTCAAATGTCACTGTTGAAATCACAGGCACTCTCATCCTAATGACACACATTCGAGCACCGAGTTGCTATCTTTACATAACGTCTATATATTGTTATACACAGATAGTGGCTCAGCGCTTGGAAGCATGGCACATCGGACACAGAGTGCCTGTGGATGAAATGGCGGCTGTTGCTGGTGTAAAGAGCAAGCGTTCCTCATACGATGCAGCATTTTAGCCCTGTAGGACAATTTGTTGACATCCTGTAATGTTGGAAGCTGAAATAGCTGTGTATTAACTCCAAACACACGTTGGTCCACTGTCCCCATTATACGATGTCACAGTACATGGGAGAGGTCCTGCATATGGTGATCAAGTTGTGTAGACTAGAAAAGTGACAAATTGGCCAAGACTAAGGCTGCTAGGTGCTATGCACAGCATACAATGTATCGTATTGTTTACAATTTTGAGCTTTGTAGTGGTGAGCTCATTGTATCAATATTAATGTTCAGATTCTAGGGCACATTGAGAAAAAAAATCATGTGTAAGACCCCAGCTCTTCTGCAACTGATTATTGGGTAAAAATTCTACATGAGAAATACAGGCTATACTGGTGTGAGATAGTAACAACTAGAATTTGGTTACAGTTCTAAACCTTTAGCCACATTTAGGAGTTGTTTATCTGGGGGACAAAATTTGTGGATTTTTTCCCACCATGGAACCAAACCATGGCAAGGAGATTAGGTGTTACATTGTTTTAAATATTGATTCAACCACAATATAAATGCTTGTCTCATTTTGTTTTAGCCTGGAACCATGAACCTATACATAGGCAGGTTTTGGAGCTGAATACCTGCTAGCCTAGCAGCTACTCGCAAGGAGTAGTTTTCAAATTGCAACTTTTGTGTTGGCTTTCTAAGCCTCTAATCTATTTGGTGATGTTCACTCTAACAAGCACAAGCCATCTATCATGGATGAGGTACTTTGGTGGGAAGCTACACAGCCTCCGACTTCAGCATCACTCACTCTACACATTTTCTGCAGCAGTATGTAAATCAAAGCCCTGTCCCAAAGACAGAGGTTTGATCAACAATGGTAACCCCAGCCCCAAGTGGCATGGAAGGTCTCGGGCCTTCTGTCAAGTGAATGGACTCTTATTGCCTGACCTGACCTTGACCGCATCCCAGAGACGCAGCCTGCATTTGGGTGGTACCCATCTTACTATTGGCGACCACCCTCCAAGGGAAAACAGGTGAGTGATCAAATATTTATTAATTTTTAACTTGAGGCAGTCCTATTGGATCCATGTCATGGTAGTGTCGAGCTTGGTTTTTGTCGACTTTGAAGACGTGAAAACGACGTTGTAGAGCCGAAAAGGATGAAATATATTTTTATTCTTGATAATACAGGATAACTTCTTTATTTAATAATCGTGGCCGAAAAGGTTGATATTTAAATATGGTCGGTGATCTCTCTCTCCCGTGAGCGTGTCCTCCCTCCCTTATATACCTGTCACCTTTCGGGGCTGCCCCCAATCGGTGAGTGCTATTGGCTGAGAGGCTTCTAGCTGGATCACCAATGAGGTCGCCCCTTGATGAGGTAGTTACATTGGGGGGAAGGAAAACTTACGGTTAACCGGCGAGCCAGGTAGAGAGGGTGAAATTAAGTAAAACTGTTTACGACATCAGGAAGTTTTGGCTCTGAGGTCCTGACCTGTGTTGTATTTGTCCTGCCCATTGGTTGGTCATTCCAGACCTGACCATTATATGTCTGTCCATTTCTTGCTCTGTCCATTCTTGGTGCCACCCTTCCAAGCCCACCCTCCCCATTTGTCCTACAATCAATGGAATAGCTGTTAAACCAGTACCATTGCCATCTTTTCTATCAACTAATGCACAAGTCCATTCCCCTCCTACAAACACAGTATGATACCTAATTGTGTTTATTCTTAATATTTTCATAACAACCTGAAATTTTGTAACAATGAGAGCATATTAATTTTTTCCTAGTAACTAATTACTGATCTGTAGGCTGCACATTGACAGCATTACACTAATTCTTTCCATATATTCATTCATCAGCTAGTTATTTTGCATCATCCACTCTATTCACTCTAGGAGAACGACCTGTGGCTCTATATGGGAAGCTGCTAGTATCATGAGGGTATAAGGTTAGCACTCTATGCCCAATATCGTAACCAGCGACTGTTTTTAGGTTTGTTCCAAGGCAAGGTTTCCACCAGTATACATCAGATAGAACACCTGTGGAAGGCATCAGGTAGGTGTGGACAATGCTAATCAACCTGTTAGGCTCCTGCTTGGACAGCATGGTCATTATGTAACTCCTGCTTAAGTTGGCTTGTCTGCCCTGGACATTGATATATGTATTCCTAAGGTCTTGATGGCTAAGTCATTGGTTCTGAGTTGGTGTGTTCATTGCTGTTTGTTATTTGTTTGGCTGTCATAGTTGAAGCCTACCTAAAAATCCATATATCAGAAGCAACCTATATCCTTATGTGGGCTAACTTCCCTGCCTTTGAACTTTGTTTATTGAAGATTGATTGCTGCCAGCAATGGCATGGCATATGTTAATACTATTTTCTAAGATTACCACCATACTTTAATTACCTATAAATCTGATTAAGGTATCTCACATTGGATGATCACATGTAGTCATACAATGTGATGTATTCATTTATTTGATCTGCACACACGCACACACGGAGAGATGTAGTAAGGACTTGTGGCTAAGGCTTATGTGTATGTGTTGTCCCTCTCAGCTTTAAACTCCATCATCTCCTCTGATAAATGGTGGATGTACTTAAGTATGTCACATGAAAGATAATTGGATTACCCAGTAGAATATTTTAACCTTGAACATCTAATGCATGACAAGCCATGCTTTAAGATGTAATCGTTGGTAGTGCCGTGTTGTGCACTCATTGATGTGTGATATGTGTGGGAAATAGAGAGCATGTGTTCAGCTACAAGACTTTCGAAGATCACCTCTTTGATATTCTGGCAGAACCCAATGGCAAAGTCCACTTGTCCAAACTACTTTCTGTAAGTAAAACACATTCTAGTTCAGACTTGTTCAAATGTTGCACAGCAATGTGGATTGACAAAATCACAGCCTGTTGTATATTCTGGCCTCACTGTTCTGTTTGGAAGCAGTTATATTCTTCTTTAATTGATTAATCTACTGAATGTTTCTTTCTAAGTCGGGAGTCTAAAATGTCACTGGATGGTATTCAACATTTGACTTCCCATTGATCGGCCATTGAAGTCTTTTTCGCTGCCTCGTAATCATCACCTGAATCTTGTCTTTTAATTCCAGTATTAATTAAGGAATCAATTTGAGTGGAAAGATTCAACCTTCCTTTGCAGGGTCTGAAAAATACTGGTCTTTGGAAAAATGACCCCCGTTTGAAGGAATCCATGGCTGTGATCCGTGAAACTATGCAGGCGGTTTTACCTTCTGATATAGAGGGCAAAGAAATCCTCCTGGACAGGGAAACGTTCAAAGAGTAAGTGACTGCTATTTGAAAGAGGTCCGGATTAACCATTAAGTGTTCTTGGTGGAGAATCATCTCACCTCAAAGCCTGTCTTTTAGACCTCGAAGTATGTCAGGGACAAGTATAATGGTCGCCTGATTAGAACAGACACCAGCTTATAAGGGATGATGTTTTAACTGATACCAGTGTAATCTAAGTTCATCACTAATGGCTGTCAAATGCACGTTTAACTGCACATATAATGGGGATTGAACCATATTTGAAAACACAAAACCTCTTGATCAGATTTTATTATCTCCGCATTCTTTCTCATTACATCTCTTCAGATGCATCAAAGACAACATAGTACTGATCCGGAGAGCATTCACATCCGAATTTGTCGTCCCTGAATTCAGCAAGTTTTGTAGCATGATTGACGATGTGTACTGGATGTGTCGGACAAATACCAGCGGTAAGGTAGGTCAAACGTTCAGCCTCATCACTTGCTTCCTGCTTCCATCATCACAGTGTAGACAAGTCTCAAGATCTATGTGAATGAAGGTATGGTAAGCATGGTATTACAATTTCAATCTTGACAGTAAGAGTGTGTTGTGTTTGCAGGTTGCCAATTACATTCCCCAGCTCTCCCGCTACAGTGCCGACATCTGGGGAGTGTCTTTGTGCACCATTGATGGACAAAGGTAGGGCACACATTACTGATGACCCATGTTTGAACTCTATTATTATGGGCACTCTATTTTTTTATGAATACACCCACTCTGTACCAAAGCTGTGCATTGTGGGTTATTTAACTTGGATACAATGCTCATTTATTTTCACTGTTTAGTGTTTACACTTCTCCCCCTCCAAATGACCTCTCTTTTTGTCAATGACACATCAATAATCTTTGTCACACGACAGGCACAGTATAGGCGATGTGACACTGCCCTTCTCCATGCAGTCCTGCTCGAAACCGATCAATTACGCGCTGGCAGTCAACGACCTTGGTCTGGACACAGTGCATGAGTTTGTAGGTCATGAGCCTCACGGGGAGACCATCAATAACATCAACCTGGGACATAACAGTAAGTCCTGGTGCATTCGCTGGCAGCATGCTTATTTCATACCAAGACGGTCGCTGGGTCATACCCTACAGTGGTCTGTGAGCCGTTTCTTATGCCGTTGAGGTGAGTTGCATCGCAATGGGATCCACTTGAGACTCTGATGATCATGTTAAATGGTGGTTCCATCTCCAAAAGGGGATGCACCCCACCCGGTGGCTTAAGTATTGTCCTTGCTCGTAATCCCAGCAACGTGGGTTTATCAGCCTGGTCTGGGCAAAGGGTTTATGCCTTGTGACCCTCATCTCCTGCAATTACCTGTCGTCAATATAATTTGGCCTTTCTCCATGGTTTGTGGATTGATTATGCAATAGACCTGAATGGGGGATGGCCAAGCATCACAATTACCCTTGTTTGTTATATGACTGATTAAATGCATTTTTTTGTAAAGGTTCATGATTTCATCTTTGGTGATTCACCTTGTGTATGTTCATTTTAGGGATACCTCACAACCCGATGATCAACGCTGGAGCCATTGTTGTTGCCTCTCTCATCAAGAACAGCATGCGACTGGCTGACAGATTTGATTATGTAAGATTTGATGATGCAGTTCAGACATTGATACTGGCACTAGGTTTAGACCTGTCTGATATTGATATAGGCCTGACATTGATATTGATTAATGGAACATGTTCCTCGGGTGGATCATAACCATAGCATTGGTACATATATAGCACTGTTACATTAGGCAATGAGCAGATGTGTGTGTGTGTGTGTGTGTACAGGTGAGTGATCAGTACAAGAAACTGACAGGAGGAGGTCACCTGGGCTTTAACAACGCCATGTAAGATGTACAACCTGTCTTATATGACACATGGGTATGACAAACAGACACATGAGAATAACAGATACCTGAGTATAACAGACCCATGAGTGTAACAGACACCTGAGTATAACACACCTGTGTAAAACAGACAAGTATAGCAGTCATCTGAGAATAACAGACATGAGTATAACATATACCTGAGTATAACAGATACCTAGGTATAACAGGCACTTGAGTGTAACAGACACCTGAGTATAACACACCTGTGTAAAACAGACAAGTATAGCAGTCATCTGAGAATAACAGATACCTGAGTATAACACACCTGTGTAAAACAGACAAGTATAGCAGTCATCTGAGAATAACAGATACCTGAGTGTAATACACCTGTGTAAAACAGACAAGTATAGCAGTCATCTGAGAATAACAGATACCTGAGTATAACACACCTGTGTAAAACAGACAAGTATAGCAGTCATCTGAGAATAACAGACACCTGAGTATAACAGACACTGAGTATAACAGATACAAGTGGACACAAAAAGACACCTGTGTGTAAGACATCAATGCTCTATAAAAATCTCAGTGTAACAGATACATTTCAAAGACTCGACTTCATCTAATCCCAATAAACAAGTCTTGTCAATAACAATAAACATGTTTATGGCTTCTCTCTATGTAGATTTCTCTCCGAGCGGGAGTCGGCTGACAGGAACTTTGCCCTCGGCTATTATTTGAAGGAGAATCGAGTGAGTACAAATATTCATAGCACTGTAAGCAATGGTGTATTGACTTGATAGAAGCTTCGATTATTTCTGCTTTATTGAGATTTGTTTATGTGATATACATTGGGCACTGTATTTCTGGTTTGTTTGTATGCAGTATGGTTTATATAGAAGTATTGCTTGTTTCTAACAGTGTTTCCCTGACGGTGTCAACTTGCATGAAACTATGGATTTCTACTTCCAAGTAAGCTATGGTGGCTTTAATCTAATCTTTCACCTGCTGTATTATTAGATATGACTTTTCCCACTTTTGAGTAAGCTATGGAGACTGGCAATGCTTATCTTGGTGGTTCATCAATAGTGACATTTGCGGGGCCCTGTGCAAGCTTAACAATCCCTCTAATTCAATAGTGACATTTGCGGGGCCCTGTGCAAGCTTAACAATCCCTCTAATTCAATAGTGACATTTGCGGGGCCCTGTCCAAGCTTAACAATCCCTCTAATTCAATAGTGACATTTGCGGGGCCCTGTCCAAGCTTAACAATCCCTCTTATTCAATAGTGACATTTGCGGGGCCCTGTGCAAGCTTAACAACCCCTCTAATTCAATAGTGTCATCGTGTCACATTTCATATTGGAATCATTAAAGGTGCAAATTGCCGAAGATTTTCAAAATTCCACTGGGAAAATCACCCTACTGACTGATTCTGTACTACTGATTTAAATGATAGGTGTTGAGTACTGGTTATGTCCAGTCAGTGAACGGACCTATTTTCATGGCGTTTCTCCTCATGCTCACGTTTGATGGGATGTGTCTGTCTCTTACAGCTGTCATGTAACTTGTTTACAGCTCTGTTCGATCGAGGTCACCTGTGAATCTGGGGCTGTTTTGGCGGCCACACTGGCTAACGGAGGATACTGTCCAATCACAGGAGAGCATGTACTGGACACCAAGTCCGTGAGGAACACGCTAGCACTCATGCACTCATGTGGCATGTATGACTATTCTGGAGAGTTTGCCTTTAAGGTGTGTTCATAAAGTCCAGGTGTGCTATGGATTAATGTGAGTGATGGCTTAGAATATAAGGCACTTGAGTCTTAGAATGCACTCCATCCCAAACCACATTTCCAATTAGTCACTGTTTAAGCATCATTAGCATCCTTCATCGCCATGGTAATATCACCTTGCTGCTGTAAGCCATGGGAAGGTGAATTATTATTGATGTTTGGTAATGATGGTCCCAGACAGCATTTTAGAAGAGGTGGCACTTGAACTCACCAGTGATGTGTGATGTGTGGTACTGATGCAGGTGGGCCTGCCAGCCAAGTCAGGTGTGTCTGGACTAGTGTTGTTGGTGGTCCCCAATGTTTGTGGGATGGCCATCTGGTCACCTCCACTCGACAGCACAGGTAACTCGGTGCGAGGAATCCAGTTCTGTGAGGTGAGAACTTCTGAGAACTACCTGAGGTTCCGTAGATTAACCGGCAGACTGTGGCACCTGGAGTCTTGCCTTCATTTTTACAATGTGATTTCAAATGTTAGACTACTTACTTTTTAAATAATCTAAAGAATAATTTGTCATGTTTGCCCCTGTGTGTTTTTCATTGCAGGAATTGGTACAGTTGTTTAACTTCCATCACTATGACAACCTGAAACACACAGTACAGAAGTATGACCCCTGTATTCGACGTTCCGACGTGCAGGGTTCTCAGGTGGTCAAGCTGCTGTTTGGAGCCTACAACGGCGACCTCACAGCACTGAGAAGGTAAGTGGCAGGGACCTCAGGAGGTCATTAAAAGGGACATCAGGACGTCATGAAGGGGACCTCAGGAAGTCCATGGCATATACCTTCAGAGGTAAGGGACAGGTACCTCAGGTCAGTGACGTGTGCCTCAGGAGGTCAGTAATAGGTACCTCACGAGGTCAGTAATAGGTACCTCACGAGGTCAGTGATATGTACATCAGGAGGTCAGTAACAGGTACCTCAGGAGGTCAATGGCAGGCACCTCAGGAGGTCAGTGGCAGGCACCTCAAAATGTCAATTACTTACACATTAAGAGGTCAATGATAATGACCTGGAGAGGTCAGTAACATGAACCTCGGGTCTGTCTTTACATAGCTGTAGCCGTTCTTCTTCACCTGTGTGTGATCATATTATGATTGTACTGTCACAATGATGTGTGGTAGGATGGCTCTTGCTGAACAAGACATGTCCATTGCAGACTATGATGGCAGGACAGCTCTGCATTTAGCAGCAGCCGAGGGAAAGCTTGACTGTGTTAAATTCCTCCTGGATAAATGTTCTGTCCCGCCAAACCCCAAGGACAGGTCTGACCCATATTTATAAATGGAGAAATGCACATTATTTTTGACAAATAATGACTGGTAGGATGCTTTTTGAACGTTTTGAGTGAGATAATGACTTGCCCTTTCCCGCAGATGGGGCCATACACCACTTGACGATGCCGTCCACTTCCAACGCTCTGAGGTCGCCCGGTGTTTAGAGAATCATCTCTCTGAAAATCCTGACAAGGCCATGGCATTCACGGCCGTTCCCACGAGTGAGTTCTCCACATTGGATCCCATTGATCATGTTGTTGAGATCAACAAAAAAGCTCATATGTCTGACAATGATATGGATGATGACAAATCACCCTGAGTGTCTATTTAACCATACAATTGTTATTTTAAGAGTGTTGTAGGAATGATTAGATATGTATGTTTGTTACTCTGATAAAGCCTGGCATCATAATGTATGCTGTTTGACAATTTGGTTTTATGTGAATCGTGTCTTCATTAAAAGTTAGTTCTTTATACTATAATGGCCAAACTAATTATTCAAAAATCTTTACAAGTTTTGGCTTCTTGTATCAGAGGGCTGGTCAGTTTTTTGTGTTATTTCGGGTTTCTCTTCTGCACGTCACTGGCTCATAAGGTGACTTTTTTTGGGTTTTTTTATTGACTTTTATTTCACAAGGACTTTTTCAGATTGCTTTGTTTGGGAACTTTAATTGGAACAGTAGTTTATCTTTACAGGAATCCTGTCACATTTTATGTGACATATATAAAAGACATGTCATTTCAAAGAATTAATGCAGTGTTTCTTGCAGCAACTGTTTGTTATGTTGTTAGTTGACTGTTAAGTGAATATTTCAACTTTCTGAAGTCATCGCCTCATATCAACTGGTTATAATAACATACTGAATACTCACCTGGACAGGTGTTTTAACATACATTGGCACTATACCTGCTATCAGCTGGTCTGATTAAGCTCCTTGTGTGTATGGCCATAACATCAGACCTATTGGATCAGTGGCTGTCCCACCAACATTTAGGGATCATTCATTTTACTTTGGGAACATTGACTTTGCTGTTCCTTTTCTCAGGAACAATGATGTATCATCCAAGGAACAATCAATTTGTCCCCAAACAGATGCCTCTTTGAGAGGTCTGTTGTTGTATTCCTGGATCAGTTGTTTTCTTCTTACATCGACCACATTATCCTATGATCAATCATGTTTTCTTGAGGTCAATACTTTTTTGACAATCAGAGTGTACTTAATCCTATCTCTGATTACCTTGGTGCTTCACTGTGGATCTCTGTCTGAGCGCCCTGATCCGTGCTTGCTCCAAGTCTATATAACCATGACGAGGGCAGCTCTGTGGTTGCTTTATTAGATGACCTGCCAAGACAGTGTCTAGATGAGCTCAATAGCAGATTCTTGACAAGCTGCCATGGATGACTGAGTGACCTGCCATATAGGGCTGAGTGACCTGACATAGATGGCTGAATGACCTGCCATATAGGGCTGAGTGACCTGCCATAGATGGTTGAGTGACCCTATCATAGATGGCTGAGTGACCTGCCATAGATGGCTGAGTGACCTGCCATGGCAGTCTAGTTAGCCTGCTATAGTGTTATCTAGTCTCTGAAAATAACCATCGGTTACTGACATGTGAAATGATGATAATTTGTGTTGACTTTTTACTGTGGATAATGTTATTGTTTAAGTATTAGTACCTGTATATAATGTCCATGTACTTGAAATAAATATAGATATGATTCATAACGTGTCTCTTTGTCACCAAATAGAATTAGAGATTTTGACGTTGGTAAATATGACATCAATTTTGAATTACCAGAACCTCTGAACATAGGCCAGCCAGAAGAGCTAGTCATGGCGTATTTGATCATGTAAACATTGTTGAACTGTTTTAAATTGATAATATACAATACAATTGCCTGATTGTGCAACAATAACTGGATGTAAATCTTATCGACAGAAGTTATCGAATACTATAGAGCCTTTTATTTTTGAGGTATGTTTTAGTTTCGAGTATTAATGAGAGCCTGGTGTTATTTAAACGGGGAACTGATCCGTTATGATTCCACCATTGTGATCACACCTGCCTCAAGTCTAGCGCTCTGTTTGTGTTGAGAGCCTCTGACGCTTGTACCGCTGACCTCACATGTAAAGTCCTTTCGATTGGTGTGCGCCGCAATCATACTTATTCGGACAGATAGATTTTAATCATTCGGGTATAATCGTCTATGAAGCAAATTATTCTTCTCCTTCGAACTTCCTCATCTTACACGCCGTAAACTGAATTTCATACCGTACGTGTCTTTATGAAAATTAAAGTTAATTTGAGTATTTTTTTGGCGTAAGATATTAGATGGCCAGTGTCTTCTAATGATGTCACAAGTAAATAACAACAAAACTCAAGGTATCTGAATCTTGCCATTAAATACCTTCGTCACAGCAGCCCTTTTTCAATGAGATATTAACATGTTCCAGACGTTACCTTGGGTGAAATGTTGCTATTAGTGGCCCCGGGGTGGGGGGTCACTTAAGTGTATAGATGTAGTATATATGTGCCGCGCGACGGGGTATGTTTTTTCGGCCTCTCGACTTGTACGACGGGTTTTATTGGGCCTCATACTTGTACGACGGGGTATGTTTTTCAGCTTCAATCTGTACGACGGGTTTTTGGGGGGCTTCGTATTGTACGACGGGGTATGTTTTTCTCTTCCCACCTGTACAACGGCTTGAATACGGGGCACGCCATTTTCACCTTGTACGACGGGTACGGGTTTTCGAGGTCCCGCGGCCTACCAATAAGAGTCGTTGAGTGGAGATCACACACGCATACATACACACTTTCTCAAATATATATTACAGTTAACGAGATGGAGAAACGTTTTCATTCACCAGAGAAAAAATGACTGTTGATCCGTACGTGGCAGTTTTCGAAACAATGAAAAGACCATATATACGCGATACTCGTGAAAAATGTCCATCTTCTCAAAACGGCACTTAAACATAGCCATGTCACTCAATTTCTGACCTTTTAAATAATGAAAAATCTTCCATTCAACTTGATGATGAGAAAAGCGCTTTCTGTTCACGCCGCTTGTTCGTCTAAAATCCAGTTCGTGTGCTTGGTGGTCGAATAAAAACACCCCAACACACCGCTATCTTGTCCATCTTTAATTATCTTATATCTACCTTTCGTCTGGTCATTCCGTTTATTGAACATTCAGCCTCATTTATATTAATCAT
The DNA here is from genome assembly GCA_034190875.2 of Urechis unicinctus. Lineage (NCBI taxonomy): Eukaryota > Metazoa > Annelida > Polychaeta > Xenopneusta > Urechidae > Urechis > Urechis unicinctus. The sequence continues at coordinate 39,664,484 of CM067344.1, read as the reverse complement.
TTCTAGTACTCCTGTACCACGGAATAACTGTGTTCATACGGAAGTCTTATCCCACGAACAATGCCAGTCGTAAGACGTGACCTATCTGTGACAGTAATGTTGCGGAAGACAAGATTGTAGGGCGACAAAGACAAGTAAGGCTTAACTAGGTACATCGTGAGACCGAGTCCGTCTGTATACGCGCATTCAGATCTCATACCCACTCCAACTGCAAATCGTCGACTTTTCTATCACTTTATGAACATTGCTCACTAAGAACTCGTTCGTAAAGTAATATTCCAAGTGTCAATTGTGGTCGAGCCAGCGCTAACGTTAGTACTAGCTGTACATACTTCAGATGGAATTAACACACCTGTACATACATAAGATGGAATTAACTGAGTCAAATGAGTCCTTTATAGGCTGACAAAACAGGTACTATTTTATCCGGACATCACTTGGCCAATTCAGGTGGTTTGCATTGATCGTATAGGTATTTTGTGGAGCAAATGACTTTGATATTTATTCTGTATGCTACATACGTCGTAGCTCGATCTGTTAATGATCTCACCAATTTTGATTCTTCTGTTAGGATGATTCGGGTGACGGTTCATCTAAACATTGGTAGGACATCCGCATACAATTATACGCCTGCCGTGTTTTGCCTAAACTTATTTGAACACCAAGTGATAACCTGTTTCACGATGATTCTATGTCTTCCTCTCTATACTTTTATCTTATACAATACAGGAAAACACTCGGCCTTGGTGCGCTGTGTTTCAAGTAGCGTTTGCCTCTTGCGCAAGTCGAGAAACGCAATTATCATAACAGTAAATCAATGCACGGCTGGGCGGGACAGCCAAGTGCATTGGCCAAGATGCCTTCAACGTATAATAATTCTCTGTTTCTATATTCGACGTTTATGCGTATTAATGTGCAGATATTTATCAGAACCAACTTTTTCATATCTGCCAAGCACATGTCATATTCTCTTTTTGCGTTGTAGAAACCAAAATGCGCTCAATTCCAGGCACCAGGATTCCGAGCGATAAGGGAAACGATATATATATGACATATAAAAATATTGACATTAATTGATCTTGCCATGTGGACAGCTTGAAAGCGGGAACCAAGCGTCTGTGTAATACAAACCTCTTTATAAACACGGTTTAGTTATCCGTTTCACCTAAGAATTTTTCCATACCAAAATCGTACACTAATCAGTGTCTGACAAGCGAATACAACTGGCCCCGTTGTTCTCGAACCTGTTCCCACGTTGCAACGAAAACTAACGTCAATTCTTTCTTGTTTGTTCATAGCTTACGCATGAAATGGAACTGCGATGAATTTCTATAAATCATTAACTTTGGAAGGAGCAAGCACATTGACGGTGTGGTGGGGATGTTTTCCATTCATCGCATTAGCGGGGAATGTTTCACTTCTTCTCGTCGCCTTTGTTCATTTAACCGTACGCACTAATCATTGTTTATTGTGACTTAATCCTTCTGTGTAGGCTGTTTGTTCATGGGGCCGAAACGCACTGATACACAGCAAACAGGGTCCTCTAAGAAAACTGGCCTATAATACCGCCCTTCAGGACAGGTTTTTTTTCTCTTCCCGAGACGACTTTGTCATCGGTTAAACCAGCCCATAATCGACTGTTAATAACATCATTGACAGACGACTTGATGTTTCCAGTTCAAAGGCTTAGTAACCTGTTACCGAGAGCGGCACGAGAATTAATCAATGCCCAGTCAGGGTGGCTAACATCTCATTGACTTCACTGAAGCGGGCGATAATGAGAGGAGACCTGCCCGTGCTCGGCTGGCCATTTACCGCCATTGTCCGCGGGGTCTTCAAATACCAATCTCTTTCCTTGTCTTCAATGATCGCAGTGATGATGTTTTTCTGTTACTGACGTATTAAATCAGAGGAAGCTGTTTGAAGCGAGACCACAAGTAGGTTGAAGAGTGTTTCAGATCTGTTCAGACTTGGTTATTATCTTCCTTTGGCGCTTCTGGCAAGTTTTAAATCCTTGTAACCGCATGATTTTTGTCGGCTTATCAAAATTGGTAGACAGGAAGTTAACCCTACATGGTGATCCGTGGTGATCTGGATTGAGTAACACATCCCGTAGGATGTACTTTTGGTTGTCAATATATAACCCTTCGTGGAGACTTCCTGGATTACACAATGAGGTCCTTTCGAATTCGTTTCAATCCCCTCCTAAATAGGGATGAGGCTTAAAAACCAAGGCGGGAATACATGACATGAATATATATGTGCACACACACACATGTATATATATATATATATATATATATATATATATATATATATATATATATATATATATATATATAGATATAGATATATATATATATCTATATATATATATATATATATATATATAGTGTGTGTGTGTGTGTGTGTATATATATATATATATATATATATCTATATATCTCTCTATCTATCTCTGTATATATATATATATGTCTCTATCTCTCTATATATATATATATTATATATATCTGTCTCTATATATATCTCTATATATACATATCTCTCTATATATCTCTCTATATATATATATATATCTATATATATATATTTCAAATATGAATATTCATGTGTGTTTGTGTGCACGTTTATGTGTGTTAATTTTGTTGGTTGTCTTGCATATAGCCACTACTAAAACAATACTCGGTGTCTTCTTTTAGAGCTGCTCTGTCCATGGATTTGCGCTTTCACTAAGGTTGAGTCAGGATGTGAATGTCTATATGTGGATTGTTACGCAGTAACAGTTCTGCTGGGTCTACCAACTACATATTCAATTCTTGTCATGGGTAAACCATGTATTCAGGGAAGTGGTTAATACAATACTCAATAATTCATTACTTCATTCAGCATCTCTTTGGTTTATAGTTCACTGAGGATTAAATCTGTAAATGTCAACTTCGAACGATCTGCCACGGAAAACCATTTTTCGTTGAGAGTCAAACTGATACATGGTGTTGACCGTAAAACTGTATTACGTGGATCTCATCGTCATCATCATCGTAAACCGATGACCACAAACATATCTTGCTTCATCTAGTCAGATAAAAAAAAATCAATTGAAATATCGAAGGTCACCAACTTCCATGATCTCAATGGCATTACGAGCATCCCCCCCCCCCACCCTCGCCACTACTCATCTACCCCGCCCCGGGCCGATAACATACCGTGAGACGCGTTACGACGTCGCGTCGCTATCTTGATTACCAGATCACCACGCAGCATCGAGTACAGTAGCATCACAATGCGATAATGCCATAAGAGAACATCTTAATGAGCGCTTTTTCAATAGCCAGGTGCCACACCTAACAGCTAGTTCCATCACTCACCCAGGTAACAAGCGTCGGGGACATATCATCAATGCTCCCTTGTCACATTCACTTATTCACGCCCAGTGCGGCAGCCCTTCCACCGACCCATCTAACTGATTGGATAATGGCATGTGTTTAAAAGCCACGTCAAATTACACTTGGAACCCTCAATTTCTACTCGCAGACAACCTACCATCTTCTGTCAGTAATTGGATAAATGTAAGTGTTCAACATCTGCCGGGTCACACCTCACTGACAGATAAACTACTCTCCTTAATTCTCTTCAATTACGGCCGCAAGTGGACAAACAACAAGTCGTTTCATACTCCACACGGTGTAAGGCCGGCTATAGTCGCAATTTAGTCATTGAAACAGATCTTGGGTCTAATTGTGCCTTGTTACGAACATTTGGTCGAGAGTTGGAAGTGAGCATTGCGAGGCGAGCCAATTAAATTAGAGTTTGGTGACCAGGTGATTGGCGTGTATGTACGCATGGCGGGGCAGGTAGGGCTTGATGAGGTCGCAGAAGTAGAACTGATCCCACGTCAAGCTATTGTTAATTGGACAAAATGAGATTTATCGGAAGTTCGAAGACAATATGGACAGATGTTGGTTGTATATTGACACACACACCAGATGACGGAAGAAAGTTTGAATGTTTCTAAAAATATCCCTCGGCGATCTTAAACTGAAATATGTGAGACTTATACAGCCGCCTTGGTTAGGTTAAAGTTATGGGGACGTGGAATTGGCGGTTGAATACGAGAAAGGATTTCTAGTAGGAATGTCAAAGTGTGTTCGCTTGTTGCAGCACAAAAGAGAACAAAAGTGAAGTATATTGATTTGCCTGAGAAAGGCCCACTACGTCTGTTTTGATTCGCCGCTGCCCCCGTAGACAAATAGCCGCAATCACCTGCCGGTCCACCTGTTCTTACCTAGGTGCCAGGTAGCCGCTCTCACCTACTACCTTTGAAGAGCGTGATTAGAAGGAATTACTGCATGCAGACCTGTGGTTGTGATATAGAGAAGGCTGCTGTGCATGACGCCTCTCGCGTGGAAGTTCTCGTGTCACCCGCGTGACCTCCTAGCTGGTTATTATGATGTAGAAATTTGATTAGGATACATCTCAGGTGTTATATCATAGGTGTGAATTTGTAATTTCATACACAGGTGTACGAACTTGTGTTTCTTTTCGGTGTGGAATCAGAATTCATTATCCATCTTGTGACCCCACGGGATTCTTTAGGGGATACATTTGAGGCTCAAATAGTAAATACATAATCCAGCATGTTTGTGTTATTGATTAAAATGTAATAGGGCAGAGTGGGGAAGAAATATTACCATTATCATATCATTAAATGAATGCACAGTTTTCATTTACCAAATCGATGCCATACGCTTTTAGCAACCTACCTTATTCTGTGACAATCATCGTAATTAGCATGTTGACGAATGGAGGTTGCAAAAAGAACTGCATTTATATTACTTTTATTGCGCTTCAATCCTTCTACACAAGCACTGGTCAGTTAAGCTGCCGATTCATACCCAATACGGCGTCAAAATAACAGTGGTGTTGAAACAAAACTGCCACGTATATCGCTTAATTGCCATCAACAAGACGCATTCGGTTCACATCGACAACCAGGACGGATCGCGGGATGGACAGGCCGCTATTGCACCACAAGACGGCAGGTGATCGCGTAGGGCCACCCTGATCAAGAATCTTTGTTCTGATAGCTTCCCCTGCCTTATTAACAGTTTACCTTCAAAAGGTAATTGACCCCAATTGGCGTGTGTCCGTGTGGCTGAGGGCGAGAGTGTTGACATGGCCACGCTTGGGGATTGTTCGTAGCAGGTGACGCCATGTTTGCTCTTAGACGGCGATTGTTCATGTATTTATCTTTATTTCGATATACTGTTTATAAACAGCATCGATATATTTGTTCAGCAAATTAAAGCATTTAACAAATGGAATTTACGCTACCACGTCAAGCCCCCATTTTTCATCTCTCTAATTTCACACAATTTAGTTTTATTGCATTGCCTAGCGACTTACAAAAACGGTATTGTCAGGATGTGTGTCACTCCGCTGCTTGAGTGTTAGGTGTAAGTAGTCCTAGCCGAGAGAGGGAGAGAGGCAGACAGAGACAGAGTCAGAGATAGAGAGACAAGGAGGGACAGGAGAGAGAGAGAGAGAGGGAGAGTGAGAGAGAGAGAGAGAGGGGGGGGAGTAACGGGTGGCAGTAAGTGAAGGCAAGAGGTTTGGTCTGAGAAAGTGAGAAAGAAATGGTCAGAAAGAATGAGTGAAATAGTAAAGATATTGAAAGATGCGGAGATATCCACGAAACGAGGCGAGGGATAATGTGACAGAGAAATTGGAGGGAGATGAGAAAGAGAAAGTGGGAGTTGGATGGACAAACTGCAGAGAGGAGGTCGGATATACGGGCAAGATACGTACCGCGTTTCCTGATTGGTTGAGCCACGTATCGGTCAAGAGTTGTGGCTGTTAAGCGTACACGTGTAATTACGCCTCGCTTCACGGAGCTGTTACTCGAAATCGATGTCGAGATTACATCAAAGACGAACAAATCCTTCTCATTATCCAATAGAGTGCGATTGGCCAGCGACAGTGGGCAGGGCTTATTGCGTCCCAGTAGACGTTGGTAGGCCGGCCCACCACATCTCAATGACACAATGGTCGTGGATAATGGGGTGGCTAACTCTACGGTCCACTGAGGCAATGGTCATTTGCTCAACAATACCCCTCCCCCCCCTCCCCCACGCCTCTACCTACCCCCAGCTCACTTCTCCTTACCTATCCCGACGACCTCTCAAAGCCCCTTTCCCTTTCGGGGAGCAGTTTGCCATTGCAGTCAAAAGGCACTGAGCTGTCACGCGCTCTACCAGAAAGAATTACAGCGAGCAGTGCTCCACACGGAATCTTGAAGAATTTCCACAGGAGCCGCAAAGGAACTATTTAAGTGAAGAAACTTAGCAATTACTCCAATTTAATGGTTAATGTTATACAATCATATCTTCAAATATAGAAGTATTCGATAAGAAAAGACGTACAGACTCTACGATGCCGCGCGCTTTTTTGCTGAACGGCACCAAAAAAAGATCACGCCCGACATCTGCGGAAGGTCAGTGTTTCTTACATTTCCTATTTTTGCTAAAATTATATATGAAATATATATATATGAATGTTTCTATTTTTCAAATAAAAAAAAATCTGAATAAAATTTACTGTTTTTTTTTAACGCAGGCGGTGATGGGGAAAGGGACATGCGGTTTTCTGGAGACGATGAAATAGATGTGATCACTTATGAGGGAGACGAAATGAAAAGAAAATCATCTCCGCGATTGGAAAGTCCCTCTAAAGATTCCAACCCTTCCCTCAAAGTTCCGTGTTTTACACCTCACCACCCAGATCACTTCAAGGCGTCCGAGAACTCGGCGTTTGAGCGGGTGAAGCGCATGGGTTTGACGGAGCCATTAATGGTAGCTACATCGCATCCCCGAAGTCGGGATGGGAGCTCAGATCGCGGACGGCCCGAGAAGAGATCTCACGAGGAAAGCATCGGCCACACGCGGGTAAGGAGTGTTGATGTGCCTCTTACGCCTCCGTATTATCCCGCAACAACCCCGCATCCTGCCGCCGGGATACCCGGCCTGGAACACCTTCGTCCGGGCCGTGACCGCGTTTCCCCGTACATGAGCCCGTTTCCCCATCTCGGCGTCGTCCCCAGTGCTATGCATCCGGACGCGAGTGGCATCGCCGCCAAGATGCTGCATGACTACGCAAGAGCTGCTGCTTCCGCTGCCGCAGCATCAGCCGCGTCAGCAGAAATGCCAAACATACACGACTTTCTTCAAGCGGCAGCAGCTTACCAAGATGGACATATGGTCAACTTCTGGCTGGCACAGGCCCGATTTGGCCTCCACCAAGGTCACCCACCACCATTCTTCCAACGCTCTTTCAATCCCCATGTAGGCCTCGATTATAAATCTCCACATGCAGGACGAATTAGTTTCATGAATCAGAATCTGACGAGCCCGAACTCCGGCAGCCCATTCTACGACGGATCTCTTCAGGGTGATATCACAAGATGCGCGAGAGATGCTAGCTACAGCAGCTGTCGGACATCACCCAAATGCACACCTGACAGAGAGTGCTCCCGCTAGACAGAAGCAGAGAACTAAAGAGAAAGTAGAACCTTGTTCACCCAGAAATGATCGGCAAACAGATTCGTCGGATGACGTGAGATCTTCCACGTCGAATTTAACGAAAAAGGCTTGTGATAGAATCCCCGCCAGAACACCTCCTTCCCCGACAGAAAGAATATCTTCATGCGCCGACGAAGACGCAACTGATGGAGATCAGTTAAAAACAGAAAAACATTCGGATGACGAACTCACCGAGAGAGACAATGAGAGAATGGAAGACGAAGAAGACGAAGAAGAAGAAGAAGCTGAAGAAGAGAGGGAAATTGGTGAAATCCCGAGAGGATCCTGGGGTAGACGATCCCGATCTCCCCACTACCCCAGCCCTCACGGGCCGCAGACTGCTCCATTTCCCTCCCAGACTCTCCTCCACCCGGGCCTCTACCCCGACTCCGGCCACCACCTCAGACACCCTCTGCTTCCCGGGCTACCAGGGCCTGCGCCCGGCATGACCATGGGGCCCGGTGCCTCTCTCATGACGATGCCGGTAACTGGGCGTCGCCCAAGAGACCCCACCAAGCCTCCTCCGATGAAGAAATACAAGTGTGATTTATGCGGGAAAGCCTTCTCAAGGAGCAACACTCTTGTTACCCATAGGGTAAGTGACCCTGATCCACAATTATTTTATCTTTTTAACATTCGTGAATGAGCTACTTAATAATATAAGGAAGATCTTTTAAACAAAACTCTGATGTAAAAGTAAAGTTGAAGGGTGAATATCCCGCTGGAACTTGATGACATATTTCTGACTGGTGTGTTACATTTCCGTATTCTCATCTGTTTATTGGATGCTGTCTTACATCATGTTCAAACAATAGTGACGACGACATGTGCCCCCCACCACTCCCTCCCTCATCGATCATTGCAAAACGATATGCTTGTTAAATAAAAAAATTCAATAATTTTTGAAAAATGAGAAGAGGAAATAATGGAATTAATATTCATATTTGTGAAACTTCCGGTTGATTTTCTTATTTTGTGGTTTGCATTGAGCTGCATATGATTCCGTTTTCAACGCCAGCTCTTAGTGAGTATATTCAAGACAACCATTTAATTAGCTTTAAAACTATATATGGTCAGATTAATTCAGCAAATATTTTGACACCCGGTATCACCGAGCTCGTCTCGCGTTCACATCTACGTACACAAGTGCATTTCAAAAATATTTGGTCTCTGCATTTATGCGCGAAAATGTTTGTCTTGGAATCCCCTTCACGGGGACATTGAAAAAAGCTCAAGGCGTCAAATAGACATAAACACATCTATTCGTTAATGACAATCTACAATCTGTTCAGTAGGAAAATACTTATCTTCTTCATTAGCAATAGGGACAAATGATTGATCCGATGTATACAGCCATACGGAACCAAGTAATTGAGGTAATCCTCTTATAGAATAACCACAAATTAGCAGCCTATCGCGCCCTTGGCAAGTAGAATTTCAATCACCTAGCTTAAATGTTTTATTATCATAAATCAATAAACAAATGTTTCCTTACGCTCCGTTTCGTAAAACTCAAAAGAGTTTATACTATGCCGTGTTTCACTAATAACATATAGCAATAATTAACAAAAACAAAATGGTCTGTATATTTTATGTGTCTCGCAAACCTAAACCTATATATATATATATATATATATATATATATATATATATATATATATATATATATATATATATATATATATATATATATATATATATATAATATATATATGAGATATATATATATCGAGATATATTATATATATATAGATATATATATATATATATATATATATATATATATATATATATATATATATATATATATATATATATATATATATATATATATATATATATATATATATATATATATATATATATCTCTCGCATCGGTCCTTGGTGTATTATCGTGATGATGAATAGTCATCCTCCATTTCGTCTTCCGCATCATTCCTCCCAAATCTATTTGTTCGCGCCCCGTTTGTGGCGTAGCGGTTGAGATACACCCCGTCATCAGATGGTAAAGGGTGGATATCGATGCACTTCATGCAATATCGGGTCAATGATTGCGATTACGAATGCATGCCGGTGATTCATTGTAAGATATGGCCAACAAGAAGACACTTATTTGCTCGAGCAATTCCAAGGGTGGTTACTGAGCATGACCTAACTAAAAGCGTCTTATTAGGAATAATCCGCAATACCCCGCGACTCCCGCTTTGTCTGGAACTTACGGGGAGGTACCAAGTAGTTTCACGGTCGGTTAGAAGTTAAGCTATAGATCGGAATGGCTCGAGGAAAGGTGTTTTATCGTCTTCAACTTAGTAAGCCGCTCATCCCAAAGCCATCATTAGTGAGAATTTGTCAAGGAATCCTGTAGCGGGCATATAAATGGAACGAGTAATGCTCAAAATAATGCCCGATGAAGGCGATACCATCAAATGACCTGTACCTAGAACGCCGCCACGTCGAATGACTTTTTGCGGATCACTGAATTTCGTGTTCCCGCGAGACGGTGGTGAATTACACAATAACTTCACAACGACCGTAATCCGAATCCTAAAGAATGAAAGTGCTTGTTGACAAACACCAAACAGCTTCCCCAATCAACCTATTCACCATTCACAGACTTCAAAGCTTACTTCTTCCCTTTAATTCGCTCCAATCTGGTAATCAACGCGGATTGTTCGATTCGCCTATCCCTGAGTTCTTTTTCACTCACGCGTTGACTTTACTATCGTCTTCTATTGTTTTCTATTGTGATTATATCATAACCGTTTATACTCTGATTTTATTTTGTTGCAGCGTATCCATACGGGGGAAAAGCCATTCAAATGTGAGGTTTGCGGGCGTGCCTTCCGACAGCCGGGTAACTTGACTCGTCATCGTTTGACTCACACCACGGTGAAACCGTACGTCTGCCCTCTCTGCAAAAAAGCATTCAACCGCGCCTCGAATCTACACACACATATGCGTACACACACCAATTTTAAGTCTTTTATTTGCCCATATTGTGGTAAAGGCTTTCATCAGAAAATAGATATGAAGATCCATTGCTACACTCACACAGGTCGACCTACCGCGTGACGATATGTTGCTACAGTCACACAGGCCGACCTACCGCGTAACGATACGTTGCGACACTCACACAGGCCGACCTACCGCATGACAATCTGTGCTATACTCACACAGGCCGACCTTCCGCGTGACGATCTGTGCTACACTCACACAGGTCGACCTACCGCGTGACGATATGCCGCCATGCTCGCTCGTTGATCCATAAGTTCGAAGGAACTTTGTAACGTTTTATGAATGGGTATCACAAATTGTCAGACTTAATTTTTGACTGTATACAACATTGTAAATATTTTAAATGTTTAAACTCATCTCCCAAAATGTAATGACGTTGTTTTACTGGAATCTTTCATTAGGAATTGTTTAAAATGCTCCTGATGTGAGGTTCCCATGAGTGTACTGATTGACACATGCCCGGTGTAATAGAAAAGTTGACCGGATCTTCGTTAGTATGATTGTTGGTATGTTTGTTGACCTCCGTTGTGAATCGTCTGAATTTTCGTTTTCCAATTACATTAATCACTTGAATGATTGTTGCATTCGCCCAGTGATGTGTGCGTCATACTTTTTAAGTGCAATGATTGATAATATAATAGAACTTTGTGTTGATTATATTTAATTGGAAGAATAGATGAGCGATAGCAAATAAATAATTTGTTACCTAGCCTTATCATTGACTCATGTTTGTATCTAAATATATATATATATGTATATATATATATATATATATATATATATATATATATATATATATATATATATATATATATATATACATATATATATATTTTTTATATATATATATATATGTATATATATATAAAAATATATATATTTATATATACATACATTTATACATACGTATATATATATGTATATATATATATATATATATGTATATATATATATACATATATTTATATATACATATATATATATATACATATATATATGTACATATATATATACACATATATATATACATATATACGCATATATACATATATGTATATATATACATCAGAGAATATATATATATGAATATATATATATATACATATGTATATATATATGTATATATATATATATATATATATATATATATATATATATATATATATATATATATATATATATATATATATATGTTGATATATGTATATAATTTATGTACCTTTATATATGATTCTCCTTATTTATGGTAACGCCATAAAGTCTGATCATGTTAGGATACGTTGCCCTCTTAATTCAATAATCTTCCAGGAATAATCGTCGCCGACCTCATACATCACGCAACGTAACATATCTATCACGGTAACCAGAATGTTATGCCATCAAAATGGTTCAGAACATCCACGTCAAATGGCTCGAGTATACTCTAATGGTGAGGAAGGGAGACTTGGGAATAACTAAACATGGATAAGTTGATTGAAGCTGATTAGCGACAAGGCGGTGGTTAATCTGAATCCAGATGACCAGCAAGAAGTCAAAGAACCCCTACCAGAGTTTGTTACTCTCTCCCCTTTCCACGCTACACAACACACAACTATGATATATCTACATGTTGAATACCAGTCGTCATAAGCGACGCTGTTCTCAGGGGATTTAATAGGCTCCCCTGAAGCTCTTAGTCAGCGTGGCAGTTGAGGTGTTTTGATGGAACCGTTGTCTTGATCCCATTTAGAATAGAAGATCCAAATCGGATTTTACCTAGTACCCTGAAACTCACGCCAGTAGCTCTATTAGGAAGAGCTCAGGAGCTTGAAGCGATTTCTCCATCGTAATGGAACCTGCTGGATTACTTCTATGAGGGGTTGGGTATTTGGTGCTTAGGCAACTTAGAGGATGGATTCAATCAATGAATCTGGCAGTTGTTCTAAAAGTACATCAACCCGGAGATCTCGAACCAGCCCGCAATTGAAAGCTTCCACGCCTTTATTCTTAGATGAGAGGCCGTGATCATTTGAAGGGGGGCGTGGCGGGACAAGCAAAAGCCAGAGACGTCTTGACTAGTGACGTAGGTAGTCTTGTGACGTAACAAAATACAAAGCTCCAGCGTATTTACTTCCAGATCGTGTCATGTTATGAGTGAACCGGTCTGGTTCTGACGAAATATTAACTTAATAAAGTTATGTACTCCAAAATCACAGGATGAAAAAAGACAATAGACTAACAGACGCACGGGGCCATATGAGCGCGGAATAAACAGGACAAGACGCGAAATGAACTTGGTACCAGCATATCTGTTTGCGTATGTCCCCTGCAAAATGACCAGACCGCGCAGAAGTGGGGTTGTGGGGTGGGGTTGGGAGCTAGCGAACCCAGATTAACACAACACAATACCACAAGATCCCTGAGGTGTTGCATACCGCTATATAACACGTTGCTCAGCGGCAAATTGATTAGCAGCTAAGCCCTGGAGCGGTTGGTTCAGAACCCGTAGCGGACAAAAACAAAAGAAGAAAAAGGGGTAGGCGCTTATAGGGTGTCGAGCGAATGGTTGGTGGGAAAAGCGGGATGTTCCTGAGCTATGCCTACTCAATGATGTAATGCCCGCGGCAAAGGGAACACCTGTAAACTTTGATCCTTCTCCGAGGAAACTGAGAGAGAACGCCTTGCTGGAACGTATTGACCTGTCCTTTATAACTAGAGATGAGACCTCCACGGTCAATATACCGAGGGATTTAGCGCAGATCTAACACAATATCGCCCTCCAGGGAAAATCACTGGGTTTGCTTGTGAAATCTTAACTTACACCGCCGCGTAATTGGGAAATAATTTATGGACCGTATATTGGTTTGATAAAATATATCGCAAATTGTCGTTGTTTACCTAAGTTCCCCACAATTGTCCACCCGTTTCTAAGTCATTCGTTATACAGTTTACAGCGTTGTATTTCACTAAAGCATTGGACGAGTGTTGGCGTGGGTTGGTAAGGAACATTTATAACTAGGCAACAACAACGGGGCAAACCGACTTCGCCTAAAAATCAATCTTCTATGCGTATTGGGGAAATTATAACTACTCTAATTGTAAAAGCGCTGGTACAATTTTTTAAAAATCATATGAAAATAGCATGATAACGATTATCTTACTTTGTATTTATCAGTGTCATCACCGTGGTCACCCTCAACCCGTCGCTATCTCCAGCACCATATTTAGCATTAAGAAACCTGTAATTTATTTGGTCTACAAAGACCTAGGAGTGAGCGGAGTAATTAATACATTCTCCAAGGCGTATATCCACCACACATTACCAATTACACAACTAGGATAGCAGATGTAGCCACGATCCGCGATCACTTGGCTCTGCATCATTTCAGAGGAAATGAAAAAGCATATACCGGGAATTCCACGGGGACAATCTTGCCTGTTGGTGTCACTGCATCTTTCCCAACGGCCCTGTCTTACGAAAGTCGCCATCAGTCTCTCCCGCGGACGGGTCACCCCCTCCGACGCTTCGACTAATTGGCGAGCTGGATCAGAGACTGCCTGTTCATTTCCTGTGGAAATAGCAGGTTGTTTGCCAACTGTAGCGCTTTGACTTTGTTTGGTACCCAGCGAAGCTGGTGGGATTCCTCTAAAGTGAGATTATCTCGAGGCAGGTCGGGCGTTCCTGTGAACCGAGGTGTGATGCTGGTTAATGTCACTCTTAAAAGATGGGTGTGGGGGGGGGGGGCTCATAATAGGTGCTAGTGTTGCTGGTGGTGATACAGGAAAGGTTCCGTCTAGGAGCGGGGGTGTGGGGGATGGGGCGGGAAGGATTCAGAGCTGTGTCGGGGTGAAGAGCGAGAGGTTACACAGCGCCGTGTCGCGGTGAATTCCGAGTAAACAGTTCCGGGAGGCTGCTGCTGCTGCTGCTGTTGCTGCAGGTCTATTACGTAACATCCGGAGCACAGCAAGACCGTCGTTGTACCTGTGTTTCGCCTCGCTATCCATAGCAGGTAGCGAGTAACTGCCTCGCTGTCCTACAGTCAATATTGTCCCTCCACCTGATGCCACTCCACTTCGGGAGTAAATTTGTTGTGATTGGAGACAATTATTCCCCATTTGGCCTATCATCGGGCGTACCATTCCTGCAAGTGACATTGCTTCCGGTCGACACTGGTAATGGAATCTAGTGGCTGATGTAATGTATACTGTTCAATAAATGTAACCACTGTGCGCTTGCAATTAGTCACGGTTGAATGCGTAAAAGGGGTCGAATTGCCCGGTAACAGAGGCTGCAAGAGCCTCCCGCTATTGTGATGATGCTAGCCCAGCTTCTCGCCATTGTTAATGAGAGCGTTCATTCGTATTTGGCAAATAAACCCACCGGATGCCCATTAGACGCTAACACAGACATATACACTATTTCTATACTCCTGGTGTGCATCAACGATATGCCAAACAAAACTACAAACTCTCGTCAAGCCATTATGTCGATATTTCGCTGTGATCAGTATGTTGCTCGCTTGGTTTTCTCGCTTAAGATGCTTTTTAAGACGTTTATATTTCGATTTACATTTCCGCTGGTATGACTTGCTGTAATTGCCTTAATTAGAGTATCCAATATTCGAATATATTTCATGAACAATACCCATCTCGTACCTCACCCAACATTAACTTCCTAATCAACGTATACACGCTCATCTCTTGTGGTTATGTAAAAGCAAATTTCTTGTCGATGCGATCTGTTGAACTTGTTGAAGCTGCCTTCACGAAAGAAAGCTATCGGTAACAAAAAATAGCTGCATAATTCTCAATCTTACTTCGTGGGGAAAAAGGAACCTATTTGTCGATTTATTTTGTTGAGATGCTGACTGGTTATAAATGAAAGGCGATATGTTTTAAATGCGCTTCTGTTGCGTCATTTAAGGGCAAAATGGCCCAACAATATATACGAATAAATCACCTTCAAAATGATCATTATTTTGACATAAATAGAACGGAGAAGACTTGATATACACCCCCCCCCCCCCCCCGCCCACAACCGACGGCAGTGTTCCCCCGGCAGCAGCGGTACTGTGCCTGTGGGGCCCACGGTGTCCACGGTGCCCACGGAACTAAGTCGGCGTTTTCGTTACCTCAACGGGCGTGCTGTAGCTGATGGCCGAGTAGCCGCCACGCGTCGCTGGCCTCGCCGTGCCCTGAAGGAGCTACACCAATACTGCAGCCGCTACCCGAGACAGGTGCACCGCTTCCTCCGACAGCCCCTGTTTGATGATTTGATTAAGGCCAGGTGGCAGCGTCGAAGCCGTCTTTATCATTCATCGTCGACAGAAGCCCAGTAGCCACGTGACACCCTTCGATGAAACGCCCCTTCAATTAACTGTGTTTTCATTCTGACGCAATACTGGTTCAACAATTCATTTGCGTATTTAGTTTGTGTTGATCAACAAATACGGAGTCTTGCTGAAGAAAGAATCGACGATGACCATTCTCGGCGAAGGGGCAGTGATTTGGTGAGAAAGAAATATACTGACTCCCGCGGCATTGCCTGGTGTCGCGTGGTCAGCCAGTAAGCCTGTTTAATCGTCTTGGCATCACGTCTCTCGTTGATCAAGTATGAAGCCCTTGCGGTGCTCTAAAGAAAGTTAAATACAAATAGAGGCCTCTGGATGAATTCAAAATAAAACGTATTTCCTGATATATATATATATATATAATCATCATGGCAAATACGATCGAGACGAGTCAAGCGTATCCAAGTGAAAGCTCCTCGGTCGATATGGACAACATTTTCGAACAGCTGAATTAATGAATAGCTGTCATAATTCAGTCAAAATGATTCCAGGTCATTTATTTCGTTGAGTAAGCATGCGACTGGTTGTCCGTTCTGTGAATAAGATTCCCCGAGTAATGTCATATCAGCTGTATTTACCGGTCACAACTGATGAAGTTATATGACTTATTCACGGGCAATCATTTATTACATCACCTGTGAATAGAGGGTTTGTATCCCCATTCTGCCATAACCATTTGCTGTTCATCTAAAATTCAGTTATAGCACGCACAATACTGCCGCTCCGGCAAGGTATATAGTACATCCTTGGTAATTGAATGAACTTAGCCCACATTACGCAGCCGGCAGATGAGCAGCATTAACATTGGATGGGAAGTACGTCGACAGCCGTGACACCTCAAAGGCAGTGTGATAAAATTACACAACACAAGAGGGCATTGCCATCGCTTCGCCTTGTTGAAACGTGCAATTAGCGATTAATTTGACTTTCGGACAAGGTAATATCTATGAATGATGCAGGGGCTCTATTACAGCACCTGTCTTGTGAGATGTAGTCGTGTGGATGCCATCAGACGCTGTCGTGCATCGCGAATGCATTATGTGCGTTACTATATAAAGAGCTGTTAAATGAAATGGAACGGTAACGTACCAACAATCCTTAGGGAAGCGTTTAAATAATTTCCCTTGAAAATGTAAACATTCGTTGTATTCTCGATGATTGTCCAATAACTACTGACCTGTGGTTGCTAGAGTAGGTGACACTCTTCTTGTATTCTAACGACGACATTTCGAATGTCTCCATTATGACAATGACAGTGTCTTCGTTATGACAATGGCAGTGTCTCCTCTCTGGCTACCATTTTCTGGTGTCTCTTCCCTAGTGTATCTTCTCTAGCATCTCTTCCCTTGCATATTTTCTCTTGCGTCTCTCCTCCAGCTTCTTTTATCTAGTACCTGTCCTCTAGCGTCTCTCCTCTGGCTTCTCTTCTCTAGTGCCTGTCCTCTAGCGTCTCTCCTCTGGCTTCTCTTCTCTAGTGCCTGTCCTCTAGCGTCTCTCTTCCGGCTTCTCTTCTCTAGTGCCTGTCCTATAGCGTCTCTCCTCCAGCTACTCTTCTCTAGTGCCTGTCCTCTAGCGTCTCTCTTCCGGCTTCTCTTCTCTAGTGCCTGTCTATAGTGCTCTGTCCACCTATAGGCGTCTCTCCTCGTCTTTCCTCCACCTTCTCTTCTCTGGCGCCCTTTCTCTAGCGTCTTCCTCCACCTTCTCTTCTCTAGCACCTTTCTCTAGCGTCTTCCCCCACCTTCTCTTCTCTAGCGCCTTTCTCTAGCGTCTTTCCTCCACCTTCTCTTCTCTGGCGCCTTTCTCTAGCGTCTTTCCTCCACCTTCTCTTCTCTGGCGCCTTTTCTCTAGCGTCTTTCCTCCACCTTCTCTTCTCTGGCGCCCTTTCTCTAGCGTCTCTCCTCCACCTTCTCTTCTCTGGCGCCTCTCTAGCGTCTTTCCTCCACTTCTCTTCTCTAGCGCCTTCTCTAGCGTCTCTCCTCCACCTTCTCTTCTCTAGCGCCTTTCTCTAGCGTCTTCCCTCCACCTTCTCTTCTCTAGCGCCTTTCTCTAGCGTCTTTCCTCCACCTTCTCTTCTCTAGGCCTTTCTCTAGCGTCTCTTCTCCACACTTCTCTTCTCTGCGCCTTTCTCTAGCGTCTTTCCTCCACCTTCTCTTCTCTGGCGCCTTTCTCTAGCGTCTCTCCTCCACCTTCTCTTCTCTAGCGCCTTTCTCTAGCGTCTTTCCTCCACCTTCTCTTCTCTAGCTTTCTCTAGCGTCTTTCCTCCACCTTCTCTTCTCTAGTGCCTTTATCTAGCGTCTTTCCTCCACCTTCTCTTCTCTAGTGCCTGTCCTCTAGCGTCTCTCCTCCAGCTACTCTTCTCTAGTGCCTGTCCTATAGCGTCTCTCTTCTGGCTTCTCTTCTCTAGTGCCTGTCCTCTAGCGGCTCTCCTCTGGCTTCTCTTCTCTAGTGCCTGTCCTCTAGCGTCTCTCCTCCACCTTCTCTTCTCTGGCGCCTTTTCTCTAGCGTCTTTCCTCCACCTTCTCTTCTCTAGCGCCTTTCTCTAGCGCCTTCCCTCACCTTCTCTTCTCTAGCGCCTTTCTCTAGCATCTTCCCTCCACCCCCTCTTCTCTAGCGCCTTTCTCTAGCGTCTTTCCTCCACCTTCTCTTCTCTAGTGCCTTTCTCTAGCGTCTCTCCTCCACCTTCTCTTCTCTAGCGCCTTTCTCTAGCATCTTTCCTCCACCTTCTCTTCTCTAGCGCCTTTCTCTAGCATCTTTCCTCCACCTTCTCTTTTCTAGTGCCTTTCTCTAGCGTCTCTACTCCTCTTCTCTTCTCTTGTGCCTGTCCTCTAGCGTCTCTCCTCCAGCTACTCTTCTCTAGTGCCTGTCCTCTAGCGTCTCTCCTCCACCTTCTCTTCTCTAGTGCCTGTCCTCTAGCGTCTTTCCTCCACCTTCTCTTCTCTAGCGCCTTTCTCTAGCGTCTTTCCTCCACCTTCTCTTCTCTAGTGCCTTTCTCTGGCGTCTTTCCTCCACCTTCTCTTCTCTAGTGCCCTTTCTCTATCGTCTCTCCTCCACCTTCTCACCTCCAGCCTCTCCTCTCTAGTGCCACTTTTCTAGCGTCTCTTCTTCATCGTATCTTCTCTGGCGTCTCTTTCCTTGTTACTCATCTCAAGCTTCTCTTCTCCACTGCACGTTCTCTCTATTCTTGTTTCTCTCGCATTTTCTAGCGTCACTGGGTCTTTGGCTTCTCTTAGTCTTTATCATGTGGGTCTGTTCAATGTTTCTTTGTGTTTGTTTATTAATTTTACGGCGATTTGGTGCAATTCTTATTCTTTTTCTGCATTTGTATGAAAAAAGCCAGGGTCACCGATAAGACTAAATATTTCGGATATCAATTCAAAAAGTAGTACGGAATCGGTCAATCAAATGTTTGTCACAGCTCATTTTGGATGATATTGCTGAAATATACCTTTAATTCTGACAACATTACCTATAATTTACCAGGATACATGTACACAACACAACATTGCTACTGAGCTGTGGTACTGTTGGAAAGATTATGATTGAAAGGGGATATGGACAAAAGCAGTTATAGAATATCGACATGGGTATCGACAGTTATATAAAATCTAGAATCTTGAAAAATCTAGAATCATAGAGCATCTAGAATCATAGAGCATCTTGACTAAGAGAGCATCGTGCATCATAGAGCATAATGCGTCATAGAGCATAATGCGCCATAGAGCATAATGCGTCATAGAGCTTATCGAATTAGGAAGCTTAAATAATCACTAAATATCGGTAATCAAAGATCATATAGAGAGTAATTT
Organism: Urechis unicinctus; assembly: GCA_034190875.2. NCBI lineage: Eukaryota > Metazoa > Annelida > Polychaeta > Xenopneusta > Urechidae > Urechis > Urechis unicinctus. The sequence continues at coordinate 39,644,756 of CM067344.1, read as the reverse complement.
TCAAGGAGAAGATATTTTGACCCCGGCATCAGGTATTTCACAGTGTTGTCTGATTCTACCCTCTCACTAGTTTTCAATCATGGCTGACGTCACTGATTGACGTTTGGAAGCTAGCCTAAGCATCGGGTAGCGAGCGCCCACGTCCCGGAGTATGTATATTTTCCGGTTTGTATATGTGTCGTTCGTGGAATGAATCTACTAAAATACTTCTTAAAGTTCCGTAACATTAGTTCAGATTGATATCATTAACATATATCCGCCATTTACACACAAATAGTACCTGGTGGCATTCTGCTGAGCAGAGGATGCTGCTCGTACCCACAGGCACTCAAGTCAATGAGAGACCACGTTGCCACTTGACTCGATAGGTAGCGGCACAGAGCAATGCGGTCCCACGCTCGGCCGGTAGATATCGCCTGAATGCGCTTACTTCACGGTTGACGCTTCGACGAAGAATTCTCGCAGTCGGCTCTACGTCACGCTGTCATGTGATATAGATAGTGGCCAATTGTTTAGGGTAAAGTTGTCAATGTCAATGCGCTGCGCGTCGCGGACGACAAACTTTCAAAATGGAACCAATGAACCACTGTCAGGTCCAGATTTCCTCAGTCATAATCTTTGTCTGTTATATGCTATAAAACTTTCGGTTGTGTATTGTCTCCACAACTGCTTTACACGATGTGTGATGTTTGTAAAATGTGGATGAGAGGATATCAAATGTATCTACGAATGTCCCATTCAGGGTGTGATGTCATATGAATCTCATTGAAAGGTCTTATCCCGGGAATCTTATATAGTTGTCATTTTATACCATGAACTGATAAATATAATTTATGATAATCCTTCTATCAGATACTAAGAAGATTAAATTGTTTTGTAGCCTGCTAATGTTTGTCTCTTTCATTAAACAAGTTAATAATCGGACTGCATTCTCATTGAGTTCATGTTTTTTATTAAAGAACCCAGAAATACAACACTTTTGACTTCAAAGAGTATATCAAACATTCCACCATAGACAATATGCAACTAGAGGCGCAGGTAAATAATCATTTAAGGAAAACATCAGTTCACAAGACTTTACACATTCAGTAACAGAAATTGTGAAAATAAATGGAATCAAGCACATCATCGTTGAAGTAGTCCCTGGAAAAAACTTCTTACTTTGCAACCATAGCAGAAATAAAGTCATTGTCATGGGTCACAGGAACAATCTCCATGTTCTTAGAGGTAAAACCACGAGATGACAAAGTCGACGGTTTGTGCAAAATAGCAGGCCCTGAATCTGGTAAAAGTAGTCGTGTTGGATGTTGAGGGTCAGCTGGTTGTTCAGACTGACCAAGTATGGTACAATAGGCGAAACACCACCTTGTGAGCCCCAAACTGATTGACACGAGTCAGTGACTTTGCCATAGGGACCATGTCCGTTTTCATTGTAGCCTGCCAAACTGGTAGGACTTCAGCCTCTTGCATTTTTCCATTTGTCAAGCTATACTACTGGCTTGTTCCAGAGTTTTGTCCCTCACCTCATAAGCTTCAAGCCTGCAAAAAAGATGGCAATACTTCATAAACCACAACTGTATTGACTGGGTTATACATGTGGCCATTACAAGCAGTTTTCTAATAATCCCCATACCCAGGTTTCTGCTTGTATTTAACTAAGTAGAAATGTTGTGGGTCAGGGTAGGAAACACTAACCTGGTGTTCTTGCTATTCATAAAACAACTGCAACAGATTATCATGAAAACAATTAATAGCTTTAGAACAATTAACAAGAAAGGAACAGGGTGATTACATGGAAGGAACTGGGTCAGATTAGTGAGTCATAACAACGTAAACACAAAATATACGGATCAAGAAAACGATTACAACTCACCATTCAATAACTGATTTTTTTCGTCTGCTAAGCTTCGCATTTCGCGTCTTCAGCTCTATTTCTTTTTGGTTAGCACATTATGTAAGTTTCGTTTGATAACAGCAAATATTCTACTTGTGTATATTCGGCGAGGGCACTCTGATAGACTGACCGGGTAATGTTCCATTTGATTATAATAATATAAATAAAGGTTGTTCAGTTGTATTCCTCGAATGTTATTTTCCATAAATGTATTACGTGGTGTTCGGCGATAATAGAGAATTATATGTGTATTGAGTGTTCTTCGTTTTAATATTTCCCCAATTGGCGAAAACAAATCAATAGTTGATTGAAATGATTAATCTTGCTTATCAGCGGGTTCACGGGTGTTATATTTAGTTGGCAGGTTGATAATGAATTATCAGTTAGGCAACGGGACAGTCAAAACGTTGTGCCCTAACAGTAGTATATAGATGTGCTAAATCTACCCCCGTAGATAAGAATAGATAAGAACCAACGCGTGTTCAAAGGTTCATATGTGTGACCATGGACATGTTTGAGCATGTCATCTATAACCTAACTTGAGAGATACGCGATGTGATGATGTAAGGTCAGATGACGAGATGTCTGTGATAAGGATATATAAAATAATCAGGATTATCCTGGCCATGTGTGAGGATATCAGCTATAAGGTAGCTTGAGAGATGGGAGATGCTGTTTAAAGAAGGGCATAGGAATTGTAAGTAGGAAGTCAATGGTTGTCATGAGAGATGGTCAAAATGTGAAAATATCCTTAGTAGATACATATTCAGGATCATCCTAGCCATGATAATTAAGATTTGAGTTCGCCCGACACACAACGAATTGGATCTCACGGGGGGAAGGGCGCCATTACTAAAAATATAATTTCGCCCCCCCCCCAAAAAAAATCCCCACTGTAGAATCGGATTAATTAACATATTAATTTATTTATTTATTGCGTCTATTACTTGCATTTAAGGCCTCTCTCTCTAAGGCCTCTCTGTATCTCTCTCTCTATCTCTCTCTCTATCTATCTCTCTCTCTCTCACTCTCTCTCACTCTCTCTCACTTCTCTCTCTCTATTTCTCTCTCTCACTCTCTCCTGACCCATCCTCCCTCATCCCCCTCACACGCCTGTCCACCCTCTCTCTCTCTCTCTCTCTCTCTCTCTCTCTCTCTCTCTCTCTCTCTCTCTCTCTCTCTCTCTATCTCTCTCTCTCTCTCTCTCACACACACACACACACACACACACACACACACACACACACACACACTCGTTCTCCCTTTCATAGCTCACCCCCCTCACATGCCCTGCCCCCTCTCCTACCCCCTCCACCCCACATAACCTCATCTCTCTCTCTCTCTCTCTCTCTCTCTCTCTCTCTCTCTCTCTCTCTCTCTCTCTCTCTCTCTCTCTCTCTCTCTCTCTCTCTCTCACTCTTCCCTGACCCGTCCTCCCTCATCCACCCTCACATGCCCCTTCTTCCCTCTCCTATTCCGTCCACCCTCACACACCCCGTCCCCGTCCCTGTCTCCCTCCCTCTCTCTCTCTCTCTCTCTCTCTCTCTCTCTCTCTCTCTCTCTCTCTCTCTCTCTCTCTCTCTCTCTCTCTCTCTCTCTCTCTCTCTTTTTCTCTCACACTCGTACTCTCTTCCATACCTCATCCCCCTCACATGCCCCGACCTCCCTCTCCTACCCCCTCCACCCAAACACACCCCATCCTCTCTCCCTGTTTCTCTCCCACACTCACTCACTCTCTCTCACACTCACTCTCTCTCACACTCTCCCCTGACCCATCCTCCCTCATTCCCCTCACATGCCCTGACCCCCCTCTCCTACCCACTCCACCCTCACACACCCCTTCCTCCCCCTCTCTCTCTCACACACAAACCTGATATAAGATTGTGCCCTTGAAATATGGGATGTCACACATTATTAACTGCTGACAACATATCATTAATGTTTAATCCCAGAGGTTCATTCAAACTCGCTGACATAGACTGTTATATTAGTTATTTTAATGACCAGTCCACTAAGAATCGGGTCGTTGGTCTCTGACCTAGGTCATGGGGTCAGGTTTGTTTATGCGCCTTTCAAAATCACGTACATTTCTCACAGTGTAAGGTGTCGGAAACTCCAGGAATCGTTGATGGATGAATGGATGTAGCGTAATTCAACACTTACACCACTGTTACTTACAACAAACCCGTAACTTGTATTAGCTTTAAAAAAACTGCTGTTGTTGTGCGTTAAAGACAACCTCTCTCAAATTCCTGTCTAAATACACACAAGAGCTCCTTCATGGAATCTCCTTAAACCAAAGTTACACACGCAATAAATAAATAAATAAATAAAAAATACATATGATAACAAATCAATCCATGTTTAGATAAATCAATCAGAGCTCCCCATCTCTTTACTTCGGACCAAGGGCC
>CM067344.1:39595448-39635448 GCA_034190875.2 Urechis unicinctus | reverse complement strand
ATTAATATGTAGGGGCTAAACGATAAGCACAGCTCGGCATTTTACTAAATTTGAAATTTATCTGGCTAAGCTTAATATGAAGAACATTAAATCTAACACCGACAGCCAGTCAGGGTATAATTTGCCTGGTTTTGCACCATACATATTTAAACAATAAATGTTAGGCTGTTTGGCTCTATGCCAAGCCAAAAGTAGTAGCCTGACAAACTATAATCTCACTTAGTTTCTATTGTCCCGATTCCGAATCGCGTAAAGCGTCAGTTAAGGCACAATATCCAAAATGTTTTAGCGCACGTGATCTCCATTATGGCTGAAGTGGGTAAATAAACACGATAATAACAGTTTTAAACAGAATTATTGGGTGCGTATGATGTGGGTTGAATCTAATCACTTAGGTGAGCAGCTATTGGCGCCCGAGGTTAAATGACAAAGTTACGCTGAAAATGTAAAAGATCAGTAGTAGAAATAGAGAAATGCTCAGGACCCTTATGCCCATTCATCCTCCCAGGCTTATACCCACAGCAATCCATACGCCATAGGTTGAGTGTCATATTACCTCCCCATCATCTAGAAACAATTTCTCTAATTGGGAAACAAATAAAAAAGATGGAAAATATGTGCTTGATGATGCCCGCATACATCACTTCATCTTTGGTAACATGGCTCATATGAATTCGTTTGGAGAAGATCTGTCCAGACACACACTTTCGTCGTCTTATTTAATGCTATAGACCGTCCAGTGAGTTGCCATGTTGCACATGGAAAGAACATAGTTACAATTGATAACAAACAGCATTTATTGCCATTGCTCTCTATTGTGTTGCTAATAAAGCTCCATGCAAGTAAGCTTTTCATTGTGCAAATGACCTTTCTTTGTTCATTGTTATTAGTTCAAATGTAAATTATGATCTTCTACGCACCCCCACTTGCAGGAAGAACAAGAAGTTGATCAGCCTTGCCTTCATGGGTCACTATATGTATTCCACACCCCCCGCTGTAGCAACCATTGCCGCCCGGGTGTTCATAGGATATATGGTGAAAAAACATAAGGTGTCTGGCAACTATTCTCTATATGCCCATTGCCAACTGAACCCAAGATTCCCTGATAGTCCGGGAGTGATGCTGATTGACCTGATTAGAAAATGGGACGGATTTGTAAGTATTGCTTTATTCAACAATACAGAAATTCACAATTTGTTTACTTAAGAAACCGTGTTTTTATTGTTTGATTACTTTGATAACAGAATGATGCCAACCTGACCAACTGCGAAGGAGTCACTTGACGCTTCTGATCAAGGTGATCTCCAAGGATGGACAATACGAGCTATTGTCATAAGATGTGTAATGATTGTGCTCAGTGAGAACATTTCGTCCTTCATCTTCTAATGAATGCTATTGCTGAATTCCCAGTGTTGAAGCTATTTTACAATGAAGTTATTGGTCTTGGCTGAATATAATTAGGTCTTTGTTAAATCTCTTGGGCTAAAACATTTGAGTTGCTCTATGCACAATGTTCTGGTGTGTATTCTCTTTAAATTTGTATCAAATTTCTAGTAGTACTGCAGGATATATCTTTCTTGTGGGTATGAACAAAACGCAGATAACGGATATTGGAGCGGTTAAACATGTCAAACATAATTTTTTCAGATGGTTTGTGTGCATGCATTTTACATAGTCCTAAAATATGCATGTTTTTATCTATAAGAATCAACTCTGGATTACTTGTTGACACCTGAATATCTATTTCAGTCCATAATATTGCCAACTTGTAATGATTGCATACAAGTTTATAGTTTGGATGTCAGGTAATCATTGAGGAATAAATATACTAATAACTTTCCTATAATTGGATTAATTCATTGGAAATCGAATAGATTATATTAATATCAGTTATTGTTGTATTCAGGCCTACTAATTCAGTTAATTATGAGATGCAAATGATCTGTAAGTAATGATATGAACCTATACAAATATGTGGACATTGCATAAATTTGGGCAGCATTGCTTGTAAAGAGGGTCGTGTTGATATTTTCGCATGTAATACCGAATGAGCCTTTTGAAAATTTGTACAGTGTAGGTATGATATCACGCTTCTTATATGTTTGGACAGTAATTAGGTCATTCACGGTGTGTTTATGACACAATGCCAGTTTCATTTTCTTTTAGAAGCCATATAATGCATAGCTTCGCTTTAGGAAAATGGCATCAACAGCTTGTGGAGTGAAGTTGACAACACCGCTACTGTGCTACAGCAGCAAACCAATTCGCGGTGAGTAGTAATGACCATAAGACAGACAATACTTTGAGGGACACTTCTGATGCCATTCCGGATGTAGTGATGAACTTGATAGAACTACTGGAGCAGACGGTCATACCTCGTTATAGGCTGGCTTTGTTTAGAAGACTGCACACGTGTCACATGCGTGTCACAGACGTGTCACATTGACTGTGCTGTCCAAATACAGAAGACGTGTTAAGGCCAGGTATAGGCTTCCCCCCTTAATTATCAGTACCACATGTCTACACTAGCCCAGAGAAAACTCAGCCCATATGGTGGGGCGTGTGACCCTGATAAGTAGTCCTGGCTGGTACCAATCCCATTGGTCATGACTTCACGTATCCAAGCCCCATGTGGACCCGTTAGGTCAAGACCTGTGTGGAATGGGTCAGCTTTACCTGAATCAATGAGGTGTCAGCAGATCGAGCAGTTTTGAGCAGAACCCAATGCCCGGGACCGCGACATAAGGAGCGACACACATTGGTTCTGGGAGATTTATCTGCCCAAGAGAGGACGTTTTTCTAGTCAAGAGACGAGAATGATCTAGTCACGATATTCTGACCGAGATCCCAGCAAAGCTACAATGTTAAACCTCGATAAAACACCAAGAACTCAACTACTGCACTTGTGTTATTTCTCTGGATAGTCCCCGTTAAAGCAACAACAAGCAGCGAATATTAGAACAACAACGAATGATAAATATAAGTATAATACAGCCAGCATTACGTCGCGCAGCTATCGTTACATCGTGCCTCTTTCATTACATCGCGCAGCCATTTGTACATCTTGCAGTCTTCACTACGTCTCGCAGCCAGCATTACGTCGCACAGCGAGCCTTACGTCGTGTAGCTATCATCACGTCGTGCACCCAGTTTGGCCCGGATTTCGCCCAGACGAGAGGCTTGAATGAAGTCTAGTCAATCTGCTGAGGGTGAAATGCCTTTGGTAATCGCTTGCATATTTCTCACCTTTTTGTTCTTATTCACACATGGAAATTTCCCTCGTTTTCCCATTTATTCCTCCTCTGTAGGCAACAATTAACACATTAGTGAATTTAAACTGTTAACTCATCCTACCTTTTTTCACTTTCTTAAAAATAACGTTTTATCGTACTTCAAACCCCTGCCTTAGCATGACCGTACAACTGGCAACCATACCATCACTGCGCCATGAAAACATTTGCCGGATCACCGCTTGTTGAGAAAAAGGCGAATGAGGCAGAATACTGCACTAGGAGTAACCCCGCCAGTCTGGTTGGAATTTTCTTACTTCATAATCTATTTTCGGCGAATGTCGCTCAGCAGTCACTGAGAACACTATGCAGAATTGGTCTTATGCCAAAGCGGATCTATTGTGTAACTGTAGCGTCCCGCTGGTCGACCTTTTGATACAAAAGCTATGTGTGGAGAAGTTAAGCTGCATGCATGCACATGGAATAATTGTAGACTTTGAACTTGTGTACACTGACGAAATGTTATCTGAATAGGACGCATGGTCTATCAAAGGTACGTATGTGAGTTATGATTTTGTGCAGTTATACGAATCACCGTTAGTATCATTATGGCGATATTAAATTAATCAGTAGTAGAGTAGAGTTATGTCTGTAACTATGACAGGCTATTTTCTTGAATCGAAACAGGCTGCGCTTGATGATTCGTCCATCATGAGCTCTGCAATGTTACGCCACGACTTTGTGGTTGAGACAGAGGGCAGCACTAACTACGCCCGTCTGGCATACCTAATTCTTCAAGAAGGAACTCACCAAATCCGTGTTAACTGTATGAGGAACATCGTAGATGACATGTCATTAACTCAAATACTGGCCATTAAGAAAAACGACATTCAAGCCCTGAAAAAGAAAAAGGTCATCAACGATTTTCATCTTGACATTCTGTACCCGCAAAATAGTCTCGAACCTCGCGTGGAGGATATTGATATGACTTTGTGGATTTTGGTGATACGAAACATCACAAAGGGGAAAAAACCAGATCAATTGGACACGACCCCCCACAGTGAAGGATACGCGATGGCAGCACCAGGCATTGCGTCTTAAAGAAGTGAGAAATCGGTTGTTTCATCTTCCACTTCCTGAGCTGTCGCGGGCAGAATTCAGAGAATTGTGGGATATCGCCACGGGGGCATTAAGTGCATTGGGAACTTCTCATGAAGTCATCAATGACTACTACACAAAAGATCTGGATCCTTTACAGACGAAGACGTACACATTGCAGGTACGGGAGCAAGTGCTGGAGGAATTGTATGGAGTGATGATGAGCGATGGCCAGCGCCGGAAACAGCTGAAAATCATGATTCCTTTGGTTATCTGTGTGACTTTGTTGATCAGTGTTGTTTTTGTCGTCCCATTGGTGATATTCCTACGCGGTGGTGCACCATGCAGCAAGGCCATACAGGGGATCCAGACAGGTAACATTCCACTAGCTATCTTCCTCTTAACTGATAATTTACAGCGCTGCTCCGCTGCGATTGATTACCGTGAATATATCCAAGTAAGTCATGTGTGACTGTTGTCATGTTGGTTAATTATTCTCTAGCAATATATCAAATTGTACCCATTCATCCATTACCTATATTTGTGTGTCCTGACCTTGGCTTGGTTCCATATGTACTGGATTGACTGTTGGCTGATTGCAAAGTTATGCATACAATTAGTAGATGGGTGGATTCGGTCAATATGATATTTTTGTTAAGTAAACATCCAAAGACTCGTATGTTTCATTGAAAATGTTTATATTAAATATTGAATTATAGATCTTGGATGGTTACAATTTCTCCCTCGTGCTGGATGGGGTGCTGAAATGCCGAAGCATCCGTTGGATGATCTGCACACTCCAGTGGACAATGTCGTTATAATGCACACAGCGATGATAACCCAGTGCACTGATATTGAAACCTGTTGTGGGGATGTGAAGAAGGTTCAGCATTACCACATGCACGTGCGAGATCCGTGTAAGTCCCTTCATAACATCGGGTCCACGTTTATCTGTAGGTCGCTACTTTCTGTGATCTTTGTCCATGATGATTTTCAGCATTTGATGATATTGGTTATGACTTTCTTGTTGGTGGAGACGGAGTAATTTATGAGGGGCGTGGCTGGAATAAAGTTAGTGCCGCCATTCCTGGGTGAGTGGATCGGTGTGTTTCTTTGCTGTGTTTATGTGTTAAACGCTCATTTGTGATTAAACACTCATTTAAATAACGGGAAGTGCTGTGTGTGAGCAGTCAGACATGAATGTTAGGACGAAATATCAACTTGCACCCCGCACCATTCCCATTTGTTGTTGGCGATCATAGTTTCACTCCCAACGTGGACCTGATGGGTCAAAGGCCGCGAGGATTGGTCAGGCTTGCCGTCAGCAAGCAGTTGGACAGGTGCAGGCCAGAATATGCGCTAGACATGTCGCGCTGATTAGTTGGGTGTTGTGTGTGTGTGTGTGGGGGGGGGGGGGGGTGCAGTGTAAAGTTGGATAGGACATAAAACGATATCATAACACAACTGACTCTCATTTACTGCAAAGGGTCTATCCGATTTTATTTGCGCGTTACCTGTGCGACCTATCAGGACACAGCTTGTGATTATACGCGACTTATTCCGCCAACCAGATAGCAGACTTCATTTGAACTTAATCAAGGCGTGTTTTATTTTCCTGCATGTAATTTAGCAAATTAGAGGACAATTTTGACTGAGAACTTAGCCTAAATATCTGCTCTTGTCTAAATGCTTGTACTTCATCGAAGAGAATTGTAGAATTAAAATGAATGACGACACATGCAGTTGATAGCAAGACAAGAATGATTATTTATAGCAATATTTTACTCCAGAGGAATAACCCCTCTTTTATTTACATGTCCGTGGTATCATGTAGCTGACTTTGAATATGATGGGTATTCAGTGTATGTGAGTTTACACATCAAACGCTTGCACACTCTACAGCAATTATTATCTAAAACATCGCTTTTCATTGAATGACATATTATAATTGATATTGCCGTTTTTTCCCTGGCCTCCAATCTTGGATTGCGATCTTTGTGAATCCCTGTGAAGCTTATGGTTATTCTGGTGACTTTCAATGCAGGTGGAACAAGAAGATGATTAGCATGGCCTTCATAGGGAACTTCATATACTCCCCACCATCCGCAGTGGCAACCCAAGCAGCCCAGGTGTTCATACACTATATGATAGACAGTCACAAAGTATCCAGCAACTTTTCTCTATATGCTCATTGCCAACTTAACCCAAAATACCCTGATAGTCCGGGAGAAATGCTCGTCAACCTGATGAGAAAGTGGGACGGATTTGTAAGTTTCGTTTTATTTAAAGAACATATGGGGTGCAAAATAACGTTAGAATTCACAAATTGGCTTTCGTGGATACGGTTTATAATGTTGTTATGTTGTTAACAGAATGATGCGAACTTGACCAACTGCAAAGGAGTTGAAAGGCGATGAAACCTTAATGTGTACCGGAATCACAATTAGCTTTAAAAGCTAATGGTCAGCCAACTCGCCATCGCTGTATGTGCAGGGAACTAACCACGTGTTGATGTTGATAGCGCCGCTGTACGCTTATGGCATAATGAACCACCAGAGCTTCAGCTTGGAGCTTGTCAATGACTGTAGACAATGAGAACATTTTGTCGTACATCTTCTGTTAATTGCTCCTGTGGAATTCTCCAATGTTCATGCCATTATATAATGACGTCGTAGGTATTCGTGTTGGCAAAGCATTTTTACAGTCGCCATTCACGTAATATGATCATACTATTCCAGGACTAATGCACTAAATGGCGTATTTTCGCGAATGGTATATATATATATATATATATATATATATATATATATATATATATATATATATATATATATATATATATATATATATATATATATATATATGTAAACATGTTTATATATAGATTTATATAGATTTGTGTACATATATGAATATATATATATGTACGTATATATATATATATATATATCATATATATATATATATATATATATATATATATATATGTACCCAAAAATAGTGGCATGAATATATATATATATATATATATATATATATATATATATATATATATATATATATATATATATATATATATATATATATATATATATATATATATATATATACAGCATTCGTTCTGTCGGTCAGTCCGGACTGTGGGTTTGTTTATTACCATTTGTTTGATATGCAATATGTCGCAACTTCAAACATTTTACTAGTTGTTTTTTTAAATGGTCGGTAGCAATGATGCGCAGAATATGGAGCTATTGTTTTGACCTCAAGGCAAAGTCAAAGTCATTGAAATTTTTAAAATCTTGAACCCTTAAGATCTTCGTGGATAAGGGTCCAATTGTCACACATTTTATATCGTTTTGTAGCTTAATTAAATTGCATTCTTCTTCTATGCATTTCTTGTTGTAAAAAATAACTGTTTTCTCAAGCACCCCTGGTCGAACAATCGAGGTTCCCAGTGACAGTTTAAGTCGCATCCTAATATCTGTCACTTCCCTTTTTGAAAGCATCCAAATTTTTCAATGCTTAATATCTCCGTGCAGAATAATTCGACTTTAAAACAGCTTATATATTCTGAAAATGTAATATAATAGTAAACGTTTTGGGGATATAAGTAATTGTAAATAATGCATTGCTGAAAAAATTCTAGCAGGTCGACAACTTCTGGTGGCCAAAATTTTTAAACTTATTAATTTCGCAATTTGTTAAATAATTATTGTCCGATTGTCAACAAATTAACATTTTCTGAACGCTGAATAAATCACCAAACTTTTATAATTGACTTGTTCTATCAAAATATTCGTCGTTTCAAAGCGCGTTGAGTCGGGGGGTGGGGGGGGGGAGGATTCGACATTTACCCTCAAATTTTCAACGGCTTATAAAATCGCAAATATCGGTCCAATGGTCCTAAAAATTAAGCCAGTTTTCATGGACAGCGCAAATATTATCCCATTATTTGAAGGATATCACTTACGCTTACGAAGGAATAAAATTTTAACCGGGACAAGGTGATTAAAAAGAAAACGGTCATTATGATGATGATGATGACGATTGAAAAATTTCATTCCAGTTTGCCATATGACGGGTTTTATGAGTTGAATGATGATGGAGTACTAAATAATAACTTCTCTGTGCCATTTACAGAATCCTCTCTGAATTGTTGACGGTTTCATATCATTTAATTTTCCTGATCGTGGTTATGATGGTATCATCAGATGCACTCTTAACTCTGGGTGCCGATGAAAATGTTGCGCCGTTATTCGTGGGGAACTTTGACGATCAGCTTAAACGTGATCGGGCTGGACTCTGCGCCAAGTAAAACCGGGGATAACGATAGTTGTGTTGACCAGCTGGAAAGTGGTCAAACCGCGAATTCTCCACCAATTATGACCAACTGGTCTCCGGTGTTTGGGTCGGGATGGTGATGAGCGACGAGAACGATTAGTTTGGTTGGTCGCCGACGTGATTGTAGGTAGCTGAGGGTTGAAGTCCTGCTAGAAATACCCGAGACTTTATACGAATTTCTATTTTCTTTATTCGTCTCTGCTGACTGGCACGTTCGGGTTCTTGTTCGGTTTCTTATTGTCGGATGAATATGTCTGATTGTGAAAATCTGCTATATTTGTGTGTCTGATGATGTCGTATTTATAGTGAAAGATGCGGATGGCTTGATGTGGTGACATCATTGTCACCATCATCATCATCGTCATCACCATCTACCTTGCCCTTTGGAGCATCATCATAATAATCATATGGTCTATGTACTGGCTACAATCATCATTACTGTGTTGATAATGATGATAAATATGATGACAATGATGCTAGTAATAATGAATCACGATGTCGATTTGAAATATAACTGTTGATATGATGATTACTATGTCATAACTAGGAGTTGATAATGAATATAATGTTCAGTATTACAAAACCGCAATGCCTACAACAACCCAACTTCAGCGTCAAACTTTTGACTGATTCAACAGATCTAACATGATGATGGTTATTACAATAACCCTGAGAATTATTTACATTGACATCTTTAAAAAAATGCGATGACTAAAAAAACAGAAAGCATTGATTCGATAATCATAAAAACTGGGTCACTTTTCGCCTTACCGTAAAATTGTGTTAATGAGGAAATAATAGCGAAATTAAAATCGAAAATTAAATTCATCGTTGATGGTTGTATCGCAGGAATGTTTCCAAGCAAGGGTACCTCATTTTATTTCAATAAATAGCGTCCAAATAAATTACGTCCAAATATATTTCTCAATCACTTATGCCACCCTGACACTTGCACGAATTTTGAAAATTTCAAAATTCTCTCTACGACATGGCACGCACCCCCGCACCCTTCACATACTCCTCACGCTCGTTCACGAAGACTTTACTCATTGGCACGACACATTGCGTGGCATTGCGGGAACAACATTCGTGCAAGTGTCAGGGTGGCATCAGGGTGGCATTACTCCAGTTCACTGGGCAGGCGTTATGATTTTAGACAGTTCTCATGGACTTTAGGTTATCATAATGATTTTTTCTGCCACAGCTAATTATGGAAATGAATTGAATTTTGACAATGACAAATTGTGAATGATTACGTTGATAGCAATAATAATGCAGACGTAGATTATGATAATGAAAATCAATGTGATACTAATTAAGATTTGGTGACTATAGAATTCTGAAGATAACACTTCGTTTCTCAGACGATAATGGTCGTATCGTAACATTATTTTCACTTGAATAAAGCCCACCCAATTATAATCACATCACGGGATTCTTGTTAACTTCGCGAAATTGCATTCGCCAAGTTATATTGGTCAGTTGCGTTTGTTGCAATGTGTGTGGGAAGTTTGATATCAAATTTTGCTACGTGGTACAAGGCCACATTTTGACAAAATTGTTCCTAAATTATTTTTTTTAATGGTCGGGAGCAATAATGCGCAGAACTCAGAGGTATTGATATTACCTTGACCACGAAGTAAGATGAAAATGTGGAATCCCGTATATTTCCATGGATAATATGTTGCCTAGGTCGTATCCTAAAATTAATGGAAGTCGATGGTGTCACTTTAGGTTACGAAAGCATCATTTTTTTTAAAAAATGGCACAAGTTCAATGTTATAATATATCTGTGTATAATAATTCGATTATAAACCAGTAATGTAATAGTAAACTTTTATTGTATATGTATTGATGTAAATAATGCGTCGTCAAAAAATGATTTCTGGTAGCCAAAATCTCTAAACTTTTTATTTTTGCAATTAATTTACAAATTATCGTCCGATTGTAAAGAAAGCATTCCTGAAAGCTGAATGAAATATCAAAGTCTTATAATGGACATGTTCTATCAAAATATTCGTCGTTTTCAAAGCGCGTTGAGTTGGCAAAAAAATTCCACATGGACATTTTTCGTTAAAATTTCGATCGCTTATAAAATCGTCAATATCGGTCCGATGGTCATACAAATTAAACCATATGTTGTTATGACTTATGGACACACGCGAATCTAATCCTCAAATTTGATAGATATCGATGTGTTCACTTCCGGTTACAACTAATCAAAGTTAAAACGGGACTAAAAAGTAACATCTAAAGTAAAATAGAACCTGACGTTGGTCTTTTGGGCTACCCATTTGACTGCGAGGGACCTTCCTCACGACAAGCAAATCAAGGTGGGGCCACTTTTTAAAGTTATGCGTAATTCTGTGATTAATTACATGAATGTTGGAGAGTAACCTCACGATGTCAGAGTTGCTGTGTCCGTGCCAAACAGCGCTGGTTCCTGCGAACCCAAGTGTTCGTGCGGACACCAATGTCAGATGTCAACAAAACTGATCGCTTCGACCGCTGTTCTTGTGAACAGGAAAGGACACTGTACACCAGTCACAACAATCGTCATACTTCGATGAAACTGCGCTGATCTAATATACTTGCGGAAACGGAATTGAAAGTCTCTTGATAGTTGAACTCAAGAATAACTGTATATAGTCAGACCATACATACTGAATTATATTACTTGTTTTGGGGAATTTTTCTCGTAGAATTTGTAGTGCACATTTGGAGTCATGTGGACTTGGTGTGTTTGCTCGGCGATCGTTTTCTTGTCATTAGCCGGTAAGTTGACTTTGGTGGCCATTTTATCAGCTTGATATTGACATTTTATCAGCTAGGTATCAAGAATCTGCCCCCGCGATTCTGTCAATTAACGATGTTATCAGGGGAACAAAGGACTATGAAGTAATTGTAAAATTAATTGATACAGAGAGGGGGTGGATATGTGGGTTGGGGTGGGAAATAGCCCGGTTGACAGGTGGGAAACTGCTTTCCTTGACTGTAGATAATGGTAAATGCCAGGCTCTAAATAAAACCAGTCCAATTTGTCGTTATTGGTTGCACTTGAACCCTAGTCTACTCAGACGTTCTGTAGGGCTAGGTTGCACTATCATGACTATGCGTCTGTGGCATGCAAGTTGCAACCCATTTGACTTGTTATCATAATTGTCTGTAATGGCTTTGATATGTAATATTATGAATATTATGACATGGGCTTGAACTTGTGAGTGACCAGTTGATGGTCTGTGTAACCTGGACTCCCTGCTTAATCATCTGGAAATGTTCATTTCACAAAACTCTCTCTTTAATATGCACTGGTAGTCCCACAGTCATGTGGTAACTGCTAGCATTGGGGAATGCTTTCATCACTCCATGAGCTTACAATACGTTATTGCCTGAACAGAGTTTCTAAGTGGCCATGAATTGTGGATGATAATGGATGTTGGAGGGAGGGTTGGTTCCACCAGAATTTTCATCAATGAAACTGTCCAAGTTTCCAATAAGACCTGGCAACCTCTAGCTATTACCGATAGTGGATTTCTGTTGAGGAAGAAGTAGATGGGAGAGGGAAATAGACGTGTGTGAGGAGGTAAGGGGAGGAGGTGGAGTTGGTGGGTGGAGTTGAGATTGAAGTAAAGTGGGTGGGTCTGGGAGACGAAAAGGGTAGAAAAAAAATAAGAGGAGTAAGAAAAGTAAAGACAGAAAGAGTGGGCAAGAGAAAGAGAGAGAGGTAGCTAGAGAGAGACGAATGAGATAGAAGAGAGGTACAGAGAGGAAGGGATGGAATGTGACATGGCCATATATGACTCATTTCCCTTTCACTTGCTCTTCCATGTTGGTTTAATATAAACCCTTCATAGTTACATTTATTTGGTGTGAGGCATGATTTCTCTAATGCTCGGTCATGCTTTGACTTGCAGCTCATGGACAAGACTACTATGAGGAGGAGGAGGGACCAGCGTACTGTCCGGAAAACAAAACAGATGCAGTAATGGGGCCGGGATATCAATGCATCCAGAACCTTATGCAGCTGGCCAATGGATTCCCATACACTCTGTACTATCCAACATTCTGGTCGACATACTGCGGGTCAGATGATCACACACTCTTTTCTATTCTCACATTTTGTTGATGGGCCTTTCCTCGTTAGTATGAGTATTCTGCATGTCTTGATCAATTCTATTTAGGTGTATTTATTTATTCAAATTTGATTGTCTACTGGGATTCCCAATTAGATTTTGTCATCTTCATATCTGTATTTAGTGAACAAAAGTTGGTCTTGAGTCACGTTCTGTGCAGGGAGTCCACAAGTCACAGAAACTTCATGGAAGAGCCAAATGCCTTCCAGGTTATGGAAAAGTCCATTTTGGACCATTGCCGTTAGTCAAGGAAAATAAATTATTTTGGGAAAAGTCAGGGAATTTGCTAGTAAATTTGTTAAAGGGTGGTTTCCCATTCGACAACAGAAAATGAACGCGAATGTGTAGGTTTCATTTAGTGAGAGGCGCATCCTGTCATCTCTATGGCACTGGCAAGGGGTCAGATGGAAGGAAGCATTTTCAGTATAGTAGTCATAAGATTTGTTCAGGGCCAGGTTATGAAAATTCTAATTTTTGTCAAGGAATTTTGTTCTCATCAAGTAGTGGACACCCTGCCAGACATATGTGAAGTTTTACAGGACCCGTCGGACATCCAGTAAACTTTTCTCTGGTCCGATAAAAAATGTGATTGTTCACTGGTCCTTGGTCCAGTATTAATTTCTAACATAATATACATGCCAGTACCCCATAAAAAAAAAAATATAAACCCAAGAATTTGCCGTTTCACATTTCTTTCGTTTTTCCCCAATATTTATAATTTTAGCTAGATCGTTAACCAGACGACGTGACTTCGGGTGATTCCGTGGTGGCTGGAAACTTCCTAATAGATTTCGCTAAGATCTTTAAAAGCAAAGCATGGCCATATATGTTTGTCAAAACTTCGGTCCAGTAAAAAAAATCTCGATCCAATAACTTTTTAAAACTTTACTGGAACGCAATCCGGTAAAGTTTGAAATTCCTTCACAATGTCTGCCCTGCTGTGATAAGTGATGGCTGTTAGTATCTCAACAGTTACATCCTATGTATGCTGGTGCCTGTTACAATCATGGATATTTTTGGGTGAAAGGCCTCCAGAGGGGGTAACCTGCCTCTTGTACTGGCTAGTATGCTTTTAGTATACACAGATGAACTAGTTGTTACTGGCTTAAAACACAGATGTCTTTAAATATGAATATAAAGATTACTAAACAATCTCTGATTTTGTGTGTTTCCCTCTGGTAGTTCTCAGTACGGATTAGAAGGGTGTGTAACGGAGATGTTTAAAGGCTGTCCTGGTGACTATGCAGGGGCAGTAACCACGTTGTCACGCAAGCGCATCTGGCAAGAGTTTAATGATATTGGTTTTTTTCCAACAAGAGGATCGTGCAATGGAACAGGGGGAATCAATAAAACTCTGTCTATAAGTATGTCAAACAAAAGTTTTATAAATTTATGTTATGTATCTTTGTTAATCATTGTTTTGGTCATAATCCTCAATGTTATTTTAATCATTATCATTCATTGAAGTGATTGTCATCATCATCATCATCATCATTATCATCATCTTCAAATGTCCCAATGTGTTTAAAGCTACAATAAACTCCTAGCATCATGTGTGTCAGAGTGTATCAAATTAAACTATATAAAACTTTGATATTATGTATGACGTATGTTTGACAGTATCCTGTTTGGCTGTATATACTGTGTATACTGATTGCTCCTGTGTCAGAGTACGAGGAGCCCAGCTCGCTGTGTGTGGAGGCGGTGTACACCAGTCTATCTGTGTGTATCGAGGAATGGATGGATGGGGTTAGTTATGTCGTAGAGGATGGTCAATTAAAGAGGACGCCTTCCAATGATACCGAGAGGTAACCAACTACTGCAATCTCGCACTATGAACTTCAATTCAGACTGTATGTATTGTTGCCTGGTTTGGACAGAAGGTATATGTCAAGTTTGTGATGGTATTCCAAGGGCACCCTCAATCATCACCGTTGTGATAGAATCATAATATGTTAAAATTGATGGTAAACATGGATGTATCATTCCATTGTATTTTTGGCCTTTTGGATTAATTTATATGCTATAAACCTTGTCTGAATTCATCTTCTACTGTTGTTCCAGCCTTGCTCTGACGTTGTATCGCTGCGGCATGGGCAGTATAAGCCCTAAATGCATTAACAGGCCCACTCATGTCCTAGCCAAATTCCTCATGGACCAAACAATACCTCGACATATGCGTATCAAACTTCAGAATTCTGACTTCAGGAACAACTTGCTTTCAGAGGTGAGAATGTCAAATATTTTCTTCCTTGTTATATTTGATTATCTGACAAATTGGTTCATATTTTCATTGGGAAGATCAATATTTTCTCTCGTTGCATTTTGCTAAATGCATTTTTGCAACATGAGTGTTGTTGTGGTTTGCAGCAAATTTTCACGACACAACGTTATACAGTGGGGGTGTTTGGAAGTCACGTTCAGTCATATGATTTATTGAAACTGGTGGCCTGCAATGTGACAGGCAACAATGCCTATATTGTCAATACATTCTTTGCTATCAATGCTACAGCCACTCCAGTGAAGGACAAGATATCTGCCCTAACAACGGTAGTCGAACAGTCTCACTTTGCACATATTGTTGCTATAATACCTCCATGATTCAGTGTAAAGATGCTGTATAAGTATGTTCCCATACTTAATGGCTGTTGCTGATGATGCTTTTCTCGTTTTACCAGTTGAATATCAGGTTTTTCAACAAAGATGGACTGGGCGTGTTGTCTTATTATGCTATTAATGGGCAACTGCCTGTCACATTTAGAAATGGAGCAACCACTGGAATGGCAGGTAATTCAAGCCACATTGTTAATGATTAAAAACTTGTCCAACTGGCATTACCATTTACGCATTAGTTACAGCTGTGCTGTCTTGACTGTTGCTGTAACAGAAGATGCTGAAGTGACACTGACTGCGGAGGCTGACACGAATGTGACGCTGCGTATGGACAGTATGGCCGTGGTGATTTCTATCACCAGTTGGCGCTCATATTTCTCAGTCGCTCTAAGAATGGGCGAGTCCATGTTTGAGAAATCGTTTGGTTTGCTGGTGGAGGGTTGTGAGCCTGTAGAGCTTGGCAACACCGCTGGTGAGTGTAACATACACATCTTGCTCTCATCAATTATGGTAGTCCAAATCAAAGCCTTTGTCATATCCTTTGGCTTGCTCACAGCAATGGGGGTTCAAAATCTGTTGTGAATAGCTAGTTTGTACCTGTAAGTGATAGCACTATGAGGGGGCTTTGTTGGTGTCTCTTTTGCTGTACAAGGCCTCACCTGCCAGAACCAGCTTTAAATAGAATCAACAACAACAACAACCCATCTCTTATGTCAGAATATAGTTTTTAAAAGCTACAATTAGCATGAATGTTCCGTTGTTCATCAGATGTGGCTTGCTGAAGCCATGCTGGTGATCACAGCCCTGTGCTGCTGTGTGTGCCAAGGCATCTTTATCCTCTCTATACATGAACCCCACACTTAATTCTTTTTATCTCTCACAACATCACCTCGTTGTTGAAAGTGACGTTAAACTCTAATATTACCATTACCTATCATTCTCTTTGCACTGGCGAATACAGTGGAATGCTAGGGTTAATGCCTTGATCAGGAGTCACACTAGAAGAGCTGGCTGTGTGATAGCAAGTGAATAATCATATTTTCTCCGTTTGTGTTAAGCTGTGACAGCACCCCTGCAGGATTCATGCTTTTCCGTCTGTGGGACTGTTAACAACACAGGCGACTTTCAGTACTCTGACGTATGTCAGTATGACTGCATCACTGTGGACTCTGAGGTAGGTTGATGGAATTTTTACCTGCTCTGATCACAGTATATTCATTTAATTTAAATCTTCAGGGTATAATTTGTATTGTATATATTTGAATTTCTTGTATTGAATATCTTACAATGCCTGGTGTATCCCACATAAGAGATTGTGTACTGGAACTAAAACTGGACTTTATTAACTTTTATTATTGACTTTTGGTAGGTGGTATAACTCGGAGCATGCATGATAATACTTTTTACAAGGTTAATGAAAATTTGTGGTCTGTATAAAATGCCTGTGACCAATCCCCCTTTCTGTTGCAGTTCACGTCGATCACAAAAAACTTTGTATCCATGGTGTCAGATTTGAGCTATGCAGATAATACGTATTCACTGACAGAACCTTTGTACCGTAATGGTGCAGCATCCTCAGTAGCTTCAATGGTTGCCAGCGTTATGGTAGCCATTTTGATTTTGGTGTATTGATACATAGACTTTGAGGTCCACTTCACTGCCACAAACAACATGCCCAGTTAGAAGTGTGTGATTGCACTCGAGATTAATTGCGTTTCACAGAAATAAACGTCTTGTTTATGACGAGCGAATCTTTGGAAGTATAGTCACAATGATGTAAAACAGAAGCATGACAAATGCTTATTCATGACATTATGAATCGGGTTAACGCTTATTTTACAAATGATTTTTACCTAGTTATCTTGATATATACGAATATATATACATATATTAGCACTGTATTGGTGAGTATAATGTGTCTCTCTGTTGAGTTCCTTGTCATGATTGTCTCTATCCTACCTGCCTTGTCATGATGTCTCTTTGCTGAGTTCCTTGTCATAATGATGTCTCCCTGCTGAGTGCCTTGTCATGATGATGTCTCTTTGCTGAGTTCCTTGTGATGATAATGTCTCTTTGCTGAGTTCCTTGTCATAATGATGTCTCCCTGCTGAGTGCCTTGTCATGATAATGTCTCTCTGCTGAGTGCCTTGTTAGTATCATGTTTCTACAGGTGCCTTGCTATAGATCTCCCATCAATGACAAGTTTTAATGGTTAGTGTACACAACACCTGTTTTGTCTTGTGGGATAGCTTTTATAGAGATCATTTTATTCAATGATGATGATAGATATTATATTTTTATTTTAGTTTCATGCGAAATAAATGTCTGCTCACTAGGTTTTTGATCATGTGACAGTTTGATACCTTATTATGAGTATCTGCCATTAAGATAGCTTGTGAACCTTGGCCCTATGAATCAGCAGCATACTGTACCAATAGGCGTGGCTCTGGATTTTTAATGGACTGATTTGTTTACACTGTTAATCTACAGGGAACAGATTATCAAGCTGTAATTGGAATGATTACATTGTTAAAAGGGAGCATGTGTCGCATGGTGAAGTGTGGTGTAGAGATTGACATGACACATGATAATTAAGTCAGAGTGGAATTCTAGGTGTAGGATTTAGAAGAACTTTATTAGTTGACTTGATATTTAAGATGGTGCTTTGCCTAAATGCTGGTGGGAGATGTGTCGAAGCCAGGATGGAACTGATTTTAAAATGTATAAGTGATACCCTCAATGACTTAGGGACTCTATCCCAATTCTCACGGGACATGCAGTAGCCTGGTCGGTGAGGGTTGGGGAGGATGGGCATGTGGCTCTAAAGATAGAGTATGTATGAGGAGAGCGAGGATGTGACACGTAGGTCACTCATGGATCTGGGAAGCTGGAGTTTATAATTAATATCAGCTGTATGGGGTTACTCCATCAAACTGATGACTGAGGGGATACGTTATGATGATGGATGGGTTTATTGTCAATTTGGTACTAAACATATCCCTCTCGTTTTAAGTGGATGAATATCCACCAAAGCAACTAGTTCTTTTTGTAGGAGAAAAATAAAATCATGGGGATTTTCTAAACTTAGGGTCGGGTGCCACAGGAATGACCGTGTTGTGAGTTGAAATGTTAAATACACATTCCATCAGAAGTCAAACCGGTAATATAAATGTATAACTCAGACGTCTTGTAGGGCTAGGTTATCTGGTTATGGTTACAATTCGAGCTTCATGTTAATAAAATCTATACCACACAGACTTGCTGAAAGGCGAATCAAATTTCCGAATGCCAATGTTGACTGCCTAATTCCATATTCGCATGTGATTTGGGGATTTTATGGATTGACCATTGAGGGGAAGTCCAGGCTCTAATCTAAATACATTTATACAGATACATATTGGAAAAAGTCCCCACTTCTACCCAGCATGTTGGCCCCCACTTCTGGCCAGCATCTACCCAGCATGTTGGCCCAGCATATTGGCCCCCTCTTCTACCCGTTATGATGGCCCCCTCTTCTATCCGTTATGATGGCCCCCACTTCTACCCAGCATCTACCCAGCATGTTGGCCCCCAGCATATTGGCCCCCCTTCACCCGTTATGTTGGCCCCCTCTTCTATCCGTTATGATGGCCCCCACTTCTACCCAGCATCTACCCGTTATGTTGGCCCCTCTCCCGTTATGTTGGGCCCCCACTTCTACCCGTTATGATGGCCCCCTCTTCTACCCGCTATGATGGCCCCCACTTCTACCCGTTATGTTGGCCCCCACTTCTACCCAGCGTGTTGATCCCTACTTCTACCGTTATGATGGCCTC
Source organism: Urechis unicinctus (assembly GCA_034190875.2). Taxonomy (NCBI): domain Eukaryota; kingdom Metazoa; phylum Annelida; class Polychaeta; order Xenopneusta; family Urechidae; genus Urechis; species Urechis unicinctus. The sequence continues at coordinate 39,616,218 of CM067344.1, read as the reverse complement.
CTCTTCTACCCGTTATGATGGTGATATCAACTCCTTGTTAGACAACAGCCTTTCATTTTATTTTCTTCTCCCGAATTCACATCAATGACTGATATCAGATTAAAACTCTTTACTTTATTGTTATTAAAAATGATAGAAACATTGGTGTTTCACTAATTCTCCAAATGAACCACCTGCTTATAATTAGAAGTAGTAACATCCACTCAATATCTCCTTATTGCTACATCCCATTCATAAATGCTCTCAATATATCATGTTACTATTCAAATGCACAGAATTACATTATCTTCAGATATCTTTATTCAGATGACATGACCACTGGCAGAGTATGTAGCAGATCTTTCACAATGTCATGGTGCAAGTGTTCATGACATATATAGCTATGAAGAAAACCAATATGAAATATTGCACATTAGTAGGGGCACCTCAGACCCTTTGTGTTATAACTTGGTGCATATAAACACAGTTGCTATACCCTAATGTGTCAGTATAACCACACACTGGAATAACCACTTGTTGATATAACCATATGAAGGAATAACCACATGGCACAGTATGAAACCAACATAAGCACGAATGCATAACCACTCCATAATATTACCACACCACAGTTTAATCAGAACATGGTCCTTATGCATCCAGGTCATACACCCATGACGTTAGCAAGTATCAACAATCTCACTAACCAATAAATGACATGGAATTAAAACAAGCTCATGGCACATATCTCCATGGAGTCTACAAACACGTTGATGTCATGGATTCAAAGCACTAATCCAAATTTGATAACATTCAGGAAGCATGAAAAATCAAACGGCCAAAATACCACTATCTTACTTAGATGGAGTGTTCATCCTATCAAACACGCATTGTGTGAGTGCATAGAAAAACAGTGCACGTCTATCAGGGATAAATGTTTCTGGTGTCAGACGCGTGTACAAGAAATACTTGAAAGTCACCAAGTCATAGAACGTTGTCGTGAACAGCTTTGTGAAGGGTAACTAAGAGTAGCATTCAGACAAAGCAAGTTAAATGGGCTCTGTTGAATTGGTCACTTGTATGGAGACAAGCACAACCACAAAAATGAGCTAAATTGATGGCATGCAAGCTGAGACATCAAGTTCCTGGAAAGGTGATAATAAATAGCAGGCAGCGCATCGTGCGATGTATGACAGGCTGACCAGCCAAGCGAGGCAGGCTTGGTAAGGGGAATGTGCAACTACTAGGGAATGGGCGTTTAATAGAACCAACACAGTAATTAAAAAAATTATCATTAATTGTCATAGGAACACAGCAAAACAATGGGATACAGAAACTTTCATGATAATACACAGATTTTATGATGGAAATAGTTGGCCCCTGTATATAATAAGTGCCTACAAAACATAACACCTTTGAATATTTTAAAATTTTTTTCTTAAGAGCTGATCAAATGGAACCCTTTTCATCAGTAAATAATTAATGGTTCAAATGATATGTTTGAGATCAAACAATACACGATCTGACTGTCATGACCTTAATCACAGGTTAAGACTAAGTAATAAGACCTTAAAATGTGTCGGGTACCCTCTCTGCACCTTAACTTGTCCCATGGAATGTGATAGAGAAGAAATATGGTACACCAGTAGTGTACACAATGACAATACATCAATAGAGTAATTTCACAACATCACCAATCATCACATCACATGACAATACCTTGTATTTGTATCATATGTACATATTAAAGGCAATTTCACCAATATACAGTAGTCTGCACTGAGAGAAACGAGAGACAAGAATGCATCGCAGCAATAAGACAACTATGGTACAGACAAGCAGGCCAACACATGCGGCACATCACCTTCCACCTTTCTAACGTCTACCTACGAATCATCATCTCCTGGTTCAAGCGGGCATGGCCCTTGACCTTGACTCTGACCTTAGGAGATGACCTTGACCTTTCTTGACCTGCTCTGTCTGTACCTGCGTGCCGTCACCGCTCCACGTCGCATTCAGCCGAGGGATCGTGGTCGCCTCCCAACAGCGTCTGACTCTCAACAGCATCTTGGTTACCATGGTTACCAATGTCAGAATCCCACTCATAATCATTAGAGAAGCTATCTTGCTTTTCCTTTAGGGTCAGCATTGGTTTCACAGTAAGTTCAGTGAGGTTGTTTTCATCCACCGGGAAGCGTTTCTTTTTCTCCTTAGGAACAGGAGTCATACCTGAAAAGGCAGAAATGAATACTACGTGAGGATTGCCAGGAGTTATCATGACTTCAATGGAGTTACTTAATATAGCATGTGTGCAATATGGCTCAGCATCTAATGGAGTGACCTGCTTCATGCTCCCATTCAAGGTCCAGGGAGGATGCTTCTGTGCGCGAGCGGTCTTCTTTACTGCTGGCTTCACTGGCTGCGTCTATGGCAACTGGCAACATAATCCACCAGTGATAGAGTCAACGGTATAAAGTCAAAGGTCAAATACTGCTTTCAGCCTTTCTCCATAGGTCATGGAGATTGTGAAAATGAGAACTAATATATGATTGAATTCTGTCATGTACACAGCATCAATGGATTGATTGACAGGATAGCGCCTGTGTCCCTCTATGCATAGCCCAGCAACAGAGATGACCTATAACAGCGCAATGAGAGACATTTTACCAGCCTGTTGCTTTGGAAGTGATTGATAGACATACCTTGAGCAGGTAAGGCCCGCGTCCTGGCTGCCAGTGATCTTGCTTTGACGCTCTCCAGGAACATCTCAAAGTCATCCTCACCCCCAGCCCTGCGTAAACAAACATCATAAACAAATGATTAATAGTTCACTACACAAAAATGTCTGTGCTGCACACTTATCATACATTTCATGGCCACTTTGCAGTCATATCTTACAATTTTTTTGCATTAATGTGCTTTAAGTGCAGTCTTCCAAAACAGCTAACTCACACTTCCCAGTCGCTCTCATCATCTCCTAGCCAGGCTTTGGGTCCCTTCTTCACGAGCCCAGCTTCTTTGATGGCCTTCTCCTTGACGCGCTGTATCTTGGCCACGCGGGCAGCTTCTCGCTTGGCTTCATAGTATGCCTCCTCTTCTTGACGCAGCTCTTCTTCCTGATGTACCAACTTCACAGGACACAGTGGAGGTTGTTATGATGTGGGACCGAGAAGGGCGGAATGTGGTCATGACACAGAACTTAGGACGTAGAACAATGTCAGGACATCAAAAGCACATAGAACATGAAACGATGTTAGGACATCATCAGCACATAGAACATGAAACTGTGTCAGGAAGTCATCAGCACATAGAACATGAAATGATGTCAGGACATCATCAGCACATAGAACATGAAATGATGTCAGGACATCATCAGCACATAGAACATGAAACAATGTCAGGACATGTCACATCAGTAGGAGGTCCTAAGAAATGTTAGGACATTGGAAATATGCATAAGACAAAGTAGAAGAATATACAGAAAACAGTTATCAGTCATAAGCATGGCTGTAGACATAGAAAAAGCCATGACTTGACAAGTACAGATAATTTGACTGAGCACATCAGCTATCACAGAAGACAATTCAGCAAAATATGTTTTATAAACTACAATATGACAAAAAGAGGGCACAATAACAAAATATATGCAATACATCCAGCAGTTGGCCACAGCACTGATGGCAGGGTGTAAAGGGGCATTAATGTAGGCTGGTGGTGGTTGTGGCAGGGTGTATATGGGCATTAATGTAGGCTGGTGGAAGTGGCAGGGTCTATAGGAGCATTAGTTTAGGCTGGTGGAAGTGGCAGGGTGTGTAGGACCATAATGTAGGCTGGAAGAAGTAGCAGGGTGTGTAGGAGCACTAATGTAGGCTGGAAGAAGTGGCAGGGTGTGTAGGAGCAATAATGTAGGCTGGTGGAAGTGGCAGGGTGTGTAGGACCATAATGTAGGCTGGTGGAAGTGGCAGGGTGTGTAGGAGCAATAATGTAGGCTGGTAGAAGTGGCAGGGTGTGTAGGAGCACTAATGTAGGCTGGAAGAAGTAGCAGGGTGTGTAGGAGCAATAATGGAGGCTGGTAGAAGTGGCAGGGTGTGTAGGACCATAATGTAGGCTGGTAGAAGTGGCAGGGTGTGTAGGACCATAATGTAGGCTGGAGGAAGTGGCAGGGTATGTAGGAGCACTAATGAAGGCTGGAAGAAATGGCAAGGTGTGTAGGAGCAATAATGTAGGCTGGTGGAAGTGGCAGGGTGTGTAGGACCATAATGTAGGCTGGTAGAAGTGGCAGGGTGTGTAGGACCATAATGTAGGCTGGAAGAAATGGCAGGGTGTGTAGGAGCACTAATGTAGGCTGGAAGAAGTGGCAGGGTGTGTAGGACCACAATGTAGGCTGGAGGAAATGGCAGGGTGTGTAGGAGCACTAATGTAGGCTGGTGGAAGTGGCAGGGTGTGTAGGACCATAATGTAGGCTGGTGGAAATGGCAGGGTTGTAGGAGCAATAATGTAGGCTGGAAGAAGTGGCAGGGTGTGTAGGACCATAATGTAGGCTGGTGGAAGTGGCAGGGTGTGTAGGACCATAATGTAGGCTGGTGGAAGTGGCAGGGTGTGTAGGAGCAATAATGTAGGCTGGTAGAAGTGGCAGGGTGTGTAGGAGCACTAATGTAGGCTGGAAGAAGTAGCAGGGTGTGTAGGAGCAATAATGGAGGCTGGTAGAAGTGGCAGGGTGTGTAGGACCATAATGTAGGCTGGTAGAAGTGGCAGGGTGTGTAGGACCATAATGTAGGCTGGAGGAAGTGGCAGGGTATGTAGGAGCACTAATGAAGGCTGGAAGAAATGGCAAGGTGTGTAGGAGCAATAATGTAGGCTGGTGGAAGTGGCAGGGTGTGTAGGACCATAATGTAGGCTGGTAGAAGTGGCAGGGTGTGTAGGACCATAATGTAGGCTTGTGGAAATGGCAGGGTGTGTGTAGGAGCACTAATGTAGGCTGGAAGAAGTGGCAAGGTGTGTAGGACATGTAGGCTGTAAATGGCAGGGTGTGTAGGAGACTAATGTAGGCTGGTGGAAGTGGCAGGGTGTGTAGGACCATAATGTAGGCTGGTGGAAGTGGCAGGGTTGTGTAGGAGCAATAATGTAGGCTGGTAGGGTGTGTAGGACATAAATGTAAGGCTGGTGGAAGTGGCAGGGTGTGTAGGACCATAATGTAGGCTGGGGCAGTGGCAGGGTGTAGGGTGGAGGAAGTGGCATGGTCTGTAGGACCATAATGTAGGCTGGTGGAAGTGGCAGGGGTGTGTGTAATGTAGCATAATGTAGTAGCATTAATGTAAGGCTGGAAGAAGAAGTGGCAGGGTGTGTAGGACCATAATGTAGGCTGGTGGAAGTGGCAGGGTGTGTAGTAGCATGGTAAGGCTGGAAGAAGTGGCAGGGTGTGTAGGACCATAATGTAGGCTGGGTGTGTAGGGTGCTCTAATGTAGGACTGGTAGAAGTGGCAGGGTGTGTAGGCTGGAAATGGCATAATGTAGGCTGGTAGCAAATGTAGACTGGAAGAAGTAGCAGGGTGTGTAGGAGCAATAATGTAGGCTGGTAGAAGTGGCAGGGTGTGTAGGACCATAATGTAGGCTGGTAGAAGTGGCATGGTGTGTAGGACCATAATGTAGGCTGGTAGAAGTGGCAGGGTGTGTAGGACCATAATGTAGGCTGGTGGCAGGGTGTGTAGGACCATAATGTAGGCTGGCAGGGTGGAAATGGCAGGGTTGTAGGAGCAATAATGTAGGCTGGAGGAAGTGGCATGGTCTGTAGGACCATAATGTAGGCTGGTGGAAGTGGCAGGGTGTGTAGTAGCATTAATGTAAGGCTGGAAGAAGTGGCAGGGTGTGTAGTAGCATTAATGTAAGGCTGGAAGAAGTGGCATGGTCTGTAGGACCATAATGTAGGCTGGTGGAAGTGGCAGGGTGTGTAGTAGCATTAATGTAAGGCTGGAAGAAGTGGCAGGGACTGTAGGACCATAATGTAGGCTGGTGGAAGTGGCAGGGTGTGTAGTAGCATAATGTAAGGCTGGAAGAAGTGGCAGGGTGTGTAGGAGCATTAATGTAAGGCAGTGGTGTGTCAGGGGTGGAGGAGCACTACTAGTGTAGACAGTGAGAGAATCATAGAATAATACCTGCTTGGCCACCTGCTCATCTACCAATCTTTGTTCCTTGATCAACTCTTCATAACGATGATCCTGAACATAACTGCGCTCTACTGGCGTAACCATGCTGCCATAGCTACACGTCACCATGACAACACACACATAAGCTAACCAGGTGAAAAACCAATATAAACTGAACATAAATGAATTATTGCTGTCACAAGATCAGAACACAATAGAATCCGAGAGATCAATGGAATAAGTCAACACAATGAGCAGGTCAAACTGAGCTAGTTTCATTCGCATTAGCACACCAAGGCATGCGTAATATGTAAGGTTGATCTCGGTAGTTAATGGAGAAGTCAGAACATGAAACCATGGCAACAAGAGCCACCCTCTTCTGTATTTACAGCCAAGCCAATGCTGCATGGATGATAAAATATTGCCTAGTCTTATTGTCCAGTCAATGATTGCCATGTCACCTATTTCACTGCCTCTGTGGGTCACACTAGTAGGATCACACCATTAATACAGCACATCAGACAATGATAAATGAGCTCTAATTGACACAACTAATGTTTCTGAGAGCAACATAAGAGGAAAGGAAACACACAGAGCTACTGCTTCAGGGGATGGACTACGACAGTGAAGGTGAGAGAGCATGCAGGTTGACGACATGCCTGGTGTTAACATACCCATCTCATGTAGGAGGACACAGTGAAAGGTCCACCCAACTGCAGCTGGCCTCTGTATTATTACAAACACACACAACATGTCTGCGCTGGAATTCATATTTCCAGGGTGCCCATCCAAACCACATCTACCCACTCAACTGTCTTATTTTGCTTAAATTATCCCAGAGATGATGGCTTTATAGTAGGAAACTGGTGCACAAGAAGCACTCTTAGAGAAAGCATGGACTTAGGCCTCAGCTTATTAGCTATCTGTATTGAACACTGGAAGTGCTTCAAAGTACAGAAGCAATGTCGATGCATCAATATGATGTGATTCAAATATGGTTAGCCGGATACAAATCCTTGTCGTTATAAATAACACTTCATGTAGCATACAACATCGTTGCTAAAACCTCTGCAAGTTTCACACTTCAATATTGAAGGCCCTACAAGCATTGGCCAATACCTAAATTCAAGTCTGAATACAGCTGAATATCAAGCATTGCAATACGCCTTCATTATTTCAGTGTTACACCCCATCTTTGACATCTTTATTCACTACATCAAGCAGATGTTCAGTCACATACAGGTGTTGTAGTGTGTAGTTCAGTAACATGTTGAGCTATTTAACTGATAGAGACTTACTTTGGTGTGGTGTCTTCCTGTTGCCCATCCTAAAACACACAAATCACAGCACACTGAATACACACATCTGCTAACTGTAATTAATCAATGGTATACCATTAAGGTTACTCAAAAGATAGAACAGGCCATATTGATTAATGACAATTTTATTTTGAACTGTATCCTGTAACAAGAACAACTTAAAGATGTCATACTCACATCATCCATGAGATTCTCAAACTGAAACATGATAGACAAATACAATTGAAGCTTTTGTAAAAAAAGATATTGAGAACACAGATACTGATTGCTGATTTTTGCAAATAACAGTAACGTATATTAAATTAATATTGTTTAATGAAAAATCCTTCACAATAAAAACGGTGGTTTGTGTCGTCCAAAACAACCTCACCTCGATCGAAAAATCTCTCTCAACATTGTATCTGGTTCTCAGGTATTTTCTGAAACCAAGAAACATTGTCATGCTTGTAGTATACCAACCAGGTAAATATGCATTAATTGGACATCAGCCTTAGTGATTAGTAAATTACCTAATTAGGATACGTCTCTTTAATTTAGACCAAATGGCTGCTACTATATATCTAAGACTACCGAAAGTACAGCCAACAGCAAACATTGCATGATGTGAAAGAACACGAGAAAGTTCCCTCTGGTCTGACAAAAGATGCTGAGTACGACTGTGATATTTGACATACGTGATTAAATACAGCCAGACGAATTAGGAACAGTTCACATCTCAGACAATTTAGCCTCACGTTTGTTTAGGAGGACAAGGAAGATCGATTCAAGCGAACTAAGCGATTTGTTAATGATTATTATTGGACAATAACTACCTTACAGGGGGATATGTATTCATAGCCCTACAAGACGTCTGAGTAGATGTGTTACTTTCTCTTGAACCGACGCAATGTAAAAATTTTGAGATCGATTCAGACAACTACCAAACACCAAACATACCCAAGTGATGGAGTTTTAGAATGCAATGATGTTCACGGACAATTTCATCCCTTTTCGGCGGGGGATTTCATCCATGGTAATTATATATAGTTCGATCAATTTGGGAAGTGGTAAAAAGTCAGAAACACAGCAACATGTTTGTTTTCAAGTTCAAGACCACGCGCATCGCACGTGCTCAGAATGACGTGACCCATCGACGACTAATGCTAAGGCAATGCAGATGAGGCGGCGGGATATCGCAGGAAATCACGCGACCCAATCAGAAATGATATATCAATGGCATTTTTTGAAGAATAGCGTTGAGTGGGGGTAAGTTTTTTGGAGCGTTATGACTTTTGTTGTACAGGCTCTTGATATATGTTATTTTCTAGAGGCGTTATGCTGCACTTCAACCCCAACGCGTTTTCTGATCGAAACAGAACGGTATATATTCATATTACCATTCGACCAGAGCTAATGTATTCAAGGATATTGCCTGGACAATTAAAAATGAATTACATTTCTGGATACAGCCAGCTGGCAAATGAAGCTGAAACTGAATAATGTTATGTCACATTTTCTAAGATGGAGGTCGCAGTGATTTGCGATTCTCAAAGTTTATGTGACAATTACTAAATAATCAAGAGTCAGTGGATAACAAAAAATAGTACAAATCACGAGATATTTATCCCCGATCTGGATCCATAAATATACATAACTACACAACATTGATGTGAAGTGCCGCTTACTCGAAATATAATTTTTGAAATGCCTTGGCTACGATCGCTGCAGGACGGTATATACGTATATCACCGTCGAACCAGGGCTTAAAGTAAAAGGGGATATGCATCAACAATTAGTGACAACTTTATGGCAGAGGCAGAACTACGTGATACCTGGAAACATGGTGGTACTCTAATAGAACAAATGTTGGCCACTTACTATGAATACTCATTACCGCTTATTATGAATCAGAAAGCAGAGGGAGGCGAAATGGGCAGTGATTAAGTGACAACCCGTCAGTAGGCGTCAGCAGTCCGGCTTTCAGACCGTCCTCATCTAAGACTCTACAACCTACCTTTTATCAAGCCGATTGTAACATCTGTCACAGCAATATGTCATTAACTGCGCGCAAACATTTCCCATCGTCATCAAAATATATTTGTCAAAACATCATTGTTTATTCCTGGAGTTGTACATTGCTGGATCGTCGGATGGGTTTCCCAGTTTGACAACTGACCGGAAGTGTCGTAAGTTATCATATGCATCGCCACTAGATGGCGTCAGGGCGCAGGTCAGGAAGCTAATGACTGGTGCCAGGCCTCGATCGCGACGCGCCGATGACGCACCATATGCAATTCTGAATATTTGGACATTTATTATAAATATACATATATATACACACACACACACACACACACACACACACACACACACACACACACACACACACACACACACACACACACACACTAGAGATATATATATATATATATATATATATATATATGCATATATATATATGTGTGTGTGTATATATACTATATATATATATATATATATATATATATATATATATATATATATATATATATATATATGTGTGTGTGTGTGTGTGTGTGTGTGTGTGTGTGTGTGTGTGTGTGTGTGTGTGTGTGTGTGTGTGTGTGTGTGTGTGTGTGTGTGTGTGTGTGTGTGTGTGTGTGCATCTGTGTGTTGACATGCCCGAGGATAAGATAATCGTTTGCATTTGTTATCTTTTTCATTTTCACCCAAGAGTATTGTTCCCTTGTTTACACTTATCCAAGAAGGAGGCTGCTCAATCAGGTCAATACTATCTCTTCATACTTATACAACTATTCGAGGCGCAATTTAACACCTTAGTGTTTGTGGACGTTCTTACCTTGTATGCACAGGGATTTGCCAAATGTGGTTTTACAACCACCATTTCGATATCAATATATCAATAACAGTCCCCATGTTGTTTATACTGCAGCCAGATTTGTCAAATTACATCACAACAATTATATATGCGCACTGTGTAGGCAAACTAACGTTTCAAGAGGTTCATAAACCAAGTTGTTCTCGGTGGTGCAATATTGTTTATTAATCGGATTCTGAGTTTAGTTTTTCTTTTAAATAACACTACACACGATCGGATTACTTCAGGCAAACATTTCATACATCATCGCATAAACCAGATTTATGGAAAAACATATCATTTGATATCGATACGCTAATAATTGAAAATATATTCACATATGAAATGCGAGATATCACTGGGGAAATATTACTCCATCATCTAAGAAAGAAGATGAATTCATGAAAACCATGGTGGCAAGATTAAGATTGCAGATTTTTTCCACATGAAAACGACAATGCTGCAACGGTAATATATCAAATAGTATGGATATTGATTAGTCTTAAACGTAAGCAGTTGCCTGCAAAGGAACTTGCGCGCCAAGACAATAAACACCAGCTTGTTGATGAACTGGTTGACTTGGTTGCGGAAAAGACAGAGAAAGCTGGTCTGTATACGGTCAAAACAGAGACAATTAAATATAGAGAGTTGTCTATATATAACGCAGGACTACGGTAATCGAGCGCATACGAAAGATCTTCATAGCTACGCGAGGCAGCTAAAGTCATGTGGTAAACATTTGTTGCATCGCTTGGATAACAGTCAACTTAATCAGCGTCTTCAACCTGTATGCAGTCCAAATCCCCCGCTCCTCAAGTACCAAACCTTATTTTCTGACGGCACTTAGCTGGCGCTGACCATTAAAGTATAAAGAGAACGGGTTTTTAAATGAACCCCTCTACCGGACAGGATTAAAGGTGCATTTCATCAAAAATCATAGAAATTCTGTTCTGAAGAAAAATTCGTTGATCGATTTCCTTCTAGGTTTAAGTAACGATATCCAAAACTCGGGTCCAATCGGTGACCCCAGCTGTGTGTATGGCCTTCCTAAACTTTTAACCCCAAATATGGCTCACGGTAAACTCTATAATACATCGGAGGCTGAAAACGGGCGGAGTTATAGCGGTACTACCCCAAAAAATGGTAGTTTTGCGTACGCGTTGTTACTGGTTCAGTTCGCTAGCCATTTGCATAATCTTGTAACCAAAGTGAGCTCTCTTAGCTAATTAGCGTGGCTCTCTGGCAATATAACCACATGGGTAGGGGAGGGGACGTGGTGTGGGAGTGTTATCCCTATGCGAATGTCAGGAGGTATGTGGCGCCAATGTGAATTGGTTTTTAGGCATTCTGGTGTAGGAATGGGTCGGTATTTGGGACAGTACAGTCAGTAATTTAACTAACTTTACCGCGCTTATGTTTACACTATTGCCATAAGCCTCTCCCCACCATATCGCAGTCATAGTTGGACTTAAATCTTGTCGCTTTTCATAACATGTACAGAACTGGTAACTATTTCAACATCAGAAGAGGGAGAAATATATATAGTCATAGCAAGTTTGTTGGGTCTTGAGTCTGAATGATCGCGCTAGTCATTTATTTGACTCGGTTATATGAATGGGTCACTTTCACCTTATTTGTTATATCAATGGGTCTATGTGCCTGAGATGTGCGAGCGCTCCATCACTTCAATATATAAGTGCAGCCAACCTCGGTTCGAAGAAAGTTTACTGGGGTTCTCATCAAATATCGTTCACAAACTTTACTCCTGGAAATCATAAAGCGTAGTAAGGATAATGCATCTATATTTCAAGTACAGCAAGCCAATTCTCTGTATCATAATGTTATGAGACCGCTACCCGACGAAAACCTTTCTCATAACGTTTATGCGGTGAGACAATCGACACCATCATAGCGTAACGAGTACAGCTTTCAAAACTTGCTCGATCGTGAGCATTTAAGTTATCGTACGATCGCAGAACAGATATTCAAATAGTATGTTAGACACTAAACATGCAATTGGTCATATGCATTTCAGTCTCAAAATTCATATACAGCTAGTCTCACTCGAGATGTCTTTTCTGGCGATAATTCTGATTATATTTTTGAAATGACTCGATTGCAGTACTTTCTCAGTATTGGGAACACCCAAACCATCGATAATTTCTCGATATTATTGTGATGAAAACGACCATCAAAGTCGTTTACAAACATACGCTATTTGACGGAAAGTGATCATGTTGAATTATAATGAAAGTGCACATTTTTCCTTCAAGTTTTTTCAATAACTATGAACAGTGCCATCGCGTGTTTGAGGTCACAAGAGGTCACTTGTATTTAATCAAAGGCGTTTTAGTTGCATTGAAAGGAATATCTATAACGCTTCAATGCCCAGTTCCATTCATAGAATTGAACGTTCAGTCAGAACTTTAAAGATCTGGAAAAATAGTAACGAACCATTCGCAATGATGAAGGATCTTGGGGAAGAACATAGTCAAATACAGGTCCTTTAGGACAGTTGGTTACCAAGCTAGAACTTCTGTCCGACGTAAACGAATTCAATATTTTAACCAGAACGTGATCTTGACCACGGAGCGATACACAATAACAAGACGTGCACCGAAGTGGGCCTCTCCTCGCACCTGGTTGAAGTGGGCCTCTCCTCGCACCTGGTTGAAGTGGGCCTCTCCTCGCACCTGGTTGAAGTGGGCCTCTCCTCGCACCTGGTTGAAGTGGGCCTCTCCTCGCACCTGGTTGCGGTCGCTCAATTCAATCAAATCACCAGCCTACTACATATACGTCATTTTTTAAAACATGGATGATAGCTGTCTTGATTTTTTTCCACATGTTAGGCACAATGATATAATTTGAACGTTTTGAATCAGCTAACCTTTCCTACAATCAAAACTGCAAAAATATACTTTACTAACTGGACACCTGATCAGTTTTTTTCTGTCCAATAATTGTTCTTTTTCATTCATTGGTTCGTTCATTAAACCACCCAGCAACCAAAGCTTCTTTCTTTCATTCCGTCAACATTCAGTTATTTTCATTCAATCATTATTGATGCATTGGTTTTTCCATCCATCCACTCATTTAGTTTCTTTCTTTCCATCCATCCTCGCTTTTTCAGTAAAAGAAGCCATAAATTCACTTCTCCGTTCATGCTATTGTTTTTCCATCCTTCACCATTGACAACCTTTCATAATTCAATCAATCAATCATTGAATCAATCAATCAATCAAACAGGAGCCTTTTCCACTTTTACATAAGTTATGCAAACTCAGGATATCACTGGAACAAAACAATGCCAAATTTTTAAAATGATGAAATAAAAATATCATGGGTGATAATGTTGTATCACTAATTCTTAGCCTATAGTTCCAAATCAATATAATAATGATTCGATTTCTGTATACCAGCCTATGTCCCTTTCTATTTGACAAAATAGAAAAACGGAATTCGATGCGTTGGCGTTTTCCGATTTAACTTTGCCGTGACGGCTAGGCTGCTCGGATTTGGTGACAATTACATAAATATTCCTCCTTACGCGGCTGTCCTCAGAGGTGTATCTGTATAATAGTAAACACGCGAGAAGCGCGAACGCACCGTGTTCGCTGGCTCAATCAATTAACTTTTGTTGATACACATACATGCACACATACACACACACACACACACACACACACACATATATATATAAATATATAAATAAATATGTAATTATATATATATATATATATATATATATATATATATATATATATATATATGTATATGTATATATGTATATATATATATATATATATATATATATATATATATATATATATATATATATATATATATATATATATATCGATCTCTCTATATCTCTATATATATATATATATATCTATATATATCTATATATATATATATATATATATATATATATAAGATATATATATATATATATATATTACGCGCTGACACAGGCACGCATGAATGTGGCAATTAATAGGGTATGACACAGGCACGATTACGTGCGCACGCTTCCATTTAAATATTAACTTAATAGGGTATGACATCAGTTTTCCTCTGCCTTTCTCTCACTCCACACTCGGCGGTGACTCGGTCTGCTGTTAGTCCAGACAGGTCACAAACCCGGGAACGGAGAGGGCATCCCTGCGGCACGTGCCACGCGCACCAGCCGTTGCCGGCTCAAATATTGCGATTGGGTCACGAAAATGTGTCACGGTTTGGTCTGTTTTGGAGGGGGAGGGTATGTGGAGGGGATGGTGGTGTATATGGGTCTCACACCACACATTGTTATTCTTATATGCTCTTGTTATTGTATCGGGTCAGCTGAGGCGGGGGTCAAGGTCTCTGAAAGCGAAGTAGATGTGCGATGAATGATTCTCGACGTATTGCTTACCTTTTAGGCTGTATTCCCTCATTAAACCCCAACGAAACGTTAGATTAAAGCCAGGTGTGTTAATAATAGCTCTATCGAACCAAGTACGGCAGCTGCTGTAGCGCTCCATCAACAAGGTCATTAAACCTGATGCTGATCTGTTGGGTTAGTTAATAACGTAAGGTCAATATCCCATTGCTAGTTAAAGTGAACTTATGACCTTGGATTATACCAATTGACGTGAGAGTTAACATACCATAATTAATTCATATCCGGCAGCTTCCATAGTACACTATCAAGAACAAATATGGATAGTTGTTTTTCTTAAATCAAAAACTACTAAGCTGCTGAATGATAAGTTTTGTAAGCAACACCAGGGAAATTAAATTTATGTGAAGCTCATGTTTGATATGTCCTACCCAACAACAGTGGGACATATGCTCCCTACGATGTCTCAGGGGATGACGCAATATCGAAGACGCAAAATCGATGGCACCAATGCCGTTTTTATCGGAAATATATTCAGTGAACAACCCAATATGAACACCCCCGCACCCTGCAAGCTATGTGGATTACCGGTGTATGTTTCCATGTTTACACCTTCACTTCTTCTCTCCATCTTTACTTAGCTGCACCGAAATATGAACTCTTTGTACTAGCGGGTTACCTCTTCGTACCCATCCGCACTTATTGTGTCCTGGCGCTCACCCTAGAGCACGCGATCGCTGTTTCAGATCACCCTCTGACCAAGTTGTCCTTGCACGCGCCTAAAGCGTCCTGCTTGTGGGGCCATTGACGGTGAGTTCAACTAAGGTAAGGCATTGGCTTAGACATCAAAACAAGTGGTCTGTAAACAACAGTGCTGCGGAACCCGGCTGTGTTTGGTTTGTTGGCTTGTTGATAGTAAATGCGGAATGAGTTTTGTTTTGTGACAAGAATAGTCGACGCATCAACTACTTTTGGCCGTGTGCCTGCGTTGTGCCTGTGGTGTGTCTGTCGTGCTACTGGTTGGGTAGATTTCATTTAACTTATTTAATTTACAGTGCCTTATTAATAATTCGCCTATGTGTACAAATAGTTTCAAAATGGAATATGTCATAAATTCAATGTCACTCAGGTCGCGCAATACATCATGTTAACGATATCCTACTAATAGCGCTGTACATGGAAGCGCAGGCCAACCCAACAATACTGGGCCACTGAACACGCTGTTTTTGTTTAGCTAGAGGTTTGAGCATCTGGGCGAGCCACACACCGTTACTCGAGTGATAGAAAATCAATGATTGTAGATTTACTTGAAACAATGTGAATATCCGATCCGATAGGTGGAATTGGGAAAACAGTGCCTTTTTAACCTTAGAATCGTGTTACCGTATCGATCATAAGTTTTGGATTAATATCCTGAAATAGAAAGTATTAAACGTTCCCCCTCCAAGAAGCCCGGAGTGCAGGGCGGAAAATCAATAGTGACACTGGGAGAATGAGATAGGGCCGAGGTTCAGCGTCTCTCTGAGCTGCTGAGGCAGGGTTTCACTTCCGATTGTTTCCACAAAACGCATGGAAGAATCATGTTGAACCCGGGTGGCTATTGTTTGGAGGACTAGGTAAAAGCTGAAACCCTAAGATCACTCCACATTAGTATACCTATGTTCAGGAATATACAGACGCATCCGAGAATAGTTTCCATTTATATAAATTCATCTGGTGAATCCCTTATTTGGTGCGCTGCAACCGATTGTATGCCTGGTACCGAGTCGTATTTGTTTATAGCGTACATTTCCAGTCCAGGCTCTTTGTGTAGCTATACATCATCTGGGTTGCTGTATATATATATATATATATATATAGAGATATAGAGATATATATATATATATATATAGAGATATATAGAGATATATATATAGATATCTATATCTAGAGATATAGAGAGAGATAGAGATCTATATCTCTCAGAGAGAGATAGATAGAGAGAGAGAGATCTCTCTCTCTATAGGATCTATAGGATTTATCTCTCTCTCTCTCTCTCTCTCTCTATATCTTATTATTTCTTTATCTTTCTTTACAGACACACAACATATAACTATATATATATATATATACACCTATATATTTCATATCTGTATATATATATATATACATATATATATCTCTATCGATATATATATATATCTCTCTATATATATATATATATATATATATATATATGTGTGTGTGTGTGTGTGTGTGTGTGTGTGTGTGTGTGTGTGTGTGTGTGTGTGTGTGTGTGTGTGTGTGTGTGTGTGTGTGTGTGTGTGTGAGTGTGTGTGTGTGTAAGGCAACTATGAATGTCAGAAGACATCTTACCATCGACTACAACCAAGTGACTATGTCCGCATTTGACGCACTATGAAATGCTAGCGGTCATCACGCATTATCGTTAATCATAACGTCCTTATAGTACATTGGTGTGTCTCTGATCTAGCCTTAAGTTGTGATAAACACATGTAAATTTGAGTTGGGTAAAAGTCCTTTGATCACCTATGTAGGTTAATGCATAGTGTTTTGATAGGAAATCATCTTGCAGAATAAATGATACATGGCTGTATGACAGGACGGATGGATCGCTGAGAGGATGCATGTGCGCACGCATGAATTGATGGATAACTCAATGGACGAGTTTATCTATAGCGGGCTACATGAATAAATAATTGAATGGAGGGATGTGTAGTTCATAAGAAAAAACACATGTGAGTGATCTACGCAACTTTACCAGTACACAAAGATGGTGGCGGTTATGATGAAGATGACGAGGATAATGTTGTTGGTTATAGCGAAGCATTCCATTTTCAACCATAGATTTTTGTGTAGCAAAGATAAGGCTAGACGATAAGGCTTGCAATGAATTGACGTCGTTTCACCGGTACTCTTGTTTTCATACATTAAAGATGCTTTAATAATACTTGAATAATTTCGATTCAATTAATCTGACATTTTTAGATATTGGACATCGATTCCAAATCACTACGAAATGGTTGTGTTATAACGTTATGATGCAAAATTAAAACGCCAACGATTACATTATGATAATAACGTTTATTTCTCTTTCACTTCGGTTTCTACGTCAGAATAAAAGGAAAGCAAAATACATCCTTAATTATTAATTAAGTTGTGGCAGTAATGAGTTAAGGAATACACCAAGGAGCAGCTGTTATCCGCGTCTACATAAGTCAGTATCCCAGCCGGCCACCATTTTACCCGTGAAGAACAGCAGTGAAATACATTTGTGCAGAAAGTATTAGCTCATACATTAGTTAAGAACAAGTCGAGAACGCCTGAAATATTGCATTTTTGGGGTATATCAATATAAAAGTTATTTGAAAATATAATTTAGAGAAAAGGGGCAAATAATTGTCAATTCATCACTACACTATAGATAGACCATAATCTTCGAGCAAGAAGTCCACTTGTGAACCCAATGTTGATGACATGAGGCTATTATGTACATGTGGCTTCAGTGGGGAAGAAACTTCACATACCTTTATTCACAAAGAACTTACCTGCATACAGAATAGCTATAGAAATGCGTTTATGAATTATTAATTAGTTGTTATACCATCTGGAGAGCTGCAAATTTAAGCCGTAGATCTATGGCCTAGTCTGTCTTATAATTATCCGTTTGACAAGTTAACAGCAGATTTCGTCTTGTCAAGTTAACTATTAAGGGTCTTATCAAAAGCGAATGAAGCTGTCAGGTGGAATATAATAACAAAATACCCCACGAAAACTGTCAAGGCGGCGAGTGGACTAGCAAAATGAATTCTCGTCAAAACGACGATAGTCCAATTTTGGAACAAAACAAATCCGTGTTTATGATGAAAACAGCAGTAATTCTTTTAACACTTGAAAAGGCGTTGCAATAAATTTTAAAGTAACTGTAATGACCATCAACGTATAAATTCAAGCGTTGAAAACATAACCGAAAAACAGACGCGGGGAACCTCGAAGCACACGACCAGCGCATGCGTCAACTTCTGCCGCCAATGGACGGGATCAACGCTTGGGTACTTTATGATGTATGAAGCAATTAGACATCATGACGTTCAATGTTGGTGACCTTAAATATGACACGGCGTAGCGGAATATTGCATTCTTTAAACATACAATAGATTATTTTGTCGAATATGGTTCTGTGGTCAGATGTCGTGAATGACGAGTCTAGAGTAGGTGTGGGTTGTAGTGTGGGGTCGTGGGGGTCGGAATAGGGCAGGTAGTAGGCCTCGCTGCTCGGGTGGTTGGTGTTCAGGTATTACGCTCTCAGTGCTGTGACCGATACCATAAGCACCGTATAAAGATAAGCCTGAAACAACAAAAATCTTCTTCAATCCAACGATTCTGCGAGCCAAGTACAGGAGTTTCATTGTGATATAAAATGAGACCAAGCGACCGTTAAAAGCAGTGACCCCTTAAGGCAGAGACATGGCAGATGTCGCCTGGATGTTTGATTTATAATCCAATGTGGACGTAATACGCAGGGATCGACTCAGATTTAGTTCCCAGCTAAGACAGCGTTGAATGTGTACTCACCTAGCAGGAGCCAAACGGAAAATGTAATCCAGGCCAGGGATGACACGGACACTGCCAGGTGGACCAGGATAAAGCAGTTAAGGAGAGGGATATAGGGCACTCCAGGAACCGGGATTAGGAGGAACGCACACTCCACGTTATCAACTGGCAGTCGCGCCACCACGACGCAGCAGACCGCAGCAAAGACAAGGCAAACTGAGAGGAGGATAATCCCGACAGGTCCACGAAGGAGATGACTTCCGTAGATGGTTACAGCAGCTGCGCTGATGGAGCAAGCAGTGAAGACGATACACGCCAGCAACGCGCGTCGGTAGGACGCTGACGACGAGACGCGCAGGGTGAAGTTATCACGTCGTCTTTCCGTGAGGACGCGCGTGCACACCCTGAACTGGTATTCTTCGACGGCGTCATCGACGTCAGTGTCAGACGAGCTGCTGCCCAACTGCGAGTCGTCGTTTGTCGTCGTTAAGGACTCGTTTTCCCCCAGTAAGCTGACGTCATTCGCGTATGCCTGAGGGGGAGATGGGGTAAGGTCAACTAAAGACGAAAGGTCACAATCGACTGAACTGGTCTGCATAGATTGACTTGTGGCATTGTCATTATGATCAAACCCGGATGGTTGCTGCAATATTGTCACATTGACAATCTGATCCGACTGGTCTTGACCCTCGGTTGAGCCATACATATTAGCGGCCTCATTACCATTCGCCGTAGTCTCTCTCCGCTTCACCTTTTTCCTCAATCTTCGCTGGATATCGCGTCGTTTCTTTGCCTCGTTGGCTGATTCCTCGGTCGGTCTGTATCTGAGACCCAGAATCACCAATGAGCATATTAACTGTATGGCGATAAAAGCCAAGGCAGAAACGGATATTGAACTCGTGAGGTTAAAGGTCATAGCAAAACAAGCGGCGAGTATCCCAGAGCACAACGCAGCCGGAAGTGAGCTTATTCTGTCGGAAGTACCCGCCAGTATCTTTGGTATGAGGCCATCTTTGGCTAGCTGCGTAAGAATGGAAGAAGCTTGGTGTAACTGCGTGAGTTCCACCGGCAACATGAGCAAAACGGAGCATGAATTGAGGATGTATTTCACCCAGAACAAGCCGCCTCGGGAAAATGATTCCCCCATGGGGGCTTCTGTTATCCATTGAGTAGCGGGTAAGAGTAAGGTCATTGAGGACACTAGGCCCACCAGGAGGAGTACGGTCAGTACCCAAGTCAACACACACGAGTGTATAACGGACTTCCGGACACTCCTGGACGTGAAATCAGTAGCTCGCATTATGTGATCAAATCCTGAGAAGGCGACGAGGAATAGGGCACTTCCTGTGAAAACCTGAACCGAACATATATTTCAGACACTTCAAAAGTTACTTCAAATGAAATTGGGTATCACGTGAAATCACGACACCAAGAAATACCAGAGTTGCATGGCGTTTTGTCTTTCTGTAACTTACCCCCTTTTTACCTCCTTGGAAGAACTTAGGTGCTGATTTCCAGTTTGAAAAATCGAGATGATATACTCCGACTGCCATGGCGA
>CM067344.1:39580448-39590448 GCA_034190875.2 Urechis unicinctus | reverse complement strand
TCACAGTGAGGCAAAACTTAGTTATGACTGAAATAAGATAACGGGCTCTCTCGATACTAACACCGAATATCGAATTTCATAACAAGATACGGGTGCCTGGAGAAACGGAAGGACAAAGATGACATGCGCACGCATTTATGTTATCAGACCAATTACCTGATGGTGCTTCCTTATAGCCATGACAGTAATAGTGTGTGCCCCTGTGTGTGCCTGTGCATGTGCATGTGCGTGTCAAATGCTGTATGAAAATTTTCTTGATAACAAAATGACTCTGTTCTTATTGGCACGCTATTGGTTGGTGTGGTGTGCATATGTTATACATGGCTTTGGGCCAGCTTTGTGATATTCTGGCAGGCAATTTCAGACCATTACTCTCCGATTAACGTTGCCGCTATGGCTTTGTGACATTGTTACCAATACTGACCCAACATAACATATCCTGCAGCCAACCCCACGTGGTCGATCAATACTAGCCGAAGATTGGTTATTAATACGAACCAAGAATGGACGACATTAAACGGCAATATGGGGTAACTTGGAATAATTAAAAGAGACAAATCCAAGTCGCCATGTCCGTTATTGTTGAGAGGGATGGGACCGACGTAATAAGACAATATGACAATACATTATTTCCCCCTTATTACATCCGGGTCAATATTGGTAGAGGGCGCTAATGGAGCTGCTGTTAGCCCTACAAGACGTCTGCGTAGACGTCTTACCGTTTCTCGAAACAACGCAACGCGAATATTTTTAGATCGATTCAGACAAACAGAACACCAAACATACACAAGTGAAGGAGTTATAGAATGCAATGATGTTTTACGGACGATTTTATCCCTTTTCGGCCGGGGATTTCATTCATGGAAATTATTTATAGTTTGATCAATTTGGGAAGCGGTAAAAAGTCAGAAACACAGCAACATGTTTGTTTACAAGTTCAAGACCACATGCACTGCGCATGCACAGAAAGACGACGACTAATGCTAAGCGTAAAGTGTAAAGATATAGTATACATGTGCCGCACGAAGGGGGTGGTTTTTTCGACATCTCGACTTTTACGACGGGTTAGACATTCGCATAATACCTTGTACGATGGAGTATACTCTTTCTCATTCTCAACGAGTACAACGGGTACGGGTTTTCGAGGTCCCGCGGCACACCCCTATCCGAGTTAGGGTAAGTGCCCCCCACTTGGGATGCTGGTCCAAGTGGGAATCATTGGGAAGTAGACTGGTCTGAGTAGGAATCATTGGGAACTAGACTGGTCCAAGTGGGAATCATTGGGGAGTAGACTGGTCTGAGTAGGAATCATTGGGAACTAGACTGGTCCAAGTGGGAATCATTGGGAACTAGACTGGTCCAAGTGGGAATCATTGGGAAGCAGACTGGTCTGAGTAGGAATCATTGGGAACTAGACTGGTCCAAGTGGGAATCATTGGGGACTAGACTGGTCTGAGTAGGAATTATTGGGAAGTAGACTGGTCCAAGTGGGAATCATTGGGAACTAGACTGGTCCAAGTGGGAATCATTGGGGACTAGACATGTCCAACAGTGATTCAGTGTGTATTAGACAGGTCCAAGGGTGATGGCATTGTGAATAGGCTGTGTAAGTGTGATGTGTTGTGTATAGACTGTGTGTTTCAGATGAACTCATAGATACACACATGACTGGGGTATGATCACCCCAAAGTATGTCCTTGCACCCGTCCGTGTCGCGTAATTATTCTGCCTGGTTTAAGAATCATGGGATTGCTAACATCATGTAGATTCGTTCTGTACTCTACTGGCTTCTCCTGCATGTTATCATAATCAAGGTAACAGATATATTCGCTGAATAGGTGCAACAGCCGGTTAGAATCGATGATCCTGATCCACCAATATCGACAAATTACAGTCGTCGCTAAGTACTGGATGTAGAATATGTAGAATCTGATGAGAATATGAAGCCATCGTGACGTTTACCGCCATGAGCGGCAGCTTCCTGTGGTGTTGATTAGGTTGTCATAAGCCACATGGAATACGGCGCTTCTCATCGCATTCTCTCAGTCTATTTGCTATGAGTGTCACTGTTCGATACAGTTCCCCAAGGGATAGCAGATTACACAGACGACTGCGCATGCGCTGTGACGCCACCCACCAGTCGCTTAGCTTAGTAGCATTAGGTGATGAATGTAGTGCTGGTGCTAGCGGATAATGCTTTCAAACCTCATGAGATTATCTGACGGTCGCCTTATTGATATATCTTTAATGTCACCAGATCATCGAATAGGGTACATTGATTTAGTAGAAAACGACAGCAAATAGTCGTAAGATCAGCGATGAATAATATGAGGCGCTCATGCGGCGGTCTTAACGTCTGATAATTTCACCAAGTATGGGATGTAAATGGCCGAATCAACACCGATTGAAGTAGCGAATTTGAACTTAACTTCCCTTTAATTCAGTACCAACAATTAAGAAACATTATAATCTATAAAAGAGTCTTTTTCAGTAAAATGGTATTTCATTCAGTGAAAGAAATACAACATGGAGACAGACATGGCCGACGCCATAGGGACACGCAAGGGGTAAGGCTTCCTTCCGAGGTCACGCACTGCTTGATGGGCTAATCTCGTCTCCCCTAATGCAGCTCGGAATGAATTTATGGCCAACCAGAAAACTAGCGCAAGATGATTCAGGAATGGACAGTGCTATTTGTTCAATATGTGCTATAGTTGTTGTTGAGGCTTTGAATATTGGAGACTTCTACACCTTTAACAGAGGAAATAGAAGATATTTCAGACAAGTGTGTATCCAGGCGTTTATGACTGAATGATTGTGCTAGAATATAAAGAGGACGCCCCATGCTATGTAAACATTGTTTTGGGTCCAATTCAGACATTGGCAGCGACGAGTCACCCCGTGATTATACATTCTCATTAACACAGGAAATTGGCTGGTGTGATGATAAATATCATATTTCATTCGGAATTCTGCGCATTCGGAAGCAGAAGGGTTCAGTAGCCATTAATACTATCTTACCACAATCTGTAGGTATCATATACAACAGACAAGCAACAATCAGTGATATTTGTGACATCACCGCTGCGTGCAACGCGATGGTGTGTGTATGAGGATACAGTCCGCGACGAAATGGGATTACAGAAGTCGCACTAGTTTAATCAATAGTGTTTGTGAATGCAGAATGAAACTATACATGTCATTATATTAACATTGGGTGCCAATACTTCGCAATCGCTCTCTTTAGGTCAGCCTTTTTACTAAAATATCACACTTGTTTCATTTCACGTTATAGTTAACTTTATAATTGCTCTTATATGGCTACCGACCGTCTCAAACCGAAGAATCATGTTCAAGAAAACAGATCGATTTTTAGTATTGTTTTGTCATCATTACACCTCGACAACGGCCCTGGGGGTGACTCATTGTGTACTAACTGTTGTACGTAGATTCCTGTTTCGCTGCACTACTCCCTAACCTTATTCTTATGGTGGGATAAGAGTCAGTCATCTTCAATATCTCCCTGGTGTGATGATTCCTGTATAAGACTGACTGACCCCTCATGTGGGCTCATCTAGTAATATGGCCAGTCACGAGGCAGGCAATGACTGACTGACCCCTCATGTGGGCTCATCCAGTAATATGGCCAGTCACGAGGCAGGCAATGACTGACTGACCCCTCATGTGGGCTCATCCGGTAATATGGCCAGTCACGAGGCAGGCAATGACTGACCGATCCCTCATGTGGGCTCATCCAGTAATATGGCCAGTCACGAGGCAGGCAATGACTGACTGACCCCTCATGTGGGCTCATCCAGTAATATGGCCAGTCACGAGGCAGGCAATGACTGACTGACCCCTCATGTGGGCTCATCCAGTAATATGGCCAGTCACGAGGCAGGCAATGACTGACTGACCCCTCATGTGGGCTCATCCAGTAATATGGCCAGTCACGAGGCAGGCAATGACTGACTGACCCCTCATGTGGGCTCATCCAGTAATATAGCCAGTCACGAGGCAGGCAATGACTGACTGACCTGTTGCCAGGTCATAATCGTCAACAAACAATGCACTACTGACGTTTACCACACCAGAACCCATACATTGTATTGATGTATCAACAGTTTACGATTCGTGGACATATTCGTGACAACATTCTTCACATCTCCCGCCCACAGCTGTTACCATTGTATGTCATCTTTATCACGACAGCGCGGTATGATTGGCTGTGTACATAAGCGAACCTCTCTTGGAAGTGTTTTGAGATCGATAAGTTTCTTCAAATCACAATTGTACATCAACGGTCAGTAGCCGTATAGGAGCAATCTGACACCAACAGCTTATGCATATTCAAACGACAAATCCAAGAGCCAAACTCCGCTAATTTCATACCGACTCTATCAGTTTGAAAAAGTACACATATCAATGCTGCAGGCGGTGTGTACTTTGGACAACACACAAATATTCTTTCTAATGTGGCAAAACGCAAACGGCTGCGAGACGGAGAACATTCTAATTGAAACAAAGATAACGGGCTCCAGTGATTCGGGTTCCGCTACTTTCTGATTTCACATCAAGATTTGGGTGTGAAGAAACGCGGCGGGCAGATGCCAGGCTCACGCATTGCTGCTATCAGACCATTATCTAATGAAGCTTCCATATGGAACGGAATGGAAGCCGTGAGGCTGCGTCGGTCCTCGTGTGCGTTTGTGGGTGGGGTGAGGGGATGGGGTGGGGGTGACTTTAAAAAGTCGAACACGATATTGGGTGACAACAAAGATGGAAATTGTTCAAATAAATTGCTGAGTATTTAACGGATAAATGTCGTAATTCAATTTTAGCCCGCAATAGGAATAAATCGCTCAGTATGTACGCAATATCTTAGCAGTTTTCAGCAATGAGGATGATGTCACGTTGATGAGTGACGCAGACGCCGTGTAACGTTAGCTCGAGTGACATCACCCATCTGACATCGATGGATGGAAATGGCAGTGTTCGTCTTGAGCCTGTCAAGAAATGAGGCAATTTAACGTTAGTGGAGATAGATTTGTACCAAATACAATTGCATGTAAGTGAAAAAATGTGCCCCACCTTCACACATCCATCTCTTATCCCACAACCTCATTCGCAACCATGTCTCATATAAATAAAATGATGAAGAAAGTAACAGGAGGAATTGGCTCAATTATTCATGCGCGTAAGCTCACTTAGCCAAAAAAAAAACCGCACACAAACTGTAATCGATTGGTGAATCATCTTTAAAGTGAAAACTAACACACACACACGAGCTATATTGTGTGGTGCATGGATAAACGACAGAGCAAGTGATGTGCATGATAATATCCCACATCCCACTGGGCGGTCCTACAGCGACCCGCGTAATGTATTGATGTTCAAATCGTTTAAGAGCGAAGGCAATATTTGCTTGACTGCAATTCTATGTCCACAGCTGTTACCAGAGTATGTCGTCTTCATCATGACAGCGGGTTGAAGAATGCTTTTTATGGAATCAGTAACAGGCGGAATTCACCTGGGAGTGATTTGAGATCGATAAATTTCTTCAAATCATAATCGAGACACGACGGCTAGAAGCTGTATCGGCGCATTGGGAAGGTAATCTGTGATCAAGGTTGTGAGATGCATCGGTTAAAGTACCGAGCTACACTAAGATCAACATCAGACATGTCACATCGTCATCTTCCTGCAACCCCCCCCCCCCCTTCCCCCTGTCCCTGTGGATATGCCAATACGACACATGCTCAAAGAAGACACTAAAACCTCCTTACGAAGAGGAGAGATATGACATCATAAATCTAGAGATTGAGACCAGATCAGATGATTACTACTCTCGGTCATAACCCATCAACTCGTCTACAACTCAATGTGTACAATAATACACCAGGCCGCTTATACATAGAGGATGTTAGAAAGCTCAATGGAACACCAGATGGGTAACTTGATATGAGAGTTGATTGGATGGGGACATTTCAAACACAGGTGGTAGTAGCCCAAAAGACCAACGTCAGGTTCTATTTATCACCTTGTCGGTCCAACAGTTTAAGCTAAATTTTTTGGTCGATGCATTCGATCAACCCAGAACTCACCACTTTTTTCACGAAATATGCATGTTCTGACGAGTTTCGGGCGATTAGTGTCGAAAGTTATTATCTAATTCGGTTCGAGATAATGTTTCATATTCCTATCGTCTGCGGAAAACTATATTTTTACGGTGATATTTTCTTCCGAAATACAAGCGCGGAGGACGATATCCTAGACAGCCCCAGAAACTTCCAATGTAAATAAGGCGGTGAGAACATAGGCAAAAACTATAGCTGATAATTCCTGTCGCCTTTTCCCCAGGTTTTCGTTGCTTTCTTCGTGATTCGGAGTGATATTTGTGCGACAGTGAATGTTAGTGGCCTATTCTACATGTTAGACAAGGTCATTTTAGCTTTTAGCTTCGTGCCACAAATAGTCCCTGTGAACCCGCGTCTTGTGAGTAGTCTCGCCTATGTTCCTATTGGTGAATCCTCCCGCTGGTCAGTTTCCGCCGCCTCGCCGCCATGTTGCCAAGTCGGGCTCAGATATTACCGTTTGGTGTGTTTTAGGCCAAAATACTTATTCACAGGATACTGTTGTTGCTGAAATTCAGCTTCTGGTCCTATAAATGTTTGGTGAGTTGATTTTATTAGCTAAAACTAGGTAAAGCAGTGGAACTCTTGATGATTCCGTTGACTTATGCCGGGAATATGCGTTGGACGTCAGAACTAAGAGGGAGTGCATGCATCACTCCTGTACTTAGTTCGAAAGAGCTAGGCTGTAGGAGTGTTTTCGAATTTGGACAGAGATATATAGCTGTATGATGAGCGTATGAGAGTGGGCGGTTTGAAAGACTAAAGACCAATGGATAGAGTCGTATATTTATATACATTCAGAAATCCAGGCAACCCTTTGCAATGCGACCATACGCCGTCCACTTGTGTTGCTAAATACCCTACCTTACATAAGCAGAAAAGTGTGCATGCATCTATGCGTTGAAATGCAACGAGTCTGGAGAGATTAAATATAAAGAAGGGTTTATCGTAAAATTATGGGTTTATTGTCTGCCCGAGACATTACAGTTACGTAACTGAGATACATAAAAGATGCGGAGAAACGGGCGAGGATAAGGAACAGTGGCGGTTGCAGATGAATGATAAGGATGGCTTTACATATAAGGTAAAAAGGAGTGGTGCTACATCAGACAGCAAAAGGTAATATAAATAACAACAACAAATTCAATAGGCAAACTCATCTACAAACTCAACCACAAATACCAATGTTGCAGTGCGTAGGTTTGACAGCATACAAATATTCTTTCTTTTGTCGCCAAACGCACGTTCGCGCTCGTAAATGGCTGCAAGACGGGAGATATTATGATTGAAACAACGATAACGGAATCATGTGATTTCGGGCGAAGTTGATTTCTGATTTCATAACGAGATCAGGGTGCGTTAAGAAGTGATGCGGGCAGATGCCAGGCCCACGCATTGCTGCTATCAGACCATTATCTGATGAAGCTTCCATATGGAACGGAATGGCAGCCTTGAAAGTCATCAACAGAAGGCGGGGTGCTGTGTTGGTCCTCGTGTATGTGTTTGGGGTGGGGAAGCAAACCAAGTCGGATAGAAAAAATGGTCCGGAGATAAACGTAGATCTGTTTGATAAATTGTATTCGACGGATATATGTCATTATTCAAGTTTTAGCCCAGTTTTCTAACCGAAAACAATAATTTAGCAGTTTGTGGCCCAGAGGATGACATAGCGTCAAAGACCTGGTGTTGCTTAGACTGGATAGGCATTGTCTTCTTGATGTCGATGTTTGGAAATGATAGCCTTTGAGTTAGTTAGCCTGTCAAGAAATGAGGCAATCTAACATTGATAGGTTCAGATTTGACCAGGGTCGTTTCTCGGCCTAGGATCCGGGATTGAGTCATGCAAAAGGAATATAAGACTGCATCCGGTCAGTTCCTGGCTCCGAAAAAGCAACATATCAGATTGTTAATTGGGCAACCAACAATAACCAGGATTGGTGGACATTGCCACATTCCTCCTGTAAGAATCCTTACACGGACGCATAGGAACCTGTTAGTTTATCAACCACCCTCACGATTGTGGCGATATAAACGAAAGCTGATTTATTGTCGGTTCCGTGCATGATTCTGTGAAAGACTAAGGGCTGTGTATGGTTTTATGGTAGACATAGTTCTATGCATGGTTTTATGGCAGTCCAAGGGCTGGGTGTGGTTTTCATGACAGACCAAGTGCTGGGTATGGTTTTATAGCAGACCAAGTGTTGTGTATGTTTTTATGGCAGACTATGTGCTGTGTATGGTTTTATAGCAGACCAAGTGCTATGCATGTTTTATGGCAGACCAAGTGCTGGGTATGGTTTTATGGCAGACTAAGTGCTGTGTATGGTTTTATAGCAGACCAAGTGCTATGCATGTTTTTATGGCAGACCAAGTGCTAGGTATGGTTTTATGGCAGACTAAGTGCTGTGTATGGTTTTATGGTAGACATAGTACTATACATGGTTTTATGGCAGTCCAAGGGCTGGGTGTGGTTTTTATGACAGACCAAGTGCTGGGTAGGGTTTTATGGCAGATCAAATGCTGTGTATGTTTTTATGGCAGACTATGTGCTGTGTATGGTTTTATAGCAGACCAAGTGCTATGCATGTTTTTATGGCAGACCAAGTGCTGGGTATGGTGTTATGGCAGACTAAGTGCTGTGTATGGTTTTATAGCAGACCAAGTGCTATGCATGTTTTTATGGCAGACCGCGCAGGATATCTGTAATACATAATATGGTTATATGTCTGGCCCAGGGGGATATTTGGCATGTATATGGTTATATGTCTGGCCCAGGGGGATATTTGTCATGTATATGGTTATATGTCTGGCCCAAGGGGATATTTGTCAAGTATTTGGTTATATGATATAGTGGGAAATTTTCCATGTGTATGGTTGTATGACATACCTTGTGAAGCATTCCTCTATATGGTCAAATGAAAGACCCGTGATGACATTGTTTTCTGTATGGTTATATGACATACCCAGTGGAAAATTGGTCCCGTGTATGGTTATATGACATACCCAGTGGAAAATTGGTCCCGTGTATGGTTATATGACATACCCAGTGGAAAATTGGTCCCGTGTATGTTTATATGACATACCCAGTGGAAAATTGGTCCCGTGTATGGTTTTATGACATACCCAGTGGAAAATTGGTCCCGTGTATGTTTATATGACATACCCAGTGGAAAATTGGTCCCGTGTATGGTTAAATGACATACCTAGTGGAAAATTGGTCCCGTGTATGTTTATATGACATACCCAGTGGAAAATTGGTCCCGTGTATGTTTATATGACATACCCAGTGGAAAATTGGTCCCGTGTATGGTTATATGACATACCCAGTGGAAAATTGGTCTCGCATATGGTTATATGACATACCCAGTGGAAAATTGGTCCCGTGTATGGTTATATTACATCCACAGTGGAAAATTGGTCCCGTGTATATATATATATATGGTTATATGACATACCCAGTGGAAAATTGGTCCCGTGTATGGTTATATGACATACCCAGTGGTTATATAATTGACCCGGTTAGATAAAGTCCAGTATCTAGTTATATGACGAACCCTCCTGTGAGCCATATGACTAATGCGCGGTTATGTCACCTTCCCATGATTTTCTTGACGCCTATATTCCTACCACGTAACCATTTCGCGATTCCTTTTATAAGTCTGACTGGCTCACCTTCCAGGTAGATTGAATACACGCAGACCACGACCAACTCGGCGTGTAGTCATCGCAAGGTAATCAGAGGTCATCGAGGGGTATTTGCTTTGTTCAGGGAGACATTTGAAACGCTCCATTGCGAAATTGGTGTGTCTAGTTCCATTGGTTAACACATCGGCGACGAAAGGCTCCAAATTGTGCGCAAACCGGAA
>CM067344.1:39500448-39575448 GCA_034190875.2 Urechis unicinctus | reverse complement strand
CACTTTTGCGCAAACGAAAATTGGAAGTGACAAGAGCCTTTGTTTGATATTTCAGCGGACAGCAAGATCGTTTTGCTTTCATTATTTCTGTTACGTCACCTCTTCGCAATTGGTAGGCTTAAGCCCGAGGGACAGGAAATCAGTCTTTCATGTTTGGCTAGGGCATGTAATCATTCTTTATGGCTACTCTCATGTTCTCATAGAAGTAGATTAATATTACGATGCAAAATCTAACTTATAGTCACAGTGATTGCTATCATGTCAATACAACATATTGTACAACATATGTTAGGCCATCTGGAGGTATTATTGAATAGGTCATCTCGTAATGTGTTGTTTCAACTCATTTCAGGTCATCATTTCATTCATTAGGCGGCGAGAACAATGAGGATCAGAAATGACGTTAACATTTCCAACATCCACTCACTCTGAGCAAACGAGCTATTAATGTCACATCTGACAACCGAAGCCCTTCATAAATAAGATTGAAAGACAACGCTGACGTTTGACATTACCCACAGCAGCTAAATGTCATGGTGAATCACTTCCGGTTTAAGGCATGAAAGGGAGAAAAAGATAATTGAAATGACCAAAGTGATTTCTACCGAGCCAAAGCTTATCAGAATCCATTCATCACATCTGCGCGAGTTGCTTGATGTTGATCAATATCAAAGGGTCATTTTACCGCAACGATATGGCTTGGTTTGATATAAAAGATTCGATTGAGCAAATAATATGGCGTTATGTCGAAGTGGTCTAAATGCCATATCCGTCAACAGTTTCAGTGTCGTCTCGTATATATTGTGCACTCGAACCCCCCGTTTTCCCTGTGGTTCGACCCGGTGGCTCAATGGTGCCACACTGGACCGGGTTCGCATCCCAGTCAGTGCCACAGTTTTATGCCGAGTAGACAATGGCACCTAAGACCACTGTCCAGGTATCTACATAATCCTAACCTATCGCTATTGTGACATTATTTTTTTTTAAAGCGGCGTAAAATCCTATTCTTTTAAAGCTGGTTTCCTATGTTTCAGGAATGTGACGTAGAACCAATCCGGCTAATTAACAAGAACAAGATCAACAGAAAAGATTGTTGTATTGTTGCTCATAAATGCTTAATATCAAGCCCATTCTGCTAATAATTCACATGGGATAGTGGTTTTAATATATGGGACAATTGCACAACGCTGCCACAAAAAAAAAAACCTTTACAATCACTGACAATTCGGATCTTATTTCAGAACACATCTACACAGATAAGTGAATCTTGGATCTTCTAAGGAAGTGTATTAAATACTGTAAATATAAGTATTGGGAAAAGAATTCCTTGGTGATTATGGCGAGGTGTGACACATATCCTCACCTTTATTCAGGTATGCAGCATTCCTTGCCATGGAACAGTGAGTTTCTACATCGTTACATTCGACAGTAATGCCTGCAAATAGCAATGTCTCTCACCAGTTGATTTTGCAGATGTCCATGAAAGTAACCGCCGATTGTTAATAAATGGGGTGGTGAAAACAAAGCGTATCGGTTGAGCTTGACGAAAGAATGTTAGCGAAAAGATGTGATGAATTTTTGGTGAAAATGCCATAAGTTCATATAAAGACAAGAGGCACTACTAGAAAAGAGAAACATATTACACCATAGCACCACACGTGAACCATTCAGTCAACAGATTAGCATCACACCATAGCACCGCTAATAAATATTAAGTCACTTGATGATCCCATTTTTACCCCACCTGAACATGAAGTCAATGGATGAATGAACTATACAATTGTTTCACACACGTACCATTTATCCAATGGATGAGCCAACTGTACATTAGCTCCACCAGTGAACCACAAACACACTGAATGAGCTGAATATACTAGAGTACAACACATAAACATGAAAGTAAATGGATATGGCAATTGTACAATAACTCCAAGTCAAGCTGATGCCCTTTTTCTACATGGGTCGCATGTAGTAATTTTTATTTGGACCATTATTAGGAGAATAGCGAAGCAAAGGCGGTGTTAAGTCCATATAACTGCGATTGCATTTTTCCAGTAAGAGGCACAAAAGCCCGCTTGCAAGTAGGCACTAAAAGCTAATCGTTTTCTTCATAATTGCCCCGAATAGAACAATTTCCTTATTATATTCCAAGCAACCATTAAGCGAATGTAGCATCAAAGCGTTTTTCCTGTACGCTGATACCAAACGGAAGCCTCAGGCCGTCTGGTGTTTTATTATGGGTGAATTCCCGGGTGGAAAACAGCATTGCAAGGTTGATTAACAGAATGAAGTTAACAGAGGCTGGGTTTCGGGAAGCAAGGAAAGGAAGTACTTAATGCCTGTTAATGCTGCTTCAAGAACGGAACAAGGCGTATGATGGCTTGAGTAAATATTGGACACTACGTCCATTAAGAGCTGTAGTCAATGATTACAGACGCAGACCTTTGGGGTGATGATCAATGACGTTAGGTCCAGAAGATACTCAGACAAGATGGCCTCATGATACACTGGCAAGATGGCATCACGATACACAGGCAAGAAGGCCTCATGATACACAGGCAAGAAGGCCTCATGATACACAGGCAAGATGACTTATGATACACAGGCAAGATGGCCCCATGAAACACAGGCAAGAAGGCCTCATGATACACTGGCAAGAAGGCCTCATGATACACAGGCAAGATGACCTCACGATACACAGGCAAGATGGCCTCATGATACACTGGCAAGATGGCCTCACGATACACAGGCAAGATGGCCTCATGATACACAGGCAATATGGCTTCATGATACACAGGCAAGATGACCTCATGATACACAGGCAAGATGGCCTCATGATACACAGGCAAGATGGCTTCATGATACACAGGCAAGAATGCCTCATGATACACAGGCAAGAAGGCCTCATGATACACAGGCAAGATGGTCTCATGATACACAGGCAAGATGGCCTCATGAAACACAGGCAAGAAGGCCTCATGATACATTGACAAGATGGCAAGATTAAGCTTGATGATAAGATGGCCTGATGATTAACTGACAAGATTGCCACATAACACAGAAAAAGATGGCCTGATGATAGACAGAGAAGATGGCCTGATGATACACAGGCAAGATGGCCTCATGATACACAGGTAAGAAGGCCTCATGATACACCGACAAGATGGCAAGATTAAGCTTGATGATAGGATGGCCTGATGATTAACTGACAAGATTGCCACATAACACAGAAAAAGATGGTCTGATGATACGCAGATAAGGTGGCCTCATGATACACAGGCAAGATGGCCTCATGATACCCAGGAAAAAAGGCCTCATGATACACAGGCAAGAGGGCCTCATGATACACAGTCAAGATTGCCTCACGATACACAGGCAAGATGGCCTCATGATACACTGACAAGATGGCAAGATTAAGCTTGATGATATGATGGCCTGATGATTAACTGACAAGATTGCCACATAACACAGAAAAAGATGGTCTGATGATACGCAGAGAAGGTGGCCTCATGATACACAGGCAAGATGGCCTCATGATACACAGGCAAAAAGGCCTTATGATACACAGGCAAGAGGGCCTCGTGATACACAGTCAAGATTGCCTCACGATACACAGGCAAGATGGCCTCATGATACACTGATTAGATGGCAAGATTAAGCTTGATGATAAGATGGCCTGATGATTAACTGACAAGATTGCCACATAACACAGAAAAAGATGGCCTGATGATACACAGGCAAGATGGCCTCATGATACAATGGCAAGATGGCAGTGCATTTTCAATATTACAATGTTACAAGATATGGTCAGCTAAAAAAACTGATGTAACGAAGTGCTGAACGAAATAGTAATACTGAATTTTAAGTAGCTGATAATGTGTGTATGTGTGTTTGTGTATGCATCCAATTATAGCAGTGTTTAGAAAGCCGATTAGCCACCTTTTAATCCTTTTTAAATACTCAGTGCGCCCCGCAGAAATGAACAAAACAACAACACAAGGAACAACTGGCTTTTGGTACCAGCTGCGATACACAGATCAACGGTACTGCGTGACATAGGTTCGCAGAGTCAAACCTGGTCTTCTTAACAGTTTCGATGAGGCTGCACTAATCACACGACCCAATACGCCGACCATGCAGCCTCAGCGTATTAGTAGAATGCCGTGAACACGAGATCTCTCCTTTCATATTATCGGCTCCAGGCGCCAAGATACCAAGTTGCATCCGTACAACATCAACCAGAATCAGATGAATGGGAGTTGAGGGCAAGGACGAAATGTACCCGCCGTTTCTCTATGAGAACTCTGCGCCGTATTTCTCTCAATGCGGCACGTGAAAGATTGTGCAACTGTCGTTCAATCCATTAATATCTTAAACCGGTTGCCTCGTGTAAAAGAGGAACATGTTAATTGTCTACAACGGTTCTGACTTCCCGGCACGAGCGGCATGCATAGTCACCTATGTGGGACTAGCGGCAAAAAATGTATAATCTTTGTTAGGTTTTTTAAGACTGGTTAAACAGACATTATTAGACACATTGAACTAACTCAGATCATGCAATCTTGTCACGCACCAACCATTCACCACTCCCTTCACGTATATATGGCCTGACAAAAAGGACGAGGTGATACACAGAGGAGATGGTCTGACAATACATGTAAAAGGGTATATATATATATATATATATAGATATATATATATATATATATATAGATATATATATATATATATATAGATATATATATATATATAGATAGATATAGAGAGAGATAGATATATATATATATATATAGATATATATATATCTATAGATATATCTATATCTATATCTATGTATATATAGATCTCTATCTATATCTCTATATAGAGATCTCTCTCTATAGATATATCTCTATCTCTCTCTATCTCTCTATATATATCTCTCTATATATATCTATATATATATATATCTCTCTATATATATATATATATATATATATCTATATATATATATATATATATATATATATATCATATATGTCAGTGAAATACCCTTTGTCTTTGAGGACCGGAATCGTATAATTATACAACAACATTATGATTGCACAGTGATAACTATTCAGAGTTGGGAGCGCTATTTTCTGTAAATAATTGCTTTCTACGGAACTGTATCACACCAGCCATTTGTGATATCATAAGCGCCAGTCCTTCGCGCGGTAAATATTGTCCCCTTGTTCTATATAACGCACAGTAAAACGGCTTTATCAACGTGTCACATGGGATCTCCGCCCCTTACCATCACCAAGCCCCGGGTCTTACTTGAACCAACCTTTCAATTACTCATATAGCTGCCAGCTTCGCCCTCTTATCGAGAATTTGAAGAAATTCGTTGGGGATATGAGTGGTTAAAATAAAAGCCAGTGGAGCAGGGATCTTAATGCTTCAAAAGCCGTTTATGGCATCACAATTCAGAGGAGGAAAAAGTCAGAGGAACACGGCGTAAACGAAAACAGGTACAGCTTGTGGAGTAATATAATGCTCATCAATTCAGAGCGTTTCATCATCATCATCATCATCATCATCATCATCATCATCATCATCATCATCATCATCATCATCATCATCATCATCATCATCATCATCATCATCATCATCATCATCATCATCATCATCATCATCATTATCATCATCATTGTCCCAATCGTTTTCACCATAATCATAAGGGCATTGCTGGTATCAGGAAAGTTTAATATAAAAAATAACTAAAATACAACGTGAAGGAAATCGATAATCCGTTTCTGAATCGTATTTATGAAATCAATAACCTCAGAAATTGAAAATTCAGTACCACAGACATGTCGAGCAGCTGGTATTGGTTACTGATGGTACGGTGGATTAATACTAAGACAATGGCCGCCTCTACAGTCTGGGATTAATGGAGCTGCTTGGCGTAGATTCACAATGTACCACATAATGCCTCACGGTGGAACAATATCAACGAGGCTACATCAATCACACGGGCACATACGCCAGCATCACTGGCATAAGCCTTGGAAAGATAAACATAAGACCATGATACAGCCTCGGGATAATCCCCGGATCGCATCTAACATGAGAACCCTGTTTTCCGATCATCGACTCTATTAGCGTCTGGAGACTCCGTGTCGTCCGCTTACTGGCTGGCTGGGTTTGATTGAAGGGCGAGGAGGGCAAATAAATAGTAGCAGCGTCTTTATGAGAACCTCATGGTCAATTTATTGACACAAGACACTGGCACTGACTTGCCGCAATCAAGCTTACAAGTAGTTATCCCATCAATGATTCCCGCCCGTAAACGCAAGATAGTCCACGTAGAATCTCATGCCTACTTGTGATGCTTAAGCTTGCTTCCCTACTTGAGCTTCATAATGGACTGACATTGATTCCGGAAAATGCATTTTTCTAGAATCCACTCCCAGAATGCGTAAATAACTTGCTGTGTTCGATTCATCCCGTGAGAAGCAGAACCACACCGGAAGTGACGACTGAGATCAAAATGAACACGTTGTTAGCTGGATCCCTTGTCACGCTTTCGCTACGAGCGCCGTGTCTCATGGCACGTGATATTGCGTTAAGCTGACCGTGTATCATGTCGCTTGCGTTGTAGCGACATTATCGATCAATACTGGCTTCCTCTACCGGGATGCTCGCGTTAGTTCGCTCAACACCGTGGCTGTGGCGAGGTCATGGGGATCACAACATTACAGATAACAAAGGACCTGCAATTCCTCATCGTTCCTGATACAGAACAGGATGAATATCAGAGCAAAATATGACTCTATTGATATTTAATTGTCAAAATCAGCATCGCGAAACCTATAAGTTTCACAATTCCACAGTCATGGGAAAATGCCACAGTCATGGGAAAATATGTAAGTCATGGAATAATATCCAAGACATAGGACAGGGCCACTGTCTCGCGACAATGTCTCAGTCAAGGGACAGTGTCACAGTTATAGCACAATGCCTTAGCCAAGGAACAGTGTCTCAGTCACTGGGCAACATCACAGTCCTGGGACAATGTCTCAGTCATGAACTAATGGCGAATAGTCGCTACATATTTATTTCAAGGTGACAAAGCTACATTCAATTATAGACGCGTTGTTGAGAATTAGTATGTCACAATTTTTTCCCATCCGCAGGGCAAAAGCGCCTTTCGGGACGGCAAAATGAAGCTGGTATAGAGCCATTCTTCCAGCAGAGAGTTGATGGGGAAGAGAATTCTTCCTCACAACTCTTAATATAGCTGCAGGGCATAAGATTATTAGACAGGCATGACAAAAATGACATCAAGCCAAAGTGACGCGAAAGTCATGTCAGCCTGTTTGATTAGATTACAAGGAATGTCATTTTAACAGTTTCAAGCCGTTTGCTTTTGTTTGGTCAAAGGACTACTTTGATGGTCCGAAATGTGATATTACTGCGCACTGGAATTTGAATCGACAAAGGAGACAAGACCGAATGTTTCACCAGCCAGGAAGATAGTGGGGTAAGATTCATAATGATACCAGCGGAATGGTTCAGAATCTTTTGAAAATGATATTGTTTAAGCACACGTTTACATTTCTGTCAACCAAAATATTCTTAAAAAGTCAATGTTATGGATGATGAAGACATCAAGACGTGGCCCTCGGATGGTGAAGTCACACCACACGACCTGTGAAAAACACAAATTGAATAGGAGACATTCGGAATATACAATTACATGCAAACACCCAATGTCACTGTGAATGCTTTAGTTAATTGAACAAAATATTCAGTAATCTATAACGATGATATGAATTATCAGTTAAACTATGTTTTCATACCACCGTCGACTTCCAGAAAGCACAATGCAATGTTACTGGATAAGTTAAAAGTCTTTTGAAAAGTGCTGAGAAATTCAAAATATTAGAGATTGTCGTTGCGTATTTGGCTTTATGCGTAAGTATACACTTGACAGATAGCAAATTAGTGAACCTTTCAACGCCTGGCGAGTTTCTGTCAAACATTATTTATAACAGCAATCGCCCCGAGGAGTACTTTACAAGTAATCTATGGAATGACCTGAACTCCAGGTTACTTATTTTAAAGGAGTGGCATCAATCAGGAGGCCAATACAAGACACTAAGCAAATGCTAGGCTATCATGGTTCACACCAGGTGATGGCATCTTACTGAATACCTGTGACAAACGGGCAACTGCATATAACCTACGGTCCTTTTTTAAGGCAATTTGATTTACAACAGCGAATACCGAGATATGCAACTACCGTTAATGAATTCTAACTTAACGGTGATGCTTTTAGTTCCATGAGTGTGCATTAACAAGTGTCACATGTTTATAGCTTCGTCTATATTCTGGGGAAAAAAGAAGAAAACCGATGCATTCACCGAGAAATTCTGCAAACAAATATAAAAACATGTTACTGTCTGTTGATAATGCATATAAACAAACACTATTCAGTGAAGAACGGTGTACAAAACATATGCGTTGAAATACAATACTGCCACTTGCTGGATCTTTCATTCACGAGTACAGAACAAAATCGGCTTGGCAGCCTAGACCTCTCGCCGTTCATCTGGCGCTTCTCACGAGGGATGTCACTTCGCATCATCCCCCGAAGTAACCAATTAGAACTCAGTGAAGATCGTTACCAACTACCGATTTGGTAGTCAAGAGGAGATTAATGCAGTTAAACCTGATTTTAAAAAGAGTCTTGAGACGTGTGTCATGGACTATTATGTATTTATTTTTGTGTCCACTAAGACCTGCTTATATTATGAAAATGTAGTAGCGGTTAATAAGTATTGGGTAATGAAGATCCAGTGAGGTTTTTACTCGGAGATGTTTGCTGTAAACTAAGGGTTTTGAAAACACGTATGGAACTATGGCACATATCTATTGTGAAAGTATCGGTAATAATAGAAGGATTGTATAGCACAAAGCATAATAACCAACGGATAATGTACCCATGGATCAACAAAACCTGCATCAGTCCGTATGAGGATAATGCGCTCATGGAGCAACAAAATGTGCCTCCGATCATGTGAGGATAATGCGCCCATTGAGCAACAAAACGTGCCCCATGTGAGGAAACTATTTAATGCTGTTTTGAGAGTAATTTCTTTATTCTGGTTAGTAGTTTGACGGTGTTTGCGGTGGACGGATGGACAGGTAAAACACATGGTACTCGGTAGACGGTTAGAATTGTGCAAAGTAGTTAAATTGAAGGAAGTTACATCGCCATAGTCGCTGATATCACTCAGCAAGCTTACAAATAGACCCAAATAACCAATGAATTTCTTTATTTCTAATTGTCCTGACAGAAGCACAATAGAATAAACCACAATGTAAATGTAAGGTAAAAGCACACACATTTGCTCAATCTTACTTCTACTGAGCTGCATCCTCATTTCCTACGTTTTTAGTTTTGTGGCCGGTGTATTTTGTTAGTTTCCATTCTATGCTTACGGTAGTCCATGAAACAACGGAACTGCTGCGTCATGGTTGCTGAGAAACATGTTATCAGAGAGGACCAGGGAGTTGCTCGTATTATCTTATGCAGGTCTACCCGTTGCTGGCGATTATGTCTCATTATTTGTTTTGATGTATGCATTAATGATATTTGTCGGAGCACATGACCCGATTTGGTTGGCAACAATATTAAAATCACCGACAATTAATGCATTATATATTACAGAATGTATTGCAGTCATGCCAACATGCATTGCATTCATGGTGCAATATCTCAGTCCTACAACAATACCGCTGTCGCTGACCAATGTCTTAATCGTGATATAATCGACAGTATTCACTGCGCTCTTGATGACGTGTTTAAAAAATAGTGCCGCCTGCACGCGACAAGCGCGAGTGTCAGAGACATAACTGACAGGTGTTCGTTTTACAAATAAGATTTATAATCTCATAACGGACTGGTGATAAGGAACGGATTGAAAGTAAACAGGAAAGTAATACGAGACAGGAGATCATCTGAGCTGCTTGGGTATGAACCAATATTACGCATGACACCACATGCTTAGAACGGAAGGTAGAAATTGCACTGGGCCGATTACTATAATTGGGAGTACTGGCTGATAGTTGCACACAGCGACCCACAACGAGATAGGAATATCAAAAGAATACTGAATATGGCGATTCACCGCAAGACAGGAACATCGATATTGTTGCCAATATGGTGAGTGGCCATTTATCGTATGCCAGAAATAGCAATATGCTGACGGTTAACATCGAGCATGGATACGCTTGATAATATTGTTTTGCACGGACGCGCATCGATAATGTGGATGCTTTGATCTATGATCAGGATGCATTTTTTCATGCGTCCATTGTCCGTCAAACCACCCATACACAGTAAACACGCCAAACAAATCCATGACATCCCCCAGAAGACTCTTTGTATGTACCTCAAAAGCTAAACGTGAACTATTGCATCTAAATGCCCTGACTGGGACAGCACTCAGATCATATAATGAGCAAACGTATGAACAAATATAGCATGAAAGTTATTCATTCCTTGTAACAACAATTTCGTTTCCTCGCCACAGTAAGACATGAACGACCGGCAATCCATTCAATTGGCATTGGATTGCGAATGTACCAATTTTGTCGATTGGCTCTTCGCCGGCAACAGATAAATTGTCCGTGATAATGCGCCTTCAAATTGCCATGGTGTACATAAAGCGAGGTCTAGCGTATTATCTATAACATGGTCAATTCTCGACCTGATATATAGAAGCCCAATAACTATTGAGCCCAACGAATTCTCACGAGAGCAAGAATGCTGCCATTGTTGTGTTATGTTAAAACACAGTGTGAAGGACGACGACAATGAAGAGGTCAAGTGCCAACAAGGGGTATATTTGGGAATATTCTGTACGTTAGATTGTCTGTTTGACTGTGAATATGCTTGAACGTATGTATGTATGTATGTATATGTATGTATGTATGTATGTATGTATGTATGTATGCATGCATGCATGTATGCATGCATGTATATGTATGTATGTATGTATGTATGTATATGTGTA
Source organism: Urechis unicinctus (assembly GCA_034190875.2). Lineage (NCBI taxonomy): Eukaryota > Metazoa > Annelida > Polychaeta > Xenopneusta > Urechidae > Urechis > Urechis unicinctus. Next base: position 39,564,400 of record CM067344.1, on the reverse strand, counting down.
TGTATGTATGTATGTATGTATGTATGTATGTATGTATGTATGTATGTATGTATGTATGTATGTATGTATGTATGTATGTATGTATGTATGTATGTATGTATGTATGTATGTATGTATGTATGTATGTATGTATGTATGTATGTATGTATGTATGTATGCATGTAGGTATGTATGTATGTATGTGTATGTATGTATGTATGTATGTATGTATGTATGTATGTATGTATGTATGTATGTATGTATGTATGTATGTATGTATGTATGTATGTATGTATGTATGTATGTATGTATGTATGTATGTATGTATGTATGTATGTATGTATGTATGTATGTATGTATGTATGTATGTATGTATGTATGTATGTATGTATGTATGTATGTATGTATGTATGTATGTATGTAGTGCAGTTTCCAAAGAATCTTCTGCCTGTTGTTGTGGGATCTCTTTCTGCGAGCCCTGGGCCTGAAGTTTGCAGTTTGTTTGATCTTTCTATGAGTTGATGTCTTGCTATCAGCAGCCCCATATGAAACCAAACTGAACTATGTGAACATGAACGCTGAACGTACGACAGGAGGCATCCTTGTATTAAATGAACAATGACGTCCATAACGCACAGCTGCTTGATACCTTTGAAATGTCTGCGTCTGCTCATATAAACTACCGATCGCTCAAAAGAGATGAATAGTTCATGAAGTTTGTATAACCAATAATCAATAATATAAGCGCGTTGTTAATATGACAACGATAGCTAAAAAGCATGGATACGTATTGTGCATGCTGAGTGATAAATTGCGCAGCCGCTCATATGGTGAAAACTATTTAATGGTTCGTTCCAAGTTCACATCGATGCATAAATATTCAGTTCACTATATATTGAAGAGATAAATTGGTGACATTTGACGAGGAAACCATTAAAATCAACACTAGAAGCCTCGATAGCAGCAGCATCCGTATCATCTGCATCTATCATCAATGATTAAGTTATAGCTTTGACCAATGATAGACCGCTGCACAGCTTGGGATCCATTAAGTTTTACTTAGGTGCAATATCAATAGCGCTGAATGAATCACACGATTCACTACGTCAGCTTCACTTAACACAGAAGTGTGTTAAGCTATAGGCCGTATAATCTCAGCAACATATCCCAGTAATGCAGTAGACATGAGAGCCCCGTTTACAAACATCGGTTCACTGATGCCCACAGATGTATCTGAAGGGCCGTAGATGTTTCAATACAGATTGCCTCATCATTTCCACTCAACTCAACGACAACGGAGAGGCTTGGAGTTCCTTAGGTACGTCACAAATGATTATACAGGCGTGATGGTCTTCTTGCAGTTATTGTCGTGCTCGGTTTGGTAAGTTCAGCGTTTGCACGGTTATCTATCACGGCAGGTTGAACAGTCTGCCATTGCTGTTGCTATTTTGTATGAGTTATTCGTTTTCCATCATATAGCTATATAGTTTTTTGAGTGGATGACTAGTACCAGAAGTATTGGTGTGGTTCTAAATAGTTTGTTTTGCTGTAATATATTCTACTAATGATGCATAAGTGCATAAGTATGATCACATTATATGAATGCTTATCGAGATACTGTGACACAAAGAGGCATGTAAAGGTGGTTACGTTCACAAAGGGTAATTAGCATGATACCCCGATGATACACAGCTATTGTGGTCTCATGGTACCCCGATGATACACAGCTACTGTTGCCTCATGGTACCCCGATGATACACAGCTACTGTTGCCTCATGGTACCTCGATGATACACAGCTATTGTGGCCTCATGGTACCCCGATGATACACAGCTATTGTGACCACAGTGTACTCCGATGATACACAGCTATTGTGGCCTCATGGTACCCTGATGATACACAGCTGTTGTGGCCTCATGGTACCCAGATGTTACCCGGCTATTGTGGCCTCATGGTACCCCGATGATACACAGCTATTGTGGCCTCATGGTACTCCGACGTTACCCAGCTATTGTGGTCTCATGGTACCCCGATGATGCACAGCTACTGTGGCCTCATGGTATCTCGATGCTAACCAGCTATTGTGTTCTCATGGTACCCCGATGATACCCAGCCGTTGTGGCCTCATGGTACTCCGATGTTACCCAGCCATTGTGGCCTCATGGTACTCCGATGTTACCCAGCCATTGTGGCGTCATGGTACTCCGATGTTACCCAGCTATTGTGGCCTCATGGTACTCAGATAATACGCATTCCTGCTCTGTTGTATCTCTCACACCCAGAAATGAATATCATTGGATTGGATGAGAGAGAGAGAGAGATTTTATCAAAAGGCACGAAGCTTTAGCCACCAGCAGCCGCGGGTGACATCATGAGTTATGGCAGGAAATGGAACAGCATCCGATAGCAGAAACAGCGTCAGACTGGTCTTGCTACTGATACTGCAGATGATAGCGAAGGACATTTGTAATTATAAAGCGCCATATTTTTACCTTCACACCACACCATTTTGGGTAACTTGGCGTCTCTGTGATTACCGAAGAGACGCATTAGTTAAAGCGATTAAATCCATAGAGGTTTGTTTCAAGGGAATACATTAGATAAAGTGATTTAATCCATAGAGGTTTGTTTCAAGGGAATACATTAGATAAAGTGATTTAATCCATAGAGGTTTGTTTTAAGGAAATACATTAGATTAAGTCATTTAATCCATAGAGGTTTGTTTTAAGGGAATACATTTGATAAAATGATTTAATCCATAGAGGTTTGTTTCAAGGGAATACATTAGATTAAGTCATTTAATCCATAGAGGTTTGTTTTAAGGGAATACATTAGATAAAGTTATTTAATCCATAGAGGTTTGTTTTAAGGGAATACATTTGATAAAATGATTTAATCCATAGCAGTTTGTTTCAAGGGAATACATTAGATAAAGCGATTTAATCCATAGAGGTTTGTTTTAAGGGAATACATAAGATAAAGTGATTTAATCCATAGAGGTTTAGAAAATAACCCACAAATAGGAGAAGAAAGTGCTGTGATATTTGTGTCTGTGACAAATATGGAATATCACGTTGTCAGCAACAGGCTCGTTGCTGTTCATCTCGGTGTGCAGGACTGATGGCAACTGGAAAGACATCTAGTTAATTGTTTGCTCCCTCATAAGTCATTCTGATTATCAAAAGGGGATTAATATCGTCGACATATGCACCTTGATATATGACAGCACGGACGCACCTTTCCCTTAGCAGTGAATGACACTGGTTGCTGTCCATTCCGACAGAGCTTATAGCTAGGCTGAGAGGGCGCCTGATCACGCCACAACGCAGTGAATGGCCCATGGCAAAATGGAACAAAGACCGCAGGTCAATTGTCTTTGCAATCTAAAGTGTGTAATATAATTCATGCAGACCGTCTTCAGAACTCACCTGCGCATGCGTCATGAGGGTCACCAGCTGTATGCAGCTTACATGCTGGACAATGTGTCGTTAGTATCCCAATATCTCGATCAGTATGCATCGTAGTCTGACATTATTCACGGGATTGAATATGAACTATGCGGGGATAGGAACATTTTGGTCATCACTTGCTCTAGGCATCTATGGTCCTGCAAACACGTAGAAGGTAAACACATTGTGCTTAACCGTAAATGCCCACAACGACAAAACACCGCCATCCAATTGAGTTCTGAACGTATGTACACAGAACATAATCTTTATAGCTACTCCATCGGTCCGCTGCCAGCAGTTGTGACACCAACATGTGCGTTGGGAAGAAATTGCGCAAGCAAACAAGTTGCGACATAGAGAGCGTGTGTAAATAAACCTCCAGGACTGGCTTGTGGCTCATGTTGACGAGTACTTCATACAAAATACCATCGTGATAAATCATCTTTATAGGCCAATAGATACAGAAAAGCCACAAGTAGTTGCTTGCGATATTTGGCTTAAGGTCATAGCAACAAAAGATATGCCAATTGTCCGAAAGATCACGTCATTTGAGGAGGAAGAATTCGTTAAGCTTTGGAATACAAATGCGCAATGTGAAGGGAAACAATATGTCACTTGTTTAACACAATCAGAAGCGGAATATAAAATGCGGATATGCTAAAACATCACTTCAATGTTTATATGTGATATATAAACACTCGCTGTGGTAAATTCAATAATGCTGGTGTTGTGATGCAGATGGTACAAGAATGTTTTTAGGTCAATCGTCCCAAAGTTGCTACACCAGAAGATACGCTTTTACAACGTTGGTGGTCACAAGTCTAACAATAAATATACTTATAAGAGTTATGGCCATCCAAATAAATCCACCATTATTTGGACCCAGCGCCGTGGTTTTTTTTCAATTTCAGCTTGGGAATAGAATCTATGCAAATATGCAAGAATATTGCTATTGGCATAATTCTATGCACTTTATAACACCCCGAAGACTTCATGGCATGCATAATCTATTTCGTATTCATAATGTATGCATTGATGGAGAAAGACGAGGAAACATAAGGTGACAGAAAGCATTACTCATTTGTGACACTAATTTATAGCAGTGCCTTCATACGCCCTCAAAAAGTCGACAGTTGGTCATGCCAATAAGGCCACCAATGGGAGTAAAACATTTCTCACCTCAACAAAGGTATGGGCGTCTTTATATGTGACAAGCAATAACAGTATGCAAATCATGCCCGACGTAACGACATGGGAATTGCCAGCTTATGGCATCTAGCATAATTTAATAATATGATATCTTATAATATATCGTCATGTAATTCTGAAAAAAGAACGTTACATTCATGAGTTATTATCTCGAACGCCTTAGTGTTAATCGATTAATAATTCGCTTACCTCTGGGTATATACATTTTAACATGACTACAATTACCAGGGTAACTTACAATCCTTATGATTGATCAGTTTTCAATATACATTAAATTAAATGACTAAATCTATTTAGAGTTTTGTGAGGCAAAAAGCTTATCATGAGAGTTAAATGGATCTACTAGGCTCCCCATCCAAGTAGCCGTAAACGTATGGTTTCAATCATGTCCATTTGCTAACCGAGCCATTATAGCAAGTGCCTGTGGTCGTTCATTCGATTTCGTCGTGCTTTCTCAAACAAAACACCATATCTTGGTCTTATGTTAATCAATTTCTTAATACAGCCTTACAATCAAAAGCATATCATTATCTTTTTATTAATAGACCCCCTCAAATCGGCGCCCTGCGCTAATCCAACCATACCACAGATTTATTTATTCCAACTACTATTCAAAAAGTGTTTCAGCCTTCGTTGATATTTCACACCAAACTTCATTAAACATACAAGCCACGTGGTCCCTTGATAAATCTATGCAAATAACGGTCTGTGCAATATAACGACTGCTCATGGATCAAGTCAGGGTCTACCATTGTCAAAACAATACATAGGCTCGGTGTACGATTACAGCACCGTATCTTATGACAACATTGTCACCTGTCGAGTGGCCCGTCTTTATACACATCATGAATTGCTGGGCATCATCAAGATATGGTAACCTGTGCGGAAAAGATTGCACTCGTGGGACATGATTACCAGAATGGGACAGGATTACTGGCAGTGGACTTGATAATCAGCATGGGTCATGGCTGACTGAGTGGGACACTATATCCTATAAAGGGCATGGTAAGCTGAATGGGATATGACTTGCTGCGCGATGTATGGTGAACCGACTGGGAAATGATAAGAGTTCCCGATTGCTACGCAATGCATGATGGCCCATTGCATAAATATAGTCTCAGATGGACGGTAAGATCTATTTTCGCCCCCCACCTCTACACTCGTAACGATCAACTATGTCAAATAGTTTAACAATTGCTTATTTGATAGCAACTGTGAAACTTAAGGAAGGTCCCCCTTGTTGTGGAATGTTGATTTTGGTTGGTTTCGTATAGAGAACACTACAATGTAAGCTCCGTTTCCGCGGTTTTCACAGTTTCCCATTCCTTTCATGCTAAATAACCTGTTATAAACCACACGGCAGGGTCGAATCTTCTCAGGATCGGGGATGGCCCATAACCACAAATGGTCTCCGAAGTGTTTAGCTAACTCTGAATCGTATTGTAACTAATGCAGATTCACCAAACGGTTAGGTAAGGTAAGTATAGGGTTTAATGGTACGCCATCACTAGATGATGGCTACAAACATCGGATAGTTTAGTTTGTACGAACGTATAAGATGGCTGTAGTCCCTCTTCGATCAAATATAATTATATAAGCGCAGTTATAATAGCTAGCGCAGCTGCCACTTCTCGGGGGTCGTCATCCTATTTGGATTAGGCAAGATCGATCGGATTACAACTTCAAGACAGGTTCAAAGCCGCATGAAAGTATTAGGGTTCTGTCTTAAGATCCTGGCATAATTGCGATTTGATAACTCCCTGTATCTCTTATACTCAAAAGCATCACCAATACATCCAAAAGCAGGTAGAAGAATAAATCTATGGAAAAGTCATCTGGTCAAATATTTATTCAAAGAAAACCAAAACGACTTTTTTAGTTCCAAAAGTTAATACTTCAAAAAGCTTCAAAAATAGATATAGGTTGTTCGCTGGCATATAACTCTTTGGTTTGCAACTTGTGTCACTTGTTATATTGATACGACTGGCCAATTAAGCGGATGCACATATGTTGTATCCACAACGAAGAAGCTACACGCTTAATATCAACATGTAGATAAAATGCAGTCATACTTTAAAGGGTGTAATGTAATGAAAGTACACGTGGAAGCCAATATACGTATATTTGATTGCTCCAGATGAGGACTCATACCACTGAGGCCAATCTTTTGATTGTCATCGTTATCGAGTCTAGATGCGGGCAACAGAAGCTTAATGTTTAACGCCTGTCTGCATCACAAATCAACCATCTAGTCGTCACATTTCCGCTTGTATGTATATGGTAGTATTTTTCACTTCTATGACAAACTAAGATGACATCTCCAAACAGCCGTACCCGAGCATAAACAACATGATAACAGGACCACACCTAGCGATCGTAAGCACAGTTCAATTACATACGATGCAATAACAAAAAACATAAGACCTTTATTTTTTGTCATTTGCGATATCGCAGAAGTACGATCGCCTACAGCTGCACAGTGGACTCAGTGTCTCATAAGGGACATGCAATCACCAAACTAAATGGAACATAAACTACAAATTGACGCTGGGGGTCGTTTGAAGTGATTAGATATGATATAACCATGCAATCAGTGTTTGACATACACATATTAACGCAAGGGATGAATGGATTTTGCAAATGATAATAATAAGCTTCATACTTAATGCAATATATCGCATATATTGGTTTGTGGTTGAGATGAGTAAAACTGACGATCAATTAATTACATGACTGTAATTATTTGCACCACGTCAAGACATGCACACGACTGCATGGATCAAAACAAATTCCAATTCAATGACATACAGCCGTGCGTATGTTCTGCATTGTGATGTAATGAAAGCACTGTTTATGACGTAAATGTTGTAAAGATTATATGAATTATCATACTGCACAGACTAAGTGGGTATTTATAGCAGAATCTATGAAATTAATAAACGGCATTTACATCATTGACCTGTTAATCATCATCAATTATGCCTCTATGGAGCATTACACCTTTTAGTCGGTTTTAATGGAGTATGCCAACTCGACATGAACTGAAAATGTTAATAGCGCAAGGTTGCCAGCCATGCATTGCAATGCAAACTTTGGAAGGATCGTTCACATCTTAAGACTCAAATGTTATTTCCTTGTTCTTGGAAGAGGCATACAGGCAAACACAATTGTTTTCACTGTAAAATAGTAAACACACCTGAGCGTCGTCATTACCCGGTATAGGTGTAGGTCTTAAAACATAAAGCGTTTGTCTGACCATCCTGAGAACTCTGCCACTGCAATGTTTGCTGGATATGAATGACTGATCATGTGCAACACCTTAGATACTACCCCAGGGCTATACATATGTATAACACGCTTTTATTGTTTTTTCAATATCTAATTTTTTTATATATGCAACATTTATTTCAATATTTAAAAACCTAACATGTCATTCCAAAATACATAAAAGCAGGCATTTATATAATTCAGTCAACGTCACAACATTCTCTTCTTTCACTTATTAACCAGATAGGATAACAGCGTCTGCAGGCACTCAATGCAATAGAGCGCACTGCAATTACTGTACTAAAAAGACGCGGAAGAAAAGTCACAAGGAGCGCGCGAAGAAAACATCGGTGATGTTACGTCTTTCTGTCGCGTCTTACACAGCAGATAACCCAGTCTCTCAAAAATATTACTAACGCGAGAAGAGTTGACTTGCCTACTTTCACTGTTGCATGAACTTTGTTTTGATGTGGTTATAATGATTCTTCATAATCATTGCAAATGCCATTGTATATGTGAATTCCGCTTTTCTACATAACATATGAGCCCACTAAATGGATACACTAGCCTTTATCTCAATACTTATTAATTGCAGTCAGAGATGAAACATGGTAAATCGAATTAATGAATTCAAATAAAAATGCCTTTACGTGATGGAAAAGCGGTTATATAAAATTTGTCAACAGACAGGAAATGTGGAGTCTGGTTGATTTGTTGTTTGCGCGGAATCTACCGTCCAGCCAGGCAGCTAGTTGTACTTGCTTTACCCGCCCGACACCAATTTCACCCGCCACAGGCGGGCGGGCGGGTGCAAATTTCGAGCCCTGCTACCCCATCCGACACATCCTGTTAAGTAGAAGCGCCCATTCGTATTCCAAAATTATGTTTGTCCGACCTATATTCAGTACTTTCTTTAGGTTAAAAAGCCTTTACCAGTCATTTCACCAGTCTAAAGTGTTATGTAAGCTTTGTTGTAAATAATAAGCCACGTTTGTGATCTGCACTCAGGAGTACAGCTTGGTGTCATCTTCAAATGATTTAAACATTAGGTCAGATGCACTGTCTAGCTTGTACTGCATCTGCTATGCAATGTTTGTTGGATATGAATGACTGATCAATTATGACACCTTAAATACCTCTCCTGTGACACATCCTCCTGAGTACAATCACTCATTCGGAATTCAATATTTTTGTTTGTCCAACTTTTATGCAGTACTTATCATATTATTAGACCAAAACGCATAAAGCGTTATGTAAGCTTTGTAGTAAGTTATTAGCCTGGTTTTTGGTCCCTAATCTGGAGACATCCGCATTGTTCTATACCACCAGATACCAACTGTCTAGATCATTCATGTAGATTAAGAAAAGAGCAGGTCCCAGGACCGACCGTAAAAGCACACCACTTATACCCTTGTCCGATCTGATTCAATGCCATCTATCACCACTCACTGCCTTCTATTGCTTTGATATAATATCCATCATTAAACATGCCGATGCACTGATGCCGTGGGCCATAAGTTAACTTACTTTTCGTGGAAACTTGATCAAGCGCTCATTGAAAGTTCATGTTAACAACAACGTCATAATCCATGAAAACCAGGATCAGAAAACGCAGAAAACCATACTCATATTTATCAAATTGATTGATCAAAGTCACCTCCCATGATGTCTTTGGATTCCGGGAGCTAGATCAGTATACATTGTAAATGTGCCACATACTGGAATTATCATCGGAATTGAGTATGGTAACTGGTAACTGGGAACAGTATCTGGGATTGGGACACTACTGTCTGTAAGTTGCCGCTGCACTTCCACATAGGAACTGAACCATATCATAACAGATGGTAATGACATTACAGTTGTCAGATAAACAGATTAGGCGAGGAGTTCCGTAAACACCAATAGACGACAACAAACTGGACTTATTTAACTTTTTCAACACCTAACGACTGCATATGCGCGCGGTTCCTAACACATCCTATTCCAGGCTTTTACTATTCCGGGCGAAACAAACACTGTTGCATTTTTATATCACCCTTGGGGTGATTTCGTAATTCGGGAATCCTTTGCCCCGTGTCCCAAATGATGGACAACGGAGCGCTAACAAATGAATCCATCTGAAATGGAAATATAAGCCGCACGATGAACCCTACAATACAGAATTATAACCAGTCATAATGTCGAGTATATTGGCCACTCATACTGCGATGACAGGAGTGTGTATGATCCTATTCCAACACCTGCCCTGGGTGTTGGGCGCATGTCGCCAAACAAGATATGTAGGACATGGCTAATGGTGTCTGCAAAGTTTGACTATGTTCCAGGGTTGTTGGTCGACCAAGCTAGGTGCAGCCAACAGATCATTCTTCAATCTGAACACGGAGTTGTGATTTCAATGGCAAAATAATGCAATATAATTCATCATGTAGTGTAAAGAATGCGTAAAGCACAGTTTAACAATTGTGGAAGAGTGCTTTTCAGTCATGACAAATTGTAATTCATTCAAGGCACATTGTCACAGGCAGATGACACTGTTTTAGTCATGGAACAACACCGTATCCGCACCACAATGGTCTACAGTTGATACACACTTTTTTCACAGTCACAATATTTCATTCAGTATTCACTGCATCGTTGAGAATCGGGATGTCACATTCCCCTCCCGTCCGTTGGCTAATTGCACCAAAGAGGAATCCCGTTGGTCCTGGTATCGAGTCATCATACCCACAGAGGGCGGGCTGGGTAGAGAACTGTGCTTCCTTGCTATATAGTTTCAAGGGATTGCAATTCGACCTCGCAGTGCAAATACCTGTTTCTAGAATTCTCTTGACAACCGATGCAATGACATAAAGCGAATGTGATGGGAAAACCATGTCGACCTTTTAAGTGAAATAACCGGTAACCTTCTTTTGCCACATTCAAGTCGTTTGTAATATATTGACCTTGAATGAGGAAGCTTCCCTGAGAGTAGCTCGTCCTCGACCTTTATTCGTATATAAAACACATTGGTAATGACACCCTAAAATGTCACACTGAATAGCTTCATGTTGTATTGGTGTTTGCGCATGAAAGACATTTCTGATCAATATGATGTGAATGTTGGCTAGATTATATTGTATTTGACAGGGTTTGCAGCCTAGTCAGTTCAATGGCTTTGTACCAGGTGGTATTAGAGGGCACAGTCGACACATCAAAAGCATCCCATTTGATCGCTGCTGCTCTCAATAGATCAAAACGATGGAACATATGGTTCATTTCATTTCATATGTTTCTGACGTCACATATGGTACATAATAATCCAGTGGCATAGAAAAAGGTCGTTCTGTTTAACTGGTATCATTCATTGGATGTGTATCCCCAACTCGTTCTCATTAGCTCAGAAATCCCACTAATGGTCAGGTAGGGGTGGGATCAACCGATGGAGCAGAAAGTGCAGAGCTCCATAATATAGCAGCGAACCTCGAGGCATCCGTAATGTTAGGAAGCAGGAAGCCTTAATGGTGTGCATACAAGTGATAGGTAGGATATTAACGAGCAACTTTTATTGTGATTACATTATTTATTATGATGTAATTTGTTTAGACAGGTACGTCGCGCTTATTTATCATGTGAACATGAAAGTGGCCGGCACGTCTAACAAGGATCGTCGTCAAAATAGAGCCTATTGCATGGGTTTAACTAATTTCGGCCGGCTAGAAAAGGATGATGAAGTCAATGTTCACAAAGGCTATTATATAATTTGAAACATCAAACGATGTTGAAGACGGTAACCCATTAACCGTTTTTACGTCAGTCCCAAAAGCATTGATCATGCTTCCCAAACCAACGAAATAAACCATCATATTAATCGCAACACCGGTACATCTGGCACAAGACCTCTTTCAAATATATATATAACCAGATACTACGCTAAAGCCAAATTGCGTATTTTAATTCTGGGAACCATTCACAATGACCATTACCAGACACTTTTGACCAACTTTACTATGTTTACGACTCAATCGATATGATGTTCAAGTCGCAGACTGACAATCACAAATGCCATGCTTCTATACGGGCGATGACGTATGACAGAGCGATAGAGCGGGTCTTACCGAATATTTATGACTAACGGCCACCTGAGTATGACTTTAACTAAAGATTATATTCATTAGAGTACATTAGTAGGCGGTTTAAAAGGTCTTCTATGTTTATAGCTTTATATAACCTTTGTACTGGTATATAAATACAATGCTGGTATAGATTATCCGGAGAATACATAATGAAATATCATGCCATCAAATACGCTTGGCACGAGTAAGATACAAAATCGGATCAGCCTCTATTTTGCAATTAAGTACAGAGGAGTACAGTAAATTGTGTTATTGTAAAACCACTCATGTACACTTGAAGCTGCGGGCTTTCTGGAATAATCTCTGTATTTGTGAGATTATAGATCTTTCATATACGGGTATTTAGTCCTCTTAAACTCGCCTCTATTGTAATGATATAGTAATAAGTAATAATGAATTGGTTATTAATAAACCATGGGATGTTTTTGCAGCGACAACAAATGCTTTTTATTGGCGCGTCAAAACACATATGAAACGATTACTAATAGTATTGGGTGTTTACACTTTATGTAGAATTAATAACAGACACATAGAATAGCATAAAGATAGTGGCCGCATGAATAATATAACATGCCAGTTGTATTCGAGAATAGCTTTGTATTACTCTGTGATGTAGTGCCACTGTGTATAGAGGGGAGTGATGGACAGCATAAACATGTGGTAGTTAACAGTCAGTGAGAATCGCTCCAAACATATAACTGTAGTAGAGTAACTTTACCAAAGTTTCTAAAAGCGCATGGCAACTCACCACATAATCAATTGGCAGCCAAGGTTTTTGCTCGAGGTTTAATAAATATTTTAGGGACGAGACAGTAAAGTTGGGTTGGAGATAGGCCCGAATAGTAAATGGTTGTCTGTGCAATAGACGAGACATGGGCAGTTTTGTAATTGCAACAGAAAATAGGCACTCAGCAAATATAACCTTAAAATACTTGCACATCCTTATTTCCGCTGGAGTATTGTGACCAATCAATATTCGCTTGATAACAAAGCAGAATGTACCTACGAGTGGTTGACGCCACTCAATATGTGCTCATTCTAAAGAATGGCTATAAAACTGCTAAACGTATTTTGATTTGACTGTTTAATGTTTAATTTAATTCACGGAGATCATGGAAAATGGAATCGCAAATCCTTACGGCAGCTGTGTTCCTGCAACAAAATGAACAATCGCGTCTCCGATATATGTCCATAATCGATCATATACAACTGTAGAGTAAAATGTTTACTGTCCGCTTCTTATTCTATTTGTTTATTTGGTTTGTATAACAATGAGCTGATTAAATGAGCTGTTTATATGGTCATACGGGGTTACTCAATAGAGCATATTGACAATTCCAAGACAACTAATAATCATAGGTAACTGTTGTTCACTTCGTACAATGCAACTATGCAATATTATGCTTGAGATTAAGTGTCCAAGATGCATTTATCCTCAGTCATCATAACTGTGACGAACCATGTAGTTCAATGCATGCTTTGTGTCTACATTGACTGGCAACTAAAAATAGAATCAAAACATCTGAAAATCGATATCATGTCACAAGATCTACCCTTCAAGAAGGCACAAAGAAACGAATTGTTTTTGTAATTAAATAGGCTTCTAATTGCCCAGGCTAGAGCAGCCACCAGATAACAATAGCCAAATCAAATACTTCACAAAGCACATCAATAGTTCTTGTGCTCTTCTGTATTACAACACCATCATTTTCTCTGGTGTTTTACGACCGGCTTATTCCCGTGTGGCAATTACACCCAAACAGTGGTTGGCTAATATGATGACGTAAACAGAGGTAGGATTTCCGGTAGCAACGTCAATTGGCGCTCATTGTTTAAGAGCTGAGCAAGGCGGATGTAATCGATGTGAATGTGGGCTTTGTTCACTGCACCCGTTGGAGGGTAGGTATAGTCAACAACCAGAGTATTGCGTGCAGTGGACGACAATAGCGTGACGAAAAAGGCTAAACATTGAGACGGTGCTGCTGTTCTCAGAAATTAGACATAGTGCTCTATGATAATCAGGCACCATAGCCTTGTAATAAATGTAGGCAATAATAAGAAACATTTTCTCGTCTGACGACCAACGTATGAATGATTGCAAATGTTTTCATACGACGATCCTACATATAGTTTGATATTTCCTGGTATTGATGTTGGGGTACACAACTCTTTGCAGTTTTCTTCCTTCCTGAAGGTAACAATAAATAATCGATAAATGGAAGAAATTTGACGAGGAAGTCATATCAATCACCATCAAAAGCCTCAACAGCAGCAGCCGTATCATTATTATCGCATGCATCATCATAACGATCACTTTATTGTATGATAATCATCATCCTCCTCCTCCTCCTCCTCCACCTCCTCCTCCTCATCATCATCATCATCATCGTCATATATCATCGTCATCATCCACAACAACAATAACAACAATAACTACAACAACAACGGCAACAACATAACCATCATTATCGTCATAATCGTCATCATCGTATTGTTGTTATGAAGAAATATACATATATAGTGTTTGGATGTTGCCACAATAATGAATGCATGTGAATGAATGTTCAACATTGAAAAAGTATATGCAAATCCGATTCCCTGTTTTTGTAGTCTGTAAGCACCTCTGAAACTAACAATTCAGCAATATAGAAGTGTTGAGCAGCTGTCTGATGATGTGGAGGATGACTGCCTAGGATTACTAGTCTATTGCCTTATGTACATATAGAAATGCTATGAATTACACGCTTTTACACGATATAAGGATGAAACAAGATCAATTATCATAAACTATATATATATACGCATTTACGCCCAACCGGATACGAGGATTGCTATTTCGTCTTGTAGGCCGTGATAAACTTGCAATAATGGCGGTCGCCAGGAAGCTCGGTAATCAGATATGAGTAGCGGACCCGACCCGGAAGTAATGTATATTGATCAGTAGCTCCATTAGTGCCCTCCATCACGACTCTTTTTCTCTATTGTCCTTGACAAGCCCGTTGTTTTAAGGACGTCAGTAAAAATCAGGCTAACGTTTTATTTGGGGCTTAACAAACGATGATTCAGCGCAGCTTGCACCCCACCTACAGACAATGCATACAAGGAATAATGAAAGCCTCCTGATCAGTAAATGATCAGTGGCGCAGAAGCCTGACATAGCGCAAATCAATTCAACACAGAATAGTAACATTTTCAGAGTTGTTCATATCGTACTTTGAAACGAAGGCAAGGGATAAAAACCCAGAATGGTTTGCCAATATTACACAGGGGAACTCGTCGAGCGAAAGAAGCACCAACAAAGTTGCTAAATCATGCATGTCAATTTAAGGATAAGATTCGGACACGTACAGACTGTAAACACCGCAAAGAGTAACTCATTTTACCAATTCCTGTTATAGAATGCAGTACATTTCCTCCGTCCTCGTAATGGCGATTTCGTATGACCTGAATTAAGCATGTTTTACAGCAGTAGTGAGCTCTCCAGAGGGTCAAAATAAACCCATTGCATTCCAACGTGATACACGTCTGGTTAGAATCTAATTACAATGGAAGCTATGGTCAATAGCTTATCATATGAAACCACTACCATATTTCGTGTACACACCTCCACAACGACACACCGATTCCCTCTTCCGTTTAAGGATCGGCGAATAACGTGCGAAAATACATCAATACCGAGGATGGCTAAGAGAAGGAAGTTAACAGAGGTTGGATTTCCGGAAGTAGCCAGAGGAGGAAGCAAGTGCCAGTCAATATTAATGTTTTCAATAAAGGAACAAAGTGGAAGAATTGAATGCACACTACATCCATAAAGGCTAATGATAAATGGACCCAAACACCTAGTGCGGTATACCGACTGCACCCTATGACATACAACATCATAAAAAACCGGCAAAACATATTTTTCGATTTGGAGATATTATCATAGATCAATGAAATAAAGCATGATTTTCTATAATGATGTAGTATCTAATGACCTAATCACAAGCCATCCCGTTAATCATTATCTCACTCATAACGTTTTTTCCATTCTTACCATATCATCATATATCATCGTCATCATCCACAACAACAATAACAACAATAACTACAACAACAACGGCAACAACATAACCATCATTATCGTCATAATCATCATCATCGTATTGTTGTAATGAAGAGATATACGGCATATTATAGTGTTTGAATATTGCCACAATAATGAATGCATGTGAATGATTGTTCAACATTGAAAAAGTATATGCAAATCCGATTCCCTGTTTTTGTAGTCAGTAAGCACCTCTAATAATTCAGCAAGTGATGAGCAGCTGTCTGAGGATGTGGAAGACGACCGCCTAGGATTACTAGTCTATTGCCTTATGTAGATAAAGAAATGCTACGAAGATAGCAGCTGCTATGGCTTAAGATTAATAAAGCAGATTTACAGGGTACAATCTGGACTCAATAATGCTCTTATATCAATGAGGTTGCTTCGATCACACGACTGGCTACGCCAGCATCACTTAACAAGTATGCGCCTTGAGATGATATGCAAAAGGCCATAATAGAGTCTTTTGGTTATCTTCGTATTCCTTTTTGTATCAGCGACTATATCATATTTTGAAGACTAGATCTCGTCCGATAAGATCTACTTTGACTAGATGAAAGGCGGAGCGGGCAAAACAAAATAGTCTCCGCACCTCTAACATACACTAGTAGTCTATTAATCGAAAAGAGATTACTTGAACGGCACTGAACGCTGAAGACTTTTACTTTTGGCTGTTTTAATCCGTTCATTCACACCCCCCGGAGCACTAAAGCAGCTCTCCAATCATAGTTTCCTGTCCGTAAGCCTAACAGTGTTGACCTAAAGATGAAACCGGCTTGTGATAATGAAGCTTGATTTCCGCTTTATAATCCAACCCCCACATCCCTTCCCCATGTTGAGCTTCAATATTATATTTCCTGCTGAAATTCAGAAGTATGATTACTAATCAAATGACACTGATTCAGAAAAAAAGCATTGTCTGGAAGCCAAACCCATATTCTCCACATGCATTTAATTTGCTTGATTTACCAAGTGACCAGCTGAATCAAATCACAAGGTGACAACGGACATAAACGAGAATGTATTGCCGAATTTCATATCGCGTACACACTGGCGTATCTGGGACAAGCATTTCGTGCCACCTTAAACAAAGTCAAGCTAACGGCTCGTATATCATCAAGCCATAATGGCTTACTTACCGTGGGTGCTTGCGATAGATCGTTGAGTAACGTGACTTCTCATAGTTTTATTCGGCCTTTAAGATGCCACAAAGATGTTCTTCTTCTTTGCTGATACAGAACTAGATATCAACGACGCTGATAATCTAATGTTCTCTCTTTTGATTGATTCATTAATGATAGTCAGACTTCAATGATATTGAATTGTCACAATCATCAACGCACAACACATCATTAATTGAAGTGTACATTTCAGTCATGAGAAATTGTACTGAATTCGCGGTACAATGTCACACTTGTGGGACAGTGTCTTAGTCATGGAACAATGCATTGGCCACGGCTCACACTGATTTCACGATCGCGAGAAAGCACTCAATAATCGGTCCGTCGTTGATAATCGGGAAAGCACAAGTTTTTCCCGACGTTCGTTGGGTAACTGCGCCGTTCGTGACGTGCTAGAGGAACCACGTCAGTCCTAGTGTCGAGCCCTCAATCCCGCAAAGGGCGCTCTTTAACTCTGAATAAGGCTTCAGGGAATAAGATTTGACATCACAGTGCCAATGCAATTTACAGAAATACGCCTGACAGCAGATTCAATGGCACACAACCAATGTGATGGGAAAACCGTATCACCCTACTTAATTATATATCTTAGAACCTACATTTGCCAGATTCAAGTCGTTTGCTATATGGTGACCTCGGATGAAGGAGCTGTTCTGGCTGCAGTTTATTCTTGATTCACATAGACATTACTGAATGACATGTTAACAATCGCATAACACATCGCGGTATGATCAAATGAATGGCTTGAAATGTAATATGATTGCCCAATGAGATCGGAAATGCGTATGGAGCTTACGACAAGGCCGAATCGACCCAATACCAAATTACAGGACATGTTTCATCACCCAGGAATATTGTGGGGTTCGATTAACAATTTGAATAAGATGCAATATCTGAATGTCACTGTGAATCAAACCAAAATAGGATTAATTGAAGACTCGATATGAATGATCCGCTTAACAATGTTTTAAAATGACTTTGGCCTTCCTACATAGTTCTATCTCGATTGTTTCGTGTAGCTTGTTCTGCGCAAATAAAAACATTTTCCTGTGAAAAGTTAATGAGTTGTAGAAAATTATTCGTGTTTGACGAGATATGCTTATTGAAGACAATCTGTGCCCTAATAAGGTAGACATACGCTTGGTGTATTGGCAAATTAGCTCAGCTACGAACACCTGGTGAGCTACTACACAACATGATTGAAATCGCCATACAGAGTAACATGAAAATAATCAGCAGAACTGCTTGTACAACAATGCCGATGATAATATGTCATAATTGTTAATGCAAGCGTGTAATAAACAACAAATCATGGGCCATTAAGATGTAGTATTTATCGATACTTGCGGTGTGTCTTGGCGTAGAATATTAATGCATTCTCTGTGATGATGGGAATAATAAGGAACTAAAACGATGTCAGCATTGTTCGTTTTCAGTAAAATATTACCAACCCTTTATCAGCTGATCAAAAGTTAAATGCTGCCATTTGGTAGGATCGAATTTATTATCGTGATTGCTGATAAGAAAATGGAGTATTAGCAAATATGGTAGTCATTGTAGCTACGCTGCTTGGTTAATACCCAAAGCCATGCGCAATACAAATTATTTATAATTCAATAATGATATTTGATGTTTAATGTGTAAGTAGTATCATGGAACATTTTTCATATATTCACCTGCCCTTCAAGGCAATAAATAATAGTTAACAAGGCAAATAAATCGATGGCATTCTCATGAGACCGTTTGCATTTAAGACCTAAATAACAAACGTTAATTGCTGTTAAATGGACATCTTTACAGATTGGCAAGACAAACACTCTGATCGTGCGGGGGGCAATATATTGAACAAATTGAACCTACAAATGCAACGATTTTTCAGTCCTATTAACTACAAGTTCGTTTTCTCAACAACAATCGCGATTACCGGCAAGCTGTTTAATTTTGCATCCTATTGCGATTGTCCAAATACATTGATTGGTTGTTAGCTAGTAGTAGATGAGATGCCCCAGGCAAGGAAACTTTTATTTTGCTTTAGTGTACGTAAAGCGCACCAGCAAATCTGATTGATATATATATATATTGTAATGCTTGCGGATTAACAGTGCACCATGACAACTTATCATGGGTCTGACATGGTAATATAAGGTTGATAAATAGAATGCATGTAATTGATCGGGCCGGAGTATCTGTCCACTAACAAGGGATCAATGCTCTTAGGAAATACGACCACAAGCACACCATCATTTCGTGGGCACTCCTGAATAATGACATTAAGTGTTGATGACCGGCGAATGTCTGTGCGGAAATAGCACTCAAAATATGGTTGTGAAGTAAACAAAGGTAGTGTTTCCGGAAGCAATACCAATCAATACGCTCCCTTTCAAGAACAGAAAAGGGCTGAACTTGCTGCGCGGAAGTAGATAATGCACGCTACATTCATTGGCAATAATCACAGGTACAAAGTATCGTGTGCCGTGACACACAATAACATTACTAAAACGCAAAGCACAGTTATATTTACACGGCATACTATTTATACACCGAGTGTACATAAAGAACAGTTTTTATCTGTTAATAATATGCCCGAGGCATGATTGAGCAGACAACACAATTGCGGTAATCTCACTTCATGAAGGCAGTAGGATACAATAACTAGATTTGCCTACTCACCGATAAATAGATGACATTCGACGAGGAAATCCGTAAAATCATCACTAGTAGCCCACAAGGATAATCACTAGAAACCTCAACAGCAGCAGCCGCATCCTAATCACATTTGACATCATCATATCCATCACCACAGTCATAATCTACATTGTCCTAATCATCATGGACTGCAGCAGCAGTAACATCATTCTAGTCATAACAATTAACATCAATTTATGGCTGTGACATGGTTCGCCTAACCACACAAGGATCAGCAAGACAAGAGAAACCATTGCGTTTTAGTCCATGTTCATTATCTAGATAAAAGGCTCGAAGCAGTGATAAAGCCATAGCTACGGCTCGTGATAAACGTAGAATTACGTTTACAGGGCATTATTTGGAATTCGTTAGGTCTTGTAGAGATACAATATGTGTGTGTGTGTAATCCCAGACCCACTAAGTCAGGATCGCCTTACACGGACGAGCGTTAAGATGATAGCTGAAAGGACGTACAACCTAAGTCAAATATCTCCACATTGAAGTTAACATAAGCGCTCCATCTTCATACTTTTGGTCCAGCGATCCAAACTTTATAAGAAAGAAGTTAAACCGAAAATGATCCTGGGCGCCCTATGTCTTGTTGTCATCTACTGGAAATCTACTGAGTGGTTGTTTGTGGTGGTTGGATTGATGTCATAGTTTCTAAAGAGATGCATGGGACCGTATCAAATGTAAAGAAACCGAAGATAAACAGCTCTTGCTCGATATCTGATGACATGAACCGTAGCATATCGGGCGTTTGCCATTTATATGTGGAAATTATCCCCAAACCTCATAAGGAAATCGAAAGTAAGGTCGGTGCATACACACGCTTTATTTAGCTTAAGGAAGTCCAAGAACCCCGCTGCGCAGATCTTGAGCAAACATTAATTGGCATAACAGCATTAAGAACATTAGCAAGGTGAACACGCAATATAGAAACAGATTAAGTAGGAATATGCAAAAGCGAGGGAGATAAATGAGAGATGCCCTGGAAGGCCGGTTGTCTTGAGTAGGGAAAAGGCAAAGAAGAACAGAAAGACGGTAAAACTACAAAAGCTGAAGAGTACGTGAGAAAGGGTGTTGAAAAGGGGTGGGCGGGAGGGACGAAGAAGAGACAGCCGGGTGAAGCGACTCAGTAGAGTGTGACCACGAGAAACAGTGTTTATTTCTTAACCCAGCTTTATTGTGATCTGCATTATAGTACAATATTTGTGTATGACCAGATGCTTTTACATCATCAGTCAAGTTGTGTTTCACCTGATTATGATGCCCTGTAACAGTCAATCGTCAGCAGAACGTGAATACAAGGAGGTATGCTGCCAACTTCATACTCACTCGAACTTGCAATAAATGTATGGAATGTTGTGTGTAAATATCGTGTTATCGCTATTTGGGAATCTCATATTATTCATGATGTTGACCCAATCGTCACTTATTATTCAAAACAGTCGCTGACATTACCAACAGATATAGTTTTTCAATTATCGCTCAGTTCGTGACTAGTTCATGAATACGTGACCGGCTTTCGGCAAATAGCATATATTGACACAATGCTAACGATACGTCAGACTACATCAGGGAAGTATGCTGTAAAGGTGTGAAAAAAATATACTGCGCGATAAATTGTTGACAATTCCTAATATTGAGGCGCAGTGGGGTATTCATGTATAACGATCCCGTTCCTATTGTAGAAGAAATAACTGAGTGTAGGGATAGATGATGTGCACGGGAGAACCTCCCATAAGGATCACTTGTTTAAAACGGCACGTCCTTTAACAGAGAGTAGTTTCCAGCCTTTGGGGTTTAACACCGAACTTCTTACGCATTGACTTCTACGCAGGGTAGCGTAGCGTCAAACGAGTCTGCCATGGAGAGTGGTTTAACGCTTGTTTTATATACACGCTCCACAGAACAATGCCCTGGTTATTTCATGACACAAAACGCATTATCCACTACACTGACACAGCTAAGACGCAGCAGTGATACTGACCATGTCACAAGCCCACAGTTTTCAACACTATCATAAATCGACACTTTTACCTTATTCTTCACGTGCCCTTTTCAAACCTTCGTCATTGTAGTCAACGAAAAGTTGTAATCTGCATAGCAGCAGATGCTACATGGCCTGCGGTTGCAAACTCCCTGGTGACTAAGCCTTGCCCATAGTTTAGACCTCGTTCTGTAGTACGTTGTCACCCTGTTGTTCAATATTTACGACTCTCGTTTTTTGAACTACAACCGGTGTAGTCATTAGTCAAACATGAGTAGAGATATCGGAACTTCGGGCTTTCGAAAGAGATGTTTGTAATTGATATGCAGAAGAATTTGCCATATGGTAGCAGCATGTCAAAATCAATTTATGACAACTAGTGTGACCTTGTCATATTTGCCAACTGAACTTGCATTAATGCGGTTACGGGCGGAAGGACGTAGCATCTCGGGATAGGGCCCGCCGATATAATATTTTGACAGCATAACAGATGCTCAGCAATGCGGTACTCATTTATGAAGTATTCAACGCTAAGCTAATATGAATTTGTGGGGCGTGAAATATCTTGCCTCGTGTTGAACTAGTGACGTTTTGTTGCACTCGGTACGAGGGAGAATGATCAAACACATCTGTCTCACTCAGTCCACGTCCACGACCATCCCTGCAGATATATGATTAACAGTTTTAGTTCATGGCTGGGACACTGCATATATCACGCTGAGAAACAAATGAGTAGGAGGTCTATTAGCCCCGCACGACGGTAATATAAATATATACCGCCGTGATTGAGGATATGTAGGTCGTGTGGCAATTTTTTTTATTTCGCGTGCCCGGGGCTTCCCACCAAGTTGTGTACTTACGTAAATATATATGTCGACAAATGAGATGAATATCCGCTGATCATGACTATTTTGGTTATCCACTGTCTCGTGATTATTTAGCAATTGTCAAATGAACTTTTAGAATCACAACTTTCGTTCACGGCAGCCCCAGTTTTGGAGATATGACGTCACATTACGCAGTTTCATTTTCACTCGCCATGTGGCTGCAGGTCCCGGGGGAGGGGGCACTTAAGTATATAGAGGTAGTATACATGTGTCGGGGTAGGTTTTTTCGGCCTCCCAAAGGGTTTTGTTGACCTCATAATTGTAGGATGGGGTATGCTCTTGCCATTTTTACCTTGTATGACGGGTACAGGTTTTTGAGATCCCGGGGCACACCCCTAGTCAGGACAAGACCAAGTGCCCTCTCCAGACTGCGGGAATCAATAAGTGTTATCTTTTTTTAAATGTCAATGTGATATCGTTGAATACATATCGCCCTTCAAAGTAGATTTTTCCAAAAGATAATCATTGACAAAATAACACATATACTTAAATAATAAAATTCAGAAAGAAAAAGTTCGCTTGCGAAGAACCTTGTCTGCGCATGCGCGCAGAAACCGATCTTGTCGTTCAAAATAAACATGAACTTTTCAGAATTTGTGTGGCCGGATTAAATCGCCTTTGACGAAATCTCACACGTAAACTAACTCAACTTGTTAATAAACATTCATTTATGTGAAAAATTATTCTTCATATGTACATTTGTGTAATTATCGTGTATAATTGGAACTCATGTATCGTTCACGCGCATTCGGTTACGATCTTTGCACGACGTTAATAAACGTCGTGCACGGCTAGAGGTCTATAACTCACAAAAAGTGTCAGTCTTGTTTTAATCATTATGCTGTGTTCTCACCGCCAATCAGATCATTTCGATCGTCCCGATCACATTAATTCCCCGATGAAGCCCGACCAAGCTCGATTAAATGTACATTCACGACCTCAAGTCGACCCTACACGATTTTTTACGACTTCTTCTCGACGACAACCCGACCAACATCCCGACTTCTTCTCGATCACCCAGACCTATACGCGATCTCAACTAGACTAACTGGACCTCTGCTCGATCGTTGCCAGATTTCCACCCGACCAGATCGTAATGATCGTAATCGAGTCGTGAATAGTCGTGTATCGAATTGTTTAGAATAAAATCTTCAAACATTCCTGGTTCAGTTCATGATGGAGATTGAGCAGTTGCAGTTGTGATCCAGATGGTTAGAGCTTCAAAGGGTCAGGGCTATGGCTGTAATAGAGTTGGAAGCCGAAGAAGCAGCAAAGGCTCGTAAGCGCAGACGTAGGCAGCGTAAAAAAGTCTGGGTAAGGCAGTGGCTTACACCACGACCATTGTATGGACATTATGAGCAACTGCTACAGGAGCTTAACAGAGAAGACTCTAAAGGATACAAAAACTTCCTCAGGGTTGACGCTGATTTGTTTGGAGAGATTCTTGATCGTATTTCACACAGAATTAAGAAAAGGAGCACCAACTACAGGTAACTCATGGATTGAATACCCTCCCTCCCCAAACATTTTTACGAATTTCTGTATTAATTGGTAAAAAAGTAATGAATCTTCAATACCATTATGCCATATTGTAGGTTATCTAGTTACTATATACCATTGTGCAAATCTCTTTGTCAGGGCAGCCCTCGAGCCAGGATTAAAATTGGCGGTCACTCTTCGGCATCTAGCAACAGGAACCTCGTATTCAGAGCTGATGTACTCATTCCGAGTGGGCAGAAACACCATATGCAATTTCGTCCCCGAGGTTTTGGAAGCTATAATACAAGATTACTCTGAGGAGGTGCTACCAGATGTCGTCACTAATGAACAATGGCAGAACATTGCAGATGACTTCAGAGCCAAGTGGAACTTTCCTCATGCATGCGGGGCTCTTGATGGTAAGCACGTGAGGATAAAGAATCCAAAAAACTCTGGGTCTCTGTTCTACAACTACAAAGGATTCTTCTCCATAATACTACTGGCACTTGTAGACGCAAACTATAAATTCATCTGGGTAAGCGTTGGTGCTAATGGCAGTGCATCTGACGCCCAACTTTTCAATAACACCGAACTCAGATCCTTGCTAGAAGAAAATAAACTTGGTTTGTCCGACCCTGATCCACTGCCTGGCGATGACCCCCTCTGAGTTCGCAACTGCACGAGGAACGGGCGTAGGAACGCAAAGCTGTCCAAAATCCACTGTTGCTTTGCTGTACGCTCTGCAGCACCAGATCCAGATTTGTTGGCACATTTGATAAGTTTTGAGTACTGAGTCCTCATGTTGGGGTACCAAATTGAAGACAAGTCCCCCGGTCTCAAACCCAACTCAGCCTCTTTCGCGGCCCATGTACTTTTCTTTTTCTCTTTCAACTTGAAGCCCGAAGATGTTTTGTCGAAGAGGAACGAGTTCTCTCTCAACCATGCTATCACGTCGTCCTCTTCATCCTGAGTTAGGGTGCGCGCTAACGTTTTTCGGGCCTTGAAGTCAGTCTGTTGAAATGAAAATGGACTTATGAATGACAATGAAATTTACCATTTATGTTTGTGTTTAGGTGCCTCGGTACAATTATGAGTCTTTTGCGCCTTAAATATACATTGTCAAACAAAAATAGACATATTCTAAATGTTAATGACAAATATAAGCAGGATGCTATTATAAAACAATCCAATTATGTAATATAGTTTAAAACACTTAACATACAAAATTAAATATCTCAAAGGGTTTATTGTCTCGGTATAAAGAAAATATAAAAAACCAGAAGCAAATATGACATGTACCTCCTTCCCAGAAGAAGCAGTATTTTCAATCACCTGCTCTTCCGTTTCAATAGAGGATGTCTCCTGAGGGGGATCTGTGCTTACTTCTGACTCCACCGCTCATGTCCTACTACTCTTACTGCATGTTGCCTTTTTGCCCTTTCTAGGCATTTTTGTTGTCAGAATTTGGAAGTTGCTCTATCTTCAAATTTGTAACAGCTAATGAGACACCAACAATAAGTTTACATCTATATATTGTTTAGGTCACGTGAACTCGTGTTTGGTCGAATAACTATCGGGAAGCGATCGTGTGTAGTCGTGTAGCAGTCGGATAGTAGTCTAGTTATTCTGGACAATAGATCGAACAGAGGTCGAGTTGATCGGGTTGCGATCGGATAATGCTCGAGTAGAAGTCGAGATGATCGTGTACAGATCGGGTAAGAGATGTTTACCCGACCAAACTAGATCGTTACACGATTTATTCTCGATCAACTAGATCTTCTACTCGATCACTATACGATCGCTTCTCGACCGCTTATCTACTCGATCGCTACTCCTAATTTTTTTGACATGTCAAAAAAATTCGGGTAGGAAGCCCGAGCCATGCCGACCAAGGTAGACCGCTCCGACCACCCCCGATCACGCATGCAGACCGAGCTAGACCGGTACCCGATCGCTTGATCGTGCTTGATCGAGTTGATCTGATCAGCGGTGAGAACACAGCATTACCTTTGCGAAGAGACTTGTGTCAGATGAAGAGAATACCCACAATATATATCGTGTAATTCATCATCTACGTGTACGGAGCGAGGTTGTGTTCAAATTACCATCTACGCGACACGAGCACTGCGAGGCGTGCATTATTTGCCTTAATCGTGCGTCTTGGCGCCCAAATAAAAACAAAGAGTATTAGCGTCTGTAGTAGAGGTTCCCGATTGGGTCAGCGTGTACACCCGAGCCAGGATCAGGCCGCGTCTGTCTTTACTGCCCGTCTTGGTTTCTCTTGGCGCTTAACCGAAATATAGTGTCAGAAATGTGTCATAAATTCGATCGTTTTACATTCAATCTCACGCGATTGCGCATAACAAAACCAAGTGATCACAATGGCTACCCATTTAAAGATATCAATCTAGTACCATCAGGCATGAGACACACCGGCTGTCCAGTGATGGTACTCATCCCTACCTTGCTGACGGCAGATCCAATTTGCTACGCAAGATGAATCCAGGATGGTGAGTGCGTTTGGTGTTTCATTTGACGGCGATCTATGAATATATCATGGTGTAAATGTAATCGTAAGTAATTGCGATGGAGTAAGTAAACGTTTATGACCTACTTTGAGCATGATAAATGGGAAAGTATCTGTGTGAAAAGTAACACATTCCAAAGGTTGATGTCCAATTAAAACCCGAGAATAATTGATCTTTTACCTAACGGACCATTAATTCTGGTCACAACAGACGAAGAGTCGTTCTACTTGGCCTTTTATGGTGTTGGTTTCATTATCTTGATTGGCTGTTTCCAAAGCAACAGCTTAAATACCCGAAACAATGCATACGTAAATACCCCCGGTTTGTTGTGCCGCACATAAAGCGAGGTCAAGTGTAATCTTTATCAAGTGCAACAGCTCAATCTACGAGTATATATATATTTATATAAATTTACAAACATTCATTCTTATATATATATATATATATATATATATATATATATATATATATATATATATATATATATATATATATGAATATATATATATATATATATATCTCTAGATACATATATATTTATGTATATATGAATATACATATAAATATATGTATATATGCACACACATATATATATATACATACATATATATATATACATATGTATATATATATGTAAATATATATATATATAAATATATATATATATGTATATGCATATATGTATATATATATAAAAATATATGTATATATTTAAATATATATATATATATATAATATATATATATATATATAAATATATATATATATACTATATATATATATATATATATATATATATATATATATATATATATATATATATATATATATATATGTATATGTATATACTATTTTGGATATATAGTAAAAAAACAACTATCAAGGGACATTCGGTATATTGACTGAAATTGTGGTTATCATGATCTTTTCCTGTTCCAGAAGAACACTAGTTGTAGGTTTGGAAATATCTTATTTTCTTAATTTCGTGTGGGAAAAAGGTTTTCCAAAAATAGTTAGCCTGCTAGAGACATTTGACGAATCTCGCGAAAAACCTACCATTTTAGGTCGCCTTGAAAACTGACCATTTTGGTACGTAACAATAAACCTACCATTATAAATAAGAAGTGTAAACGATTTGTCACTTGATGACGTGAAATAGTCAGATCTCATTATGTCTAAACTAAAGAAAGTTGGTTTGCTTCGCTCGTGAAATTGCCGGCTCAGATGCTGCCATGCATGGGTTCCCGGTTTGATCGGTTGCGTTAGAGTTTGAATGCCAACTGACAAAATTATAATAGTCATTGTAAGTTGTGAATAGTGAATCAATTTGAATTGGAAGCTACTTTGATGTATATTTCCATATCCATATTTATTAGTAAGATACATGGTGCTGCCTATTTTACGTCATCAAAACACGCATCGTCCTCAATCGGAGGTAAGTGCACCTCAACTCCATCCATCCAGTGTCCAGTAATTTGGCTGATGTTGCAAATCACTATGAAGGGCATGTGCTGAAATGAGGATTCCCCCCACCTTCTAGTGCAAAAAGCTGGGGGACAAGAACAATGCAAAATTTATACTTTGTAGACACAGAGGCCGAGCTTTTCCTGTTATATTAACCAGCGGTAGGCTGATAGGGTATTAGATGGACTTAAACCTGATCTTATTGCCGGCCGAATCGTCTGAGAAATATCTCGAAATAAATATTTCCTCACATATTGTGACGTATTATCAGTATAAGCAAGAAACTGCATTATCCTCTTGACCTGTTTTGAATTATATAATTATATGATTTAAGTTATACTGTGTGCTACAGTAACATTAGCAGTAGAAGGATTGATTGCAAATGTAGATAAAACATTTATTACTCCACAGCATGGGTGTATTCAATGCATATGTACAAATTCAATTTAAAACATTTTACTCTGAAGATGTGTGTCTGCCTACACATTTGAAAGAGAATAAGTGCCTTCAAGAATAAATAACAATCTTCTTCTAGCTGTCTGATCGTAATTCTTTGGTTCTGATCTTTAATAGGGAATGTTCACTCCCTCAGTGAAAATGATATATTTCTTTCCTGGAACAATAAATTTGTGCACATATTAAGCAGTGTTAAGCAAAGCAGAACAAGGCATGCGATGCAAACGTATACAATGTATTGTTTAATGACATTTCCAATAATCTTTTAATTTATAACACAAAAGGTATTTGGATTATAGACGGTGTCTAATGAATGACGTTCTTGTAATACAATGGCCAGATATATTGCGTTTGTTAAACACTGTGAACACTCTATATTATAGTTCATGAATGAGACTTGCAAAACGATTGAATAACTAGTATCAGCATACGAGTTGCTATTCGTAATCTCAAGAACTGTCCGTCTGGCAAGTTTGAATAAGCACAAGACCTGTAGTAGTCACAGCCTGATGATAGAATAAGAGACTTGATGATGATCGTTATGTACCATGAAGTGGCAGTTCTGGTATTTCTACAATTTGTTGTGACATTTACGCCTAAGAACGGATTCGCAACAACATTACAAGTATTTCAAATATTTGGTCGGCCTTCTCTCAGTTTATTTAAGTGATTCTGATGGTTATTCCGGCTAATATCTTTTGTGAAGACCAAACATGCACTTCGATTCCAGCTAACCTTCGAAAATGCTGGCACATAATCAGTGTGACCCTGTCCCATGGCTATTTTGATATTTATATACTGTATTTCGACTTTGTCACCGCACCGGTAGCGTGTCCGAGGGCGATATTGCATGGAATAAATGAAGAACCCACTCTGACTGTTAAACAATCGCCATTCCCACCCTATATATTTAATTACCTCATCATCAGGTCAGCTACACTAGCGTGCTTAATGAAGCCAAACTATCGTGTTTTAGCTCAGCAAATCCTAAAATAGGTCCTCTTACTGTTTAATTTCGGTTCGTCTGGCCCAATACATCTTTGTATCTGGCGCAATGGGTGCTATAAAATCCTGAAATGTTATGTTTATATTCTTACAATCGAATCTCATATTAATATAACATATTTGCAACGAAAGTAAATCTGAACAATATATCTAGAGTTAAGCTAATGATATGTATCAAAATAGAGAGAAACAGACTGTTTAACATCAAGTTCGATAGTCAAATATATAAACAATTTCAAACAGCACTAACAAATTATCATGCAATATATCTGTCCAAAATATACAATGAATAGGAGAGCAGGAAGTTAAAAAAAAAGCATTTTCATCAATTTCAAATATCGGAACGAAAAGTTATAAAAATAACCGTGATTTTTTCGTATATATATATATATATATATATATATATATATATATATATATATATATATATATATATATATATATATATATATATATATATATATATATATATATATATATATATATATATATATATATATATATATATATAATAAATAATATATATATATATACATATATATTTATATATATATGCATGTATATGCATATATATATATATATATATATATATAATATATTATATATATATAATTGCATATATATATTTATATAGTTATATTTATAGTTATATGTATAAACATATATTTATATATGTGTGTGTGTGTTTATATATATCGCGAATATACATGAAGTGGCCATGTACACCCGACCGGATACGAGCATGGCACTGTCGTCATGCAAGTCGTGATTAACATGAATTAAAGTCGCCGCCAGGAAACTCTGAAATCAGATGTAATTAGCGGACCTGACCTGGAAGCAATGTATGCTGATCAGCTGCGCCATTAGTGTTCTCCATCACGCGTCTATTTCTCTCTTTTCCATGACACGGCCGCTATATTAACGGCGCTGTAAGATTTTGGCCAATGGTTTGTTGGAGCTTGATGAACGGTTCAGCGCAAGGTACGCCTAAAATTGATCTGCCCTGGGGACGAGAACCCACCTGTTATATAGAATAATTCCCACATAACATGCTCTCCGGAAGAGCGGACCGTCCCACAACCGTCAATATTGCAACGACTGCTTATAATCACTAATTTTTGTAACGCTTATATCACGTAGCTCAACCCGCAGACAATGCATACAAGAATAAATGTAAGTTGCAGCATCTCCTCTGATGTAACGGTTATGAGTATTCGAGGTGGACTGATAGACAGGATAGACTTCAAAAATGGCTGACATAGCACAAGGCAATTCAACACCGAATAGAAACATTTCCAGCTTGGCTACGAAGGCAAGCGATAGAAACCCCGCCTGGTTTACCAATATCGCACATGACAGCTCGTCGTGCAACAGTTACATCGACCTAATGGTTATATTATGCGTGCCAATTTATCATGCGTGCCAATTTACTAGTCAGATACTGCCAGACTGTAAATACAGTACAAAGTAATTCTTGATACCAATACCTGATGTAGAATGCAGAACATGTCCACCTTCCCTCGGTGGTGTTTTGTATAACCTGAATGAAGCATGCAGACGAGAAAATAATTGAATGTTCATTGTCGCCAAAAACACAAGAACTCTATCTGAAATTCTATGTTGTACAGAAACAGTGAGCTTCCAAGAGGGTCTGATTAAACTTTTCGTTTTCTGTAGTGAAATAGGTCCGGTTAGATTTTGTTTGCAATAGAAGCTAAAATGGCTGAAGTAAAAAGCATATGAAACAAAAACCATATTTCCTGTTCACATCCACACAACGACATCCCGACTCTCTCGTGTGCATAGGGATCGGCTAATAACGTGCGAAAAAACGTCAACACGGAGGATGGCTTCGAGAAAGAAGTTAACACAGGTTGGATTTCCGGAAGTAACCAGAGGAGGCAGTAAGTGCCACTCCATATAAATGTTTTTAATAAACGAGCAAAGAGGACACTACACCCATAGAGGCTAGTGTCTCAAACACCTAGCGCGGTGCGCTGATCGCACCCTGTGATATACAACAGCAAAACATTGTGCGATCTCGAGCTATAATCGATGATCTTTGAAGCAAAGTATCCATTTCTATAATACAGTGGTATCATCGTCATCATCATCATCATCATCATCATCATCATCAACATCATCATAATAATAATCATAATTATTATCATCATAAACAACAACAACAGCAGCAGCAGAAACATCATCATTATCATCTGGAATAACAACATCTTAGCTTCATCACCATCGCTGTCATCATTTTCATTAACGTTATCATCATCTGATTGTTGTGATGACGAAATGTAAAGCGGGTCACAGTGTGTGTTATTTGCCACAAGAACGAAAGCATTGGAATCAATGTTCAACATCATAAGTTGTATGTCAGCCCCTCTGAAACTAACAGTTGAGCTATCATTGAAGTGTCGAATAACTGGCTTGGGTTACTGACGATGTAAAGTATGATGGTCTGGGATTCATTGGTGTATTGCTCTGTATAGATGTATAAATGCTACGAAGTTAGCAGTTGCTATGGCCTAACATTGCTAAAGCAATGTGACAGAGATTCACATGATAATTCGTGATTAATCAGAGAAGCGTGTTATTATTGAATAGTCAAATAATATCAAATTCACCTAGATTCAATGTATTAGATATGGCAGAATACACGGCAGTCCAGACAAAATGTACTACATTCATGGCTCAATATCTCAGTCGTAAAAAGATATCTCTGTCATGGAAATAAATCCTGATACAATAGAACATCACAAATGCAGATAATACACCGATTACTTGCCTCAAGGAAATCCCTTGGTCCTCATATCGAGCCACTTATTACCATTCCCAAAGATGCCGGACAGGGAAGAGTGCTGTTTTAATGTTGCGGATGGCGACTCATAACAGGAAGAATACCAAAACAACGTTATCCTTAGCAGCGTAACACGAACTAGAAAAAGACAGGTTTGTTATTATCATGGTAACTTTCCTAACGCTCGAAACATCAAAGAACGACCTATCGCGTGCATGGCAATTTATGATGGGTCGGAAACGAATACATGAAGTCGGCTAACAAAGCACATGAAAACCCGCCAACCAACTAATAAACAGCCAGCACAGTCTGAAAGTCGATATCACGCCTCAGGGCCTACATTACAAGCAGACACAAAAGTACGAGTCGTTTTTGTAGGTAAGCAGACATGAAACGATCGGGCTGGAGCATATGTCCGATAACAATGGAATCAATGGCCAAAGCAATACGACCACAAGCACACTATCGTGACGTGTGCACTCCCGCATGATGACATTATTTCAGTGTTTTATGACCGGTGAATGTCTGTGCGGAAATAGGTAACAGAACGATTCTAACAGAGGTAATCAATACGCTCCCTTTCAAGAGCAGCAAAAGGCGGAACTTGCTGGGCGGAAGTAGATAATGTGCGCTACATCCATTGGCAATTATCACAGGAACAACGTACTGTGTGCCTTGACACAGACTGGTGTTACAAAACGAAAAACTCTATTACATTTAGCTGCAATGCCATTCATACACAAAACGCACATAATGCCATCTCACTTCTAGGAGGGAATTAGATTCCCCGTCTCTACACATCGCTAAATGGATGCCATTTGATGAGGACATCGGTACAATCGTCAATAGAAATCTAAATAACAGCAGCCGTATCAACATCAACATAATCAGAATCCTAACCACAGTACTCTCTGCGACCGTAACCATAACCATCACCGTTAGCAGCGGCAGCAGCGACATGACCACTGTAATCATCATCTTTATCCTGAATATATGGTTATGACATGTTCCTATATCGTCAATAAACGCTTAACGATACAAGAATAAGCAAGACTGGAGATGCCAATGCGTTATAATCCATACTTATTATCTAAGTGCAAGTGAGTCGCGATCAACGGAGATTGCGGCTCTCAGTCCATTGTAGTGGTCTCATTAAGGTACATATGTATGTGGCAGCTTTATCCCCATGCCACTGAGTGTAACGATGATATCCTAAACGCCGTGAAGTATCCCATATTGCTGTAAACAAGGAGCCCCCGTCTTTATACTCCTGCTTCACTAATGCACACCAAGAGATTCCGCAATCAATACATTTTGCAATAGTCAAACTTGAAAAGGAGCGTGCTAAGGTTCCCTGGAATAAGGATTATGCCTGGCAGAGGTTTAAGCTGATGCCAATACGAATGATTAAAGTGCATATTTGCTTCATGTTGAGAATACTAAATTTGAGTTCCATGAAGCTTAGGGTAAGTAAAGAAAATGTAAACCACTGACGACCTGGACTACGAGTTCGTCGAGTGGCCGGCTGAGAAGCCACAAACACAAGGTCGCTCCTCATCTTTCGCGATTAACCAAAATAAAAACCTAACGGGTAGATGCGGGTAAATCGCTACTGACACAGAAATGTATTAAAGGGCATTGAAAGTGTCTTTTATATTAGTTCAACTTATATGCCCCAAAACGCCACAAATCATATCACCACCTACTGATGGCGTGGCTTTCAAGTTAAGATACAAGATCTAGTGTCCCTTTATAGGCGAACTTATGTTCTGCCGTTAAAATAAGCTGATGATAACCTTATTTACATGCATTGAAACTTTCTTTGGTGATTTATGGCAGGCTAGACGGAAACATATGACAGTCAATTTGCGCAAGTTAAAGCCAAAACCGACGTTTACTTTGGTGTGCAAAAAAGACAACTGTTGTTGTCACGTAATTGGGCAGGTGTTGATAAAGCATAATGTCGTGGTGATCTAAATAGAAGGTCACCAGATGATGCTTTCATGTTGTTTTGATGCGCGACCAAAATGGCGTTATGATTAACAGGTATAGTGAGTTCTTAAAGTAAGCATAAAATGGGATGGCGGTATTGAAATACTCGGTACACGATGGGTTTATCGACTGCATTACAAACCTCTATCATCCGGAAGACCAGATGTTCCATCTCAAACAGAAATGAATCATTAGAATATTTGCGATAAAACATAGATAAAGCAGGTGTCTTTATGCTTTTCCAGCGATTTATGGAAGGAAGTGGTACATGTAATGGATAATTGCTAAAAAAAGGAGAGCCAAGCTACAAACCCAGGATCAGCACAGCTGCGCGTCACAAATTCACAGGGCACAACCTGGACTTTATAATGTCTCACGAAAGAACATTCTCAATGAGTCTGCATCAAAGCACGGACTACTACCCTGATATCATTTGATAAGTCAAATTAATAGATCAATGGACATCGAATAGTCCAAATTGATTGTTTGTGGTGGTTGGATATAGGTCATATTAAATTGAATGCGAGTTATCTGTTCAGAATCAGAATGAAGCCGCCATAATGTAGAGGGAACCACAGATAAACTGTCCTCGCTCAGTGTGTCACGACATGCACCATAACATATAGTCTTCATTATTGCTATGTACATATAAGAAGACTCTCGAGTTCCATTTAGCACCTCCACCACCGTGGACATTGAAGTGGATACCAACTTGTAGTTTAAGCTTGCTATACCCTATTTATATTCCTTCAAACAATCGGTCCAAATATTCTATGCCGTTTTTCAAAATCCGAGAAGCATTGTTATTGCGCATTGACACAGACACATACCTGCATACCTTATTGACATAGTGGAGATGGTGGTCACTGGCAATGACGGAAACGGCTATGAAAACAAAAGAGGATATCTTGAGTGAGTCTTTATGTATTTATATCATCTATATATATTCGACATAAAGTTCCCATTTTTAGCCTTTACGTATAACGTCGGTTAGTAGTGCTTATTTTATAACCTAGATTTATTGTGATACGCACATAAGTACAATTTTCATGTTTCACCGTGATACTCACAGGGCACAGAGCCAGGGGTGGAAATAAAGGTGGTGTCATTGCTTTAACATGATCAGTCGATTTTTGTTTCACTTTTTTATGCTGCCCTGTTATCGACATTCGCGAGAGAACGTTCAGCAAAATAGCTATCCCTTGTTGTAAACTTCATTGTCACATGAA
The DNA here is from genome assembly GCA_034190875.2 of Urechis unicinctus. Taxonomy (NCBI): domain Eukaryota; kingdom Metazoa; phylum Annelida; class Polychaeta; order Xenopneusta; family Urechidae; genus Urechis; species Urechis unicinctus. The sequence continues at coordinate 39,528,593 of CM067344.1, read as the reverse complement.
TATGCACTCTTGATAATAAAAGTATGATTCATGTATAACGATCAAGCATGGAATACCTCCTATTGAGATCACCTGTGTAAAACAAACACAGCCTTTACCAGAGAGTAGTCGGGTTTTATTTACACGCGCATGTGTTACATACACGTCCCCGGGTCATGATAAAACACATTAACCACCACAATGACCGAGCAGAGATCTCAGCACTACTACAAACCTTGTCACCAGCCAAAACGTTTCAGCATGTGAACAACACTATTATAAATCGATACTTTCACCTTATTCTCCACGTGCCTTATTCACTCCTTTGTCATTGTCGTCTTCGCTGAAATAGTTAAAATCTGCATGGCAGCAGATGCTACATGGCCTTCGGTTACAAACTCCCCGGTGAATAAGCCTTGTTCTGCCTATGATCTAGACCTCGTTCTATAGTGCGTAGTCTGCCTCTTTTTGTCACTTTTTACGACTCTCGTTAATGGTGTAGTCAGCAGTGAAACATGGCTACAAGTACCTGGACATCGAGCTTTTGAATGAGACGTTTATAATTGATATGCGCAAGAAATCGTCATATGGAAGCATCAAGTCATAACAACTATATGCCTTGTGTGACCTTATGTTACAGTCGGGGGGACCTAACATCTCGCGGGACAGGGTCGGCCGCTATAATATATCGACGACAAACCATATGTTGTGGAATTCGTCTTGCTGATTGCCCACAGAACCATCATCAAGGCTATAAACATTTATGAGATATTCAAGCAAAGATAATATGAGCGAAGTTTCAGGGTGTGAAATATCTTGCATCATGTTGCGTGAGAGACAAATTTGTTGCATTTGCTTCTATGGAGAATGATCAAACACATCTGGGTCTCTAAATCCAAGCAACATCCGACCCTTCCCTGCAAATACACAATTAACATATTTAAGCGCATGTTTTGGATACTGTGTTACTTTGTATATCACACTGATATATAAATGAGATCGCCATTGAAGGAGGCTCATACATCATAAAAAGTGACACATTCTGTCAGATAAAGTGAATACCCACAATATGTATCGTTTAATTAATCATCTACGTGTACGAAGCGTGGTTATGTTAAGCCTTAATCACGCATCTTGGCGCCCGAATATAAACAAAGAGTATTATCGTCTGCAGTCGAGGTTCACGATTGTGTCAGTGTGTACACACTAGCCAGGTTCAGGCCGAGTCTGTCATTACTGCCCGTCCTGCCATCTCCCGGCTCGGTACCGAAATATGGTTTCAGAAATGCGGCATTAATTTGATCGTTTTACTTGTAAATTTTTGTCAAATGTGGCATACAATCCCACGAAAAATGCATGCAACAAAGTGATCACAATGGTCTCTCAATTATAGATAACGTCCTAATACCTGCATGAGACAAATTTAATTTAATTAACCTATAGATGCACAATGTCGAGAATGAGTGACTTAAATGGGAATAGCTGTATGAGGGAAAAGTGCATGTCATTTACTTGGATTCACTGGAAACCTGGTCGCAGTGGATTTCAGGCATATCCCTTAATTGCTCATGTCATATCCAATTGTAAGTAATTGAATAGGTTTATGCACTACTTTGAACATGACAAATGGGTAAGTGTCTGTGTGGCAAACTACACATTCCCGAGGATAATGTCCAATTTAAACCCGAGAATAATTGACCGTTTGCCTAACAGGCCATTATTTCCGGCCACAACTGCCAGCGGGTCATTTAACTTGGCCTTTTATGGTGGGGGTCTCATTCCCTTCGATAGCTGTTTCCTAGCAGCAGTTGATAAACCAGAGATAATGCACATGTCGATTCCTCTGGTTTGTCTTACCGTACAAGAAGCGAGGTCAAGATATGTTTATATATATATATATATATATATATATATATATATATATATATATATATATATATATATATATATATATATATATATATATATAGATATATATATACATATATATATATATATATATGATATATATATATATATATATATATATATATATATACATATAAATATATATATATACATATATGTATATATATATGTATTTATATATTGTGTGTGTATAAATCTATATGTTATATTGATATTTTCTGCTCATATTGCTCATGTGTGTATATGTAAATATATATGTTAAAATTGATATATTCTGCTAATATGGCTCTATATATATATATATATATATATCTATTCATATATATATATATATATATATATATATATATATATATATATATATATATATATCTATATATATATATATATATATATATCTATATATATATATATATATATATATATATATGTATATATTTATACGTACACACATATATATGAAACCGCAATGAGTATTTTGGTCGGGATAATTGACTGGATAGACATAGCAAGAGCAATTCATCACAGAATGGAAATATCTCCAGAGCTGTTTATATACTTGTTGACAATGTTACTGCTACATGAAGACTCTTGGTACCAATTCATGATGTGGAAAGCAGCACATTTCCCCCGTCCCTAAGTGTTGATTTCGTACTACCTGAATGAAGCATCTAAACGAGAAAATAATTCCACGACCATTTGCGCCAATAATACAAAAACCATGTCTGAAATTCTATGTTGCACAGAAATATTAAGCTTCCAAGATGGTCACAATAAGGTTAACGTTTTCTGTTGTGTAATAGCTCCGGTTAGATTCTGTTTAGAATGGAAAATATCATGGCTAAATTAATTAGGATATGAAACCACGACCACATGTCGTGTACACACCTACATAATGACACCTCTATTCCCTCTTCCGTTTAAGGATCAGCGTATAACGTGGGAAAATACATCAATACCGAAGATGGCTAAGAGAAGGAAGTTAACAGAAGTTGGATTTCCGGAAGTAACCAGAGTAAGGTGGAGTAATCTAATGCACACTACATCCATAGAAAGCTAATGATCAATGGCAAATCATATTTTTGATTGGGGGCTATAATCACTAATCATTGAAAACAAGCATGGTTTCTATGATGCAATGGTATCTAATGACCTAATCACAAGCAACCTCGGGAATCATTATCCCATTCTTACGCCGTGTCTTTAATAATTCCAGAATATTCTTTTCAGCTTAATGAGCTCTCAGGTTTTGAGGCTTCGAAAGCTAACATTGCGAGGCTGAGCTTTACATCTACAGTACATGACGGGTCTGTACAGTTCTCCAGTTTCCAGAAGATTCATCGATCTGAAACGGCCATGCGAAGTTGGTTAATAGAACACATGGACACTCGAGGGAGCAAATTCGAATAACAAATGCGTATATCCTCATAATTATGAAGACCCATGCAGTCTAACACATCTGAAAATCGATATCACGCTGGAGCATATATCCGCCAACAATGGAATCTATGGCCAAAGCAATACGACCACAAGCACACAATCGTTTCGTGTGCACTCCCGCATGATGGCATCATGTCATTATTGTGTCATCTTAATAAGGCGGGAGGATATATCAATTAGATTCGCCCTCTCATCGCTAAATGAATCGATTGTGTGTGTGATGTGTTCCTCAAATTGAAAATTAACGTTGAAGGATTCAAGGATAATCAATATTTCAGGAGCTAATGCGTTAGAATCAATAGATATTATCTAAATACAAGGCTCATCCATATAGTCACAGCTCCAATTCACGAGAAACGATGATTGATAATATTGACCCACAGCTCAGGTAATATCGTTCATAGAGGTACAATATCAATGCGGCGTCTTTATCACAAGGCCACTGCGTCAGCATCACTTTACATGGGCGAGAGTACCGATGATAGACATCACGCCGTAAACTAAGCCCACATAAGAGCCTCGTCTTCATAGTCCTGATTCATTAATGCACACCAACATATTCCGCCATCCATAAATCTTGCAATGAGAGACCGCGTTGTCACTTAGCTGGAAGTGGCAGCACAGAGCAATGCGGTCCCACGCTCGACCGGAAGTCATCGCCTCAATGGCTTACCTATCGGTTAACACGTAAAAACAAAATGGTGGATGTAAGGTAGGAAACACTTACCCGGTGTTCTAGTAATTCATAACACAATTGCTTCAGATTATCTGATCAAAGGGGAGAACAATGACGATCTGGACAACGTGTGCGACTGGGAAGCCACAAATATTACGTCGCCCTGGAAAACGTGTGCGACTGCGAAGCCACAAACGTCACATCGCTGTGGACAACGTGTGCGACTGGGAAGCCACAAACATCACGTCGCTGTGGACAACGTGTGCGACTGGGAAACCACAAACGTCACCTCGCTCCTCATTTCTTGCGATAAACCAGATACAAATTAGAAACTTGCGGGAAGACGCGCGTAAATTGTTACTGACACAGAAAGATATAATCTGCGATGTATGTGAGAGCAGTGAAAGTGTATTTAATATTAGCTTGTATGCCCCAAGATGTCACAAATCACATCACCGCCTTCTGATGACGTGGCTTTCAAGCAGCGTTCCCGAGCAGTCAAAGGTCACAATCGTTATTGGCCATTAAATGCATTCTAAAATATACCGTAACAACCTACAAACACCCCACACTACCCTACTAATTCAGTCCATGTTCCTTTCCACGAAGCCATTTTGCCTCATTACTATCCGTAAGCCATCCATTTAAGAAGTCACTTTGATAAAACGTGACAGCCTATATACTACACCGCACGCTTTGTGAATAAACATTCATATATATAACAAACCGCAATATATATATATATATATATATATATATATATATATATATATATATATATATATAGATATATATATATATATATATATATATATATATATATATATATATATATATATATATATATATATATATATATATATATATATATATATATATATATATATATATATATATATATATATATATATATATATATATATATATATATATATATATATATATATAAATGTTGTTGGATGGACGATATACCGCAGGCCTGTTTCGCCCGGTACCTTTAGATTCGAGCAGCATCGAATGAGAGATATTATGAAGAAAAAAAAATATTTTTTGTCTTTCTAGCGATGTATATATATATATGTATATATATATATATATATATTATATATATATATCTATATATATACACATATATATATATGTATATATATCCCATATATATATATATATATATATATGTATATATATATAGAGGGATATATATAGAGTATATATATAAGATATATATGTATCTATATATACATATATATACATATATATATATAAATATGTATATTTCTCTATATAGGAGATATCTATATATCTATAGATATAATTCTCTATATATATCTATATATATATCTCTATATATATATATATATATATATATATATATATATATATATATATATATATATATATATATATATATGGATATTTATAGATTTGCTTATGGTATAAATTATGTGCAATCGGTTTATTTCTCCTTTTGTCGGTCAGTTGTAAGTAAGCTAACCGATAAATAGAATGTCCATTTCCCGTCAACCCACTGGAACATACGAACCACAACTGAAAGCCGATGTTATGCCGCAAGATCTACTTTAAGTAGCTACGAACCATTTTTCTGCCGTTGAAATAAGCAGATGATTTCTTTAGTTACATGCATTGGAAGCAAATATTGATTTAAAGTACGTCTGGGGCCTAATGGCAGGTGAGATGAAAATACATGACAGTCATTTTGCGCACGTTAATGCCGAAACCGACGTTCATTATTTATTGGCAAAAACGGACCAATCACTGCGTCTTGTTGCCACTTGATTGGGCAGGCGTTGCAAACAAGCTGTTGATGAAACATAATTTCGTGTTGATTTATATGCAAGGTAACCAGATGATGTTTTTATGTTGCTTTGATGTACGACCAAGATGGCGTGATGATTAACAGTTATTGTGAGTTCTTAAAGAAAGCACAGAAATAGGATAGCGGTTTTGATATGCTCTGTACACAATGGGTCTATCCACTTCATTGCGTAACTCTCACATCCAGAAATGAATTAGTAGAATATCAGCGATAAAACACAGCTAAATCAGGTGTCAATGTGCTTCGAAAATGACAGAGCGATTTATGGAAGTGGTACATAAAATGGATAATTGCTGAAGAAACGAGAGTCAAGCCACAATCCCAAGATCAGCGTCGTCTAGAATTCACAGGACACCTCTACAACCACATTCAGGACACAACCATAACCTTCTAATGCCTCACGGATGTACACTCTCAATGAGTCAGCATGAATCGCACGGAAAACTATCCTGATATCATTTGATGCGGATGAGCGTGGAATTGATAGTCGAAAATCACATAGCCTCAGGAATATCACCGTATAGTATAGCCCTACAAGACGTCTGCGTAGACGTGTTACCGTTTCTCGAAACAACGCAACGCGAATATTTTTAGATCGATTCAGACAACTACCAAGTGATGGGGTTATAGAATGCAATGATGTTTTACGGACGATTTTATCCCTTTTCGGCGGGGGATTTCATCCATGGTAATTATTTATAGTTTGATCAATTTGGGAAGCGGTAAAAAGTCAGAAACACAGCAACATGTTTGTTGACAAGTTCAAGACCACATACACTGCGCATGCACAGAAAGACGACTCCTCATGCTAAGCCCGGGGGGGGGGGGGCACTTAAGTGTAAAGATATAGTATACATGTGCCGCACGAAGGGGGTGGTTTTTTCGACATCTCGACTTTTACGACGGGTTAGACATTCGCATAATACCTTGTACGATGGAGTATACTTTTTCTCATTCTCAACGAGTACAACGGGTATGGGTTTTCGAGGTCCCGCGGCACACCCCTATCCGAGTTAGGGTAAGTGCCCCCCACTTGGGATGCTAAGGCAATGCGGGAAATCGCGAGAATTAATAGTTTCCAAAATGGCAGACTTGGTATCGCGATTTGTTCGGAAACGAACTATCGATGGCATTTATTGAAGAATAGTGTCGAGTGGTGGTAAGTTTTTTGGAGCGAAAGGTCTATTGTTTGTAAAGGCTCTTGATATATGTTATCTTCTAGGTGCGAAATATAGCCCTTCAACCCAAACGAGAACACGCCGACTGTGTTTGACGAACTCTTCGTATCGGTATAAATTCATGTTACCGTTACACCGAAGCTACGTATAGTATTAACTATTTGAAAACCTCTTCTTATTTTCCAGCTCCTGGGCGCCCGGAGTCTCGTTTACATCTACTGGATATCAACTTGGATTTCACGTATGAGGACAAAATCACACCTGTACACCTGCTGATTAAGTCGTTGTTTGTGAGCCACATTTAGAGGTAAGTATACATGAAACACTACATACATGTGCAATGCAATTCACTGCCTCTGTCTCGTATTGCTTAGTGTCCTTCTGTTCACAAATAAGGGATGCATTCAATTGAACGAATAAAGCCACTAAGGTTTGTTTGGAGGGAACATGCGTATTGGGACGGATGTTTGCCTATACAAGTGTCTTCATACGGCTTTAGATTCACCCAGACAGAATAAATTATATACAGTGCTTGTACTTATGAAACAAACCCATAGATTTTGATATCACGCGTTATATTGAAGTAACGTATTGAGGGCATGCAAAACACAATCCTACGAAACTAAGCTCACCAGCTGCATAGTGCAAACATGATAGTCAATGTCTATCTTATTAAAGGAATTTATTCAGATTTATAATGGAACCACGAGATCGGCTCAGAATCATACTGAGATTATTTGTGGGCACAAATTCAGTCAATCGTGACAGTTAAACATAACGATAAAAGCGCAAATCTCATGACCTACCGCTGGTGCATTAAGCCCTCGGTTTTGTCCCTATTCAGATAAACAGGACCCATTATAATACAACTGTAAAGAAGGTAGGTACAAATGACATCAGGTAAGTTGGATAACGTTCAGGGGTTGTTGATGGGACAAACTTATCACAATGAATTCTTTAGGAGACAGTAATATATAGATGGAACATATCGACGGATGCATTGAAAGGAATGACATCACTTATTATGTGAAGTCTGATAAACCAATTAACGTAGCAAGTTGGTTATTTTGGTGGTTGGCTTGAGACTATAGCTGCAAAGAAATGCCTATTTGCAAAACCGAGGACGGTGAATGAGGAGGCAATTGTTCAGTAATGTATCACTACGCAGAAGAAACCTTCGTGTCGCTTATTAAATACTGACAATTATGACATAACAAATTTGTATGAGGAAATAGACCTTAGCTATTGAACGAACGTGCTAATATTCACATAACAATCATCGGGATTCCTGTAAAATATAATTTTGGTATTATTATGGTATAATACATGATTATTGTGATGACATATTTCGTGTGCGACTCTTATCATAAATAAAATCTGACTAGCTATTTTAAACATAAATTAAGGAAACTCTGTAATCAGATATTATTAGCGGACCTGACCTGGAAGCAATGTATGCTGATCAGCTGCGCCATTGGTGTTCTCCATCACGCGTTTATTTCTCTCTTTTTCATGACACGGTCGCTGTATTAACGGCGCTGTAAGAATTAGGCCAATGGTTTGTTGGAGCTTGATAAACGGTTCAGCACAAGGTACGCCAAAAATTGATTTGCTCTGGGGACGAGAGCCTAGTCATGACGCGATCTCCGAAAGAGCGGACCGTCCCACAACCGTCAATATTGCAAGGACTGCATATAATCACTGAGTTTTGTAAATTTTATAGCACTTAGCTTGCGCCCAAACCGCAGACAATGAATACAAGAACAAATGTAAGTTGCAGCATCTCCTCTGATGTAACGGTCATGAGTATTCGAGGCGGGCTGATAGACAGGATAGACTTCAAAAATGGCTGACATAACACAAGGCAATTCAACACAGAATAGAATTATTTCCAGAGCTGTTCATATCCTACTTGACTACGAAGGCAAGCGATAGAACCCCGCCTGGTTTGCTAATGTCACACATGACAGCTCGTCGTGCGACAGATACATCGACAAAATGGTTATACCATGCGTGCCAATTTACTAGTCAGATACTGCCAGACTGTAAATACAGTACAGAGTAATTCTTGATACCAATACCTGATGTAGAATGCAGCACATGTCCACCTTCCCTCGGTGGTGTTTAGTATAACCTGAATGAAGCAAGCAGACGAGAAAATAATTAAATGTTCATTATCGCCAAAAACACAAGAACCCTGTCTGAAATTCTATGTTGTACAGAAACAGTGAGCTTCCAAGAGGGTCTGATTAAACTTTGCGTTTTCTGTAGTGAAAAGGTCCGATAAGATTTTGTTTGCAATAGAAGCTAAAATGGCTGAAATAAAAAGCATATGAAACAAACACCATATTTTCTGTTCACACAACGACATCCCGACTCTCTCGTGTGCTTAGGGATCGGCGAATAACGTGCGAAAAAACGTCAACACGGAGGATGGCTTCGAGAAAGAAGTTAACACATGGTGGATTTCGGAAGTAGCCATAGGAGGCAGTAAGTGCCACTCCATATATATGTTTTTAATAAACGAGCAAAGAGGACACTACATAGAGGCTAGTGTCTCAAACACCTAGCGCGGTGCACTGATCACACCGTGTGCATGGCAATTTATGATGGGTCGGAAACGAACATACGAAGTCGGCTAACAAAGCACATGAAAACCCGAGGGAGCAAATATGAATTCCAAATGCATTTATCCTCAGCCCTCATAATTCTGAAGAGACATATATTCTCACACATACTGAGTGTGTTCACTGCCCGCCAGCCAACTAATAAACAGCCAACACAGTCTGAAAGTCGATATCAGGCCTCAGGGCCTACATTACAAGCAGACACAAAAGTACGAGTCGTTTTTGTAGGTAAGCAGGCATGAAACGATCGGGCTGGAGCATATGTCCGATAACAATGGAATCAATGGCCAAAGCAATACGACCACAAGCACACTATCGTGACGTGTGCACTCCCGCATGATGACATTATATAGTATGTGTTTTATGACCTATGAATGTCTGTGCGGAAATAGTTAACAGAACGATTCTAACAGAGGTAATCAATACGGTCCCTTTCAACAGCAGCAAAAGGCGGAACTTGCTGAGCGGAAGTAGACAATGTGCGCTACATCTGTTGGCAATAATCACAGGTACAACGTATTGTGTGCCGTAACCACAGTACTCATCTCTGCGACCGTAACCGTAACCATCACCGTTAGCAGCGGCAGCAGCGACATGACCACTGTAATCATCATCTTTATCCTGAATATATGGTTATGACATGTTCCTATATCGTCATTAAACGCTTAACGATACAAGAATATGCAATACTGGAGATGCCAAGGCGTTATAATCCATACTTATTATCTAAGTACAAGGGTGATAACATTACGAGTCGCGATCAACGGAGATTGAGGATCTCAGTCCATTGTAGTGGTCTCATTAAGGTACAACATGTATGTGGCAGCTTTATCCCCATGCCACTGAGTGTAACGATGATATCCTAAACGCTGTGAAATATCCCATATTGCTGTAAACAAGGAGCCCCCGTCTTTATACTCCTGTTTTACTAATGCACACAAAGAGATTCCGCAATCAATATATTTTGCAATAGTCACACGTGAAAAGGAGCGTGCTAAGGTTCCTTGGAACAAGGATTATGCCTGTGTAAACACACACACACACACACACACACACACACACACACACACACACACACACACACACACACACACACACACACACACACACACACACACACACACACACACACACACACACACACACACACACATACATGTACATACACATACACACACACTCACAAACACACACACACATGCACACACACGCACACACACGCACATATATATATATTTATTTATATATATATATTTATGTATATATATACATATATATGTATATATATATTTGTATATATATATATTAATATATATATATTTACATATATATATGTATATATATATATATATATATATATATATATATATATATATATATATATATATATATATATATATATATATATATATATATATATATATATATATATATATATATATATATATATATATATATATATATATATATGCCGGTCATTGCTATGTAAGGAAACGTAATTCGAATGTCCATTGCCCGTCAATACACTGAAACATAACAACCACAAGTGAAAGCCGATGTTATTACACAATATCTAGTTTAAAGTGGAACTTTAAAGGCGAACTTATGTTCTGCCTTTAAATTAGCCCATGGTAACATTATTTACATGCGTTGGAAGCAACATCTAAAGCAAATATATATATATATATATATATATATATATATATATATATATATATATATATATATATATATATATATATATATATATATATATATATATATATATACGTATATAAACACACACACTTTTAAATATACACATATATATGCTATTTATAGATAGCGGCTCGGCGCTCGGAAGCTTGGCATCGAAAACCGAGCGCCTGTGTGTATACATATATATATGTGTGCGTGCCTGTGTGTTTGTGTATATATACCCGCTTTGATTGCACGGGGACATACAGTGCACACTGTCGCTGAGACAAAAAGACAGTAAATACACGGACCAAGGAGAGCTGGTAACGCGCACTATTATAAGCTGCCGCTTACATGTTTTGACATGACACCTTTGCCAAGTCAATATTGAGCTGACGAAAGTGATAAATGCCGCTGGTCGATTACCTAAGGTGTAGCCTGTTTTGACATGACCCCTAACCAAGTCAATGCAAACCCAGCCAATGCAAGCATGAACCTCTGGTCGATTACGTAACGTTTGGCCTACTTAAACAGCACCTGCTGTTAGCCTGGGCGCTTAGCTGCTGCAGTAGAAAACTTTGAAACTAATCGTCCTTTTTACTGTTTTTTGTTACTGTGAATGGTAAAAATACTGTTACAATCATTATCACGAGGCCAAGTTCTAAATACTGACAAAATTTCATGTGCGTAAATACAGCCGTTTCAGAGATATCAGCGAGGACAGAACTCGTAGCAAAAATCGCGATAGGTACTCTAAAATACATGTCATTATACAAAATACAAAAGATAAAAACAAGTATTTTTGTCGCCTATTCCATGCTACGACAATTGCTTGTTACAACCATATAATTCATATGTTCGTAACTGCAGTAGTTATAGAGGAGATAGTTACAGAAGATGGGGGAAAAAAATCGACGAAAAATCGATCCCATAAGTCTCCAACACTGCGCATGCGCGTCAAACTGGATCGGTAGTTGTGTCATACCATGATCTATCATTCCCCAAAATTTCATGTTGATATGTTTAGCCGTTCCGGAGAACAGCCCGAAAAACCTTGACTGGAGAAAAAAACCAAAAAACAAACCAATTCTGGCTATCGTTGGAAGACATAAATATCGTTTGGTGATTTATGGCAGGTTCGACGGAAATATATGACAGTCAATTTGCGCAAGTTAAAGCCGAAACCGACGTTTATTATTAATTGGCTAAAAAGGACAACTCTTGTTGTCACTTAATTTGGCAGGTGTTGACAAATTATAATGTCGTGGTGATCTTAATACAAGGTTTTGTTGCACGGCCAAAATGGCGTGATGATTAACAGGTATAGTGAGTTCTTAAAGCATGCATTAAAATGGGGTGGTGGTATTGAAATACTCGGTACACGATGGGTTTATCGACTGCATTACAAACCTCTATTATCCCGAAGACCAGATTTTCCATCTCATACAGAAATGAATCATTAGAATATTTGCGATAACACACAGATAAAGCAGGTGTCTTTATGCTTTACCAGCTGAGAATGACAAAGCGATTTATGGAAGGAAGTGGTACATGTAATGGATAATTGCTCATAAGGAGAGACAAGCTACAAGGCCGTTAAACCCTATACTTACCTTACCTCACCCAGGATCAGCCCAGCTACACGTCACAGGTCACAACATGCCTCAGGGAAGAACATTCTCAATGAGTCTGCATCAAAAGCATGGACTACTACCCTGATATCATTTGATACGGATGAGCGTGAAATTGATGGTTGAAAATTATCATAGCCTGAAGAAAATCCCGTTTTAAGCCACTTGGCGCCCGAAGTCTCGTTGACATTTACTGGATATCAATTTGGATTTCACGTATGAACGGACAGGACAAAATCACACTTTGACCTCTACTCCTCTGCAAGAATTTTGCTCTCTCTTTACAATATTAAGCAATGTTTGCTCGTGTCCATAAATAGTGAATACGAAGTGAACGTGCATGAGAAGTCTGTCGGCATCGAAGTGCAAACTTTTATAATCAACTTGCAATGCCAAACGCTTATAATATATTAACTCGGTCTGGGTGGTGATGCATGCCATTATATAATGCATATAGGTAATGGCTGCTGGCATCGGCTAGGTTTGATAAGGTTCGTGGGTTGTCCTATGGGTAAAACGTATTATCATGAATTCCTAAGAAGACAGTAACTATATATATGTATAAAAGTATATCGACTGATGCATTGAAACATAAGCATTGCTTTCAATATGAAGTCAACTTAATAGATCAATGGACATCAAATAGTCAAAAGTGATTGTTTGTGGTGGCTGGATTGAGGTCATATTAAAGTGAATGGGGAATTATCTGTTCAGAATCAGAAAGAAGCCGCCACAATGTAGATAACTGTCCTCTATCAGTCTGTCATAACATGCACCATAGCATATCGAATCTTCTTTATTTCTATGTGTATATAAGAAGACTGTCGAGTTCCATTTAGCACCACCACCACCGTGGACATTGAAGTGGATACCAACTTGTAGTTCAAGCTTTCTTTCCCCTATTTATATTCCTTCAAACAATCGGTCCAAATATTCTATGCCGTGTGCCGAGAAGCATTGTTATTGCGCATTGTTACAGATACATACCTGCATACCTTATTTACACAGTGCAGATGGTGGTCACTGACAGTGACGGAAACGGCTATGAAAACAAAAGAGAATATCGTGCGAGTCTTAATATATTTATATCATCTATAGTCTTGCTATATATTCGACATAAAATGCCCATTTGTACCCTTTACGTATAACGTCGCTTCGCAGTGTTTACTTTATAACCTAGCTTTGTTGTGATACACACATTACAATTTTCATGTTTCTCCATTATAACACTCTGGTTTACCCGTTAGCTACAATAAATGACAAACATCATCACCTGTACGCGCTCCGGAGTTATATCCTCTGTTTGTTCTTCGTCTTGAGTTGGTATCGCGACAGGCTCATCCGGATCCTCTAATGTCTTGCGTAAGTCTCTTCGATTTCTACACAGAACATGAGTCTCTTTCTCTACTTCGTTTGATCTTGGAGCGACCTTCGCTCTCACCACAGCCTTTTCCCATTCTTTGCTAAATCCAGTCGGTTGGATTCGGACTGTATCCCCAACTTCTAGCCATTTCAAGTCTTTGGCACCTCTATTGTAGTATTGGCCTTGTCTTCTTTTGGTCTTGTCGATCCCTGCCTTAACATTCTGGGCAACTTCTGGTCCCAGCAAATTCTTCTTCATGGGAAGAAGGGTCTTTGTTCTTCTACTCATCAGACGTTGCACTGGGCTACTATCCATGTGTTGTGTAGGAGTGTTACGTAAGTCTAACAAGGCGAGATAGGGGTCTGAACCTGACCTCTTGGCCTTACGTAGCAACCTCTTTGATGTCTTCACGGCGCCTTCAGCTTTCCCATTGGATTTTTGGGTAGGTCGGTCATGAAGTAACATGGCCTAACTGCCACTTCTCACTGAACTTCTGGAACTCGTTGCAAGTGAACTGTGTCCAATTGTCCGATACCACGATGTCAGGTATCCCATACCTTGCAAAGTGAGCCTTGAGCTTCATAATGGCAGTCTTTGCCTTGGTACTTGGTAAATAATCTGCTTCCCAAAAGTTAGAGTAATAGTCCACAGTGACTAAGTAGCTTCTACCACCAAACTCCATGATGTCCGTACCAATCTTAGCCCATGGCCTATCTGGAACATCGTGTGGCTTGAGTGACTCTTTCTGCTGCTTATCACTGGCTTCTCTGCATATGTCACATCAGCCAACAGCTTCTCTGATGTCTGTGTTCATCCTTGGCCAATAAAGGCACTCGCGAGCTCTTCGCAAACAGCCCTCCATGCCAATGTGCAAAGAGTGTACTCTGGTTATTATGGTCTTCCTCATCATCATGGGCACAATAACTCGTTCAGCCTTGAACAAGATACCGTCTTGCACACTTAGTTCATCTCTGTTGGTGAAGTAACCTCGAGCTGCTTCTGGGACTTCTTCTCTGGTATCTGGCCATCCTGCCAGAATGACTGCTTTTAGTTCCTGGAGACCTCGATCTTCTTCTGTGTGTTTACGGATGTCATCTAATCTCGGGTCTGAGATGGGTAAGTCCTGTAGCATATTGATTGTCGCAATGTGACGGTCTGAAACTGATGCCTCTGTGGCCTTCCGTGGTGCTCTACTGAGTGTGTCAGCGAGTGTCATCAGCTTTCCAGGTTTATACTGCAAGTCAATATCATACGACTACAGCCTCAGTAGCATCCTCTGTAGTCTCTTAGGCGTCATGTGTAGCTGTTTCTTCATGATCGACTCAAGCGGGTGAATCTAAGCCTGGAAACCCACGGGGTATTTGACTGACTTGCGATATGCCCTGTTTCACTCAGTTGTCTAGTTCTGCTTTCAGCTTCTCCTTTGTAGCAATAGGCATCTTTCTCGGAGGGTGTACCTTGGGAGTGACATCTGGGTCGACTTCAATGTGGTATTATCCCTCTAGTGTACCAGCTCCATGGAAAACATCTGCATACTCTCTCGCCAGATCTTCTTTGGTAAGTCATCACCTGGGTGAGAGCACATGAGTTTACTTTTCTTGTCCGACTGTACAACACACTTTAGGTACATTCATACATGAGACATTATGATAGTACACATGAGACATGATGATAACAAGTGCTACAACCATGATACTTACAGGACACAGAGCCAGGGATGGAAATAACGATGGTGTCATTGGTTTAACAAAATCAGTCGATTTTGTTTCACTTTTTAATGCTGCCCCGTAATCGTCATTCGTGAGAGAACGTGCAGCCAAGGAGCTATCCCTTGTTGTTAACTTAATTGCACTCTTGATTATAAAAGTATCGGTTATTGTGATATTGTAAATATCGTGAATATGCGACCAGCATACTGAGAAAAGCATATATAGAAACAATGCTAACGATACGTCAGGTTATATCAGGGAGGTATGCTGGAAAGGGGCTTATATGCGATTATCTGCTGACCTCCTCACCTTGAGGCGTAATGGGGTATTCGTCTATAACGATCAAGCATGGGAGTACCTCCTATTGGGATAACCTGTGTAAAACGAACACAGCCTTAACCACAGAGTAGTTTCCAGGCGGGTTTTGTTAACACGCGCATGATTTACATACAAGTACCCGGGTTATTACAAAACGTACTAACCACCACAATGACGAACAACCTTGTCCCCAGCCCAAACTTTTCAGTAAGCACTACTACAAACCGTGTCGTGTTAACAGAGAGTCAGCATGTACATTACAAACCCGGGTTTTTGGATGTCAGCATGTACTGTGAACAACACTATTATAAAATCGAACAAACTTTTCACCCTTATTCTCGAACGTGCCTTATTCACTCCTTTGTCATCGTCGTCTTCGAAGGAAGAGTTGTAATCTACATGGTAGCAGATGCTACATGGCCTGCGGTTACAAACTCCTCGGTGACTAAGCCTTGTTCTGCCTATGATCTAGGCCTCGTTTTGTTGTGCGTTGAATGCTTCGTTTTGTCACTATTTACGACTCTCGTTATTTTAACTACCAATGGTGTAGTCAGCAGTGAAACATGGCTACAAGTAGATGGACATCGGGCTTTCGAATGAGACGTTTGTAATTGATATCCAAGCAACATCCGACCCTTCCCTGCAGATACATAATCAACATATTTAAGCCCATGTTTTGGATACTGTGTCACTTTGTATATAACACTGATATATAAATGAGATCACCATTGAAGGAGGCTCATAAATCATAAAAAAAGAAACATTCTGTCAGATGAAGTGAATACCCACAATATATATCGTTTAATTCATCCTCTACATGTACCGAGCGTGGTTATGTTAAAATAGTGCCTTAATCACACATCTTGGCGCCCGAATAAAAACAAAGAGTTTTAGCGTCTGTAGTCGAGGTTCACGATTGTGTCCGTGTGTACACCCGAGCCAGGTTCAGGCCAACTCTGTCTTTACTGCCTGTCCTGGTTTCTCCCGGCTCTTTACCTAAATATGGTTTCAGAAATGCGTAATTAATTTGATCGTTTTACCTGTAAATTTTCTCAAATGTGGCATACAATTCCACGAAAAATGCACACAACTAAGTAATCACAATGGCCTCGCAATTATAGATAACGTCCAAACTTGCATAACATGATTTAATGAATGACTTTAAAAGTATGCTGTAGGGATTAACAGATGTCCATTAACCTATGCGTAATTAATTGATGGTTTACTGTAAATTTTCACAATGGCATACAATTCACGAAAAAATGCAGACAACTAAGTGATAAACCTGCATGAATTTTAACCTAATACCTGCATCAGATTAATTAAGTAACCTATAGATGCACAATGCCGAGAATGAGTGACTTAAAGGGGAATAGCTGTAGGGGGAAAAGGCATGTCATTTACTTGGATTCACTGGAAACCTGGTCGCAGTGGATTTCAGGCATATCCCTTACCTGCTCATGTCATATCCAATTGTAAGTAATTGCGAATAGGTGTATGCGCTACTGTGAACATGACAAATGGGCAAGTGACTGTGTGCCAAGTTACACATTTCCGAGGATAATTTCCAATTTAAACCCGAGACTAATTGACCTTTTGCCTAACAGGCTATTATTTCCGGCCACAACTGCCAGTGAGTCATTTAACTTGGCTTCTTATGTTGGGGGTCTCATCCCTTCGATAGCTGCTTCCTAGCAACAGTTGATATACCAGAGATAATGCATACGTCGATTCCTCTGTTTTGTCTTGCCGTACAAAAGTGAGGTCAAGATATAGTGATATAGTGGTTTTATATATATATGAAATCTATATATATATATATATAGATCTATATATATATATATATATATATTTATAGATATATATATATATGTGTCTATAAAATAATATATATATATATATATATATATATATTATATATATAATATATATAATAATTTATATATATAATTATGTATTGTTTCAGCACGCTTATTCGTCAGATTTATATTCAAGCATTACGTTTGCCCAAATTTAAACCAATTTTAGTGTATATCTATTTGTAAATATACACAAATATATATATATATATGCATGCACATGTATAAATATGTTTATAAATATGTATGTATACATATATGTATGCATTTATATGTGTATATAAATGTTTATACGTGAAGACACTAGTCTTGAGGATGACACAATGTTATTGAAACTGCGTCTCATTGTTTCACAACGTATAATATGGTAGATGTATAATACAAGTGAAAACTGTATAAGTTACACAGCCAATTACGTAACATCACCTAGCAACGACGATGATTTATGGATAAGGCACAGGTTGTATAGCTTCGAGAATATCCCATCACTGCAGTAATAACGAGAACACCCTTTTCCTCTCATCGACCTAGGGTGCATATCATCTCTGTCCCATCCATCAATTATCTGCTTAACTTTGATGGATTGGAATGAGAAAGAAAGGCAAAATATCTTGCCTCTGGGCGAAATTTGTGTTTTTCTCATGCAGACTAAATGTGGTGAACAAATTACTTGTTTATGACTATCAATGCCTGTGCGTTGATGTCAGTCTTTGCTTGCATGTGAGTGAATATGGGTGACAATGGTAAATAGGCCGTTCAGATCATCTTGTCATTGCGCTGACGAGATTTACTCTTTCCCGATGTAATGCTTTACAGTGGTAGATCTACCAGTTGTGTAGATCTACAACTACAGCAGTTGCACTGAGCATATAAAGCAATGCCTCATCCCGCCTATTCATATACTGGTGGCAACAATGATTTGCATTTACAAAGACTCTCGCGTCAGATGAGGAATATACAGTCATGAAGAAAAGCAGTTCGTTACCGAGTGTGCTTTGGCGCAAATAATCTCTGTCTAAATATGCATATCATTCTTTAATTAGATGCCATATCTGATAAAGTCATGTCGCTATGACTAACTCGTGGCATACATAGCATCACGGATGATATGGTAGGTCTATCTTGATTGGCAGAGTTAAAATTGCTAGCATTCAACATCGCTGAAGGGGAAAGTCTTTTAGATAACCGTCCGTGCTCCATTTGTGATGGCATGCACCATAGTATTTCGAACCTTCGCTATTTATACGTGTTTATCAGAAGACTCGTTGGTTCAATTTTGCACCACTACCACGACCACCATGGCCATTGAATATGATAATAACTTGTAGTTAAAGCTTGTCACCGGCACACCCTTATGTATCACACCGCCATACACAGCGGTTATATATCAAACATCTAAATAACAGCATTATGTTTCACAGTCAAAGCAGATTTGCATTCTATACTTGATTGGCCTTGTAGTCGAGTCTATTCTTCCGAGTAATACTATTAAACACAGCAAGTATGTTAGAAAATGGATGCAATGCTTAGAAAGTCTGTGAGAACGTCGGATAAGTCGGGACGTTTTCTGGTGCTGAGCGGTTGAAACCTCTTGACTACACCATCAGTGGCGACGATAGCTCAAGCAACATTGACTTCAACCCACACTAACATGCAGTGTCCTCAACCGTCAAGCGACATACAAAAATACTAATCCCGCAAAGTTGATTGATTTACTCCAACGAGAGATCGTATATTCACCGCCACGGAAATGGCATTCAAGATGAAAGAGAATAGCTTGTGAGCAGTTTCCATTGCAGCATTCTCGGTCGGGGAAATAAAGCTTATCATGTCGTCTGATATTAAGCCATGCGGCCGGGTGTTATTTTGCATTGGTTGATGCAAAGTCAGATGTACAATGTAGTTGATATAGAAGACGACAAATGACTCGCCCTTTACAAAGAAGGAGCTATGCTAAATCAAAGTATATTAGCCCTAAGTATTACTTCTCAAAACTCAATACGTCGAAGTGTAATATACTACCTTTACAGAGGAATCCAGTGCAGTACCAGAATCACAGCGTACTATATTGCAGTGGCGGAATAATGCCCCGCAGTGAAAACATAATGTACCACTGGAACTACATAATGTGTCAGAGTCACACCGTAATATATCACAATCACAGATTAATTCATTGCAGTGGCAGCAGGATGTATCACCGTGATAATGTAATACACCACAGTCACAGCTTAATTTATCACAATCACAACATAATGTATCACATTCAAGGCATAATGCATCTTAACAGGCACGATATGATAATTGAGAGTGACATCATTGTGTATCAGTGTTATGATATAATATATAATGCCCAACGGAACCTCTTAATAAATGATAGGAACAGTAAGCTTAAAGACTGATTTGAGGACTGAGATTATCCATTAACGGTGTTTCCTGATTGTATTAATAAGACGCGTCACATTTCTAGATGTCCAGCTTAACATTTGACAGGTAAGTCCAGTGAACCTAAACACGCAGCCTCTCGGACGCGCCTGTTTTAATACAGGTCGACGATGGACGTAAGGGTGACAGTTGCAACACTAACTGATTATTATATCTCTTTGTGTTGACCTGTTATCTGTACTGCAATGTGAATATATTGTACTCATTATGCAGAACCTTATCTAAGCAATCGTACATAATATTGGCATTGATTATGCATTATACGACCTTAGAGCATCACCAAAGATTATCCAAGCTTCCCGGCGCTAACTTGCATATTCTGCTGAAAGGCATGCCCGATTGACAACGTCGAGACGAGGTCAACAACTATACGGCCTGTTCTTATGACGAATTTGATCATATTTTCCATGTAATGCTATAACGATTCTGTCATTGCCGTACGTTTCTGCTATCTTGCTCATTTCTCGTCGATTATCACCCCATCGTTAAACGATATTGATTCCACCAAGCCATTCTGTTACAACCAATGTTATCTAAATAGCATAGTCACAGACAAACAGTGATCGCAATTCAATATATTTGGTTGTAGTGATTGATCCGGAATAAACTCCTTTAGGCAAGTTTTCCATGGTTAACATATGACAAGCGACTTGAGTTGGATGCAGTCAGGTTCGAAGCTGTTTAATATAATACGTTGATGTGGGCTTCAATTCTCGTCGGCATTTGTTGTCAAGCGTATCTAAGGAATAAGAATCGTTACTTTGAGGTCAAAGCTGGGTTACTCTTCCTCATCCGGCTTCCGCGGGAATTATGAATTATGGTGTGATATGAAGACCAAAGGATTCCCTTTGGATGTCACGAATAACACAAGTACCCTGGAGGCGGAACGGAATTGTGACATCCCAATCTTCAGCAACGACGCGTTAGTGCTTGTTCTTTTGATGTTCTATTGCATCATGAAATCAGTGTGCACTGAATGACCCTTTGTACCAAGATTAAGACAGGGACATCTTTCCGTAACTTCGATATTGTGCCAGGAATGCAGTACGTGATATTTTTACCGCTGATACGTTGTGATTTAGTGATTTTGATGACAAAATTGTGTAATTCTTTCATAAACCATAAATTGAATAGAGGGAAACGCTAAATTTTCATCAGCGTTAGTATTTCATTCTGAATAAGACAAAACGACGAATGGTGGATCATTTGTCTTCACCAGTGGTGTGATTCTCAGCAACTATGTTGCGACACCCACGGTGTTTAACGAGCTGTTGCAAGTACCCTAGAACAGGACGCCACCATATATCTTTATAGTAACAACTCCCATCACCAATGGGTTACGATACGATGCTTTGCTTGGTTTAATAACACGGGACATGAGGGTCACCCTCCTCGTATGATGACGGACCCTGCTTGCAAGATAATGGTTTGTAGGTCAGATTGTTATGAAATTTTATGCCGTTGGTGTTGTTATCGCAGTGATGAAGCAATGTTTCTATTAATAAACAATATTTCCAAAGCTCCGTAAAATTTACGCTATCAACACTAGCTTAGTTAGTCAAAATCCCAAGTTGAAGTAATAATACCTTATACCTCCGTCATCAGCAAAAGCTACCAAAAGTCAACTTACACCAGAGTGGCAAGCTCACTGCAACTCTGTCAGAGGTCTGTTTGAGGTGGCAGGAAAAGGTTCGATTGTATATTCTAATTATATAAATATCAAATCAGCTCAGTTCGGTTAAAATCGTAGCTGGGCCGAAGTGACACCCATTCACGAAAACGCAAATAAATACACGGCGAGTTGTTTGTAAGGGCCAGATGTTTTTCTTCATTCGTGATTCAATGATCCAACAAGCCAGTATGACGGTCTATGTATGGATGGGTGGTCTTGTATTCTCAGAATAATTTCCGTCAATGCATTTGGGTTCAGGTGTTTGTGGTGCATTCAAAGACTTTTCCTGAGAGAATAGATGATACTATATGAATAAGCTGCTGTAAATTATATCAGTAATGTACACTAATTGAGTTAACTTAAGCGTCCTTTTCATGTCAACATTGCGCTTGTATTTTAACTGTTATTAACTATTTAAGAAAGAGTAAATGTGTTACAAAGGTGTCCACTTGTCATACGTATGCAGTAAGCCAAATAAGTGCAAATGCCATCACCTGTGTTAGACAATAGCAGTTTGGCGCTTACAATTGTGAGTCTGCAATTCGAACATTGTGCCATTCTATAATCGAAATTACGGAGAAAGTAGGTAACTAATGCCTAGTATTGGCAATTATATTTAGTAATCACTAACTTAAAATCGCTATCCGGCTTCAGCGTAGTATTTACGCGAAGTAACAAGCTTTGACCAAATACGTTTGGAAGGTAATTTGTTGTCAGTATAATCGAGTTACTACTGCTATCCAATGTAGCCATGAACTAAAATACAACATTACGAACGAGGGCACATCAAACATTGTACAAAGTTAACTGATACATTTATAACTTGAAGAAGCAGAGAATAATTTCAATGAACAGTAATGGGCTGTATACATACTGTTGATGTTACTGCTTTTCAAGTTCCAATATTAATAGCAATGCGGCGTCTTCATCCCAAGGCCACTGCGTCAGCATCACTTTACATGGGCGAGAGTACCGATGATAGACATCACGCCGTAAACTAAGCCCACATAAGAGCCTCGTCTTCATAGTCCTGATTCATTAATGCACACCAACATATTCCGCCATCCATACATTTTGCAATGAGAGACCGCGTTGTCACTTAGCTGGAGGTGGCAGCACAGAGCAATGCGGTCCCACGCTCGACCGGAAGTCATCGCCTCGATGGCTTACCTATCGGTTAACGCGTAAAAATAAAAGATTCGTTTCCATTCTGGTCCACTTCGACGAAGCATTTGATATTGATGGTGACGAATTGTTCAGGGTAAAGCTGGCGCTGTCAATGCTCTGTGCGTAGGGGATGTAAAATGTTCAAAGTCTTAGTGGAACCAATGAACCACTGTGATGTCCAGATTTCCTCAGACATATAATCTTTTGGTATGTTACTTTCGGCATTCCATCGTCCCCACAACTACTTAACGTGATGTGCAGTGCTTGTAAAATGTGAATGTGGATGATAGGATATCAAATGTATAATTCAGGATGCGATATTATATGAATCTCATTGAAATGTCTGATCCCGATTCTTATATAGCTGTCATTTTATACTATGAACTGACATATGTGATTTAAAATAATCCTTCACGTAAGTTGTGAAGATGAAATTGTTTTGCAACCTATTTATGTTTGTCTCTTTTATTTAACAAGTTAATAATGGCACTAGATTCTCACTGAGTTCATGTTTTATAGTTTTAAAGAACCCAAATCACCTTACAGAAAGTTCAATGTTCCGTCCGCTAAGCTTCGCATTTCGCTTCTTCAGCTCTGTTTTCAATTGCTGTAAGGTCAGACGGCCGTGCTTATCCATAAGTGATGATTTTCTCCAAGGTTTTCAACGAAATAACTTAAAAGGTCTCGATAAAAAATAACGCAAGACTTGACATTGCGCAATCTTCTATGTAAAACGTGCGTATTCGACCACCAGAAGCGGGCGAGGGACCTTATTGCTCCGTGCTGCCGCCTAGCGGATTAAAACTCGCGGTCTCTCATTGTAACACTTGTCTGTCTCTTAGACCTTCATTAAATGAAATGTTTTGTAAGCGCAGGTTATGACGTGACACACGTCGGAAAAGGAGCGTGCTTAGGTTCAATGGAATTGGGATGATGCCTGGAAGAACTGTAAGCTGATGTCAATATTAAACATCAGAGTGAAGATTTGCTTCATGCTGGGAGTACTAAATTGATACAAACCTAACGGGAAGATGCGGTTAAATAATTACTGACACAGAAAGATATCAGGTGTGATGTATGTAAAGGTAGTGAAAGTGTCTTTAATAACAGCTTGTATGCCTCAAGACGTCACAAATCACATCATCATATAGATATATATATATATATATATATATATATATATATATATATATATATATATATATATATAAAGGGATATATATATATATATATATATATATATATATATATATATATATATATATATATATATATATATATATATATTATATATATATCTCTATATATATCTCTATATATATATATATATATATATATATATATATATATATATATATATATATATATATATATATATATATATATATATATATATATATATATATATATCAAGCCACGATCCCAAGATAAGCGCAACTGCGCGTCTAGAATTCACAGGACACAGACTCTACAACCACAATCAAGACACAACCATGACCTTCCAATGCCTCACGGATGAACACTCTCGATGAGTCAGCATGAATCGCACGGAAAACTACCCTGATATCATTTGATGCGGATGAGCGTGGAATTGATAGCTGAATATCACATAGCCTCAGGAATATTACCGTTAAGTATAAAATATTTGAAAAACCTCTTCTTATTTTCAGCTCCTGGGCGCCCGGGGTCTCGTTGACATCTACTGGATATCAACTTTGATTTCACGTATGAGAACAAAATCACACCTGTGCACCTGCTGATTAAGTCGTTGTTTGTGAGCCACATTTACAGGTAAGTAGACAATCGGCCAATCAGTCGGGGTATTTTGACAACCTTGAGGAAAAGATTAGAAGCTTTGTTTCCTGAGGGCTATTAAACTAATTATCACATATCGTGTTCTTATACCATTGTGCTAGGCACAACCAGTTATATGCGACCAAACAGAACCATTACCAGCATATTGAACCCTTTAACACAGCACACATCGACACTACAAGCCACTCCACGGACGACTGCCGGCAATACGCCACCGTGCTAACCTATGTGGAAGCCAAAGTCTATGGCATGGGAGGGCAAACATGGTGCAATCACCTTGCGACGCCAAGCGAATATGAAGTCATACATTAAATAGACTCGGCTTGGTAGGTGATGTATGTCATTATACAATGCATATAGAAAATGGCTCGTGGCATCCGGCAAGTTAGATAACGTTCAAGGGTTGTTGATGGGACAAACTTATCACAATGAATTCTTTAGAAGACAGTAAATATATAGATGGAACATATCGACGGATGCATTGAAAGGAATGACATCACTTATTATGTGAAGTCTGATAAACCAATTAACGTAGCAAGTTGGTTATTTTGGTGGTTGGCTTGAGACTATAGCTGCAAAGAAATGCCTATTTGCAAAACCGAGGACGGTGAATGAGGAGGCAATTGTTCAGTAATGTATCACTACGCAGAAGAAACCAGCGTGTCGCTTATTAAATACTGACAATTATGACATAACAAATTGGTATGAGGAAACAGATGGAGGCTCTGTGTGATGATATGTTACTTCGTTGTCATAATGTCTTATATTGTCTAAGACACTGTGTTGACGGTTAAGCGGGGCTTTTTATGCTCCAGATTATTTGAGGTCCCATGTCGGCAAATAGTGTATTGCCAGTTAAAACTCAAGAATTTATCACGCAGTGCAGCAGTAGCAGCAGGTGATACGCTTTTAGATTTTGCATTTAATCAGAATCGCAATATGCAATTTGACAGTAGAATGATGTGCAATGTTGCAGCTATAATGCAGATAGCACATTAATTATATTATGTCGAGTGCAATATTATAGATCACAAGTATATCAATAAATACTCAAAAAAGAGTTTTGGACATGCAAATGAATAGATCATCTTTGGTGTCCAGAACAATTGTTTTCTTGACTTCAGCTTTTATAATTCGTTAAACGGATATTGCTAAATGATAGTACAAATACAGATATACAGTAAATGCCTATTCACTGACATAAGCACGTGTTCTTTACAACTCATCAACGAGTTCGTGGCATACATAATCCACGTCGTATTTGTTGTGTATGTAAAGCAATAGAGGGGCTATAGGAAAAATGAAGGTATGGAATAATTTCAGCTTTCGGTGATGTTGCCAACAAATCTGCATAATTCATGCAACTCATGTTGTCCTTTGAGATATCTATGCATAATAAATACGGTTTATTGAACCATCCAGGGTCTACTATTGTCCGGACAAAGCATAGTCTTGGTCTACCGTCGAGCTTCGTGTCAAGTGACAGCATCATCACCTATAGCGTGGCCCGTCCTTTCACACATCATGAATGGCGGACCTGATGGTATGAATAAATGGTTACCTGAGCGAACAAAGCATGATTACCCGGATGGGACATGTTTACCTGTGCCGGGTATGGCAACCAGAGTTGATCATGATTACCAGTGCGATATTAAGCGTACAACAATATCAACGCGGAAGGTATTTAATGTTGTTTTTGAATAGCAGTTGGTGCCGGACACCTGCTACACGATCTCTGTATATCAAACACAGCGAAGTCAAGCTGTTTGTCTGGTTAGCACAGCTTCACGTATTTCCTAGGGGCAATATGTGCTATTTAAACACGACAACAAGAGCCGCAATGCAGCTATATAGGAGGGTTCCGAACAATTCGGCAGCGGGAAAAGAAAGGGACTGGAAGGGACGTGAGGCAGACAATGTGTATGTAGTTCATTGTTGCTAGTGATGACTGTTGCCATTGGGGCACTGTCAGTGTGTTATAGTGAGCCGGTCTCTTGATTATTCCTTATCGCTATGAGTCTTGAAGCGGTTGTCATGAGCTTGAGACATGCACAATCCCTGTCACTCTGATTTACAGTGTTTCGCTTGAGTTTGAAAATTCTGAACGACACACTGAGATGACGTCACCGAATCATCGTTCACGATCAGATGCAACACAATGACAGGGGCACGAATGTGGATCGTCTGTTCAATGACTGCTGATTGACAAATATGTACAAGGTTGAGTTTGCACTGATCTATAACAAATCGTCCGATAGCAAGTAATGAAATAAATAAATAAACAGTGCAGACATGATCAGCAACAAAGCATAGTGTTCTATACACACATCATGACAAACAAACGCATTACAAACACAGATGCTCATCCGCCTGTTATTTAACATCGTCATGCTTTATGGAATAATGTCGTAAAATACATCAAGAAATAATCGACATTATATTTGCCAATGATCAATACACAGTGTGTTTTGGCAGAGGTGCAGACATAATACGTTTCATTACACCAGATTCGCTCACCAGAGATTCAATGGATGATGTATCCAATCCTGTAGGAAATGTAGGTACACGTGAACCAAACGCAGCGCGGATCGAGGACTCAGCAATGGCCTACTAAAACCAGCAAAGCTACGCGGCATCAGTCCATGACGTCATCACCACCCTACGCGGATATGCGTTAGCATGATGGGCCAAACGACGCATAGTAATATCGCCGCATTCGAGCAATCTCGATATTCTCTTTTTTCTATAATCTGTTGCGCGCAACCCTGAGTTCCATTAATCAGGATATAACCTGAGACTGATGGATGAGTGGAGACACTTAAGGCAAGCTGAAGACTCCACTCATCT
>CM067344.1:39437948-39495448 GCA_034190875.2 Urechis unicinctus | reverse complement strand
TCGGACAGAAACGAGTCTGTGTTCTCTTGTTGACTTAGCCTTGCTTTGGGGCGAGGCCGCGGACGAGCAAATGGGTTTTGAGCTGCCCCCTCGTCCCGCTGGGATCTTGTTGGCGGTGGGGCATTGAAGGTGCTTTCTGTATCACCCATGCCTGACGCAAATGGGTTATTAGGGTTGCCATGGTTGGTAGGAATATTGCTGTCCGCTGATGAATCCTCGTTACTAGAACTACCAAAGCTCGACTGACGTTTGTAATGCAAACGCTCGATAGATTCTTGACTTGGTAATGGAGGTCGTTTGGGTTTATTGCTGGGCGGACCACCTGGTGGCAGGGGTGTGAAACTGTCACAGTTATCCGTTGTGGCAGAGGCATCCTGCATTTTGGACAGGTCAGTCTCACCAACAGCTGGAACGGTGTCATCTTTAGTCGGATTGTCCTTGTTTTTCTCTTGGTTTTTATTATTCCTGTTTTCTTTAACACTATGCCACATGCTGTAGCTAAAGTATAGAACCAGCCCTGCAACACATAGTGCCAAGTTACTCATAGTCGAAAACAAATTCTAACAAAGTAGGAAAACCGGTTGATATCAGATTGACAAAATGTAGCAGCCAATTATAAGTAAAACTCTGCCACATAAACCTTTACAAAAGTTAAACTCTGCAACAAATAACATTTAGGACCAATAACAAAAATGATTCTCAGTCAAATGAAAAATCATGGAGGATATGGATTGGTCTGATGTATTTGTTATCTAAATGGTGCTCTTCGGTGTGATTACGTCAGATGCATTCTCACGAATGAATTGTTCTGATGTTTACTCATGTTGGGTCACTATATTAGTTAAATGGCCAACTTAATCCTATCGGTTACACAATTAATTCGAATCTGATTAAATTGTCAGTTGCATATAATATATCTAGTTAATCATATAAGCATCCATCAGCATTAGAAAGCCCATACGTATTGATCTGAACCTGCTAGGTAGCATATCGCTCAATTGCACTATACTTATAAATAACAAATGCTCATCAAGTAATTAACAGGAAAGGCCTGGACTCACCGATGAGGATCCAGATTCCGAGTCGCTCCCATGTGAGGAGTGGCAATTTGAGCATCAGGTAGACATTGATGAACATGGCACAGCTGGGCAGGAGAGGTACGCATGGAGCCATGAATGCCAATTTACGACTGCAGTTAAGCAACACACATGACGATATAATGAAAGACTGTGGGACTATTCATAAGGAATGAAAATAGAATCGGTCTTCAACATCGTCTTTACCGCGGTGGTTCTCCTTATGACGTGGATGTGTTATGGTGGGTGTGCTGTGGTTAATATATGCGACTAATACAACTAAAAATGTGACCGGACGACTTCAGAGAATTGTGAATGCAATATGAACATTGATATATGAGCTGATTGCAAGTAGTAATAAGTGAAGTATGGCGAGCTGATGACGTACTTGTTCTGTGGCTGACGTAGGATGACGAGGAGGCAGAAGAAGACCGCGCTGAGGAAGATGACCAGCAGGAGGATGCTCCACCACACCCCATTTGCCAGCTGCTCGTCTGCTAATACGATCACAAAACAACAACATATTTCCGCTACCAGCAGCAAAAGTGAAGAGCATAGAATACTTGGCTGAAGCCACCGTGGGAAGAGACTCGTCGGACGGAAATCCTAAGCGCAACCACCATATATGGGCGTGGCGTCTAATCATTGCCATTTTAGAAGCCAGGAAATCCGAACTGGCAAGTAATCGGTCAAAGCTTCCATAATTGGTATGCGGTTTGCTGGCCGACATCGCCTCTCCAATAAGCTTCTGATCATCTTTGATCTTTCCTATGGACTGTGCAGCACCGTAGGGATCCGCGAAAACATCCTCGTTGTCGGGATCCGAGCCATCCGGAGACTCTATGATGGGATCCAGTTTATGAGCCATAGGGATAGCTGGTTCCAGGTCGTATTTGTCGGGCTGGTAGCGCAGGATAAGCACGGACATAGACACTAACGTGTAGGCGAGGAGAGTCCCTGTGACATACACATAGCATATATTAATCATAACCACCACACTGGTATGTCAAACTACTTTATAGAATTGTATGGCCACTCAGGCGTTCGTTATATACATGTGGCCTCTTGTGACAGTAGAACAACTTGGCCTTCTGAATATGTACCCTACGAAAAACCTGCATCTGCCGTAGGCGGTGCCCTGCTTATACCGGACAATGATCTTGTACACGAATCTATTGTTATTATTACCTATGGACATCATTTCCACGAGAATTTTGAGGCTGGTGAAGAGGGACATGAAGGAAGCCAGGCAGCCCGTGAGGAGAGTGGCCAGTAGAGGCGTCCCTGTCTTCTCGTTAATGTTGGCCAAAAATCTACAAGTCAGCAGATTAAATATAAAGTAAATTAGCTCGGACGTAATAAACCAAGAGTGGGCGCAATGCAGCTCGGTACACGATAAATTCAGTTTAATTCAGTTCCTCATTCATATATACACTTACCATCCTTACTCCGTTATGTATAATAACAAAATTTTAATGACAAGCAATAGTGAGAACTGTGCCCCGGAAGTAATATATATTGATCAACAATTTCATTAGATCCCCCATAACACCTCCGTTTCTGGCTCTGCCTTTGCACGACCGATATCATTAACATCTCTGTAAGCATTAGGCCAGTGAGTTATTGGAGCATAATGAAAGGGAGCTCGTTCAGCGCGAATCGCATCAATAATTGATCCTCTCTGGGGATAACAATCCACTGAGTTGATTGAATAATTCACTAATAACGTGCTCACCCAAATAGCAGACCGTCTCGTGCCATGGCGTATATAACACGTGGCATGGGGAACATAGAGCCGAGAAGAGAAACCAGTAAAGCACTGATTGACCCCACGGCAACCACGTATTTAGCACCCGTAAAGCCATTCTGAACGAACATATCCATGAGAGCGGAGGCTCCGTGGATCTCGTCGTAGGGCACCATAAGGGTGAGGATGATGCTAACGCTGATGTATGCCACGAGACAAATCACGAGGGACGCGAAGATGGCAATAGGGATGGAGCGACTTGGATTCCGAGCCTCCTCGCCGGTAGTGGCTATGATGTCAAAGCCAATGAATGCATAGAAGCACGTGGCTGCTCCGGAAAAGACCTGTAAACACAATGCCGTCATAGAGCTGCAAAGAGCATTTATTAATAAACACAATGGTTTCAAATAACTCTTTAAAACAAACACAATTTGGCGGCGCTACAGAGCTCAAAATAGCTCTTTGAAACTGTCTCAATGCTGTCATAGAGCTACAAAAAAGCACTTAAAAACAAGCACAATGCCGTCATAAAGCTCCAAAGAGCACTTAAGAAACACACAATTCTATCATAAAGCAACAAAGAGCTCGTAAAAACCAACACAATAGGGCTCAACGAATACTTTTTAAAAATACAATGCTGTCACAGATATTTAGACTGCTACTTCTCATCAATAAGGAAACAAATTCAACGGGTATATAGCGTTGAGGGCAAGAGCAATTTCCCCAACCTTGATATACAATTATTTGTCTCATATTTAAGTCGATCTCAAGAAACTAGCCATATTCGTGGCTTAAAAAAAGCGTACATTATGCACCAATAGCAAGTATGCCATCGATTAATTTTATAATGCAAATGTTATTTTTATCAAATGTCTCACCCCAGACGCTCCCCAAGGAGCAAAGTCGGACCAGTTAGCCCCCTGGATGAAGAAGAGCCCTGCGACTACGATGAAGGCCCATACGATGAAGTTGAGGGCGTTTAGAATGTTGTTAAATCGCACCGACTTCTGCACTCCTACCGCTAGTACCACAGTCATTGTGATGCCGATGAAGAAACCCAAGAAGTCTGGATAGGTGTTTCCTGGAAGCCATACGAATTAGGGTGACATGTTCGGAAGTGTGGAGGATTTTGGTGGTTATCTGTGATACTGAGTGACGGAAGAGAACGATGGCAGTACTGGCTAGCAGCAACCTTTGGCCCGGCTGGCACAACATTGATCATCATCCCAAACACTATGCAACGCCCATCCCGCTCCTCCTCCAACCCCAACCCCTAAAGGCGGCAAAAGCCACCAAGCACAGGCACCATACATCGATTTGAATGGTCCTCAACTTCTGTAATGATTTGATTAAGGTACTCCTATACGCCCTATAGAGTGCATTAAGCCTCGCCCCAATGCCTAAGCTCGGCCAATTTATAACCATTTCGGCCAATGTAATTAGTCCCGACCTACCTATAGCCGTTTGCTAATGATCTTTTTACCAATGATTTACTTATGACAGGAACCGAATAGCTTATTAACCTGACTTACCTATTAGCGTAATCACATAGCTGATTTAGCCTGACATACTTATTACAGAAACTACGTAGTTGATTAAGTCTTAATTACTTATTACTGCCGTCACATAGTTTATTAAGCCTGACTTACTTATTACTGAAACCACACAGTGGATTTATCCTGACTTACTTTTTACTGAAATCACATAGCTGATTTATCCTGATTTACTTGTTACTGAAACCACATCGTGGATTTAGTCTGACTTACGTATAACTGCAACCACATAGGGGATTTTACCTGACTTCCTTGATTACAGCTGCACAGTTAATTACGATTGACCTTCTAGTTACTGCCACCGCATGGCCAATTAAACCTGACTAAATTATGACTGCATCCATATAGCCTGGTCTACGTATCTGCTACCGAAAAGTAGATTAAGCCTGACATGTCCAATGCTATTTCGTAAGCAACTTATCAACGTGACCGTACCTATGACAGTGCCCACATGTTCCTCCAGGTAGGCTTTCATTGAGTGATTGCCGAGCGCGTCAAGGCAGGCACTGATAGCGCTGGCACCAGCAGCGCTTCCGATAATGTACTCTAAGATAAGGTTCCATCCGATGAGGAAGGCGACAAACTCCCCAACAGTCACATAGCTGTACATGTAAGCTGAGCCGCTGGTCTTAGGAACCCGAACACCAAACTCGCCGTAACACACACCTATTGACACAAACATACATTTTGTTTTTGGATTATTGTCGAGGATAATTGTTATGCATTGACAACACCCATTCTGCGCAATCACAAACATATAGCCATTGCGATGCCATCACCGCGTAACCATTGAATATTTTTCCGACATCCGGGCCATTTGGGAAAGCAATACAGACAAGAGGCGTTACAAAAAACAAAGGCTTAAAAATATGTTTAATGTTTTTTAAGAATGTCTACTTGAGGCAGCTTGATCTTCTGCTGAAAGCATCTTATGTGAGACCGGCAGATTGTTGGATCCTTTTATCGTCGCTTACGAACAAATCTGCCCGGCGTTTACAGCTCCCCAGTCACCTGGCAGCTATCTCATGGACGGATTGTACGACATTCACATCCTCAAATGAAAAAAAACTGAATCCATAAAATAAAGACATTATCGATGTCATTATGTCAACCAGCTGATTTCAACACTTGGTTTGTGCGTATGTGTACACACATCTAGGAGCTTACTACAAAGGCGTTACTGGAATCTTATAACATTTGCTACAGTTACATACGGCCATAATATATAGGTGTTTGTACTAAATGGCTGTCCGCTAAGGACCAAACGACACCGCTATTCTTAATTATTGATGATAAGATGAGATTTGTTTTACTTGTGGTGTAAATAAAACAACTGATTTCACAGCATAGATATTTGGGGGAAACGCGGTCAATTCGCTGGAGGAGCTCATGTGATAAAACCATTCCATGTATTCTGCATGGCTCTGTGATACAATGCATCAGTATTCGAGGCTGACTGATCGGTGGGTTAAGCTCATGTCTCCTCGCACGTTATTCAAACCACGCAGGGCGACTCACCACGGGATAAAAACCACGAGTTGCTAATGCAGAGCATGGCAACTCGCCATGAACTAGACATCCCCGAGGTCTTATTGATATCGGGAATAGGATTTCACAACTGGTCGCAACAATATCCTGCATGGCAAAGCACCACGTGGTTTGTTAATATTCTGCATGGCAACTTACCATGCAATAGAAGTTCCTAATATTAGGTATGTAAATTTCTCTTCGGGAACTCTGTCGGTTTATAAAGCACATTGAAACTCGTAAGCCCAATGTCAGATATATAATGCTCTACAGACGGCATATTTCCCAGTCCTCGGGCTTTTCCCTAGAACAACCACATCGGGTGCGTCCTCCATCAACTCACTCAAATACAATGGACATGCCTGAAAATAAATGGTATACCCCAGACCTTGCTTGCAAGTAGTCTCCATGAAGCAAATGTCATTTCCAGACAAATCGAAATTTCATTGACCTTGTAAGTGACTTGGTATTATAATTCATGTGATAGCAAAAAGCAAATGTGAGCTTTAAAAAGCACACCACTATCTATTTGCCGCCCCCACATTGTCGAACTAACATCCTGACGCCATTAGGCGAACCGATGGGCGTTACTTTCCGGAAATAAGAAGCTGAAGAGCTGGATTCCAGCTGATAGTTGCTCTTCCGAGAGCAGAACAAGGCCCATGTTGGTTTGTTATGATTAAAATGCGCTGTGACCATATGATTAAAATGCGCCGTGGCCTTACGATGAACATGCGCCGTGGCCTTACGATGAACATGCGCCGTGGCCTTATGATTAAAATGTGCCGTGGCCTTATGATTAACATGTGCCGTGGCCTTACGATGAACACGCGCCGTGGCCTTACGATGAACATGCGCCGTGGCCTTACGATGAACACGCGCCGTGGCCTTACGA
This sequence comes from Urechis unicinctus, assembly GCA_034190875.2. Lineage (NCBI taxonomy): Eukaryota > Metazoa > Annelida > Polychaeta > Xenopneusta > Urechidae > Urechis > Urechis unicinctus. Next base: position 39,488,650 of record CM067344.1, on the reverse strand, counting down.
TGAACATGCGCCGTGGCCTTACGATGAACACGCACCGTGGCCTTACGATGAACACGCGCCGTGGCCTTATGATTAAAACGCGCCGTGGCCTTACGATGAACACGCGCCGTGGCCTTACGATGAACACGCGCCGTGGCCTTACGATGAACACGCGCCGTGGCCTTATGATTAAAATGCGCCGTGGCCTTACGATGAACACGCGCCGTGGCCTTACGATGAAAATGCACGCGCCGTGACCTTATGATTAAAATGTGCCGTGGCCTTATGATGAACACGCGCCGTGGCCTTACGATGAACACGCGCCGTGGCCTTACGATGAACACGCGCCTTGGCCGTACGATGAACACGCGCCGTGGCCTTACGATGAACACGCGCCGTGGCCTTACGATGAACACGCGCCGTGGCCTTACGATGAACACGCGCCGTGGCCTTATGATTAAAATGCGCCGTGGCCTTACGATGAACACGCGCCGTGGCCTTATGATTAAAATGCGCCGTGGCCTTACGATGAACACGCGCCGTGGCCTTACGATGAACACGCGCCGTGGCCTTACGATGAACACGCGCCGTGGCCTTACGATGAAAATGCGCGCGCCTTACGTGGCCTTATTATGATTAAAATGCGCCGTGGCCTTACGATGAACACGCGCCGTGGCCTTACGATGAACACGCGCCGTGGCCTTACGATGAACATGCGCCGTGGCCTTACGATGAACACGCGCCGTGGCCTTACGATGAACACGCGCCTTGGCCTTACGATGAACACGCGCCGTGGCCTTACGATGAACATGCGCCGTGGCCTTACGATGAACATGCGCCGTGGCCTTACGATGAACACGCGCCTTGGCCTTATGATTAAAATGCGCCGTGGCCTTACGATGAACACGCGCCGTGGCCTTACGATGAACATGCGCCGTGGCCTTACGATGAACATGCGCCGTGGCCTAACGATGAACACGCGCCGTGGCCTTACGATGAACATGCGCCGTGGCCTCATGGTTAGCAATCCTAAGAGACATTTACCATCTCACATCATACATGCATGGTTGCAATAAACCCAGGATATACTTTTCCAATTATACTGTTCTACAGCATGGTAGTGTACCAAGCTTTCGCATGGAGTTTCAAAGGCCAACATTAAACCAGTAGTAAGGCACACACAGGGATGGAACTGAGCGATTATAGCAGCCTTCCCACTTACAAAAGACAAGAGAATTTATCTTAATTTGTTGTTATCAATATTACTATGATTTTATGTGAAACTATGTTAGCGCAAACGTAAGACTCCTTATGTAACATGGACAGCAGGAATTATACGAGGGCCAGAACACTATGGCCCTATATCATGTAGAACAGTCATAACACACAATTAGAATGAACAATGCCGCAGCATAAGAGGATCGAGCAGGTTCTCTCCGCCACGTGAGTTTCACTGCCTGATCATGCACAGCAATGTTATAGCTTCGTCAGCAATAGTTATAGCAAGGGAGCCATAATCAACGGAGCTTCATGACATAAGAACAGGATATTACCTGGACTACATAACGCCACGCGGAAGGACCATATCAATGAGGCTGCGTTAATCACTCGACCCACTGGGCCAGCACACTTAACACGGACAGGTTGGGCGATGAGTGAGCTTCTGAGTCCGCGGATCGTATATAAGAAAAAGAAAAACTGGTCACTCGGGCAGATAACATGCTACTGGGAACGACCTACAACCCAATAAATTACATATCGGATTTATTCCCAATATCAATAAATTCAGCGTCGACAGCAGATGAGGTTTTTCCCTGACACCTGGATCGACGCAATGATCAAAGGCGCTGTGTTTAGGTTCACAGGGTTTAACTTGGTCATCATGCTACAACATCCAAGTGGCTATATGAATCACGCGACGGCAGTCTACTATGAGATATCACTTTGCACGGATCAGCACTGAGATAATAAGCAGACGACATTACAGCCTCCTCAGATAAATATGGCAGCATTGTTGCAAACATGATTGTCCCATTTCATATCATCGATTCATTGATGAACCCAAGTAGGTCATAAGAAACTGCCACATGCAGTATAAGCAGGTATCATGATCTTCTGTTAAAATAGTGTTGTGGGATGTAAACGCGCTCGGAGAGGGGGTGGCGTGGCATAGTGTGAGCACTAGAACAATCAAATATGTATGAAGAATATGTGCTACCAGAGAGGAGCCACGCCACCATATAGAATATTAAACATTTGATAGATTGAATCTGGTTTCACTAGAGACATGTGAGTCGCATGTTATGTTGACCGTAGAAAAACCCGCACGGTTCCTCCGCCGTGATCGATTTCCATGTGTGATTATGATGCAGTAGACGCTGCTCGTGTGCTTAACACAGCTGTCTCTTCCCACAGCGATTACGTTCTGTTTAGACGACACTCAACAATCGTTATGGACCTGCATAGCGGTTTCAGTCGCGTACTACAACCTCTGCATGCATGGTCACGATCGATGTTATCCTATACCGTATGGTCAGTTCCGTCATACAGACGTAAGTACAACAGGGCAGACTCGTCAGAAGATTGCACCATCGGGTCAGAATCGGCATTTGAAAACGACAGGACGTGTACCGTCACCCATTAGGGTTAGAATGTTGGCAGCTATCCACATGGCGGATCGGTAATCATAATTTACCCTGCTTGATTGGCCGCGAGATAACTATTTGTATACAGACTGTTTTCAAGACAGCTTCTCAAAGCAATCTGCTAATTCCTAACAACGGCTTTGGCAATTCAATCTCGTGACACATTATTGACATAACGAGCAATAAAACAGCGCATGTGAGCACCGGTGTCGTAAATCCATGGCGGATAACCGGAAACACTGAGAAGACGAAGACGCGTGTTTAAAACCAGAAAATGTCGGCATCAGATCTCAGACATTGCACGATCTAGAAGCAATGACCAAAACGCTTAGAATAGATTAACGTGTCTTGACATGAGTGATGGCGTAGGTAGTCATGCAGTACATATTGGCCGCGGTTCTAAGTGTTAGTGATGTCTGATGTTCCAGAGAATAAGAGTCTCGTTTAACACATATGTTCGTCCCTAGCAGCGCGCATTGTACCGAGCACAGTTATACTGCCAGTGGTAAGGTTGGTTGCCACTTTATCGTAATGTCTCGAGCGCTATGGTCGTGGGGCGGGGCGAAGTGAAGGGGCGGGGCATAGGTTTGGAAGATATGCATAGGGTTTATAACTTTGGTCTTGGGGGCAATGTCAGAGAGATAATGTTGTATCGAGTGACCAGCCTCGCCATTGACGTCCTTATTGACACGAATTTAACAGTGGGTCATCGAGAGCTTGGGAAATGTGACGGCATCAAATAAACAATTCCCGCCCCCTTTGATCAATAGTTTCACTGTTGAGCTGTGTTTATGCATATGTAATCTCGTATCGTTGGGTAGGATAGATACAAAATAAGAGCAGGAGAAGTCGTGATATATGGCACACATACAAAAAGTCTTGCAAACAGAACCTCGTTAAAAAGTGGTCAAATGCAACACACAGTGTAAATGTGAAACGTTATAGACTTGTCAGCAATAGCGCATTAAAAATGACAACTATAATATAGATATAGATATATATATATATATATAGATATATATATATATATATATATATATATATATATATAGATATATATATATATATATATATATATATATATATATATATATATATATATAGAATATATATATATATATATATATATTTATATATATATATATATATATATATATATATATATATATATATATATATATATATATATATATATATATATATATATATATATATATATATATATATATATATATATATATATATATATATATATATATCAGGAACGCTTAAATGCATTCAAATGCATTTACATTGACAGCAAAATGTAGACTATAAATAGACTCGTCGTCCTTTTATGTTAAAAACCTGGGTATTCATTACTGATGGCGGGCCATAATAAGCTTTTTAACCAAGATGACCAAGTGTATCTTCATGCGAAACAGGCCAGGTAGAGCGCACCTGCTCTGCTCATGTAATCAGCGTTGACTAAATTGAGCGCATTAAACTAAGAGATGCTATTAAGGTTTGAATGGCTGGGTATTGTTAAAACTACGCAAGAATTAATAAATAACAACGAAATATAATTGGCGTCAGTATTGTTATTAACTAACGGTTGTTCAGCATATAATGTTTGTTACAGCCAAAGCTTACTAAAAATTGCTAGTATGATGGCATCATTCCGTGTTTGAGAGATATTTCGTATTGGACTGATATGGTTGACATGGCACTCACAAATTGCTCAAGTCGTGCAAGGTTACTTACAATAGGTGGGCAGTTGGCAGCTCTCATGGCGACTTCAACGGGATAGAAACCGCAACAGGGTTGTTAATATCGAGCATGGTAACTCGCCGTGAGATCATCATCATAAGATGCAATGCGTAACAACGTAGTTATTTTCGTATAAAACAATATCTGTTTGTCAGAAACTGGATCATGAAATGCATGCCTCAGATGGAAACTCATAGTGCCTTTCTTATTTCATCATACGGCACAGACGGCATATATTCCAAGGCCTCTTGGTTTTGATTTCGTCTTTTATCCATAACAGGCATGGAGACAAACAAATCATTTGGGTGTCCTTCAGAAACACACAACAACATTGTTTGCGCAAGACTTATCAGGCAAATAAGCCGACTTCTGTGTCTAAATGGGAATCTAATTGGTATTGAATTACAATACCAAAAAAACCCCGCTGAAGTAAATATGACGTCAAGAAACTTCCGTTTCCTGGTACGCTTCTGCTCAACGTCTCAGCCAATTTGATCGAATGCTTTAAGATTGTAAAGGAATAACTACGCCCGCTATTTATAGTCAAGAGGCTTATTGAAGTTATCTTAACACACATGGAATATGAATAAATGGCAAGTGTTTGATTTAACACTAACGTATATGCCTAGTGGTTTTTTTGAAAGATACTGAAATGACATTCTGCTGTGATGGGCAGATGGCATATAAACATGATAGCCTAACGATTCCCAGGCATGATGGCCTGATGATACAAAGACATGGTGGCCTGATGAAGCACAGACATGATGGCCTGATAATTCACAGGCATGATGGCCTGATGATACAAAGACATGGTGGCCTGATGAAGCACAGACATGATGGCCTGATAATTCACAGGCATGATGGCCTGATGAAACAATGACATGATTGCCTAATTCACAGGTATGATGGCCCGATGATAAACATTCGTGATGGCCTGATGATTCATAGGCATGATGGCCTTAAGTAACACGGGCATGATGATCTGATGGCTCCATAGGTTGCCATTGAAGACAATGATCAGCTACCATTGCTGCTGGTGCGGTATTGGCATGTACTGTGTACTACAAGGTACCCGCTCACTTCGTTCGTCTCACTCTCTGAAGACAGGCGGATTCATCAACTAGATGTGCCTTTTCATCCAGCCATCGATGGCATTCGATGAGGGTGTACGATATAAAGTGTAGTAGGCCAGGGCATATATGCCTCAACAGACGCGGATGACATGGCGAACCATGACAGGCCGTGGGATAACGATTGCAGAAGCAGTACCAGGCTCTTCGTGTTTCTGTAGCTGCAGAAGACAGCGATGGAGCGCTGAGCGACCAGCCATGCTGATGACCAATGATGGATTGCGAACGGTGTTTTGTTCTGCCACGTGAGACTCACAAGTCGATTTCTAAAAGCCGTAATATGAAAACGGTGACCGCATCACCAAGAACCGAATCATCTGCGCTATATGATATAGGTTCAAGCGAGACAAGGCGTAAGCGGGATTTAACAATGTCTCACCTAACGACAATATCAATGAAGCTGCGTTAACCACACGGCCTACTACACCAGCATCACTTAACATGGACGAGTGTTAACATGATAGACAAGTGGCCGTTAAGTCTCAGCAATATCAGCACGTTGTATCCGACCTATTAATGGCTTCCTGGCGCCCGGTGTCTCCGTATCGCCCATTAAATATCCTCTTGAGTTTGATGGATGAACGGAGAAAGCAGTGAAAAACTGTGCCCGCTGCTGTGCCAGTGTGATGATATAAATGTGATGATGCTGAGCAAGTCGTTAACTTCCTACACTGAACTCTAAAAGCGAGTCGTGTATTATACAACTCTGGCTCAAGCTACCAATTTTCTATACATAAGACATCGTTCAACAAAGGGTTCTACCTCAAGGATATCATTTAAAAGCTTAAGCTGATGACTTACATTGGAAGACAACCTGCACTTTACATTACACCACGTACATTGGAAGTCAACATGTCCATAAATCATCGTGTTTTTACTATCTAAATCAATTACACTGGAAGTCGACCTGTGCGTATTGCTTACACGAAGGACACTGGAATTCATTTTGTATTCACTCATTATATTAGTTATAATTGGAATTCTTCCCACATTTACTCATTAAACTGAGGTATCGTGAAACGCCCTAACAATGTCTTTGCATCCAAATGAGCAATATCAAGCATAACCGCAGTTGAATAGGGAAGACGCAGTACCATTGAAGTATTCCTGTATTCATAGACGCATGTCGCAAAATTATGCATCAACACGTTCGATTCCATTTCTGATAATTCGGGCTCAAATAAGATCACGGTTGACATATCAATTCCATCTTTATTGGCAGAGCTTAAATTGCTTGGGTCAGATATCAGACGAGGAGATATGCAATACCGCTCCATGGGATTCTCATAACGTCGCCCCTCTATAAGTGACGATGTCGTATATGCATCACGGCATGTATCGAGGCTCTGTAGTTTGTGCGAGTTTATGCATCAGGGAATCTGGGATACACGTCATTAGAAATGACCAAGGATTTGCTATTCTTCGTCGAATCATAAAAAGAAGGTATGCTTATGTTACTTAATCTTCTAAATTATCAGAGACATTTGTTATTAAGAACTCATGGCTCATTGTAAGCTGTTATTGCACATCTCTGAATATCGCTGCATAATTTTTTACATTATAATATATCCCACTCACAAAATAATTTAACAAAGTCACAGCATAATGTTGCTCAATGATAGCTCAATGTCTCTCAGTCATAGCATCATTTACCACGATGACAGACTAATGCGTCACACGTAATGTATAACCATCACAGCATAATTTATATCTGTCATTCCCCATTGTTACGCCCCGGTTATTTATCAGCATCTCAAATGCCCAAAAGAATGTCAAAATGTATGCTATTGTCCTGGTTGTGCGGGTATTTATCTCTCTATTCGCTTTTCTTCTGGAATCTCGTAACTTCATTTGTTTTTTCTGAATTGGGAATGAAGGTATTCAAAAATGCGACCAATTGTTTGACCCAATGTAGACTGATATTGGCTTTTTACATGCATCGTAAGGTCCTGACGAAACCTTCTTCCACGAAAAACATTCTTCGTCTGAATTCGTGAGACAAACTCATATTTCGGTGCCATAGCTGACGAATTTATCCGTCTTTCAAATATTTCGCTAATGAGGAAAGTCACAAAGTTAGTGGCTTGAGCCTTCATAAATCATTCCGTTCATCAATAGCTAATGAATCAATAGACCTATTTGGCATATGACAGCAGTCAGGTTCCTGTCCCAGAAGAGTTACAGGGCCCTTATTGTCCGCGGTCCATTCCGCAGCAGAATAGACAGTGCCACTCGCGTTACGCTATGTTACAGCATCATCTTTTCATGTCATTATGGAGTCGTTAACGTCATTGCGTACCGCGCCATGCCAGCTGTCAGTGTCATCTGAAGCGTGTTTGCTTCAATTTTCGCCGACCGCTTTTAGACCTCACCCTACATGATGTGTGCGCATGCGTAACGATGGGCAAATGCGTCATTCGTGAAGCCCTCAAAATTAGCCCTGAGGTCCATGTTCCGAGTCTCATGTAACAGCTGAGAAAACATTGCTCATGGAGTGTGCATTAGGAGGAGGGGTGAATAGATTAATTTTAACAAAGCCATTTACAAAGCATCAAGAGTATTTTGGGTATGATTACTTATCAATAGTAGTACAAAACGAGCCAGACGTGAGATGGAAAATATGTCAACCCGTTCCGTTCCCTATATACGAGCTACCGGGTTATAAACGGTGTTCCCTCCTCTGCAATCACACATGATGATGTAGGCGAAGTTCAATTGGTTAGCACAGCTGCCATTTCCCATGGGGATAACATGCTATACGGATTAGATAAGATCGATCTTAATGTATATATAGGGCAGGTTTAGAATCGTCTTACAATAGCATGGCGGGTGAACATTGCACTTAACTACACGCCGGGGCCAGAATCGTCATATAACAAAACAAATCGTCTTTAACAGATGCATTTTAGGCGTTTTCGTGCCATTTTGATTATGTTGCTGCTTGCATGAATCGAATGTAATCATTTCTTGGTATTGGGAACGCGAAATCAGCTGCAATTTATCGACGCCGGATCCTGTACACTTTGTTTACAAAGTTAGGCAAATGTGTAACGAACGGGTCGAGTAACTGCGCACGCGCCATTCCATCTTCTCTGGTCCACCGCCCATTTGTCTTGTGGTGTCTACAACGTGCCATTTTCAGATAATACATCACACCCCATCAATAATAAAATCCAGTCGGACTTATCGAAAACTTTACAAGTAGTATGCGCTACCAAGTGAGCACGGCCTTTTCGATATAATTGAGACCGCAAAACAACTTGTTTTTCACATAAGAATTTTCATGCTTTTATGAATGCATTGTTAACATACTAGGATCACATTTGTTATGTAACAACAGGAATGATTCATAACCGCCATAGCAAACTGATTGATTTTAACGAAGGTTTGGGTGGATGGAAGTGTCTCCAGAATCCATCGCCATAATCAAGCCTAATGATATAGGTTGAGTTCTCATGGTTCTCTGCTACCTCCTCCCGCGGGATTTGGCCCAATTTGGATGAGATAAGATCGATTGTAATACAACGATGATGAAGCCTAAGAATCGTCTAACAAACACACAGATATTCTCAATGTGCCTAACCAACACATTACTGGTTCCGATTCATCTAACTTTCTCATGTCAGATCTTGAATCGTCTTATCAACAAAAAGCCGGTTCTAAATAGCTACAGACTCCTGGCAGGTCAAATCGTCTTACCAACAGATAGCAAATTCAAAATAGTCGTGATAGAACGTTACAAATAAGGCGTAGTTTGTAACAGCATGTCTGGGTTGGAATTCTCATATAACCACAGCCACCATCCAACAGATTAACAGGAGTATAATCATTATTGATTACCAAACTTAGCTGCCTTACTGGTTAATGATCAGCATGCACTAGAGGGGCATTGATACGACACGCTTTACCAATGAATGATCAGCTGTGTTCTTTGAAGACGTGTTAACCAAATTAGCCCGTATCCCTTTCATTTGCAATGCTCAAATGCATCGCTACCACGGAGAAACACGATCAGCTTGTGGGACCCTATATTGCGGCCACAGTCTCAAGTATCCGCACACATAATAGAATCATCATGCCTACTCCACGGACGGCTGCCTGCAAGTCGACGACTAAGTGGACGCTTATTGAAGCTTGAGACTGTCAGTATCTGAGTGCAAACATTACACAAGTTGCAACAACAACAGCGTGTACAAAGAAGTGGAGATGTTGAACATCAAAAAGCAAAATAAAGAGACAATTACTAAATGAATATCGACAAACTCGTTTGGGTCTTTTGCTTAAGATGATAGGCGAAATGACAGATCGGTCAACGGAACAGAATAAATGATTCGTTTTACAATAACATATAAGAAAGAAGATGTCGCAATAAAAATGAGGCCAAAAGGCTGTTTTATACCACTGAAAAAAACGGACAGAAAAATGCGAACATCAAAAGGTAGAGCGAGTGGCTACATGTTGATATATAACTTCATTGCTCGTATGCGCCATGCAACTAAGTCATAACGTCGCAGTGATATTTGTAATTTGTTGTGCCACAGAATATAGGAGGTTGAATGCAGACATGTAGAAAGCAGTTATAATGTATATTGGATAACACAGGGTATACGAGCCACAATGCAAACCATGTGATTTGATTGAGCAGAATAGTTGAGTTGCTAAACAGATGTTATTGTAATATACTGGGCAGTTTGCCTTGATGTAGACACAAAAAGACTTGTTATGTTACAGAACCCACAGTTTACACGCCGAAAAGAGTTGGGAGCTTCCGAATGGCTGCTTCATTGTTTGCTACTGTAAAGCTTATATCATTGTAATGGCAAGGCAACAGGATGCAGATATACAACAAAATTGTCATTCATATGATGTCCCATCATATATACTGACATACCCCAAGGAGACTTCTTTGGTTTGCATATGTTGTATCGTACCGTCATTAATGCAACACAATGGTTGTACATGAGAAAACCGAAGGGGTTGGAATAGAATGGAGGAAGAAAGCTGTTTATGGTTCGTTGTTCCTCGTGATGGTTGCAGTCATGGGTGCGATGATAATGAGAGAATGTATTATTGCGGGGCCAGCCTCTCCATTGTAGTCCTTATCGAATTGAGTGTAGAAGCCGGTGACTGGCACCCGTTTTACATACTCCTCTACCCTCTCATCAATAGCGTCTCCTCCTCTACATGGCGGAATTTCGCCTCATTCTGCCAATACACTTATCTGTGTATTCCCCCATTTTGCACCCGATGTACAATTAATGACAAGGCACCAGTTCAAAAAGAGGATGGCGAACAAAACAACAGGAAGAATAATAGAGATTGCATTCGTCAACGTTGCGCATTTGCAAATAAATATGTGTTGACTGGCTAAAGTTAATAAGCTAGCAGTGTATATATATATAATCATGCACAAATTGATATGTTAGTGATATCCGTATCCACAATGCAATTGATGCGAACGATCTATGCTTAATGTAGCCTAATGCCAATGGATTTCAAAACCTGCTTGATCTTTGTGTTCGATTTGAAACCCACCATGATATAGTGTTCAATTTATCGAAATCAGCATGAATCTCAACCAAACACCCTTAAACTGTTTTGTCACTCGGTATCGTGGTATGGTAAGTTGAATATATATATATATATATATATATATATAGATATATATATATATATATATATATAGATATATATAGATATAGATATATATATATATATATATATATATAGATATATATATATATATATATATATATATATATATATATATATCTGTATATATATATGTTTATATATATATATATATATATATATTTATATATATATATATATATATATGTGTTTATATATATATAAATGCATGTATATATATATATACATATATATATATTATATATTATATTTTATTATGGATAATGATTAACACCTAACTACGCTTAACCTTATAAAAATGTGCCCTTTCATGGTAGTGCTTACCTATGCTTTTTCCTGTTCATGAAATGTGAGAGAGAGAGAGTATAGGTGTTCATTATCTTTGGGCCTACTCGTAATCGACCCATAAGCATTGCACATTTCATCCTTCGGCGTATTGTACGATAGATATTATGTATCACCGTTTGCTACAGCAACGTGTCACTGAGAAGTTCCGCTATATTGATTTAAACTCCATGCGTTCATTAATTGATTAAAATTACTTTCTGATGGGCTAAAGCAAGCAAATTGTGCATATAGCGTGCAATCCTAACTATAAATTAGAGTCAATGGCTCGCATTACCTGTCTCATTTACCTGAGTTTGCATGTGGGTGCACATGATCACAAGCGCAAGGTTTATGGCCCATTTGAGTGAATTATGACGCACTTGTTCGCTGAGTCATTGTTTATTGGCCACTAGAGGCACGCACACCTGGGCAGGTGTGTGGAAGTACAGGTGAGTACCTGGTGGTCTCACCGTACTCAAGCAAAGCCATCCAATGACTTCTATCTCTTTTAACAGGGTCTTGCATCACTTATCTGATCAATTGGATCTGAGGAAATGCATCAAAATAAATTACTAAATCTTCATGTGGTTTTGTGAAGAAATGTGCTTATTGTGAGCTGTGAGTGAATCCCCATTCCTAGTGTTCATAAAAGAATGGCACTCTCCCCGTGCTTCTGGTAATAAAGCAATAAAGTCATTTTGTCTTTAATTTGGTCTCATTGTCCATCTGGCTAGATATTATATTATAGTATGGTCTTATGGTCACCCAATAGTTAGTACAGTCTGCAATCCAACGTCACTTCATCGCACATTCCGTAATGCAGTCTCAAACACGACGTCGTTTCGTAGCCCATTCACAAATTAAGCCATTGGGAAGAGGTTTTTTTAGTTTTTCACACGTTAATGAACCCGTAAAAGCGACGTCCGCGCGCCGTACACACTCTTATGCAGCCATCCCAACGACATCCTAATTCCCATCCATTCCAACAGAAATCCGCCTAGAGTTTCAGCCTCCGTCAACATTCCACATCAAACTAAATTATACATGCACCCCATGTGGTCCGCTGAGATATCTATGCAAATGAAGGGACTGTGCAAAATAAAGACAGCTTATTGATCAAGTCAGTCCCTGCCATTGTCGTGGCGATACAAAGGCTCGAAGTGTGGCTCCAGTATCAGGTCAAATGACAGCATTGTTTCCCTATCGAGTGGATTGTCATGACATGGCGAAAGACCGGGTTAGTATTGGTTACTGCTAGTTACCGGCGCGGGAAACGGTCAGATGCACGGGACCTCGTTACCTGCATGTGGCACGATTACCAGTGCGGGACGTGATCACCTCAATGGTACATGATTTCAAACCTGGAAAAAGATTACCTGTGTAGGACATGATTTCCAAAATGGGACATGATTACCTGTGTAGGACATGATTTCCAAAATCGGACATGATTGCCTATGTAGGACATGATTTCTAAAATGGGACATGATTACATGTGTAGGACATGATTTCCATAATGGGACATGATTACCTGTGTATGACATGATTTCCAAAATGGGACATGGTTACTGGCCTGCAACGTGATATACTGTGTAGGGCAATATTAACCGTGTGGTACATGCTTACCGGCGTGGGACATCGTAACCTGAATGCAACAATATCTTGGGACATGACAGGATTTCGACATCTACATCAATGACCGTACAGACGATTAATGGCGCACTAGTTGCAGACCTCATCGCCAGGCGGCCATCACGCACGCACGTATTTACGCACGCATGTTACGGGAGCTTCCGGCACGCTTTTACATAAACGATTTTACAGTTACACGCTCACGCTCAAGATCAACCCGAGATAATGTTATTGATCTGTGGTTATCCAGGTGGTGGCGGTGTCCGCGTCCACAGTGCGCCGTTGCAGGATTCGAACCCGGTATATTCGCTACAAACGGATCCATTTGGGTACAGAAAACAACCGCCTTTATAGTTTCACGGCCTGCTGTTGTTACAGCGTTATCATTACACCGCAATCGTGATGCCCTGGTTTCCTTTTGTTAACCCATCCGTTTGAGGGCCCAACAAACTACAAAGCATACCGGTTACTACATACCCGTAAAACCACTGATGCTTTAAAAACTTACCTGAAAGGATAGATGCAATGGCGGCAATGATAAAGGATAGGACTGCGGCGGGCCCGGCCACGTTATGGGCCACGAGACCAGCCACCACGTACATGCCGGTCCCACAACAACTACCCACTCCCAGTGAGATCAAATCATACGTCGACAAGATCTTCTGTAAAGATCCTTCATCGCCCTCAATGCTCGTCTGGGACGCTATTGTCTTTGTCCGCATGAGACGGCGCTTAAACAAATCCATCTCTAGAAACGCCGGGTGCATTTTAGGAGAGCTTGGTTTAGGTGACACCGGGTTTGGTGACAAAGGAGGGTTTGGTGACAAAGGAGGCTGCATTGTGACTGCTGCTGATGTCTCCCTCGACGAAGTTGGGTGTGTGATATTCCGAGTAGGAATTTCTTTGCACAGATATGTGGCGGTGACAATGGTCGTGAAACTGAGCGAAAGGAGGATCTGTTGTATGGGGTTGTTTGTGAACTAGATGGGCCCTTTCCCGCCCACTTCAGTGTCCCGATGAACGTTGCGACACCCACGTGTCTTCACGACCCGGCGATATCCAAGCGGCAGACCCTCCCACCCGGTATGGCGGCGTGAGGCAACGGGGAGCGGGTATACAGAGCGGGTTGGAAGGGGAGGGGGTGAGGGTCAATGGGACGCCAGTCGGCAGTAGGATGGGGTGAATTTAGGTCTGTGAACAGCGAGTGGCGTAGCTGAAGACGAAAGAGGGAGGGAGGTTCGGGGCGATAGCTGATCAATAGCGTCGGCTGCTGCTGCTGCTGGTAATGCTGATGCTAGTTGAGGTGGTGTTCGTTTGCTGTTGCAAAGCCTGAGCTGGTCCGTACGAGATGCAAGTAATCATGCTCATCTTCCAAATTCTATGTAAGCCATTGTAAGGTACATCATTCATGACATTGCTGCCTGACCAACCCGCTGCATATGAATGTATATGTCTGCTTGAAAAAAGCGAGGTATTGTTGCGCAATGAGCACCAGTGATGCGCTATCTCATGCTCTTTGCTTCGGGGATGTCGAACGGGATTTTAAATACAAATAAAGACATCATATTATGGAATGGATGTGGGCGTTTCCTCCTCCTTTTTCACGGTTTATTAGTATGTATAAATGCTGATCTTTTCAATTTGTGACTTCAAGAGGAAAAGCAGACACCAGGGAGAATAGAGCCTTATTACCTGATTGAGTTACACTGGCAATAGGCCACTTCCCTTTCTGTCTCCCTCATAAATCAATACACCCACGCAATCTACACTACGACTAGTATAGCCAATGAATGATGTGCGTCGCATTCCATAGACCAGCTGCCTGCCTGAGGCCCATGGCCCTCTCATTGGTGGCCTTTAAGAGGTCTCTATTTAGGAGCGGAACTGCCTCCAGTAATGACATCCCATTGATTGAAGCTCAGCTGCCAGTGGATATTTGCTGAGCTGCTACGCCAGTGGTGCACAGGTGTCGAGAGATAGCGTGCAGGTGACAAGAAATCAGGTGTAGCATGTCGGAATTAGGGTATACTAGCTCAGAACAGGTGCAATTGAACAGTCGTACCGACAAGATACATCACCTTTTATTTTCTATTTCAATCGCTCCATCAGATTTAATTAACATATGTGACTGTAATGCAATGCAAAAGCATTAAAAAAGCTTGCAATAGGACAAGCTGTCATCGTGATTTTTTAAATAATTTATAAAAACCACTTCGTTTCTTAATTTTTTAAATATATGCTTGATTCTATATGCATAAATACATGCATCCATACATACATACATACATACATACATACATACATACATACATACATACATACATACATACATACATACATACATACATACACATATACATACATACACATACATACATACACATACATACATACATACATACATACACATACATACATACATACATACATACATACATACATACATACATACATACATACATACATACATACATACATACATACATACATACATACATACATACATACATACATACATACATACATACATACATACATACATACATACATACATACATACATACATACATACATACATACATACATACATACATACATACATTGACCGCCTTTATAAGGCGTGGCCTCTTCTATCAATCATTCGAATCGCAGGCCTCGTCCTTCGTACTCTAATTAACATGGCATTCTCGAGACTCTTTATTGGGCTTCTACATAACAGATTGAGCAATGGCCCAATAAGACATTAGACCTAGTTTAAGTACGCCAAGGTTTAACTTGTGCACTGTCTAGCGCATTTCAACTGTATCTAGGAAACAGCCAATCAGCTGAATGGTACAGACACCGTAAAACTCCAAATTGAATGGTTTGCCGGTAGTTCTGGTCGACAATAACGGCCCGCTTGGTAAAAGGTCAATTATTCCCGTTTTTAAAGTGGCAATTACGCTCGAGAACGTGTATTTAGCGATTCCGCATCTCACTCTGTTACCATGCCCACAATAACAAATCATCTCATGCGAGCATCTATCGCAAACATCTCTCAAGCTCGGAATACCCAAACGTAGATATTTTCTTAGTTTGTTTCTCCATTACGAATGCAATAAATTCTGACACAGGCACCGTTTCTGTTTGCGTAATTAGATTTATGGCGGATGAGACAGGAAGTTTGATATATACACCAAGAAAAGGGGGTCCTCCTGTTTGCTGCACCGCGGGTGTTTTGTAGAGGCCGCTTGATTAATACAGCTACGTTTATAAAACTGCTAAGCGAGGCATTATGAAGTCTGCGAATCCACGTCGCGCGGCTCCACGACTATTATTTTCATATTTGGATCACTGCTATGAGACGTCGACTGGACGAACGCATATTCCATGGTCCGCCAACAATGATTGCTAATTCTCGGACCTACTTTATCAATACCCCCATTTCGCTAAATTAGGTGCACTGGGTCTTGTAATTAGTATGCGATTTCCATATGAAGGATATAATCTGAAGTTGTTATCCCAAAGGTTGTCACGATTGGCTCATCCTGCAGGTAATTGTTCGTTGTTGATGATGAAGACGGTGATTGTGATCAGAACCTACTAATGATGATGCAGATGCCGAAGAATACAGTAATACTTATATGATAACATTAATGACGAGGACAATGATGAGATAATGATACTGATGATGGTAATAATGATGAGGAGGAGATGATGATGAGGAGGAGAGGAGGATGAGGATGAGGATGAGAATGACGACGACGACGACGACGAAAATTATTTCAAATGATTCACCACCACCTATTTCATTATCTACTGCTAACAACGTGTGGAATATAATTGGCCATTTGTCGTCATTTCGTGGAAATTCACTTTCAAATAACAAATAACAAAATAACAAAACCAAACGATAGCTATGCGAGTAACAGACACTAGTTATGTAGCGACAGCGTATCTAATAATGTGAAATGAGCTCTTCCTGGCAATATGTCTCCTGTGTTTCATATTGCCTGGCAATTACATGTTATTTGTGTCCATTTGCGAAGAAACGTATTAACTGCAGCTGTGGGCGAGGTTATTTATGTGACATCGGGAATCACCGCGCAGGTTGTGATTTTTTATAGACTTCATTATTTGCAATCAGACGATTAGTAATTGAATCTGTACAAATACTGCATAGCAATAATTGTTGCTCATTACTCCCATATGTCAAGCATAGTCATATTGTTTCATTTTAAATGGCGTGCTAATGTACGAGCATTGTTCTTTGTCATAAATTAAGAATTCGTCTGTCCTTTCATCCTTCTGTGGGTGCAAACTATAGTGATGAACAAAAACGTATACAGTCTGAAACAAGCTGGAGGTAAAGATCTACAAGAGTCACTATTGATCTGAGTGTGTATGCCTAGTGCAATCACATCCCCAAGCTTCCAGTGACCCGCTGTAAGACTCTACACGTGCAACAACAGTCGGCTTGAGCTTCGTTACATCGCCTCATCTCATTGACAGTGCCTCCATGGCCACCCTCGATGATGTAGAGAAACTCATTTAATTAACCATCTTCATCTGATGCTATCACGTACTAAGCAGCCTTATAAAGCTACGATAAAGGTGGAAATGAGAACCTCGTGTCTAACCGACAAACCGTTGACGATTATCAAACTATTTCTGCGACTACATTGCTTGTCTGGTCGGGCTTAGATGTCTGCCAGCGACTTATGTCATATCCTGTGATTATAAATCAGTCGGTGTGTAGCTTCTACAATCCTTACCAGACATACGTCTCACAGGTGTATTTGATCAAGCCAAGAATTCGTGAGACGGTTTTGAACCTGTCATACCATGGTATTACAATCGATCTCAACGGATATGAATATGATGTAATGTCCCTGGGGAAATCCAGCTGAACAGACCATCACGAGGACATCATTGATCTCATTCCGTGTGATTGTAGACATTGATCGAACATGAATCAGGGTAATACTAATAACCCGTACACTTTGACCCACATACACTTCATAGGAACTGCCCCTTGTATGGTTAGACAAGACTCCCTCAATTCTGACATTGAGCTTGAGACTAAAGTCTGGCGACTTTTTAAAGAATGTCGCAAACGACGTAATTACCCCAGGAGTCGAATGGAATTGTGTGAGTACATGTTCTGCCAGGTCTGGGTAGAGGCAGGGTTTGTGATGGGGGCTCCGTGTATGCTCAGTGTCGTTGGTACAGGCTGAACAGAACTACTTGTGCTTTATATAGAGTAGAGTGTGTCAGCTGTTTACCGACCAATCGACAGGTGTCTACTGTGGCATCATCAGCCATTGTGATGGAATTCTGTACTTAAGCAGTGTAACGAAAACCTCTGAATAACAGACAATATTTTCCAGATCTCTGAATAATATTTATGTTATCATAATCGAATCCAGCATAATAACCAGGATTTGACACATATTCGATGAATACTGATCCAGCTCGTAGGATCCACCACAGCCATCCTCTTCCGTTTGAACATGTGTATATTCATAACAGCAAAATTGCTACTTGCAGTCAAATAGCAATCCAGATATTTGGTAACAGCTAAAAAAGGCATTTTAATGGTTCCTAGTCACTGATAACAGTACACAGGCAGGCAATCAATGAGATGTGAAGGAATGGTGGATCAATTGTTGACTGTAAAATCCCATTATTTATCTTTTTTCACCTGAAATGCTTTCCCCGCATTATGGAACTGAAGCTGCTCCAGGTAAATAGGATGTTATCGTATAAGGGACACGGCGGCATTGTTGGGTCTGGGCATGTAACAATGTTTTCGCGATGCGGTATATAATAATTATGCACAGCTACTATGAACAATTCCTATAGTTGCATTACCTGTCAGATCCTGCTCTGCTGACGGTTGAGGATGACACCTCTCGATTTAAGGCCTTACCATGTGTGCTCAAATATGGTTCTTAGTTATAATTTGCTGTCTTGATTTAATGCCACTCTTAGGAAACTGAATGGCATCATATTTATAATTCTCTTACTGATTATATTGTTATTAGTCAAATCCGCTGTCGTAGACAATATCAAACACGTTTTGTTCTGCGAGCGTTAATTTTCCAAAGAAAATATATATTTGTATGTGTAGATCTGAGCCCGTATGCCATTAAATCATCTCACCAGTATGCCAGTGAATCATCATGTCAGCATGCCAGTAAATCATCGCACCAGTATACCATTAAATTATCAAGTCAGTATGCCAGTAAATCATCCCACCAGTATACCAGTACTCCAGTAATTTTCTGACCATTGTGTCATTTAATCATCTAGCCATCATTTCAGCGCTCAACTTTTCAATCGTGCTATCGACCGTCATTCAAACCAACACAAGGTTTAATCCTAGTATTTGCAAAGCATTTGCAAATAAGTGGTTTATGGAAATACATTCACGGGGCCTGTTATTGAAGCTTTAACTTGATTGAGCGTTGCCATATTTGGTGCCATTATTTGCCCATGCTGTGTGTTAATGCCAACAACGATTGCTCAAAATTTATCCCGTCTGTTTGCTACGCAATTGTATGCCAATCGCTGCATGTACAACCCTATAGCTGGCGTCGGTGATCAGTGACTGCTGCTCATTATGTCCAGTCTCCTATCGTTCCTTGTTCTGTGTTGTTTGCCATGTCATTGCCATCTATTGTGATATGGTTCAAACCATCAATGAACGATGCTGATGGTGATAATCAATAATATGAATAATTCTGGTCTAAGTTATAAATTCAATGTATGCTAATCATTTGTTGTAAACACCCCTTTGAGATAGGTACGTGCTTGTGGTGGGGAAGTGCTTACTTGCAACATGGGGTAGAAATAGAATGTTACTCGTCAAGGACCAATATGATGTACGCGTAAAGAGTAGGGTGTTGTCTTTGCTTACTTGTGACTCTTACAGAAAACGTACGTTATCTGTCTCTGAAATGTTGAAAGTTTCATGTACCAACAAACGGAAATGCGGCTTGTCTTTGCGAGATGAATCATACGATGAGTAGCATCATGTGGGAATATTGGGCAACAACTGAATATTCTGTTAATCAGAGAGGCAGGAAGGTGTGTGTGCATCAGATGATGTCAAAACGACAAATATATCTGCAGAATAATGCGATTACAATGGAATCCTTCGTCCTCTCTCATGACGTGATTCCAAGGACCTCATTCCGCTGATAATCACCAACATCTACTTCCCGTTTCGATTTAATAGCCGATATTGTATGCGATATAATACTCGGCGTGCTTGGAAATCAAATGACCGGCCGCTTTTCGCAGCTCGGTCTTCGAGCGCGAGAACACGGAAACTGGCCCTGCTCACAGGATGTTCCTTCTGTTTGTTGCAATGCTAAGCGCGGTGAATAATTATGTTCTAACTTGCGTCTATATTTTAACACCCGCATAAGACAGGTTCGGTTTATCTCATCTATATGGGTCGAGGCTTTCGGCAATATTCCCAATCCGTAGATCACAGTTAATGGATATCACGGTAGTAGCATACTTAGCGGCATGACGAAGAGGGGTTGCATGATCATGCCGACACCACGTGCACAGCTGATGTGAACGACCCTCTCGTCAGCGTCGCTTGTCCCCTAAATGGAGTCACAAGGAAGCCTCAAGCGCAACTTCTCATAAGCAGCGACAGATAAAATATCCCTAGTATCTGTTTTTCTATAAACAGAGCACCATATTCTCGTGGAGGAGCAGGGAATAGTTTATCTTGGCTCTCCCCTCCCATTAATCAAACTCAAGTAGATACTTGATGTACAGGATCGAGTCTCCATGCGCCCTGAGCCGATAAGAGGAAAGGGACATTCGCATACCGCTTAGACATACGCACACGGCATTTTGCCTGCCAACTTAACGCTCATGCGTGCGATATGATGCTGGCGTACCCACGCTCTATTTATAGTTTGTTATGACCTGATGACCAGTCACTTCCTGTGGTGTGTTGTAAACAGGGAATAACAGTTAATAATTATATTGTGTCGGTGATGTGTAGCAAGTAGACAACATTTGCCGCGCGACAGGATACCTTATCACATTAGGTGAGCTCGTCCAGGCAATATATCACCTGTGTTGCATATTGCCAGGCAATTTCATGCCGGCGTAGTGAGGTATTAGCAGCTTATTTGGATAATGCTGCTTGTGTGGTGTATTGAATGACCAGATAGGCTTTGTGTCTGGATGGTCTGTATTATTAAACAGCAGATAATGCGCAATGGCATCAGTGCAAAATCAGCTTGACAAAGAGTTGGACCAGCCAAACCACTAGATATTTATTTATTAAGCTCATTAACCGCAGTTATTGCTGAGCGGGCAGCGTCAATGTTATTATCCTATGTGTATTAATGAATTAATTAATTGTAATTCAGCCGGCATAAGATGTAGTGATGATCAGTAGAATTGGGTCAGACAAGAAGCAAACCTATACAGACGGCACTATTGATCAGAAGGGGGTAAGACTGGGTCTGCCTTGGGCCATCACATACTCTTGCTCCCAATGACCCGGGTTAAACTCGACACGTCCAGTGCGGCAATAACGACGCGGGACTGATACATTATCTCCCATGAATCTCCCTCCGCCAACCAATGCCATGATGAGGAACAATAAACCATAAACACAATGTCTCCCCCTGCTACTTTTAGGTTAATGGCGCCATTGTGTCTGTATTTGTATTCCTTCTATTGTTTCGTTCATTCAATGCAGTTCCTTACAATCCCTATTGAAAAATAATGCGACAAACCATCCGTTTTTGTGCATGAATAAGCACTTATGAATATCAACATGTTTGCTTTATCAATTAACCATCCCTGAGCCTTTTGCATACGTCCTCACACAAACAGCCATAACCTGTACACAACAGCGCGCTACTATCCATGCCGAGTTGTATGAATGCATTGTATATGCTTTATTATGATAGGTAGATCGTACAATATCGGCAGCTCAAGCCACTTTAGGTTATGTGAGCTGTATAAAGTGATCTGACTGGTAAATGTAACCGACATTGCTAGAAACGCTTTAGGACAGAGCTTGTGCGCATGTGCTCAGGATCGTGGTGACATTGCCCTCCATCTACGGTATATGGTGATTATAATATCAGTGATGATGATATCAGTGAATTATTATACCAGTATACTTAAGAATCATCATAGTATAAGCCAGTGAATCATCAGACAAGTTGTTCGTGAATCATCAGATCAACCAACATAGCTCAGACAAGTACGTTCTGAATCAATCAGATCAATTGATACGCAACGCGTCTCTTGCATTTGATTATTAAGCAATCAATACGCAGTGAATCATTCATTCAGTAAGACCAGTATGTCAGTGAATCATCACATAGGTTGTCATCAGAGAATACGATTTACGGGCAAGTGCATCAAAACAGTAACTCGTGATAATTGGCCAACGCCAGTGTAATGCAAGGCGCCTTGCTTCTATCATATTCTAAAATACGGGTACCATAGCTACTGACCAGTTCATCAGACCATGGTTAATGAATCACTGGTGTTTACCAAGAGTAAGACAATGATGTAGCGAAGAGTAGGGTGTTGTCTTTGCTCACACACGACTCTTAACAGACGTTATCTGTCTCTGAAATGTTGAAAGTTTCATGTACCAACAAACGGAAATGCGGCGACGAGATGAATGATATAGATGTGAATAGGAAATACTAGTAATCAGAGAGGCAGGAAGTGTGTGTGCCTCAAGATAACATGAAAAACATGTTGCCTCTTGTATTCCAATCCTTCCCGTTTCGTTTTGTCCTTCCATTAATTTCCATCAGTCACGATACATCATGTCTAAAGGGGCTCTACTCAGTCGGTAAGTTAATGTTAATTTGCGACATTGATTACATCACCTCCTTTTGACAAATGGTTGAACAACAAAGTTACGCGTATTCATAGGGCATTATCTTCTATGGTCTTTTCCAGTCAGGTTATGTCTCAGGGACTTGGCATTTCATCTTTTAACCTCCTCAACCTTACCTTATAGGAATTGTTTCCTCAAACATGTAGTTTCATAAGAGAACGGCAAACGTCCTTTCGGACGAAACGGATGACGTAATTATCCCGGGGCTTTGTCTGGATATGGGTGCTGCAATTGTGAGAATGTTTGTTCATTTCGGCTGACTGTGGTAGAGCCTGACGAGCGCACATTGCTGTATTGTGTCTCATTTAACTTATGCCATGGGGCATTCCTAAATATAGAACCAGTTGCACAAGTTGAAAAGCAGGCGATGTGCATACACCAATCAGATACAGATTCCTACAGAGTTTCTGCTTTCATAATCATTCCAATGAATAATTCCATCTGACGAATTCAATGTGTACTGATGGAAACATTGACGAATGTGTTTGCACTGAGCTGTTGGTTACCAATATAGCGCTTGCACGGGGGGTGGGGCGATCCAGAGGCTGTTCGAATGAACTGTATTGCCAACATAGCTTTACGCTGGCAATTGATACGCAACGCTTGTTGCACGGCAACATTCAATACGGTGGACCATGGTATGTTGTCGACTCCGGGAGAGGCTGTAATTGGCGAAATGTGTATTGCCAACATAGCTGGTGCGTAGGCGCTTTGGGGGGGTGGGGCGGTCCAGAGGCTGTTCGAATGCTGAACATAGCTTTACGTATTAGCAACATTCAATACGCTGTGGACCATTCAGTAGGTTGTCAGACTACGATTTACGGGATTTGCAGAAAACAATAATTGGCCAATTAGTGTAATCATCATATTCTAAAGGAGTGAAATCAATGGTGCAACTCATGATTTTCCTGATAAGCATGAGAATGCTGCACCGAGGTGAACAGCCGACAAAGATTGCTGCATTGGTGAAATCCCACATTAGCTAAGAACACCTTCGTTAATTTTAAGGGTAAGAATAATTGAACTATTATTGTACTACTTAGCGATGATTGAACTTGTCAGGCGCTCCTTCTTACTTCATTTAGAAGGGTTATCAAAAGCTGTGGATTTATTTGATTATCATAAGTCATCAACATGGTGCGTAGATTTCTGAAAAAACAACATGGAGTATGTTTGGCTCATTGAAGCCAATCGTGTCAGTAATTGGAGAAATGGAACCATTTAATGCGGTATGGATACATTACACTGCTAAACTGAGCTCTGATATCTTAAAACAACATTGATAGATTTTGTTATTTCATATAATGTATACATTATGCATATACATTTTGCTTTGCCTCTGACACATAATGTTGTGAATGTGATACATAATGCTGTGACTGTGATATATCGTCCTGTGAATGTGGCACATCATGCTTTGACTGTGATACATCGTGCTGTGAATGTGGCACATCATGCTGTGACTGTGATACATCATGACGTGACTGTGATACATTATGTTGTTTCTGTGATAGATCATGCTTTGGTTGTGACTGTCATATGTTATGCTGACATAGGTGAAAGTGGATATCTTGCGCATTTGTGCGGGATGCAATGTGACGATATTGCCGAGGATATATGGAGCTTTTGAGTATCAACACAACGCTCATTCATGCAGAATGATACGGCGTAGTTGTCATTATGATCAATGCAATATCAAAGATATTGTTTCTCCGTGAGTTGTACGCTGTGAATATCTTGGTTGCTCAACAACCATTAATTGTGTGCTCTAACTGCATATACACGGCGCTTTACAATAACGAAGATTCTTCGCCATCATCTGAAAAAACAGGAACATCTTGGTACTATATTGGAAGTCGGATGTTGTCCCATTACTTCCAGAGCTGTCAATCTCATCCATGAGGTGTTTTACGCATGGCTGCCCATTGACGCTTTCTCATTCATATCCTTATCGAATATCAGTCTTCAAGCTACAAGAGCCCCGCAATGGAGCGGGTTAACCCATCGTGCCCTTTGCCTTTCGAAGCCGATATATATGCCACGCAATTAAGTTGCAATCGATCTCGACAAATCAAAATATTATGTGGTCCACTAGGTTAGATTTAGCTGAACTTACCATGAGTGCATTATTGATCCCATGACGTGTGATTGCCGGTATTGATCGAGGAGGAACCACCTTATGCTTGAGCCATGGTCATCAAAAGTGGAACTTTGTCCCACATACACTTCATCGGAACTGTCCCTCAATAGCTAGATTGGCCTCCCTCAATTCGTACATTAGGCTCTAAACGAGAGGATGGAGACTTTTTTGGGACGCCCCAAACGACGTAATTTCGCCAGGAGTGGAACAGAATAGTGAGATTGTTTGCTCTGCCGTCTAGTTAGAGACAGGGTTTGTGATGGGAATCCCGCTCAGAGCTCAGTGGTTTGTTGGTAGCGGTCAAAAAGGCAACCTGAGCGAAAAGTGTAATCTGTTTACCGACAAATCGAGTACCTACTGTCATCATTAGCTGTTAGGACAACATTTTGAACTTCAGCAGTGTGATAACACAGAATTACAGACAACGGTGACCAGATTCTAGTGACCAGATGACTTGCTTCTGTTACCATAATCCAGTTCAGAAATATTACCGGCCTCTGACATATATTTGAATAATATTGACCCAGCTGCTACGATCCGAAGACATCCGATGTCGTTTGAACAAGTTTTTATTCATGTCCACAAATTTGCTACTTGCATCTCAGATAAGTGAAATAACAGCCCATGTATGTTGTGACTGCTATCATAAGCACCTTGATGTATCCTACGCACTGGTGAAGCTGTGCATTATATATAGAGAGGCAATAAATGAGCGATGATTGAAGGTTGGATAAATTTCAGATCGTTTAATCTAACCTTCTTTTTAGTATGAATGGGCATATTTTCATATCGTAAATATTTGTTCACATGGTTGAAATGTTTGCACAGAATGATGCAAACTTGGAAGGCCATCCTGTAAGTCTGTGTTCTGTATTCAACTACATGCTATTGTTTAATTGGAGTCAATGCAGCCATTATAAACGCATGTTGTACAATCATGTGACTGTGAACTTATATCCATACATTAGTATACACTATTTGTAAAGTATAGGATATGGTTCGACACCAAAGAACGTTATCACACCATCTCTGTCACCTTTGCCTCTTGTCAATAGGTTAGGCGCATGTGATTGAGATTGTTGTCGTCATTTCCTTGTACTGCGGTACGTGATGGTCACATACAGCGATTCGGAAGCATCATATGACAAACCACATATAAAAAAGGGATGGATATATCTCGTTTAGAGGGCATTCATTGAAAGTCCCTGTACACAGATCACAGTTATGGATATCACGGCAGTAGCATACTTAGTGGCATGACGTAGTGGGGTTGAATGACCATGTCGACACCAGGCGAACAACTGATGTTAATGACTCTCCCATGGAGTTTGCTTATTCTCCATAAGAAGGCACCAGCAAGCATCGACCGAAACATCGCATAAGCAGCGACAGATGAAATATTCTTAGTATGCTAAATGTGAGCTCTATTGTTTCATTAAATTTCGCGTGTAGGCAGTGTGACTACGATATGCATCGTAGAAATGCGGGGATCAAACGAACGATGAATATATAAACTCGACCGTTGATGTGCTACTTAAACATGCACCGAATATGGTCGCCTGCATGCTTATTACAGCGACAGATGAAATCATAATCAACAACTGGTCCAAGGAGATATACCTTCTCTATTTCGTTATAAAGCTTGATATTGGACCTGCGAACCGCATTTTGCGATACTAAACAACAGTATATATTGACCCATGATAACTTGCCATAAGCGGTATAATCTATCTTGAATAAATATATATATATATATATATATATATATATATATATATATATATATATATATATATATAGATATATATATATATATATATAGAGATATATATCGATATATATATATCTATATATCTATCATATCTCTATATATATCTATCTATCTCTAATATGTATAATCTATCTAGATCTTATATAGATATATATCTATCTAAATATCTCTATATCTCTATCTCTCTCTCTCTCTCTCTCTCTCTCTCTCTATCTCTATCTATATCTCTCTCTCTCTCTCTATATATATCTCTCTCTCTAGATCTCTCTCTATATCTCTATATCTCTCTATCTCTATCTCTCTCTATCTATCTCTCTCTCTCTATATCTCTCTCTATATCTCTATCTATATCCCTATATATATATATCTGCATTTCAGAACAGATCATATTCATCCCAAAGCTATATGTGTTCTACATAGCATTCGATGAGATGATTATGCGAATGTTTTAAGTTTATTCATGGCTGTGTCAGAGACTGATACGTTAATCATCTTTACTAGAGACTCTCTACGACAGAGGTTGTGCGTGTGTGTTACGGGATATCGTCACCATGCCCCCTTACTACAGTGTGTGAGGATCATGTTAGACCATTATGATACATCTATTTGGTTGCATTCCTGTTGGTGTAGAACTGCATAGTATTATCTTTTGTTCAAGATGTTTAATTGACTAACGTGCTTTAACATACGCGTTAATTTTGTTCACCAAAACCAATCAGCCATAAACAAGTGTTGATTAAGTAAATCTTTAAGAATGTAAACCCTATTTAACATTAAATTAATGTTAATAACTGTTTTCATTGCATGCTCTAATTTGCCGATGTAAACACACACACACTTGAGATTGACACAAATTCTCACATCGTGTGAATCACATTCACCACGAAGCATTATTGTGTTACATTGACCTGCATGACATTGACCTGCATGACATTGAGCTGAAATGCATCATCCTATGACGTTATTTATTGTATAATGATAACCATTAAGTTTAATAATAAAATAATGAATATGAATGTGCCTGATTCAAGAGTCATTTTCTTATGTTAGTAGGTTATGTTTCGCCATGATGGTGATTATATCAGTGAATCATCTGACCAGTAAGCCAGTGAAGCATCTGACCAGTAAGCCAATGAATCATCTGACCAGTAAGCCAGTGAATCATCAGACCAGTAAGCCAGTGAATCATCAGACCAGTAAGCCAGTGAAGCATCTGACCAGTAAGCCAGTGAAGCATCAGACCAGTAAGCCAGTGAATCATCTGACCAGTAAGCCAGTGAATCAACTGACCAGTAAGCCAGTGAATCATCTGACCAGTAAGCCAATGAAGCATCTGACAAGAGGTCAGCAAATCATCCTACATGTGAATCGCGTCATTCCGAGAGGGTTCAATGATGTAGCGAAATGCCAGGTTTATATTATATATTTGCGCCATAATAACCGCTGATGGTTTTGTTGCCAAAGGGACATTGTGTTTTGTTCCACAGTAACGATTAAAAAGTGAACACACTAAACGTATTTACTAATCATGTTATCTAAACGTATTAAGTAGCCACGCAATTGTATGAAATGTCCAATGGCGTTAGTGATGCTTTAACTTCAAGTGTGGACGGCATTATCAGCTTGACGTCACTAATGATCACTGACTGCTGATGTGGCCCAACCACTGCGTTGCCTCTGCTCACCTAATCTCAGTGGTTGATTTACAATTGCTACAATTGCTAACTTTCATATTCCACCAAAGGGAAATGTGAAGACGAGATGGATGATATGAGAAGTGGACACTATTCATCAGAATGGCAATGAGTATGTATGCCTCGAGATAACACGTTAGATTTAAGGTTAAATAATTGCTTCTCATATGTACCTCTCTTTCCCGTATCCTCTTGACCTTCCATTGCTTTGCATCAGTCACGATACGCATTTGCATTTGCGTCAGTTCATTGTCTAGTCGGATCAGCACAGCGAGTGACGCAAGCTGAACGCATATGACCTGTCACAAGTACACAAAAAGTGATATGTCTTCACACTTTATCCCTCATTCTGACACATATTTGTACAGCAAACTAGCTAATATAACTGCGCTTATCTACTTATGTTTCATTGTTGAATCTGCTAAATCGTTGGGGCACCATTTGTGCAATATCCTGAAAGCTATGTAACAATTCTGGCCAATTTTCATAACCGTTCCGCTCTTCCACGCCGTTGTCTGACGATTCATAACCTTCCTCACAGATGATATTGCCTTATCCAAACCGCACGTGGAGGAGGCGCCTGAGGTCATGTAAGATTGCAACCATGGTGAACCTGCTTTTCAAAAACAACTTGTATCTACAATCAACTGTATGCATTACTTGAACAGATTCGTATAACCTATTACGTGCCAAAATTAGCAGCTAGACATGGTGGCCATATCATGCCGTTTACATTGCTACTGTTGTCAAGTATTTCCAAGAAAAACCGAATAACTTAGGGACAAGTTTTACCGTTTGAGAATGACTTCCCACCCTTACGTCATGGCAATTGTTCCCTCAGACATGGGCCTTCATGATAAGAGGAGGATTGACGTCCTTTGGGATGGCAATGATAGCACAATAAAACTGATGCTTAGTTAAGGTGGGGTGTAGGGATGATGGAATCGTGATATGCTGCAATTTGTTCCGCTCGGCTTGTTGTGGTTGGAACCTCACGAACGCACATAGCTGTGTTGTGCCTTATCCAACATTTGGACCTTCTTCTCAGAATAGAGCCAGTTATAAACCAGGCAGCAGCTTAAGTGACATGGTGCAATTATTATGGTCAATATATGCATGAACCAAAGATTGACACACCATGATATATTGACCCCTTAAGAGTTTCTGTTTCCATAATCATTCCGATGTTTAATTTCAACCGTTGTAATTGATGTGTACTGATAGAAACGACCAAATGACCAATATGTTTAGGACTTTATTGCCCACTTAACATTACGCTAACAATTGAACTGCTATGAGCCATTCAGTGTGTACAATATCGGGACTGTGAATAATCAAGGGCCTAACAACTTACTCTGAAATTTCCAGGGTTAGACCTGCCAGTTTGTTTGTTACATGTATGGATAAACAGTACCATAGGAGTTGAAGGTAGTGTGTATTTTGGGCTACTTGAAGACCACAGTTGTATTAGCAATCGGAAGGGAAGAAACCATGCTTTCATGATTGCAGTACGGACAATAATACATAAATCCCAATAGATTTACTGATATTATATAATGCATCTCTTAAGATCGCTTAAATAAATGAACAAGTAACACGCAAAATAAACATTTAATACCCTTGTGTATGCATACAGTATCTCATACGCAATTTCTCTAATATGATGTGTGGTCGTCATAAGAAATGCTGTAACCGTCATACGGTATGCTGTAATCGTCATACGGTATGCTGTAATCGTCATACGGTATGCTGTGATCGTCATACGGTATGCTGTAATCGTCATACGGTATGCTGTGATCGTCATTCGGTAGGCTGTAATCGTCATACGGTATGCTGTGACTGTCATTCGGTATGCTGTAACGTCATACGGTATGCTGTAATCGTCATACGGTATGCTGTGATCGTCATTCGGTAGGCTGTTATCGTCATCGTCATGTCATTCGGTACGGTCATACGCTGTAAATACGTCATCGTCACGGTATATGCTGTAATACGGTATGCTGTAAACGTCATACGATATGCGGTCATACGCTGTAACCGTCATACGGTATGCTGTAAACGTCATACGATATGCTGTAACCGTCATATAGTATGCTGTAACCGTTATATGGTATGCTGTAATCGTCATACGATATGCTGTAACCGTCATATAGTATGCTGTAACCGTTATATGGTATGCTGTAATCGTCATACGGTATGCTGTAACCGTCATACGGAATGCTATTGATGTGGTGCACTATCCTAGGCATGGGACACAGCTTGTTGTAGTTGTTGCTAATTATACTGCGGCATTGATCGATACCGTGTCTCCTCTATTCCGTCCAAGTGGATATCTAGTGGATGTGGACGAGCCAAAAATTAGAGAAGGGTTTTCTCATTTTTGATGCAACGCGAGAATATTTCTGAAGCTATATGGCTTTTTGTCCACCATGACAGCCCTCATCCGTACAGAATGATACTGGCCTAGTTGTCCCCATGATGAATGCATCTTCATTGATATTGTTTATTAGTGAGGCTTGAGAAATTCCAA
Source organism: Urechis unicinctus (assembly GCA_034190875.2). Lineage (NCBI taxonomy): Eukaryota > Metazoa > Annelida > Polychaeta > Xenopneusta > Urechidae > Urechis > Urechis unicinctus. The sequence goes on along the minus strand of CM067344.1, from coordinate 39,457,518 downwards.
GTTGTTTGGTGTTTATCTTGGGCTCGTTGCTCGACTCTCCCGTTTTGCACAATTATCCGTCAATGGTGCAGCCTGATTGCATAAATATGGCGCTTTATAATGAAAAGATTTTTCACCATTATCTGCAGTTGTAGACACCGGAACATCCTGATGCTGAATTGGAAATCGGATTAGGTCCCTTTTCCTTCCATAAATTTCTGTGTGATGCGCGGCTTTTGACGCATGAATACCCATTACCATCAACGCTTTCTCGATAATATGCCATCCATTTATGAACACGCAGATGTGTAACGTTTTCCATGGAAACCAACTAGCAAATGTTTAATTTTTAATCAAATATTTGATGACTGCGCCTTTGTCATTCATCTGACAATAAGCCATTGTGAATAGAAAGCTACATCCATTTAAGTACAAGGCATATAATGTGCAGAAACTGAATTTTATATCATTCTTTTTTATTTGCCTTAGAACACCAAATGTGCTATAAGGTTATATTTTCTCTAGCTATTATTTATAACGTACCGTCCCGAGTATAAGTATGCTTAGCTAAATTACGCAAACCCTTTGCCATTTAAAAACAAATCTAGCTGATTATTAAACTGTTCTGGATTAGATCGTAGCTGTTGCGCGGGTATACGACTCGTTGTGCGAACCTGTTTTCCCTCAAGTTCTAGTCCTGCCTAAAGGTATGACCAAGTGAATGGATGCCCTCCGGGACTTCCGTTTTAGGGACTGTGCAGCTGAAAAACAAAGATCTCTTTATCGTCAAATCCGAGGAAGTTTTTTTTGGTACACATAATGACGATTCTACAGGCCAAAAAAGTCTTGTTTCAGCGTTTGTGCCCATTTGTCTGGTACTCTGTCATGACAAGTTGAACAGTGCACTTTTGATGTTGCTATATATAGAGGTAGCCTCTTATCTGGTGTTTGAATGGTACTTTTGTATGGCAATACCAGCGATATTGATGAGGTTCGAGCGGTTTTTATTGTCATTAGGAAGAGAGACGACAGCAAATGAGTGGCCTGTGACGGATATCAAAGCACTGCACGCATGCGCGTGTGTGTCGTAAGAAGAGACAATGCTTCATACAATTCATGTCGTTCATGTATCGATGCTTGTGACTTTTGGCGAGTAACATTGATAGTAACTTCCCATTTCGATATGCTTCGTCAAACGGCAACGTTGTCGGAATTCAAAATCGCTTTACTATTCCATCGAAATTGACATGCTGTGATGAACTTCCGCGTAATCGGTCAATCAGTCCATCTCGAATGCTGGTAAGCTGCATAAAAAAATTTTGATCTCGAACACAATAGAAGAAGAGGAAGAATATTTAAAGATGAGTTAAAACAGATGGCATCACAGATTACGTAATTGACGAATGACGTTGAAACGCCAAAGGTGGATAGTTTTGGCATTTTGCTTTAGGTCAAAGTTATACACGAAATGCCAACTTACGACCAGATAAATGTGATAAAGAGGTGTTTGTCCAGTTACGTATCAGAATAAAGACACAATTTTTGGGTGACGAGGGGGTGGGGGGGGGGGGGGGGGGGTTAACACTAAAGAATATAACAGAAGAATATGGAAACGTATGGAGGTTGTGTGCTAAATATTCCGCTTGATCACTACTAGTTGAACATTAGTATCGGCTAAAATTATCGATTATTTACTTTATCAATTTCATGAAAAATCTATGAATTATGATATATCATAACTGCATTAGGCTGTTGCTGTACTGTGTGTGTGTGTTATTTGTATTAGTTAACCCTCTAACCGTATTGTTCTTCTGAATGGTCCGCTCTAGTGCCTATTGTCCGCGTAAACAACCTTCGTGATGATGCTAATTATAATGCTAATGATTATGCTAATGATTATGCTAATGATATTGGTGATAATTGTAATGAAGTAAGACGATTCTGTTCTTATAACCATATTTCTCCACCAACATCCCATTATTTATTGTTGACCATGCGCAGAATGTTTGATCATAAAATCACCGCGCTATTTGTAATTAGTAATTTCTCGTCAATCCGTGGAGATTCACTTTCTGTCGTGCGTTATAAGGCCGATAGATATTGCCACACCCTGACTTTGTGAGCACCAGATTCTGGCTGTGAGAGCGACAGCGTATCTCATCATGTTCAATGAGCTCTTCCTGGCAATATATCTCCTGTGTTTCAAACTGCCTGGCTATTTCATGTTATTTATGTCCATTCGTTAAGTAGCGTATTAACTGCAGCTGCTGGCGAGGATATTTATGTGGTATCTAGAGTCAGCGCGTAGGTTGTGATTCTGTATGGACTCCATTATTTGCTCCCAGACGATGAGTAATTGAATCAATACAAACGCTGTCATATCTATCGTTGTGACTCATCACTCATGCATTTCAAGTCGCTTTATTTCGTGTTGTGTAATGTACCAACGTACGAGTTTTCATCTCTGTAAGTTAATTAAACGTTTTTCATTCCATAAATTATGTGGTAAAAAATATGGTCAGGAGCAAGCTCGGCGCAAATGTAAAATCGAGGCGCTATGCCGAGTACCATCACGTCCCCAAGCTCAACAACCGGGCGATATGGGCGACAGCAGAGAATATGGGTGACGTCATAACACATTATGACACTGATATCGCCTCCAGAGCCACACTCGATGATATCGGGAAACTGACTAATCAATCATCTTCACATCTTCATCTTATGTCATTTGTTCGTGAACAGAATAATACACAGATGATGATGTATCTGTAACATGACTAATGATGTATGTCAAGTTCTATGTAACAGGATCATATAGTTTTTATATTCAAAAGAAGTCTTCCTCAAATGCAGCCATTAATCAATCTTTAAAATGATAATGTCAATATTGTATTTAATGATCGTGCTACAAGCTTTCGACCATACGTTATCAAACCTTGCTGACACCAGGAGCCATTGCTTCCGTAACGACATGAGCCCACCACCCTCGTCATTACAAAATAAGGATACAATATACTTTTGACGCTCATTTGCCATTGAAATTCCATGTTGACGCTTGAATCGTAATTTATGCTGTGTTATAGCGGTCATTGTGCGACTAATGTTTCGGTTTCCCAGTGAGTTAATTAGGATCGCCCATTTTTCAGACAAGGTGACAAGGAATTCCCGAATTACTTAGTTAACTCTTGGGCGATATAAGATTGTGACAGCGTTTGTCCTGCTTGGTACGGTAGGATCCTGGGTTTGTGTATGGTAGGAGCTACGCACCATGTGGAGTGCTTTGTTGATCAAACCGCCCCATTTGTTGCGGGCTGCTCTTATATATTGAACTCCTTGTGTAAGCATGGCTTAATAACAAGTGACCAGCCGCATCTCATAGCTCTGTCTCTTAGCCTGAGACAGGCCTAGCTCACTAGGATATTTTCTTATCATCTCTATTGAAATATCTGATGCTGAGAATAAGTATGAGCTGACTCGCGTCAACCCATAAACACCCATGCATGACAAAAGATCGATACATCTCACCCAAATAGATCGTTTTAAAGGCCTTCATTGGGCGTCCCGTACGTATATTCCAGATATAGATGGTATAGGTGTAGTAGTTAAATGGTGGCATGACGTAGGAGGATTGCATCACCACGTTGGCTTCAACCTCATCCGCATCATCAACTCAGACAGAATCAACGAGAGATGAAAGGAAGAAATATCCTCAGTATCGGTTTCTCTATAAACAGATCACCAGATTCTCATAGAGGAGCAGGGGAACAATTTGTCTTGGCCTCTCCCCTCCCCCCAATCAAACCAGGGTAGATACTTGATGAACGGGACAGAGACTCCATGCGCCTGGGCCATTAAGAGGAGAAGCGGGTTCTTGTGATTGCTGCAGTGTCGGTATCTACATGAGGCCAAGCGGCCTTCTAACTGTCAATTTAACGCACATCCGTGTTAAATGAAGCCTCATAGATATTGACACTCAGTGAGGCAATGTGATCGCACTGTATTGTTTTCGAGCAACAGCCGCGAGTATGGTCTTCGTATTCATATCGTCGCTTTGAGGAGTCGGCCAGCGAACCTCACGTACCACGGATACACCACAGACGACCATTCACCATTCATAGCCGACGACACAGCTTTCCGCATGATGTGAGCTGAATCGTTCATTTCATTTGAATGCGTTGACTGTATCTTAAGGAATACGCATATCCAATAATCTGTTAATTTAGCTTGGAAAATATAACATCTACCGTAGATCAATTTTTATTCTATTGTTAACTCAATCATCTAAGCCAATACTGGCTGTGGCGTTATTTCCGGCGCTCAAGTATAATGATATTTCTGCCGTCGAGAAATGACATTTCCTGATTCAAACTCATTCCCAAAAGTCTCCGATCAGGTGGATTATATTTCTATATCATGACGGATTTTGGTTTATCATAATGATAATGATAATTATGATGATGATGATGATGATATCACCAACACCCATCGACAGTTATCCACCAGGAGTCTATCAGACAGCAGCCGCCAGTACTGTGATACAACTGCAGCAGCAAATACGATAATGTATATATGATGATGATGATAATGATGATGTCAGCACAAATTACCATATTTCTCAACCAACATCTCATTATCTACTATTACCAATGCACGGAATATTTGTCAATGATTTCACAGCAGCATTTATAATTAGCTAATTGTCGTTAATCTATGAATGTAGATATTACCAAACAATAGCGTTTCGGGCAGCAGCTACTAGTTGTGAGACGGCAGTTTATCTAATCGAGGTAAGTGAGCCTTTCTTGGTTATTTGTCTCCTGTGTTCATAGTGACTGGCCCTTCCGCATTATTTTTGTTCATTTGCGAGTTGAGGTATTAACTGCAGCCGTGGGCGATGCTGTTTATGTGGCATCTGGAGACTCCGTGTAGGCTTTGATTCTTTACGAACTTCATTATTAGCCGTCAGAGTAATAGAATCCGTACGAACAGCTCCATAGCAATCATTGTGCCTCATCACTCATATATGTCAAGATAAATCACTTGGTTCATTTTGTGTAATGTGCTGATGTACGAGTGATTTCATATTTCTATGGGTGCAAAATACGGTGATGAACACAAACGTCTATAGCCTGTAGCAAGCAGACATATACCAGAGGCAATAATAATCATAGGGTTAATACCAAGCGCGATCTCATCGCAAACATCTGGTGAACCGCTGAAATACTACACGATACGAGCAACAATTGTGAGCTAGGACCCTCTCATGGATGGGACTGGGCCCAAGGGTGGCTGGACCAGATTATTGAAAAAGAGGGGTCTTATGATGGCTCCATTGCGGCCATATTCCTCATCGGCCTTTCGACTTTCATCTTCATACAATATGATTAATGCAGCCTCAATGATGATGTATCTCCGCCATAACCTATGTCACGTGACTCCGTTGATCTCAGGTTATATCCTCGGTTATATCCTCGGTTCTATCAGTGCAACGTCCTCTTCCGTTTACTGCAGCAGAAAATGGACGTACTTTCCAATCATTTCATCGCCCGAACTATTGCAATGATTATCCCTCCATGTTAATGATGTCAGAAATTATTTATAACGTCCTTTCACTGCTCACTAAACTTCCGCTATGGATATTAACGTAGCTGACCAATATTAATTCTGTCCTGTGCAAACTTAGCTTCATGAATATTGACGAACCATCAGTTATTTATCTCTACAATCCTCCAATGTGGTCCTGCCATTGAGTTATAGAGATTGATACAAAAAACAAATGGATGATTTGAGAAGTACATAGGAGCCACAACTGATAAGAGTGACAGGGAGTGTGCATGGGTCATGAGGTCAGCTGGTAGACTCATCGTGGTAGCTAAGACAATGACGAGACTTGCATTGAGATAACATAGTGTGTCGAATGTCGGCAGTCATCTCTAGGAGCAATAAACAATACACGTATTGCCGCCCTAGTGTCCCTAAAAAGTGCCTCATGTTTCTGCTAGTGCTTCTATTGCTTAGCATCCTCTACGATATTCGTTCCGTTGTGCCTACATGGTGCTTTTAAGTGTGTTTGCTAATGTTATATTATCATTGTGTAAACAACATTAATACACATTCGCTACTGCCCTATTGCCTTGTCGCAACAATCCAAAGATTGCCACAAGCTGATTATGTACGAGTGAGTTTCCGCATATTTTGATTTTGACATTCTCTCCTCTTGAGAGATCCGAATGCTTGCCGGGTTTCTCAAGTGTGACAGCTTTCTTGGCTCCATTCACCAATTCGTTGCTTCGTTGCTTTAATTATGCAACGCACGTCGTCATATTTGATCCGTAAAGACTGCTAAATAGTAGCCCAAAAGCATATTTTACCTATTATCAGCAGACAAAAGGGTCCGACTCTTATGTGACAAGTTTCACAGCAGTTGAGGAATTCAACAGGTTCACGTAGTAGCCATATCACATTGGACAAACAATATTGCTTCTGTTGTAGAATGTATGTAAGTTGGTTCCTTCATACATGAGGCGCAATAATTGAAGAATGGACGACTTTGTAACCGGGCAATTAACAAGCCTCCAGAATATCATTAGGAATAAATATGGCATGGTGCTTCATATAGGCATAAGAAATGGTGTTCCGATCCCTGAATAGTTTCAATTTGCAAAATCATTCCAATTAATAATCTCATCCGTCGTATTTGATGTATGCTAATCGAAACAATCCGTTGTTTGTTTGTTTGCACTTAGCAGTATGTGACCATCATTGCTTTTTAGAGGTGAAGGTGAAGAAAATGTCCGCTTGGATTTTACCGATGTAAGATTGCACTGAAAATTTACTGCACCGCGGCTTTTGTTGCATTTGGGACTACTCAATATGCTGTCAAACTACTCTTGCCGAAAGCGGCTCATTCCGCTGGAGCCAGGATGGGCAGCAGCTATATCCAGATTGCAGCTGTCTAGGCAAGGTGCCTTACTGATGTAATATTTTAAGGTGTTAATAAAGGGATCAATAATAATAGTAGTAATATTTATTTCGTACACGTAGTACATTCAACTTCACACAACTAATATGCACCCAAGTAATTACTGATAACAAGTAGCCTTTATGATTATTACATTGTGCAAATATGGTCTGTTATAGTATGTAGATCATCCTCACTAGTGATTAGCGTATGTAAACTTTGTGTCATATGCGTCTTTCAAGCTACGCAGTAAAGACACATTCTCTTAAATGAACTTGTTGATACAGTATCTGTCACATGCATCAGAGCAACAACCACATAAAGCAAGTTTATCACATACTTTGGAAAGATAATTTGTTGAATTAATGACAGTATGAAAGCATTTCATGAATCTTCTATGAAGTTGAGACTCAACGAAATCATCTTCTCATGTATAGTGCAACAACTGATTATGAGTTCGTGGGGATAGATCGGAAAGCCAACGAATGACCTTCCACCAACAATTCAAACAAGTAGTATAGAGACTGGCGGTACGAGCGAAATTTCCAAATGGACGCACATACAGAAAATGAGCCAGCCTTAAGTGCGAGCGCACTTCCGCTTCTATACTACAGTGTCAGCTAGCCCTTCTAGCCGATCTTCTCCAGGGCCAAACCAGTAGTTAGTCACCACAGAGGTCATCAAGTGAGAGTATCTGTGACCGTCGCTGTAAGTTCCCTTCTTCACCCGTTCGAGGTCCTCCATGAACTGAGGCACCTTAGGTTTGTTCTTCTCAATAAAGGCGGGATCTGGGCGAATTGTTGTCACTCTCATCATTAAGAGTTTCCAGCCGAAGAAAGCTCCAGACGGTCTTTGTGGAATCTTTATCGGCCTTCCCATCCAGGGGCCGTGGTGATTCAGATAGCAGTCGAGGATGGTGTCAAACTTACCGTTTGCGGCAGAGTCCCCCTCATCATTTATGTCATGGATGGTTGTGTACCCCAAAGCGACCGTCTGCTTGTACTTCTTTCTGTCCTTATGGTGGTACTCCAAGTTGTACGCTCCAGCGTTCCCCAGGTCCTCGTAGGCGCACACCCAAAAAATACAGTCCACAAACACCCCAATTGTTGCCGGCGGACTGTGGTGAAGCCCAAGCAGAATCTAAGGTTTGTACTGGGGCGGGATAATCCTCCCAGGGATACGGGCGTAAGGACACTTTATTTCGAGCAGCGCAATCTCCTCCTCACTTGGGTCCCCAGGAGGACTGAGGAGGTCACCACCAGACTGGCCGGGAGGACACAAAATCCGTCTGGGGAGTAAGCCATGTTCTCCCCGCCGTGGTGGAGGTAAATGTTGCTCCCGTAAACATTTATGTTGTATCTGCTCTCAATAACTGCAATTACAACCTCCTCGAAGACCTGGCCCCAGAGGCAGGCGACGCTCGTGTGGCCTCCCTCGTTGCTAGTTTTTTCGGTCAGCTTCTTATTACAGCTGTTAAAGTAGTCCTGACCAATAACCGCGCAGTAGTCGCTTCCACCAATCCAGTGCTTTCTTTTATTCTCCCACTGAGTTGTCTTTTGTCTGATCCCGTCACGCGAGATACAGAACGACTAAATTACTTGTTCCATTACCAAGCTATACCTTATTCTCTCCACTGTTTAAATAGATAGGTACAGACCATAGATGTCTGCGCACACTGGGTTTATTCTATGTATTGAGGCGGGTCAATATCATTCACAGTCCGCTCAATGGTAAAAAGCACCCAATTTTTGTCTCAAAGGTTCCAAAGCTTTGTCTCTTTGTTCGTCGAGTGTTGCAGTCTGGTGCGCTTTTACAGATCTAACCTTAATTTCACCCTTCATTTCAATATGATTTATGACCTCAACCGAAACGAGTTTAAACTCATGATCTGAGATATAGCCATCTTCAAGTGCTGTCGGTACAATGTCAGCAATGGTATTCAATTTGCTCTGCGCAAAGTGCGGATCTGATCATATTTTTTCACCTTGATGGTCAGCCGCCAACTGACAAATTTTTCAGCAATTACAAGTAGCCCACAAGCGGCTCCAGTAGCACCCAACACTGTGGCAATAGGAATGGCAACTACTGTAGACATTACACCTGCACCGCCTGCGCCAAGACACATACCAACAGCAACTAAAGCAGTGTCTACTGCGTCCACTGAGTTTATTGCACACTTATATTATTTGTACATGGCACCATAATACTCGTTTTCTTTCTCAAGGTATTGCTTTTTGAGGTTGATCTCATTCAACCGATAGTAGTGGCCTAGATTCTCATCCGGCAGCTCTGGAGGAATAGTTGGTTGTTGTTTCATACTGCTGTTGTATACATAAGTCTATATGTCAACTTCAATTAGGAGTGAAGCTACAGACCAAGTCGCCCCTCTGTTTTGAGTGGTTGTATAAAAGTTAATAACATTGCCTTGTTCTAGCTGTAAAGGCTGGTCTAAAGATATTACAACAGCCCGTTGGTCAGCAGTCTTACTTATTCCTACCACTTGATTCGTTCCATTAATAACAGAAACGACTGCTGTAGGACCAGTATCAGCACCAACACCCGAAGACAACCCCATACGAATGATCCTACCATTGGATAACATGGTATATCCACAGCTTGAGTCTTGTGAGTCTCGATCCCTTGCCCCATGACCAAACGACCACTCATGTCCTGTCCGAAGGGGGCCACTTGCTTCTGCCCAAATAGTAATGAGATGTTCCGTTTGGGAGTTGATGTTTTCTCTCAAGTCCCTGCGATGCTGTCTGTTTTGTGCATCAACATACTTTTTATTAGCAGCATCATTAGGCGATATTGGGTCTCCAAACTGAACGATTTTATTATCTCCCATTTCAAGGTCTCCAGTCATAGTACCGCCACTTCTATCCACCAATAGATACATAGGTCTTTGTGGCATATTCCGAGAGGTCGGCACCCTGAACAGTTCTTGCCGGTTTTTGCCTAGGACCATAAATACTCGTTTTTAATGTCATCTTGTAAATTCAAGAACAACGCTAACAGGTAAGTCATGGTTATCCAATAGCCTTCCTTTATCAACCTTTAACTCATGGACTGTATCGCTAGTGACACGCTTACATACAGGATTAGTGATGTTCGTGGCTATAATATCACCAAAAGAGCCACACTCTAAGCCAAAAACTTCAAGAAGCGTAGTAGGCGCACCATCTAGCATGTTGTGTGTGGTGCTGACTTAATCGAGGTGAACATAAATTGTGCAGAACATGCTAAAGTTGATGGTCCGGTCACCAGTGTAAGTACCTGAATAGACCCACCGCCTTCCATGACCGTCATCAAGACCCAACATTGTTAACATTCCGTCTGATATATTCACATTCCCATCAGGAATTTCGAGGGTAATAACCCCATTTACAGCATCAACTTCCAAACCAAGACCTAATGATGTAATTTGCTGCCGAAGAAGACTGAAACTCCATAGGCCGGTTTTTAATTGGATTCTTCCTCCTTTCCCAGCAGTTTCAGACCGCCATGCAATGTTCTCGTCTGTTTCGAGATTGTACCAACCCACAGTATACGTGATTGACCTAAGACCTACGTATAGATCACCAGCACTATCATCAGTATGATTTTGCAGGAACACAGCCTCGTCGCTTTGAACATTAGACAGAGTGTGATACATTGCACTATGAATAAACAAGCCTTTAGTTTCAATAGAAAAGCTACATATAAAACGGGCTTAGTGTATCCAGCCATTTTGGCGGGGGATAAACTAACCCGACAAACAATTGAAGTTGTTAACAATGGCGGTACATTCACAGCAAAGTTTCCTGATCTATTGAGTAACTATAAGGTGCCGCCGGTAACAGCGGATAAAGTAGTAAAAGACTGGTTGACAAATCCAATGCAGTTTTGACAGAACCAGGTAAACTTTGCAGTGTTGTGTGCAACATCCGGCTGTGGCGTGTCATCCCCTGACCACCTCGAGGCTGGGATTCCACTCATGAAAACTCTGTAAACCTATCACCTTTATTACACAGTGCGTCGCCTATTAGCAGAACTGCAAGCGCCTCTACCTCAGGATCATGCCTATGACCCCTATAACAATACATATGACAAGAGGGCATATGAGAGACTCTGCACTAACTTTGGTGTTCAACCAAACACAGACTGGCGCTAGAAGGCAACCGTAGCTAATAGTGGCCTTGGTATCTTATATGCACATGATGCGTATGGTTACGGGAGTGTCGTCAAGGTTGCTGGTCGAAACGTTCGTTATGACCCTACACGGATGGCTTTTGAGGCGGAAAAGGATACAAAGCCAGGTTTTGCCCACGCGAGTAACCTACAATCCTTTCAGGAGAAAATGTGGGCTGTTCCACATCTAGAACAGGGACCTGAATCAGATGAGACCTGGAGTACATTCATACTGGACACGTCTGAGGGCTTTACACAGACCAGCGTTGAGCGAATTAACGACAGCATTCGGACCTATGTCTGGGCCATTCTGAATGCTCAGGTGCAGACCGGCTTAGAGATACTAGGTGTTGGAACGTCCTTTGATGCCAAAAAGCAACTTCAGGCTAATGTTGAAGATGCTATCAACTCCACAGTGGATATTCAGTCATCCATCCGATGGTATCAGAACGTTCTCCAGAAGGCTTCCTCAAAGGTTGATTATGTGTTTGGAACGGGCCTTTACATGGCTCAGTCGGATATGAGCCTCGCCATTGGAAACGTTGTTGGGTACAACAATCTGATTAGCATCACGACTGTGGAACAGCAGATCGGCAGCAATACTGATGTCGACGCGGTTGCTGCTCTTCCAGATAGAGGAAGCTTTGACCCTCCGCCAGATACAGATATGGGAGTTCCCTCTCCAGGCGTTCCAAGTGGCGTGGCTGAGACCGGTCTGCGTGGGGCGGACGAGGATGATAAAACCGCTGTTATTGTAGGCGGAATTGCTATAGGCTTGGCTGTGCTTTGGTTTGCTACGTAGTAAGTCACGGAGTATCACGAGGATAACTCCCCCTCACCGCCACAGCTGCGGCCCATACATGTTCTGCCATCCAACCAGCCACCTTTGCAGCTGACTTAAGCATCCATGATACGATGGAGCCAATAATTCCTGGAAGGGCAGCTGCTGCATTACCTGCTAGGCCCTTCAGGACGTTTGCCAAGGAGATCAGCTGTTTTTTAATCCATTCCTTTACACCAGGCTTATCAGCTGGCGTCGGTGTTGGTGCCGGGGTTGCATTAGTGCTCCCTCCGCCCGTCAAAGCAACTACCAGGGTCGAGATTGCCAATCCAATCGCAGTGAGGATGGAGGCGATTATTATGCCCTGCTCCCGGAACAGGGTGTGTACACGCTCAGCTAGCGTTGTGTCCTCGTTAAGAAGTCTGTTGATTGTTTCTCTGATGCGGTTAATTTGGGTTCTAAGACGGTCACGGTTTACAGAGGCAGCCTCAAGACGGGCACTCCACTGATCCTTAAGCTCTGCAAGCTCATTTGCTTGGAATTTCCATGCTCGACTATCACCCCTCCCTTCCTCCTCCAGGCTTGCCATTTTAGCTTTCCGCCGGTCTATATTCCGTTCTATCTCAGTTATTTTAGATATGTTGTTGACCAGCGCACCCCTCTGGGTCTGCATAGCCTTGTCAAGCCCTATAAGCTCTTTGAGTGGTAGTTTGTTGTCTGTTTGTGTACCTAGGTCTTCTATGGCGTTAAGAACGCCCTCTATGCAGCTTGTTTCTTCCACACCACCTTGCTCTGTCATGGCTTCGGGGCTGCTCTTATCTAACTTCTCTGGAAGTGCGGCTTCCTCTTTAGAAGCAGCTTGGTTAGCGCCTTGTAGGGCTTTTGCTGCCTTTGTGGATAGTTCAGTGTTCACTCCAAGAGCCCGAGCAAGCTGTGTACCACCGTACTTTTGTATACTACTAGGAGAGAGGAAGTTGTTGGGATTGTTCTTCCATGTCAGAAGCTTCCATTTAACCCAAAGGTCACCACCTGTAGACGATCTAAACTCCAGAGTCGCCTGCAGCCCATGCTTAGACATTACCTTCTTCCACCTCGTAACTAAGACTTTTGCTTATTCTTAGGATCCCACCTGATCTTCTGTTAACCCCGCAGGCATTTCAATAATAGCCCATGGTGGACTAGTCGTACTCGAAGTTAGTCTCATTCCTCTCCCCTCCCACAGCCCCCTGCTCTTCTGGGTCGTCAAATACAGGGGTATATAATTCCATGGCTGTGTGTTAAAAATATAATTGTAATTAAGCATTCAACATGACGAGTACTTAGGGAAGAAAACTAAACCCACACCACCAGATACGTGAACCCCTCAGGGTAAAGGGCGTGCGACAGTCTGTAGTCGTTACAAACAATCCAAGCACTATTGACCAGAACCAACAACTACTGGTTCTCTTCCCCAATCTAGGCGCAGACGACGTCATTGTCCCAGGGACAGCACGGCTAACCTTTACAATTACGCTGACCGCGGCTGATCTTAACCCCAGCGTTGTGCGAGGAGGTCATGTCTATTGATGACAGCGATGTGTACTACTGTTACCACGACTTGTTGCGGACTGCACAGGAGAGACAGGGCCTCCAGTATCAGGGCATTGACACATCAGATTACAGAAACACAACTAAGATACGAATGGTGGCACGGTAGTGGCAGGGCCGTGGAGAATGCATCTGAGGGTATCACCATACAGATCACAAACAAATCACAGGCAGCCGGTGCATTGAACGTCTATATGTACATTGTTATGGATGCACAGCTTAACATTAAAGATGGCAGGTTCGGCAGCGCAGTCTTCTAAGTTTACATTTCCAGATGGCCCCAGTTGGGCTATTGTTTGTGGGCAGACAGGATGCGGGAAAACCGTATTCATCCTCGACCTACTTCATTGACCGTTCTTCGGCGCCTTTGAACATATTGCTATCCTCTGCCCCACCAGTTGCGGTCATGGGTGTGGGATGATTCAGAGGTCTACGTCGTTGATCCAGGGAAGCGGCTACATGACCACTTGAGGGCTTTCTACCGTTGTTTTAAGGGCGAGCCAACCCTGTACATTATTAATGACTGTTCGGTTACAAAGGCCCTAATCAAGAAGAGAGACGTGCTATCCGAACTGGCTTTTAATGGCCGCCATGCGCAGCAAAGTGTCTAGGTGCTCACCCAAAAGTACAACTGAAGGACCTACGTGAGCAGACTCGCAAAATGGTGCTCTTTCACACCAAGGACTGTGACTCGTTTGAAGACGCCTTACGGGAAAATGATGTAATTCCAACAAAGGAGGAACGTGCCACAGTACGCCAACTACTAGCAAAGACCAAGCACGCAAAACTGCTGCTGAAAACTGATCAACCTACTGCATATGCTGTCGATTGAAGTGATATTGGCCTTGATAACAGCGGCTGCCTCAGTAACCAATTTATGTTTCTTCATCTGGGTAGCGGTGCAGTATTTTAAAGCTAGAAGGCGTATACGTATATTCATGAATCCTGATACCATTATAGATAAACTTCTTGAACAGGACACGACTAGCTTAGTGGAGACAAAGTCTGGGGGAGCGGAACCTAGTTGCACTGGAAATGTAGATATGTCTTCTAAGAGAGATAGGCTTGCTGCCGTCGTAGCCGGCGGTCAGGCCCGTCAGTACCATGGTTTGGAGCGGCTTACAATTGACCAGGTTGAATCAATGTCTGATGAAGAACAGCTATACTCAGGTATTGCTTGTATGTTTTTATCAATCCCACCAGAACACCAGCCAAAGCTAATTACAGACCTGGAGCCTGACCCGTTTGTTGGACACACGCTAAGCACTGCCACTTGTGAGCTATATCATCGCTATGGCATGTTTTTAGCTCCATTGACAACAGTTAAGCACTGTCAATTCGGAAAAACAAGCACCGAATCAACAGGGGCCGGTAGAGGAGAAGACACCACTTGCGCCCCATAGTATGTGTTTAACTCCGCTATAACAGGTGCTTAACTCCGCCATAACAGGTGCTTACTGTCAGTTGGACAAATAAATTTAGTAAGTAAACATGGAAGAAATGAACACGAATCAAGGGGAGACAACACAGGAGGAGATAACGTCAGTGACCTCTACAAAAATCGCTAAAAGGGTTGCGGCAGGACGAAAGGAGACTGCTGCTCGAAAAGCCAATCAAAATAACCTTCATAGAGAGCTCCGAGAGGCTAAGGCCGTGTTTACAGATGCTAGAGACGAAGCTGTCGAACCAATATCAATGAGCAAGCCTCCAGAATATGGGTGTGGCCAACATGGGTTGCGCCTTTAGTTGTCGGTGGCGTTGGGGTGTTTGGACTAGCATTGTATTGCTACAGGCAGAAACTAGCCTCACACCCTAAACAGCGTGTGGTACAAAAGCCTCCGGACGCTGACTTAAAGGATCCGTTTTATATGGAATAAGATGACAACACCAATTACTGATGGAAAAATGCTCGTCAACGCTCTGTACCACGGTGCAGTTGTTTCCGGTATTTCAATAGGTTAGGCCAATCTTGCTAAGATGGCTCGGGGTGCTGGGGTGCCACGTCTTGATTACACCCCACGGGACCTGGCTATGGCTGTTGCTGATGTATCACTAGCCATGGCAACAAAAGATATGTTAATTAAACAAGGAATCTTACCAGTTGATATACTGAAGTAATGGCCACACTCACGCTGCTTGCTGGAGGCGCTCTTGTTAACGCCCTTGCATTCTCTGGGAGCAACTTTTTATTATCTAAATTACGAAGCAGCCAAGTGGACGCGGAACGTAAACGCCATGATATGGCAAACGAGCAGCTTCAATCTGCTCAGGCAGCATGATCCAAGAAGCGGACTGAGCGTTTAGACTTCATCAATGAGCGCCGACAGGGATATGCTGAGCATACTTTTCGGGACGAGGCTATGAATGAGTACTCCCTGATTACGGGTAAAACCGTTGACCCGCTGGGCTCTGAGCCGCAGCTTTCAGACTTCTATGAGCCCTCAGATGGTCAAAAAGAGCGTGAGGTGGCGTTCACCGGGGTATGGCTGCGACAGGGCTGGTTGCATACAGGCTTGCCAAGTAGGTCATTTGGAGACTCGGGCATTTACTTTGTATGGATTGTCGCATGCAGAAGATCTACTATAGTCCTAAGGGCTACTGGAAAGGCATAACAGCTATCAAGAAGCTTGCAATAGAAGCGAAGGTTTTCTGAGGAAGTTGCCAGGGGGGGTGGCTAACATAGCAAGCTATATGGCAAATATATCTGCCAGTGCCAAAACACATTCCCAGACCAAAATTAGATGTCCCTGTCCCTAATGAGGTGCACCAAGCCGATCTCTTATTTCTACCTCATGACGTTGTGAAGTGCCGCATTTACAAGTATGCCCTAACAGTGGTGGATGTCGCCTCGCACTACAAAGCGGCCGAGCCATTGACTACAAAAGAGGCTAAAGAGGTCGCAGGTGCACTCGAGAGGATATACAAGTGAGGACCGCTACATTGGCCTAAACAACTTCAGGTCTACCCTGGACGGGAGTTTATGGGAGCAGCAAATCAGCTGCTAGTAAAACATGGAGTATCAGTCAGGCGTGGTCGTGTGAATATCCATCAAGATCAGTGTATAGTGGAACGCTTTAAGCGCACCCTTGCTGAGCGGCTCTTTGGACACTAGTATGCTGTAGAGTTAAAGGATACTGGAAAACGATCTACCGTGTGGGTTTCTGACTACAGGCTGTTGTCTCTGTGATAAATAATGAGGTGTCCCGGTTGACTGGAAAAAAACCTAAAGATGCTATAAGGACAAAACGAGTGGCACAAAAGCCCTCTTCAGTCGTACCAGGGCGCTAGCTGGGAGTCAAAGAGCAAAAGCTTCCCTCGGCTGTTGGCGTTCGCTACCTCTACCAGCCTGGTGAGGTAGAGCAAGACCACCAGCGTCGGGCCACTGACCTTGTCTGGTAACTCAATGTTTACTGGATTGGACGCTCTGTCACTAAATCTGGTGAGCCTGTACTATACTATTTGTTAGATGGACCGCTCTGTGGCTTTGTAAAGGAGGAGCTGCTTGTGATATATAGATATAACAATGGTAGTATATGACAATAAGTGCCCATGGATATTACTCAGGAAGAAAGTCCCCTGTAACAGGCCCTGTACGCAAGAGCAAGAGTTTTGTGGATTAAGGTCAAAGTCCACTTGCTGTATAGTCATTGTCTTTTGTGTATCAAAAAATTCTCTTTTAGGCTAATGGATTTGTTTAGTAAGCATGACTCATAATCAGCTAGCACGTAAAGCCCAAAACGATAATGTTTCATTTCACGGTTTTAAGCCTCCTTACCCAAGCTCTAAGGTTGCACTCAAAGCACTCCAAGTGCGTAATGAATTTGATCGTACATACAAGGAGATATTGGCTAGATTAAGGGCTGGGGTGGCACACACCACTGTTCCCACCCCTACCCCACGCAGACCAGTCCCTGCTCCGCACAAACCAGTCCCTGCCCCACGCAGACCAATCCCCGCAACCCAGTCCCCAGTCCCAACAGTGCGTCTTGCCTTCAAGAAGACTAAGTGGGCTGTTAAAAACTATTTGCGTGGAAGTATGATGAACGTTCCTGAGTCTCACCCCCTTAGCTCGGACATTATGATGTTCTTTAAGGGCATGCGTCGGAAGATGCAAAAAGTTTTGACTGGTGAGCTGAAAGAGCTAGGTGGAATCAAGTGTTAGTTTGCCCTTAAGGTAAGATTCTCCAAGCACGCCGATGGTGACAGCACTGAGTATGTTGAGCCTGTGTTGCGTAATAAGCAGCAGGTGGTTCTCTCCTCGGAAGACCTGGACATTGCGCTGGACTATTAATATCCAAGAGAGGTTAGAGAGGTGGACCAAGGTTCTGGTTGGGAGTTGGAGACGGTCATAACTCTGTGGATTGATATTGCCAACTACCAACCGTTGAAGGGTGGCTCTTACCTGCGACTGCAGGCTGCGCTGGCGGCTAAGCAGGCCATCATATATGTAAACAACTGGGACGACTACTGCATTATATGGGCTATTGTAGCCGCTCTGCACCCGGTTGCTAAGGACCCACAGCGACCATTAAAATATAACATTCAGTGGCTTTTGGATCTGTTGGAGGGTGCAGGTGTAGAATATCCTACACCGGTGTCGCATGTTGAGAAGATAGAAAAGCATGCTAGCATTGAACGTTTTTGGCTGGGATGGAAAGACCACTATCATACACCGCATCAGTAAGCACTCTGGTACCTGTATAAACCTCATGCTGATTGAGAAGGACGACAGGTTTCATTACTTGCTGCATGACCAGAGTAAGCACGAGCACCACAAGTTCTTCTGTGAACTATGTCTGCATGGATATACCACACAAGGTCTGCTCCTGGCGCACAAGCCTGAGTGCATGGGGATAGGGCAAAATGCTGTGCGAGTGGATATGCCTGAGGAAAGGAAGAATATGTTATCCTTCCAGAACTGGCAGAAACAGCTTGCTGCACCCTACGTCATCTATGCTGACTTTGAGGCGCTCACAGTGAAGCTTCCGGGTCCTGCGCTTGATCTTGGTAATAGTAACATGGAGAGAACGCAGGAGCACTAAGTTTGCGGCTACGGCTATGTGGCTGTTTGGTGTGACGGTAAGACCAAACCTCCCGTAGTTTACAGAGGAAGCAATGCGGTGGAGAAGTTCTTACAGGCTCTGCAGCAGGAGGAGCAAAAGATCAAAGCAGTTCTGTCCAAGCCTGTCCCTATGCGGATGACTCAGGAGGATAGAAGGGCACATTAGGCTGCAACCCACTGTCATGTGTACAAGAAAAATCTGGGCCGTGACTCTATCTGCAATCACTGCCCTATAACAAGCTTGCACAGAGGGCCGGCCCGTAACGTGTGTAACCTGAAATTTTGGCAGAGTCCCAAGACAACACCCATCCCTGTGGTGTTCTATAGCCTGCGGGGCTTTGACTCCCATCTCTTGATGCAGGATATAAGCGAAGTGGAGGGGAACATCAACTGTATCCCCAACAACATGGAGAAATATATTTCCCTGTCGCTTGGACAGTTGCGCTTCATTGACAGTGCACAGTTCCTCCTGGCCTCACTTGATAAGCTGGTGTCTGCTAACAACCCAGATGCCTTTGCTTTGACGGCGGAATATGAGCCAGACCAGATGAAGCGGGGGTTGCTGTTGCGCAAGGGAGTCTTCCCCTATGAGTTCATGGACAGCTGGGATAAGTTTGATTCCCCTCTGCCGTCAATCCAAGAGTTGTACAGCAAGCTCTCTGATGAGGGTATATCTGCTGTAGACTATGCCCATGCACAGAAGGTGTGGAGTGTGTTTGGGGGTAAGATCATGGGTGACTACCATGACCTGTACCTGCGGACAGATGTACTGCTCCTGGCCGATGTGTTTGAAGGGTTCCGCAAGACCTGTCTTAAGCAGTACGGGTTGGATCCGGCTCACTACTATACCAACCCCGGTTTGTTGTGGGATGCTTTGCTTAAGAGCACAGGCGTGGAACTGGAACTACTCACCGACTATGACAAGCACTTGTTCATAGAGAAAGGTCTACGCGGTGGTTTAAGCATGGTGTCGCACCGCCACGCTAAGGCCAATAACCCGCTCGTAGATGACTTTGACCAGGATAAACCA
>CM067344.1:39397948-39432948 GCA_034190875.2 Urechis unicinctus | reverse complement strand
GTACGGGTAATTCGATGCCCATTTACACAAATAAGAATTTCGTTTTGAATTACTGTTTATAAGCCAGATCTTGTAGAATTACATGGACTTCATGGCGTGTTTGTTTGTTTGTTTGTTGTTTAGTGGCAATTTCTCCGTGTATGTTTAAACTCTGGTGTTTCCATGTATCAACGAGGTGGCATGCTGCGGAAAACGTTACTCTTGAACACAACATTAAATACTTTCATCATATTAGTAATCTTTACATTATCAATATTTTGTTATTGTATTACCCTTCAACGAAAATGATAATCGCCTAAAAAATCATTTCGATATAATACTGCATTCCTTATCAACAATCGCTGTGCTGTTACAGAAGAAGCGAACAATTGAATGGTATTATACAGCTGTGTTATTTGGACCTATTTTGTCATTGTTCAGCTTATCCCACAAACACTACCGGCTGAATGGTGCTGCGATCCCAGTGTCAATGAATATCTATGAAAAGAAAGGCGTTTTTCTGTAACTGCCTGCGCTATACTCGCTTGTAAACATATTCACTGATTTCAATTTGGATACATTTGGGGTTGCCGACAGCGACACATTCACTCATGGTAAAGCTGCCGAATCAATGAGGATCTGGTCACGTTGACCAAGTGTTGTTTCTTACAGGTGATTCAAGGATCAAACGAGATGCGACCTTCATGTTTTGGGCTTGCAAATGAAGATAAAGCGAAAATTTGTAAAACATACTTAGCAAACTAAACTTTTTCATTAGCCAAAAAAAGGTCAAATGTGGTGACTCAAAAGTATGGCGCTTATAACACCGTAGTCACAGGATTGTGCAACCTGGTTTAGTTGATAAAGGGTGCTGTCCTTACATCAGAATTATCCCCCACCATCATTTATATTCTGGAACTAAAGAGCTGCAAAACGGTAATAGTTAATGAAATGTATGAATGGTTTGGTGGGATAAGTCAATTTCGTCGTAATCGCGTTAATGGCCATAGGCAGGTCGTCGAATTTTTACCTTTTCAGAATGGCTTTAGGCTGACCTGGATTAGTTATATTTAGGCTGACATGTATTGTTGTATATATATATATATATATATATATATAGATATATATATATATATATATATATATATATATATATATAGATAGATATATATAGAGATATATATATATATATAGATATATATATATATATATATAGATAGAGATATATGTATATATATATATATATATATATATATATATATATAGTATATATATATATATACATTATATATATCACCATATATGTATATAGTATATACATATATACATTTATATATATATACATATATATATATCTCTATTTATATATATATCTATATATATATATATATATATATATATATATATATATATATATCTATATATATATATGCATGTACACATAATTATGCAAATATACAAGACGCATTCCATTCTGTGTACTCTGCACGAAGGTGGTGGTTTATGCAAATACTCATTCTTCACTCATTCTTCACTCTTTCCACCTTGGTGGTGACTTAAGTTATTTTTCCAAGCCCTCTCATCCCAATATTGCCCTTGTTGATCTCACTTTTTTGACGCTTGAGCACCACACGGATTTACCTGTCATAAATCACAAGCGAAAGTGAGGGTCGTTAGCAGGAGTGAACATGAAAAAGATATTGTCTTTAAGATCATGTTTGTTTCGGCTTTTGCCTTTGTTATAATCAGAATATTGTTTTGGTCAAGGCATAAGTGTGCCCATTTAAGGATTGCTGTTTAGGTTCTGCGTTCACGGCAGATCTGGCTGCATTGCATCAATTTATTGGTACCAATTTACAAAAAGTCTTTAGTTGATTTACAATGCAATGGATGGCCCAGTAATTTCCTCGTCGATATGACTATTTAAGGATAAATTAAAACGCTATCAAATTACCAAGGGAAAATGACGTCTGTGATACGTTGTTAACTTAGGTTTCCAAGGGCCTGGTGCTAATCCTAGATAAATTGGCATGCTCGATGAGTTGCCACGCATGATAAGCAATGCCGTCGGCGTTCATTTCCTTAAATGAGGTACCACACGTTACATGCTGTCAATGAACCTCAAATATCTGTTAACTGTATCAACGAAGTACAAATTTATCATCGAACACAACATTTTGCTGAATCACACGCGTTTGTGAGGTGTTTCTTTCTCCATGCATGAATAATCTTTAATAACAACCTTTAGGTTAGATTATTAAATCCGCACGTTAACATTCTTACACTATAAATGTCCGATTTTATCAGCTACCCTTGCATTATTAATAAGTTATGCTTTATCACTACAGATCAGCCGCAGCGTTTATCAACTCCTAAGCTAAATAAGCTTACAATTCATTCATTATTAACATCAAATGTCATTAATACAAACAAATATGGGATGCCATCAGAAAGCACGTATTTCACCGTTGTAAAAGATATATGTCTAAAGTTACTCGACAAGAGCTTACATTGCGGCAGTTGCAAAGTTTGTCATTAAACAACGTTGGTTCTAACGTTGAAAAAAATGAACACATCAGTGGGCACTTTGGCACCATGCGTTGCTATGAAGGGTACAACGTTGGTCCGCTTGAGAAGACTCTCAAAATTTCAATTGATGGCAGTGAATAAATGAGTTCGTACAGCTGTGTTAAAGGGTCCAAGCGCTTTGCTTAGCAGTGATTCATTAACTTTGTCTAACATTTTGAAAAGGAAATACATCAGTAGCTAAAGCCATTTAATCTGACACAACCTCTAAGTCTGTGTCAAGCGGTCTGACCCTGCAGTGGATTGTGTTTATAGACCAGCAGTAACTACACTTCGGAATCAAATCTGCTGTTTCCTTATGATATGAACATAATGATGTGGTGGATGACGATTTATGGCATACCCTGTTGATATGCGAGACGTCCAACCCTCTCATCTGGTGAAACACATAGTTTAGCCTGCTATGCGTTGTGAACCTGTGATGCTTTATATTATTGGTCTTTCCTAATGAAGACAGAATGGCACATGGCGCCTATGTCGTTAACTTTAAATGAGGAGGTAGCTGCCGTCCACATAAGCTTTGTAAAAACACAAAATCGTAAGAATGGGGGTTCGAACTCATCTTTTTGGTTACCACTGAGTCTGTCCGTTGTCGTGCCGGACGATACCCCTACCCAAACTCCCCACCCAAACTCCATGGGAATGTTATCACACTTGTTAAAAGGAAAAGGAACAGAATGCCACCAATAGGACGCAATCGCCATTCAAAGTGGGAAAAACGTTGGTTGTTGCATTATAATAACGTTTATATGGCTGGGTCGGATGAGAGAATGTAATTGTTATTGGTTGAACAAGTTGCGTATGCGGTAAGGAATCAATGAATTGAAACAATGTTCGTAATCAATCCCTTAAATCATTACTTATTGGCGACCGTATTGATGAACACTGGTCGAGATTTATGAATGCAAAAAAGAAGCACAAATGATGGACTAACGTGATTGTACTAAATAGCTGGCCATCATCATTACGTAAGCATCTGCGTCACGTCGAGGATGGGGCCCACACGTGATCGATGTTGATTGTACAATACACTTTGGATGGCACTGACGCAGCGCCTTGCAGCGGGTTAAGATGCCTTCGGCCAACTCCATGGTACCACAGATGGTGAAAGTCATGCCACCTAGAGCGCCAGGGTCTGTCTGCTATGTTGCAACCGGGATTGACAGTAAACAATAAAGTGTACCCATAGCCATGTATGGGAAAAAAGGGACCAAACACCCTACATCCCAATCGGTGATTTATTATATGATAGAGAAACATTAAGCTGTGACAGTGGCTCTGAATTTGAGGCAGCTTGAGACATAATCTCATTACTACAATATATGATGCGATTTGAGAGCTGCATTATGCTGTGTTAATAATGCATTATATTGCGACTATGACAAATAATGTTGTGACTGTGATGCGATATGATATCACAATGATAATGCAATTACATTGGATTGATAATATTTGACATGTTTGTATTTATTGGGTTGCGATAGTTCTGAATGCGACATAATCATTTGCTTAGATATCAAATCCTGTGTTAGACGAAATACCCAGAGCCAATATTCCCTAAGCATAAGTTAACCGAAGGGCGTCGCTTAATGCTGTAATGCATATACACCATCACCATTTGAGGAGCAGCGATGTTATCCAAATCCTGAAAGGGATATTGCATCTCAGTTGACTCGTCTCTTATCTTAGATACAAACAGTAATACAGTTAATACTCTGCCATTGAAGGTAGGGTTCCACTGATAACCATGATCTTATGAGAGCCCGAATTAATCTCATATATGCGACTTTATTAAATATTATTGCAAAGTTTATTACACGCCTCAATAAATAATTTTTTTCGTTAATGTTGGATGACTTGCTATATACTCAATTATATGTAAGTACAGTATGACAACACGATGCTGAACAACGTACTTGGTGTAATGGGCACGTACAAATTGGTGTTCAATAAACAGCATGTAATGAGCAAGTGTAGGATGTCATCCAATATTCTTGATGTAATAAGTACAAAAGGCTGCTCTCCACATGTTCGCCAAAGCACTTTGGTGCATGTGTTTAGCATGGGAAGGGAAGGTCAACATTATTAAACATTTTCCCTGTTCCATATCCTTCACATTAAACGATGCCATTGGCATGCAAGACTGGTAGCTCGCATCCCATTTGCTCGTGGCATGCTTAAAGGACTTTGAGAACAACTTTTGTCAACGATTTATCTTCGTCGTATATATATGTGGACGCTCATGCAAAAATTATTTGAAATATCTTCTTTATATAGAGTCGCAGATTCGCGCACATGTACAGGGAACACAGTTTGTATTCGGTCACTCCTCTCATCCATCAACCTCAAGTACCTATTTAATAGATGTAACCGAGACTCCAGGCGCCAAGGAGCATAGAATAAGAATAGGGAATGTCTGATGCAGTGTCGTGTTATTAATGCATACAGCATATTTGGTATTGTTCCTTCGCGAGGCATCTTGAAGTATCGCCAACACTTTGTACTGCTTGAGCCGATGTCATACATGTCTAGAAGAAAGGGCAAATCTAACTGATTGATTAACCTGCCTGTTGAGGGAGAAAACCGCAATGGAGCAGGTTTTATCTTCAACAATGAACACATGATGCCTGCAGGGCACGAGATCCATTGTGCCTGTGAATCATTTGTCCAGGCTACTATGTCTGTGCATAATTACAAAATCATGCACGTGTTTCATCAAACCATGCGTCATCAGATAATCATGTCTGCGTATCGAATGGTCATTTAAGATGCATATCACTAGGCCGTCCTGTCTACGAACCTTTTCGGTATATTTCAAACATGTTAGTTTTGAATCAAACAATTGCTGTCTACACCCTTGCGACTATTGACAATTGTAATTGTAAGTTTGAATCAGCACAAACACGGCCCAGTATATCTTGTTGAGACACCAATTAATTATTTCCAGATAAACAATGAAGATTGCCTTGTCATTTGGTTCCCTTATCAAGACAGAACCAATATTATTCTTCCTCGGCAACAAGCACTATTAATCAGAGTGGCCGGGAGGGTGTTTATCTAGCGCCATGACAGTGGCAAGTGACCTGCTGCATGACCCAACTCGATGAGGACGACTGATGACAAGAAGCATTGTGTTACGCTTCACACGATGTCGAGACAATGGAATAGCTAGATAACGATACAACACATGTATTTGTTGGTTCATGAAGCGAAATAGACTTCAATACAGTTACTATCACATAAAGCAACTTTGTAAAGTCTCATACATGATATAATGCGATGGCACATATTGCACTGCATTTGTATGAACACTACCTAATACGGAAAACCACGTCACGTTAAATACAATATTGGACTAATAAAGTAATGATTTCTGTCCCGCTACCTTGCAGGGTGACGTAAGATGTGTGGGTTCAGATGACGGTTTTGAGTACAACCCATTGACTTTTCTGTGATGATTCAGACACTCTTTCATATAGCACGTAATCCCCCTGTGAAAAGGCAGCTGTGCTACCCATATACACAACGTCCTCCGCATTATATTGCAACATGGCAATCGATCATGGAGAAACCACCTTCCGGGCCGGAAGAACCCTTTTCCACCTTTAACATAGCAAATGTCTTGAATGCCATACAGATATTCAATATGTAATTTACTAGGTGGACATTTCATTTAGTAGGCTCCTGACCAGGAGCACGATCTCTGACCGCTTGAAAAGTGTTCTTTTGTACACAACATCCACGGATCCCCGTAACTTAAACGGAGTTTGCTGACTGCACGTTACAATAGTTATCTCAGTATGTGTCACCTATATTATTGCATATTTGATAGATTATATATATGGATTATCATGTGTTTGTTTATTTGTATAGGTTATTTATCCAAACATATTGAGATGCTGAAATACTGGCTGTGATGGTAATAATGATTACATGCTAACAATCTCTTTCAATGCAATACAGCGAGTAATGCAACGCACGATTTCAACTGCCTTAGTTCCTTTCTCAATGTTAAGTGCTATAAACCAAATCTTGTCAATGAACCTGCTTCGAGAATTGGTTCGCTACATCAAACGTACACTGTTTTTCTCGAATATAAAATGGCAGTTTCATGTGCATTGTCTGTTCTACCCTTTTTGCCGTGAAATTACTTCGAAATGAAATCGCATACACCGTACATATCGCATTACAAGCAACCATTACATTATGTATAGTAATTCATCCATTTGCACTCTCCGTAAGATCAAAATAAGCAGTTTAATTTAACTGCATTTATGGTGAGATAACGAAGTGCTTATAATCCATAATCTGCGTTGACATTGGCAAATGTCGACGAAGACCCCTGCGAATAACGAGCACCTGCATATTACGAATGCATCAAATACCACTGAGTGCATTATACTTTCGCCTAGCTAAGACGTCTCTTGTTCCATCAGTGAAAGGACGTATATTGATTAAGTTCTACCTGTCGTTGTTTGCAGTAACTCAATCTCTATTGACTTCATTACCTCAGTCAACCTTGGTTTGGCGCTATGTCCACAATAGGGCCAATCGACCCTAAAACACAGAAAGAAATAATGAGGAGGTATGGCTGTTACATAAATTGTAGGTCATGCTTGTCTTGACCAAACACAACATTGCTGTCGCTGGATGTGCCCTTAAAAATAGCTATCATGCTAACAAACTTCTGTGAAACAGGCAGGACCGAAATACTTCATCGTGCCATCATGCGTTCTGGTGATTAAATAATTAATAAATTTGCTGTATTTCAATTACGATGCATGCATGTTTCTCAATTTTAAAAACCTCTCTTGCTTCTATATCGAGACTCTTGCATTAAGCCACATTACCAAGCATTCTTGATAAACGAATGTTCCATGTGCAGTGTGACATCGTTATATTAATCTCCAACAATTTTCATCTATATAGTATGAATCTCGGCCAATTTTATATTCGGTTTGACGTAGCTGTAGTTTTCTGTAGTGAAATGTAAATCTCTATCGTGACGATCGCCTTTAGCAATGTTACATATCAAATCCTGATTATCATATTTCCATCCTCGCACCCAATCAGGGAATTATTTGACTTCAATGCGATGCTATCTAGTGCCATGTCAACCATATTCAAATGAACCTGTTGTGCCTTGTGATGATCCATCATCCGGCAATGGTTCTGAAATTGGTGTGCATCTTCTTTCAAAACGGTCTGCCCCATTCAAATAGACCACGACCCTCCCCGATAGCGGCAGCTGTATTGGATATGAGAAAGAGTCCCATATCGATATATGTAGTAGTGGAGATATATTGAAGAGGAAAGAACTCACAATTCACTGCCAACATAGAAAACGACTTTGTATATACTAACACCAAATTCCTAATTACCAATTTAATAAATTTATGGCATGGATTCTGTCCAAGAAACTCATCCCTACCAAACCAGGTTTATCTCCTATGCGGGTATCTTGTTCTGGGTTTAGAAACTCACCACAAGCCGTCATCTGCAATTGATTGTGAAGCCTCAACAGAAGACCGTCGCAACAACGTTGAACCGCCGAGCTGTAGCCTGGGATTGGTTATGGCAGGAAATCCATGTTTGTGCAATGCGTTGTTGAGGCAGGTTAAATAAGCTTGGACAGATTATATGTATATAAAGACATAGAACACATAAACCAATGGATCACCAACGATGGTGTTTCGATTACTAAATAGTTTTTATTATTAAGGTCAATTCATAATAATTATAACAACAGACAGTTGTAATATGCAAAAGGCAAAAGTACCGACAAGCTTCCGCTGCTAATAACCTAGAATTACATGCTTATTTGTGGTAGCTAATAAGTGACACAATACCTGTCTACTACATCCACACCGTCCACTCGACGCAGAAGCGAATCATCTCTATCAGCATTAGAAATATGTGGGTATGATTTGATTGAGAAGATGGCGCAAATATGTGTCACATTGTTCTTTAATCCATTCTCTGTGACATTTATATAAATTGTATATTTTCGGTTCTGTAGATACATGACTGTCCTCGATCCATCGATAATAATGAGAAATAACTGGGTCTGAGTGAAATAGCTCTAGTTTGTCCAAGCTATCGATCAGCGAGTGATTGAAGTGTATATACGAGTGACATCCCTCCATTTATCCTATATATATATATATATATATATATATATATATATATATATATATATATATATATATATATATATATATATATATATATATATATATATATATATATATATATATATATATATATATATATATATATATATATATATATATATATATATATATATATATATATATATATATATATATATATAGCCCTATTAAGCCTTGTCAGCTAGATCTGATGAAATCACGAGAACGATGGTTTTTGATCAGAGGGATCGTGAGGATGTGTGGCAAGTGCCATCACTTCCCCAGGGACTGGCTGCTGAACCCAACTCGATAAGAACGACAATTTAGAAGCTGGTAACTGGATAACACACTTACATAATTACACATTATTGCACTTACATATCCACTATTGCCACATTTATCATGAGGAACAATAAATTAAAAATGTATTGCCAACCTTATGCTGTTTACAATTGCTTCTGGTTGCATGTATTACGTGACGATAGGGCTTATGCAGAGTAGTTTGATTCATTAAGTAATTAATAATCAGATGAGTTGGCAAGGCATTGCCATGGCAAGATATGAATCATTTAATTAATACAACGTATCGTCAGTTTTGTATTGTGTAAATGATTGTTAATTCTTCGCCGCGTTGACCATCATAAGATTGAGCCGAATGCACGCAGCTTACCTGTCCTTTCGCAAATTTGAATTCATATATATGAATATGATTTATAACGATAACCATCATCACGCCTCGTCATTTGATAAATCATATTCTCCGGTCTTCAGTCACAAAAATATCTATCAACTTGTACTGTCATGTTTAATTCTTACATAAGGCTTAAAGGCTTACGTGGCAGTTAATATGGGTTCACTCGGAGCGTCTTAACTGAGATGCCTTACCTTATGAACCACTAGATATATCTTTATATAGAGCCAATTGTGGTCTTCAAATTATTTAATATCACCCGAGATATGGAACTGGGATGGCAACAAATATAACAAAGATTTAACAATATATTACCACCAGTCTATTCGTGTTAAGGCATGAGTTATTAGAAACAGATGACAAAAGCTGGATGTAGGATTGAGTTCAAGTGAATCGAAGGTTGGTCCAACCTTCAACTGGACACTTCATAACGTAAACCAAATATCCATTCACAGGCAAAGAGAAAATGAATGGAAGACACGCTTGCAGCACCCGAATCTTGTAGAGAAGCATATTGGCTCATCCCCTTCCTCCGATCTTAACAACTAGATATTTGATGGATGGGATCGAAACCCTATGTGACCTTGGCCGTTGATTAGAAAGAAGGGTTCTAATATTTGCTGCAACATTTTTCCTTTAAATTCAAGGCTCATTTATGTAAAATGATGCTAATGCAGTTGTTAACGCTGCTTCAATGATATTGCTTCTAACTGTGGCATTATGGAGGCATGGTTGTACCGTGTTAATCTGTGTCACGCATCTTTATGAATTTTACGTCATAATAACGACTGAATTTCGATCGATGCTATGAGCCATAGAATGCATCATTCTCACTGGGATAAAAATTCAGCTCACAATCCAGTATTATGGTTACAAAAGCTAGTTGCTCGACTGTTGCCGATATGTTAATTTCAATGGGTGAGGATGACTTTACGACGTGGGAAGATTTCATTACAGACCACAGTGATCGGAAGCTTATTTTCTTCCAAGGCTACTCGTTTCTCACTTTGTGGCACTATAACCAAAAGTTACATTCATGGTAGCTAACAATATCGCAACAGTACTATTGAGATGGAAATGAAAATGTTGATGATCAAGATTATAGTGATGATATACTGCTGATCCTCATAGTAATGGTGCCGTTCGTAGAGGTTATCATGGCAATAATAATACATGATGGTGGTAAAAATAACGTTAAACTTATGATGATGAAGATGATGAAGATGATGAAGATGTATCATATGTGATGTCAAATCATCCGTCAATGAGAGACAATGAAGAGATATCTTAAATATCAAATGTTCTTACAATAGACCGCCAGATTTCCGTCGAGGAGCCGGAAGCATTGATGGATGGGATCGAGACTCCGTGCGCCCTGTGGATTCCTGAGGCTTATGCGGCATTTTTCCTGCCATCTTCACGCTTATCCGTGTTTAATGATGCTTGTGTACTGACTAATGCAGCCTCATTGATATCGATCTTCATAGAGTGCTGATTTTATGTCACGCAACCCCGTTGATTTCAGGCTTTAGCCAAGACAATTGGCATCGTAGTTATATCATTGCTATGAACAATCGACGAATCAATCGTGAATTTCATGTGCCAGGGATAATTCACAGACCCCCGTCCATCATAGCTGGGCTACACGGCTAGCTTCCCGATGTTAACTCGGTCATTTCTATTGGCCATGTCAATCGCGTGTCAACGGCAACTATGGTAAATCCTTTCCCTTGGATATAATAAACAAATTGGACCTTGTGACACCTTCGCTAATTGTGGGACAAAATAGGCTTTGCCATAGTCTCCTCAAAAACCTCTTTGAAACACCAGAAGAAATGGGGTTGCATATATATATATATATATAATATATATATATATATATATATATATATATATATATATATATATATATATATATATATATATATATATATATATATATATATATATATAGATATGTATGTATATATACTTACATGTTGACTAATCTATGTTTAATGTGGTCAATCCTACTGTCATCATTCCATGAGTGTAAATTCATAATTCACAGGAACAACGTTGGGCATAGCATGTCGCAATGATCAGTAAAACCTATGGATTGGAACAAGATATATGCAAACGTGTACAGCAGGCACTATTGATCCGGGACTAGCACTGTGTTTGTCTAGGGCCTTCACATACTCAAGCTCCCAATGACCCACCGTTAAACTCGAAACATTAAGCGCATCCATAAAGATGCTGTTCTAATACAATGGCTCACTTGATGCCTCTCCACCCCTCCTCAACACTCCCTTCCCGACCAGTTCCCGACCTTTCCCCATGGCAACAGTCATCATGAGGAACAATAAAACATAAACAAATCGCCTCCCCCTTGTCCCTTCTCGTCGCTCGTATATCACGCTGTCCCGCCATTGCTTTGCACCCAATACGGTGACACCTAGCTTATGTCTATAGGCAGTCGTGAGTGGATGGCTATGAGGACCACATTAAGTGTACAGACTCTTGATAGATGACGTATGCTGCGTTATAGGCTTCTTTCAATGGATGATGTTTTTGTTTCGCAATCGTTACACGGGAATAAGTCCCTCTTTCGGGACATGGAGACAGAGAATTCCTGTACTTCCCCAGGAGTTAAAAGAAGCTGCAGCGGCGTTTGTCATGGTTAAACTTGGGAGGGGGGTGGAGGGAACCATAACTTGCTGAATTGCGTCCGAATCCCTATATAACGGTTGTTATCATAATCAATTCTAATAAAATAAAATAATTCTATTAAATGAGTATTGATCTCGATCCTGGATTACAAAGACACCTTTAGAAGTGAATTGTAATGATGAAGGAGTAACAGTTTGATTAATTCAGGATAATATTCGGTTCTGGGTATGACTGTGTCTCGTTGTATTCTTGCGTGAAGACATTTACACTTCTTGGTTAACTCAACATAACGCTACAATGGCGGCACTAGATCAACCAGTGGAATTCTATTGGGACAGAAGTTGGATTTTTTTTGGAATGATGATTGTATCAGGAAATACCAATGAAACTGTATAAGATATCAGTTCCGCCTTTATATCAAATGCAAGAAATTGTAACTCTGTCAATAAAGATGCTCCTACTAGCTATATATGTTTCGTTAAAGCTTTAGAAAGTCATCAAGCCTTCCCAACGCCAGAAAATTTCATCTTAACATTTAAGTAATGACGTCTGTGAGACCTTTTGCGCAGTTTGTCATGTAACATACTAGATCATAATGCAATTCTGGCCCATAATGTGCGAGTGGTGAGTCTCATTCGGAATCGTTACACTTGCTTTTAACTTCTCCAATTTCTCTATTGTGCAACAAGCGCAAAATATGACTAATTATTTACTCAGCAGAGGTAGTCATGTTCCACTCAGGTTATCATGATCTGTGCAGGCAATCATGCCCCAAGGTAACTATGCCTTGCACAGGTAGGCATGCATATTACGTTCAGATAGCCATGCGGTCATACTAGCAGCAGTCCATCCACTCATGGTGTGTGTACAGACAGGCCACTTGATAAGTGACAATGCTATGCTTTCCCTCGGTCATTGGAGACCAATGATAGGGTTTTGCACAGTCCCTCTTTTGCACAGATATCTCCGAAGACAGCATGAGTTGTATATATAATTAAGTTTTTTGACAATATCTTCAAAGGCTGAACCTCTACATGAATTTCTGCTGGAATTGGCACACATTGCAGGTATGGGTACATCAATGTATGCACGACTGCTAGGACGTCGTTTCTAAGGCTGCATTAACAGTTGGGCGCCGATATGATGATGTTGCCTTATCAGCTTATGGCTGCATTAACGAAATGTTGAAAACAAGATCGCGCCAGGATGGTTGTCTGTTGGGTTTTAGCACGACTATAAGCCATAGGACGATAACATACAGTCAAATTAGCCCGAAAATATAGCAAAAGGTCTGAAACATTGCAGTAAAAAAATATTTGAACACATTTTGCAAATGTCTCTAGTTCAACATTTTAAAAATCTACAGTAAAACAACTGATGGGAAAGATGAGAAAATATTTGATAGTTTGTGTCATTATTTTCAATCAAACAATCGCTAATAGTTAATGCATTTCAGCCAATGACAGCGTTGTTGTGCTTTGCTCCATGCTAAATTAATACGTTTCAGAATTATATATAAAATTACTATAAAGAGTGTTAATTTATAGGATATTTTTCTGTAATAAGGCCAAACTATGATGGATACTGATCGAGATAAATACGAAAATGACCCGTTGACCAGCATGTGCAGGTGAGGCCTGTATTCGATCTGCATGTACACATTACTTGATAATTCCCAGACAATTGACCAGTATCGAATAACTTGACCTGGGAGTAGATAGCATCAATCGTAATAAATATGATAGTAGATAATATCATATAAAGTCTAAGTAATTAGATGGACGCTTAGTTACCCGAAACATTGGCGTGTTCTGACTACATTAATACGGCGCTTTATATTGACAGAAACAGACCAATGCTGTTTCTGCTATCGGAGGGTGTCCATTTCCTGCTATCAATCTCGATGTCAGACGCGGCTGTTGAAGCATAAAGACCCCTTGCCGTCCATGCTTTATCTCTCCTGTACTCATCGAATGCCATCCATCTCTGAGTGACACGGATAATCTAGTCTACCGTCCTCTGTATCTGGGAGGTCCACAGTGTTGCCGGTAAACCCATCGTGAAGCCTGCGCATCACAACCGCCATCGCATTCTTAATATGCATATTGCCTGAGTATCATTTGACCATCATAGTCCATCCATTCATGGTGTGTGTAAAGACAGGCCACTCGATAAGTGACAATGCTTAGTATCTTGCATATACTTTGTAAATACAACCATGTTTACATGCCAGTTAGTGCAACGAAAAGCAATTAGTTATATGAAGTGAACCGTGTTCCATTCATATGTATATAGCAACGGCTCCTGACAAAATGTCAACTGTTCAACCTGCCGTGACCGATCACCGTGCGTACACTGAGCTTAGTGGACCGATCTGAGCAATAACTGCAACAAGATCATCACGCCTGTATAATTATTACGTCATTTGTGACGTACCAAAGGAACTCCCTATTCCCCATAAAGACGCTAATGTTAATATTGATGACCAAATGCCATTTGAATTATCTCGAACAGCTCGGCAGGTGCTGTGCCGTACCACAAACTAATTGCATTATCAGGATCGATGATGTACTTCATGACAGGGTTGGAATCATCACAGAAGTTCATGACATAGCCTTGTAGGGAGTGGGGTGTGGAGTGTTAGGCGGGGGGGTCAATGTCAGTGAGATAAAGGTCATTGCGATACCGCACTGTCCATCGGCGTCCTTATCGTGTCGATCCAAACAGGGGATCAATAGGAAGGGGTCATGTGACCGGTATATACACTCCAAACACCTCGTATCCATAGTCTTCCCAGTGTTCAGTTTGACAAGATATCATATTACACACTCCTCATTGAAATGAAGTAAAGGAGCAATCATTTTCGTGGACTGTTGGATCACAAAGCAGGTGGTGTAGTTTAAACGTCACGGTGGATCAATATGATTTCACACATGGATTATAAATAGAGGGTTGTGGCACTGAGGTCGAATGTCTGCCCGGGCCAGGCGCATGAAATGAATCGTGTGTGGGTGCGTGGGTGTTCATATGTGGAGCAGTAATTATGGTATATTGAGAGTACTTTGAAAGGGCGATTACGATTGCGACCTTTGACCTTTTCCAACGTTGCTTGAAAGCCGCGACATCAGTGAGTGGTGGCGAGATTTGATGTTTCTGTGGGCATGCGCATTGAACTAATATTGGAGACACTTTCAAAGCCCTAGCATACATTGCCGTCAGCACCACGTTGAGGTAGGGTGTATTCAAACGTTCGATGACGTGCTTTTTTTTCGTGATGATTGTAATATATATATATCAGATCTGATTGAAATGAGCAGCGTCTGAGGCGACTCGCCAGACCGCTCGTCTCACGCATGTTCCAGATTTGACAGCGCTTAACACTTTCGTTATTGCCACATATTTATTAGACCTCAAACACAGTACTCTCAACAAATATGACATCTGAAATATCGCATGAGCATTAGCCAAATCATCTGACAGCCCTTCACCGACGCGCGTTATGTTATGACGTGCGCCATGAATGCGCCACGTTATAGCGTGTGCTTACAAAACGCATTCGTTCTGAAACAGGTCTACGGAACACATAAGATACACAATTTCAGCATTTTCGTCTCGTTTTGTCCATCCATGAACCAATAGTATCAAGAAAGAAATCTTTTGTTTACTGTACTGTTGGAACATTTTCCTGAGGCTGTATGGCACCGTGCGTATCCTTGTATGCAGCCCACTTGATATCGCACGTATGCGGGACATAATGAATCTCAGGCTGTACCCTGTGGACCTTTATCACGAACCTCTATGCAGCAGAGGCCATAGCTATGACTGTTGTATGTGCATATTTATAAGCGTTGTGCGTCTTGTGCTATGATGATAGATGTGGATTTTAATGCATTGGCTCTCAAGGCTTCTTATGTCTAGGTCAGTGTTATGGCGCTGAGCGTTAACATTATTGCAATAACTATGACACAACAATATATGGATGATAATGATGATGACCACTATCGCAATGTCACTGCTACCGCTGCTGCTAATGGTGATGATGATGATGTCGATGATGATGATGATGATGATTATCATACAATAAAGTGATCGTTATGATGATGCATTCGATAATAATGATACGGCTGCTGCTGTTGAGGCTTTTGTTGATGATTGACATGATGTCCTCGTCAAATTTCTTCCATTTATCGATTCAGGAAGGAAGAAAACTGCAAAGAGTTGTGTACCCCAACATCAATACCAGGAAATATCAAGCTATATGTAGGATCGTCGCATGCAAAACATTTGCAATCATGCATGCGTTGGTCGTCAGACGAGAAAATGTTTCTTATAATTGCCTACATTTATTACAAGGCTATGGTGCCTGATTATCATAGAGCACTATGTCTAATTTCTGAAAACAGCAGCACCGTCTCAATGTTTAGCCTTTTTCGGCACGCTATTTTGGTCCACTGCACGCAATACTCTGATTGTTGACTATACCTACCTCCCAACGGGTTCAGTGAACAAAGCCCACATTCACACAGATTACATCCGTCGTGCTCAGCTCTTAAACAGTGAGCGCTGCTTGACTTTGCTACCGGAAATCCTACCTCTGTTTACGTCATCATATTAGCCAACCACTGTTTGGGTGTAATTGCCACACGGGAATTAGCCGGTCGTAAAACACCAGAGAAAATGATGGTGTTGTTATACAGAAGAGCACAAGAACTATTGATGTGCTTTATGAAGTATTTGATTTGGCTATTGTTATCTGGTGGCTGCTCTAGCCTGGGCAAGTAGAAGCCTACTTGATTACAAAAACAATTCGTTTCTTTGTGCCTCCTTGGAGGGTAGATCTTATGAAATAATATCGATTTTCAGATGTTTTGATTCTATCTTTAGTTGCCGGTCAATGTAGACATGAAGCATGCATTAAACTACATGGATAATTGCATCTTGGACACTTTATCTCAAGCATAACATTGCATGGTTTCATTGTACGAGGTGAACAACAGTCACCTATGATTATTAGTTGTCTTTGAATTGTCAATATGCTCTTTTGAGTAACTCATTTTATCAGCTCATTGTTATACAAACCAAATAAACAAATAGAATAAGAAGCGGACAGTAAACATTTTACTCTAGAGTTGTATATTATCGATTCTGGACATATATCGGAGACGCGATTGTTTATGTTGTTGCAGGAACACAGCTGCCGTAAGGATTTGCGATTCCATTTGCCATGAATCTCCGTAAATAATCGGTTTAGCTTTTAATGTCTACTTCCCTGAGATCACGTAAGTTACATTAATGGCTGCTTAAAGCGAGACACCCAGCTGAGAAAGCTGCTCGGCGTATGACGAACTGTTAGCGATGAGCAGCTATTGTTTCTTATAGGTGACTCAATGATCAAAGAAGCTACGATCTTCAGGTATAAGTTTTGTAAGCGACGAATAAACAACATCAGGTAAAATACGTCTTTGACAACTGTGATAAGCCATAATTGTACTTGATGCGTCCTTGATGCAGGGTCATCTTCTCGTTGTATTGTTCACCTTAATAGCATGACCCTTTGCTTCATTTACATGGCGGTGATAACAATAGAGTGGCAGGAGTTTGTTACCCCGTGTTTGTACAAACTGGGTCATGACACAAGAGGTATGCCGCCCTGGCATCAGAATAATTTGCGACCTAAATCCATGTTCTTGATACGAAATAACCTAATCATTAAATAATAACTAATACTATGCATTAATATCCGAATACAATCAGACCACCATTTCTCGGAATGATCATTGTCTACAATTCCAAATCAAAATACGTTTAGCAGTTTTAGAGCCAGTAATTCTTTAGAAAGAGCATATATAGAGTGGCGTTTTTTCTTGTCAACCACACGTAGCTACATTCTGCTTTGTTTTCAAGCGAATATTCATCGGTCACAATACAAGTAAGGATGTGCAAGTGAACACGAAGAACGAGGGTATTTTAGGTTATATTTGGTGAGTGCCTATTTTCTGTTGCAATTAGAAAACTGCCCATGTCTCGTCTATTGAACAGCCAACCATTTACTGTTCTCCAACCCAGCTTTACTGTCTCGTCCCTAAAATATTTATTAAAACCTCGAGCAAAAACCTTGGCTGACTATCGATTCCGTTGTGAGTTGCCATGCTATTTTAGAAACTTTGGCAAAGTTACTAAACTACAGTTATATGCTTTGAGCGATTCTCACTGTCTGTAAACTGCCACATGCTTATGCTGTCCATCACTCCCCTCTATACACAGTGGTACTGCATCACAGAGTAATACAAATGTACTGGTCTTGAGATTAATATAATGGTTTATTTCGTTGGTTTGGGAAGCATGATCAACGCTTTTGGGACTGACCAGAAAAAGGGTCTAACACCTTAATGGGTTACCGTCTTCTTCATCACTTGATATCTACCAATTATATAATAGCTTTCGATGTGCCGACTGTGCCCTCTAATGTGATTGCCACTTGGTACAAAGCCGTTGAACTGACTAGGCTGCTAACCCTGTCAAATACAATATAATCTAGCCAACATTCACATCAAATTGATCAGAAATGCCTTTTATGCCCAAACACCAATACAACATGAAGCTATTCAGTGTGACATTTTTGCGGTGTCATTACCATTGTGTTTTATATATGAATAAAGGACGAGGACGAGCTACTCTCAGGAAAGTCCTTCATTCTGGGTCAATATATTACAAACGACTTGAATGTGGCAAAAGAAGGTTACCGGTTATTTCACTTAAAAGGTCGACATGGTTTTCCCATCACATTGGCTTTATGTCATTGCATCGGTTGTCAAAAGAATCCTAGAAACAGGTATTTGCACTGCGAGGTCGAATCGCATCCCTATTATCTATATAGTAAGGAAGCACAGCTCTCTACCCAGCCCGCCCTCTGTGGGAATGATGACTCGATACGAGGACCAACGGGCTTCCTCTTTGGTGCAATTAGCCAACGGACGGGAGAGAAATGTGACATCCCGATTCTCAACGATGCAGTGAATACTGAATGAAGCATTGTGACTATGAAAAAAGTAAGTGGCAACTGTAGACCATTGTGGTGCGGATACGGTGTTGTTCCATGACTAAGACAATGTCATCTGTCTGTGACAATGAGCCTTGAATGTATTACAATTTGTCATGACTGAAACGCACTCTTTCATAATTGTTAAACTGTGATTTGATGATTTTTACAATTCAATATCAACGATGCCACGTGTTTATCGGACATCAATTAATAAATGATTCAAAAGAGAGAACGTAAAGTTATCAACAACGTCGGTATCTTGTTCTGTAAGGACATAAAATTGCAAAACTAGCTTCAACATCACAAATTGGTATCAAACATTTTTTTTACAGTGTGTGGTTACAGAGAAAAACCCTATGATGGTCTAACTGTTTATATGCTCAAGAGGATGCACAAATATGGAATCGACGGGTCAAAGATAAAGTCAGCAGCGTGTTCAACATCTGGCTATCGTCAAGCCAACTAGCCTGTGCATCATCTGGCAACGAGAAATAATGGAGAAGTATCTTTATCATCTATTCCTCTTTGAATAGACCATGGGATTTGTGTGGAGGAGCCCAGATATATATGGCTTTACCCAATCCATCAAAACCAAGTAGATACATGATTGATGGGATCGAGATTCCATACGCCCTGGGTGGGCCTAAAATAGGAAAAATTAAAATAGGGGGTCTTGCTGCGATCGGGAACATGTTGGAGGCTATATGACCTGTTGTCAATCCCTATATGCTGGCGTAGTGTAAAATCTAGTCTCGTTGATATTGATTCTCAATATGGCATTGTAAAGTCCTGATGGTACTCTTAGAGTTAATGCCATTATAATTCTCGTCGTAGTATTATCATTGCTAAGACAAATCGACCTGTGAGCCTCATGTACCAGGGATTAACAAAAGTCGGGTGTACACCAGTGTGGGTGACCACGGCTAGCTAGCTATCCGATTCGTTCATTTTAATTGGGCGAGCTGACAGTGTGACTAGGGTCAGTATCATCAAGAATGTGCCAATACATTAATTCGACCTTCAACGAATAACAAAAGAATGTAGATGAGTATGATATCATTGTTAAATTATTCATCGAAGGCAATATTTTGTTTTTGACAGAATATTC
Source organism: Urechis unicinctus (assembly GCA_034190875.2). Lineage (NCBI taxonomy): Eukaryota > Metazoa > Annelida > Polychaeta > Xenopneusta > Urechidae > Urechis > Urechis unicinctus. The sequence continues at coordinate 39,412,738 of CM067344.1, read as the reverse complement.
ACATACAAATCGTACAGATATTAGCCATCACGCTCTCGTCCAGCTTTAAATCATGATCATGTTCAGCGATTCTGAGGCATACTTGTGGCTGCACTATAAACCTTCCTCTGCTTAGCTGTCGGGTGAGGTTGTGTAAATGTTACAAAGCTTGTGTGGGTGAACATTTGTCTACAAGTGCCTAATTCCCATATTCAGTGGATTTTATTATTTGACACTGCGATGTATTATTATGTCCTACTAATGAGTAATGATATGTGACATTTTATATGATATTGGTGTACGTGGCACACGAGGTGGCATTAACTCCTCATCCTTGTGGCATCCGCTTGATGATGATGACAATTAATTACATCTTTTTCAAAAAAAGACGGTAACGATGTTGTTCGTGTCAAAAGATGCATAGTGAATAACATATTAGGCAGGAAAGTATACAACTGAATCCACTAGCCAATATACCTCCGAATCATCTAGCCAATATACAATTGAATCATCTAGCTAATATACGACTGAATTATCTAGCCAATATACCACCAAATCTTCAAGCCAATATACCACTGAAACATCTAGCCAGTAAACCCGTCAATCATCTAGCCAATACACCAGTCAATCATCTAGCCAATATAACACTGAATCATCTAGCCAATAAACCACTGAATCATATAGCCAATATACCACTGAATCCTCTAGCCAATATAGCACTGAATCATCTAGCCAGTATACCATTGAATCATCTAGCCAAGATACAACAAAATCATCTAGCCAATATACCACTGAATCATCTAGCCAATATACCACTGAATCATCTAGCCAATATACCGCTGAATCATCAAGCCAATATACCACTGAATCATCAATATAAGACTCAATCATCTAGCCAGTACACCATTAAATCAACAAGCTAATATACCTCTGAATCATCAAGCCAATATACAATTGAATCAACTAGTCAATATACCACTGAATCATCAAGCCAATATAGCACTGAATCATCTAGCCAGTATACCAGTCAATCATCTAGCCAATATACCACTGAATCATTTAGCCAGTACACCATTAAATCATCAAGCTAATATACGACTGAATCATCTTGCCAATATACTACTGAATCATCAAGCCAATAAACCGTTGAATCATCTAGCCAATATTTCACTGAATCATCTAGCCAATATACCACTGAATCATATAGCCAATATTCCACTGAATCATCAAGCCAATATACCACTCAATCATCTAGCCAGTATACCATTGTATCATCTGGCCAGTATACCGTTGAATCATCTAGTCAGTATACCATTGAATCATCGGCCAATATACCACTGAATCATCTAGCCAATATACCACTAAATCATCTAGCCAGTATATCACTGAATCATCTAGCCAGTATATCACTGAATCATCTAGCCAGTATGCCAGTCAATCTTTAGTCCAATAATGTGTTGCGATTTGAATACCTTAATTTAGTGTTGTTTTGCTCTCAGACAATGCGAATCAATGTAAAGGCAGTTAGAGAAACAATGTTGAGTCATCACACATGTATGATCCTCAATCATAGTCTCGTTTTGGTTCACTAATGTCACAAGCTGAAAACGATAAACGCTGCTTATGGTTACGAATTATGATATATGCCATTTAATTAATGCATCAGTATTCTTTAACATTACATGACACACAGTCGTCACTTAATGCAACCTTTACCCAATCAATATTGTGATTAACAATTAATATTGCAAAGTTATATCATTCTGCCATTGAAATCACAATGAACTCCGTTTCCAGATTGAAGACGGATCTTTTGGCTTCACATAGCTTTGTCGACCATCAACCCTGGAACATAGTCAAACTTTGCAGACACCATTAGGCCTATCCTACATATTTGTGTTGGCGACATGCGCCCAACACCCAGGGCAGGTGTTTGTATAGGAACATACACACTCCTGTCATCGCAGTATGAGTGGCCAATAAATTCGACATTGTGGCTGGCTATAACTCTGTATTGTTGGGTTCATCGTGCGGCTTATGTTTCCGTTTCAGAGTGATTCATTTGTTAGAGCTCCGTGGTATGAGAGTCCATCATTGGGGACACGGGGCAAGGGATTCCTGTATTACGAAATCACCCCAAGGGTGATATAAAAATGCGACAGTGTTTGTTTCGCCCGGAATAGTAAAAGCCTGGAATAGGATGTGGTAGGAACCGCGCGCATATGCAGTCGTTAGGTGTTGAAAAAGTTAAATAAGTCCAGTCTGTTGTGGCCTATTGCTGTTTACGGAACTCCTCGCCTAATCTGTTTATCTGACAACTGTAATGTCATTACCATCTGTTATGATATGGTCCAGTTCCTCTGTGGAAGTGTAGCGGCAACTTACAGACAGTAGTGTCCCAATCCCAGATACTGGTTATCATACTCAATTCCGATGATAATTCCAGCATATGGCACATATACAATGTAAACTGATCTAGCTCCCGGAATCTAAAGAGGTGACTTTATAAATCAATTTGATAAATCTATGCATGGTTTTCTGTGTGAACGCTCTTGTTTCACTAGACTTTCGGAATTCCTTTTGGGTGGTACTACAATGTTAGAGATAGGGGATTATGTAGATGTTGTTTACATGAACTTTCAATGAGCGTTTGATCAAGTTTCCATGACAAGTAAATTAACTTATGGCCGACTGTATCAGCGGTAATGTTTAATGACGTTATATTAACGCGTTAAACTGGTGAAATGATTGGCCACATAACACGTCAGACTGGGTAAATGATTGGCAACAAAATTTACATAACACGTTAGACTGGGTAAACGATTGGCACCAAAGCTAACATAATACGTTAGACAGGTGAAATGATTGGTAAAGGCTTTTCAACCTAAAGAAAGTACTGCATAAAGGTCGGACAAACATAATTTTGGAATACGAATGGGCGCTTCTACTTAACAGGATGTGTCGGATGGGGTTGCAGGGCTCGAAATTGGCACACGCCAGGTAAAGCAAGCACAACTAGCTGCCTGGCTAGCGGGCAGATTCCACGCAAACACATCGCGCCCAGTTCAATACAACAGCAGCGGGGCTCGCGTGATTAAGCACCGCTTGAACCATAAATCCGACAAACATATTAGATACGATAGCTTCCCTGCTATATACTCTCATGTCTAGGTACTTACATTTATTGACCAATAGTACAAAAACTGAAAGTAAACTTAAATAACCCGATGGCATAGATTGGCTCACAGAAAACGTTACACAACTAACGTACCGCAATTGTTTACGAAGACTTTATACATAGATCTGTGAACACCTGGCTGCACGGTATCTGGCAAGGGAAGACAAGAACATGGGTTTTTTATATGCATCTTGACAGCCAGCAAATGTAAGCTTACTTGCTGTTTCAATTTCTGCTGCGTCCAGATGGAAATATGCAAGAGACAACAGCCCACCTCGCTCCCTCCCAAGCCATCTAATGGCAGTCTCACTTATTTAAATACACCACGCACCAACTGACCTGAATGTCTGTTGACAAATTTTATATAACCGCTTTTCCATCACGTAAAGGCATTTTTATTTGAATTCATTAATTCGATTTACCATGTTTCATCTCTGACTGCAATTAATAAGTATTGAGATAAAGGCTAGTGTATGCATTTAGTGGTCTCATATGTCATGTAGAAAAGCGGAATTCACATATACAATGGCATTTGCAATGATTATGAAGAATCGTTATAACCACATCAAAGTTCATGCAACAGTGAAAGTAGGCAAGTCAACTCTTCTCGCGCTTGTAATATTTTTGAGAGACTGGGTTATCTGCTGTGTAAGACGCGACAGAAAGACATCACATCACCGATGTTTTCTTCGCGCGCTCCTTGTGACTTTTCTTCCGCGTCTTTTTTGTGCAGTAATTGCAGCACGCTCTATTGCATTGAGTGCCTGCAGACGCTGTTATCCTATCTGGTTAATAAGTGAAAGAAGAGAATGTTGTGACGTTGACTGAATTATATAAAAGCCTGCTTTTGTGTATTTTAGAATGACATGTCAGTTTTTTAAATATTGAAATATATGTTGCATATATAAAAAAATTAAATATTGAAAAAACAATAAAAGCGTGTTATACATATGTATAGCCCTGGGGTAGTATCTAAGGTGTTGCAAATGATCAGTCATTCATATCCAGCAAACGTTGCAGTGGCAGAGTTCTCAGGATGGTCAGACAAACGCTTTATGTTTTAAGACCTACACCTGTACCAGGTAATGACGATGCTCAGGTGTGTTTACTATTTTACAGTGAAAACAATTGTGTTTGCCTGTATGCCTCTTCCAAGAACAACGAAATAACATTTGAGAGTCTTAAGATGTGAACGATCCTTCCAAAGTTTGCATTGCATTGCATGGCTGGCAACCTTGCGCTATTAACATTTTCAGTTCAGGTCGAGTTGGCTTACTCCATTAAAACCGATTAAAATGTGTAATGCTCCATAGAGGCATAATTGATGATGATTAACAGGTCAATGATGTAAATGCCGTTTATTAATTTCATAGATTCTGCTATAAATACCCACTTAGTCTGTGCAGTATGATAATTCATATAATCTTTACAACATTTACGTCATAAACAGTGCTTTCATTACATCACAATGCAACACATACGCACGGCTGTATGTCATTGAATTGGAATTTGTTTTGATGCATTCAGTCGTATGCATGTCTTGACGTGGTACAAATAATTACAGTCATGTAATTAATTGATCGTCAGTTTTACTCATCTCAACCACATATCAATATATGTGATATATTGCATTATATATGGAGCTTATTATTATCATTTGCAAAATCCATTGATCCTTAGCGTTGTTATGTGTATGCCAGACGCTGATTGCAGGGTGATATCATATATAATCACTTCAAACGACCTCCCAGCGTCAATTTGTAGTTTATGTTTCATTTAGTTTGGTGATTGTATGTCCCTTATGAGACACTGAGTCCACTGTGCAGCTGTAGACGATCGCAAATGACAAAAAATATGTCTTATGGTTTTTTTTTATTACATCGTATGTAATGTAACTGTGCAAACTTTGCTCACGATTGCTAGGTGTGGTCCTGTTATCATGTTGTTTATGCGCGGGTACGGCTGATTGTAGTTGTCATCTTAGTTTGTCATAGAAGTGATAAAAAATACCATATACATACAAGCGGAAATGTGACGACTAGATGTGTTTTTAATGTGATGCAGACAGGAGGCGTTATGCATTAAACTCCTGTGGCCCACATCTAGACGATAACGATAACGAGGACAATCAAAAGACTGGCCTCAGTGGTATAAGTCATCATATGTATATTGGCTTCCTCGTGTCCTTTCAATGTCCATTAAAGTATGACTGCATTTTATTAACATGGTGATAATAAGCGTGTAGCTTCTTCGTTGTGAATACAACATTGTTGTATATTTGCATCCGCTTAATTGGCCAGTCATATCAATATTACAAGTGACACAAGTTGCAAACCAAAGAGTTATATGCCAGTTTACAACCTACATCTATTTTCAAATAGGCTTTTTCGAAGTATCAACTTTAAGAACTAAAAATGTCGTTTTGGTTTTCTTTAAAAAAATATTTGACCAGCACACTTTTACATATATTTATTCTATTATAATCTTCTCCGTCACGGGCGAGCAACGAGATTTTTGTGATGCCCAGGTAAGCGTGTTCCTTCTATTCATTCATTCTTCTACCTGCTTTTTGAAGTATTGGGGATTACGAAACCGCCATTATGCCAGGATCTTTAGACAGAACCCTAATACTTTCATGTGGTTTTGAACCTGTCTTGAAGTTGTAATCCGATCGATCTTGCCTTATCCAAATAGGATGGCATCCCCCAAGAAGTGGCAGCTGTGCTAGCTATTATAACTGCGCTTATATAATTATATTTGATCGAGGAGGAACTACAGCCATCATATACGTTCGTACAAACTAAACAATAGCATGTTTGTAGGCATCATGTCGTGCCATTTAACCCTATACTAACCTTACCTAGCCGTTTGGTAAATCTGCATTGGTTACAATGCGATTCAGAGTTATCTAAACATTCATCTTGCCGTGTGGTTCATTACAGTTTGTTTAGCATGAAAGGAAAGGGAAGCTGTGAAAACCGCGGAAACGGCGCTTACATGGCAGTGTTCGCTTTACAAAACCAACCATTGTCAACATTCCACAACAAGAGGGACGTTCCTTAAGTTTCACAGTTGCTATTATATTAGTAATTGTTAAACAAATTGACTTAGTTGATCATTAAGTGTGGGCGATTGGAGAGGTGGGGGGCGATTGATTACATTTATGCAATGGGCAATTATGTATTACCTAGCATTTGGGAACTCTTATCATTTCCCACTCGGTCCACCATACACCGCGCAGGAATTCATGTCCCACACAGCTTACCATGCCCTGCATAGGATATCATGTCCCACTCAGTCAGCCATGACCCATTCTGATTATCAAGTCCACTGCCAGTAATCCTGTCCCATCCTGGTAACCATGTCCCACGAGTGCAATCTTTTCCACACAGGTTATCAAATCTTGATGATGCCCAGCAATTAATGATGTGTGTAAGGACGGGCCACTCGATATGTGACAATGGTGTCATAAGATACACCGAGCCTATGTATTGTTTCTACCATGGTAGAACCTGACTTGGTCCCTGAGCGGTCGTTATATTGCACAAACCGTCATTTGCATAGCTATATCAAGGGAACGAGTGGCTTGTATGTTTAATGTAGTTTGGTGTGGAATATCCACGAAGGCTGAAACACTTTTTGAATAGCAGTCGGTGGTATGGTAGGATTAGCGTAGGACGTCGATTTGTGGGGGTCTATCAATAAAAGGATAATGATATGCTTTTGATATTAAGGCTGTATAATGAAATTGATTAACATACGACAAAGCTATGATGTTTTGTTTGAGAAAGCACGACGAAATCGAATGAACGACCACAGGCACTTGCAATAATGGCTCGGTTAGCAAATCGACATGATTAAAACGATACGTTAACGGCTACTTGGATGTGGAGCTTAGTAGATCCATTTAACTCTCATGATAAGCTTTTTGCCTCACAAAACTCTAAATAGATTTAGTCATTTAATTTAATGTATATTGAAAACTGATCAATCATAAGGATTGTAAGTTACCCTGGTAATTGATGAACAATACAATAATGACATTGTCATTCTATTCTTATCTGTGCCAATTAACAATGATCTAGCGAGGACATGTGGTATTGGTCACTCACATGCGCAATCAACTCGGGTCTTGTGGTCATGTTAAAATGTACATACCCACAAGTAGGTGAATTATTAATCGATTAACACTAAGGCATCCGAAATAATAACTCATGAATGAAACGTTCTTTTCAGATATATTACAAGATATTATATTATTGAACTATGCTAAATGCCATATGCTGGAAATTACGTCGTTATGTCGGGCATGATTTGCATACTGTTATTGCTTGTCACACATAAAGACGCCCATACCTTTGTTGAGGTGAGAAATGTTTCGCTCCCATTGGTTGTCTTATTGGCATGACCAACTGTCGACTTTTTGGAAGGCGTATGAAGGCACTGCTGTCAAATAATGTCACAAATGAGTAATGCTTTCCATCTCCTTATGTTTCCTCGTGTTTCTCCATCAATGCATACATTATGAATACGAAATAGATTATGCATGCCACGAAGTCTTCGGGGTGTTATAAAGTGCATAGAATTATGCCAATAGCAATATTCTTGCATATTTGCATAGATTCTATTCCCAATCTGAAATTTAAAAAAACCACGGCGCTGGGTCCAAATAATGGTGGATTTATTTGGATGGCCATAACTCTTTTAAGTACATTCATTGCTAGACTTTGTAAAATCGTATCTTCTTGTGTAGCAACTTTGGGACTGTCGACATAATAACATTCTTGTACCATCTGCATCACAACACCAGCATTATTGAATTTACCACAGCGAATGTTTATATATCACATATAAACATTGAAGTGATGTTTCAATATATAACCTTTAGCATATCCGCATTTTATATTCTGCTTCTGATTGTGTTTCGGGTAATTGGCCTATTGTTGCTATGACCTTAAGCCAAATATCACAAGCAGCTTGTGGCTTTTCTATGTCTATTGGCCTATTAAGATGACTTATGGTAAGTCCTGAAGACGGTCTCCATGGATTATGTTACACATTTGAGATTGCAATGACAATTCACATGCAGTGAGATTTTGTTCCATTTTGCCATTCATTGCGTTGTGGCGTGATCAGGCGCCCTCTCAGCCTAGGTATAAGCTCTGTCAGAATGAACAGCAACCAGTGTCATTGACTGATAAGGCAAAGGTGCGTCCAGGCTGTCATATATCAAGGAGCATATGTCGACGATATTAATCCCCTTTTGATAATCAGAATGACTTATTAGGGAGCAAACAACTTACTATGTGTCTTTCCAGTTACCATCAGTCCTGCACACCAAGATGAACAGCAACGAACATGTTGCTGACAACGTGAATTTCCATATTTGTCATATACTCAAATATCACAGCATTGTCTTCTCTTATTTGAGGGTTATTTTTTATTGACGAACCCCATTTCAGTTGGACTGATAGCAATGATAGCCCTATTCTGTCGCTGCAACATTAATCTATGGCTTGTATACAACCAGTAAAAGTTGCACGAAGGCTGGTTTTATCAGTACCCTGTCTCTTCAATAATCACAGAGACGCCAAGTTACCCAAAATGGTGTGGTGTGAATGTAAAAATATGGCGCTTTATAATTACAAATGTCCTTCGCTATCATCTGCAGTATCGGTAGCACGACCAGTCTGGCGCTGTTTCTGCTATCGGATGCTGTTCCATTTCCTGCCATAACTCATGATGTCACCCGCGGCTGCTGGTGCCTTTTGATAATGTCGTTGTCGTTGAGTTGAGTCGAAATGATGAGGCAATCTGTATTGTGGACCATTTTATGTACAGGCTTTGACTCACTAAGCTGGTAGTGCAGCACATCGCCATCACGTTATATCATAATGGCTAACAGAGGGTTATGTCAATGTGTGGATATGTTTATGCGGTTCAGGAATAACAGTATATTTTAGAGTGTTTTTAAAGTGCAATTGTGACATTCGGCTGAGACGCGCCTACACTGATACATAAGTGAGAATAAATGCTGTAATATCTACGGCCCTTACGATATATTTGTGGTCATCCCTGAACCGATATATTTAAATGTGGCTCTCATGTCTACTGCATTACTGGAATATGTTGCTGAGATTATACGGCCTATTGCTTAACAGACTTCTGTGTTAAGTGAAGCTGACGTAGTGAATCGTGTGATTAATTCAGCGCTTTTGATAGTGTACCTATGTGAAACTTAATGGATCCCAAGCTGTGCAGCGTGAACTGCGGTCTATCATTGGTCAAAGCTATAACTTTATCATTGACGATAGATGCAGATGTTGATTTTAATGGTTTCCTCGTCACATGTCACCTATTTATCTCTTCAATATATAGTGGACTGAATATTTATGCATCGATGTGAAATTGGAACGCACCATTAAATAGTTTTCACCATATGAGCGGCTGCGCAATTTATCACTCAGCATGTACAATACCTATCCATGCTTTTTGGCTATGTTGTATTATATTATTGATTATTGGTTATACAACTATTCATCTCTTTTGAGCGATCGGTAGTTTATATGAGCAGATGCAGACACTTAAAAGGTATCATGCAGCTGTGCGTTATGGACACAATTGTTCATTTAATCCAAGGATGCCTCCTGTCGTACGTTCAGTGTTCATGTTCACATAGTTCAGTTTGGTTTCATATGGGGCTGCTAATAGCAAGACCCCAACTCACAGAAAGATCAAACAAACTGCAAACTTTAGGCCAAGGACTCGTAGATGGAGATCCCACATCAACAGACAGAGGATTCTTTGAAAACTGCACTAAGGTTTAATTGTGCCTGTGTCCGTCTATCATCATTATCTTCGACTTTAATAAATTTTTGATTACTTTAAATAATCGTGCTGCTGAACATACATACATACATACATACATACATACATACATACATACGATACATACATACATACATACATATACAGACCAGGATACATACATACATACATACATACAGACATACATACATACATACATACATACATACATACATACATACATACATACATACATACATACATACATACATACATACATAAACATACACATACATACATACATACATACATACATACATACATACATACATACATATACATACATACATACATACATACATACATACACACATACATACATACATACATACATACATACATACATACATACATACATACATACATACATACATACATACATACATACATACATACATACATACATACATACATACATACATACATACATACATACACATACATACATACATACATACATACATATACATACATACATACATACATACATACATACATACATACATACATACATACATACATACATACATACATACATACATACATACATACATACATACATACATACATACATACATACATACATACATACATACATACATACATACATACATACATACATATGCATACATACATACATACATACATACATACATACATACATACATACATACATACATACATACATACATACATACATACATACATACATACATACATACATACATACATACATACATACATACATACATACATACATACATACATACATACATACATACATACATACATACATACATACATACATACATACATACATACATACATACATACATACATACATACATACATACATACATACATACATACATACATACATACATACATTCAAGTATATTCACAGTCAAGCAGACAAGAAAACGTACAGACAGACAGAACATTCCCTAATATATCCCTTGTTGTCACTTGACCTCTTCATTGTCGTCGTCCTTCACACTGTGTTTTAACATAACACAACAATGGCAGCATTCTTGCTCTCAGGAGAATTTGTTGGGCTCAATAGTTATATTGGACTTCTATGTATCAGGTCGAGAAATGACTATGTTATAAATAATAAGCTAGACCTCGCTTTATGTACACCATGGCAATATAAAGGCGCATTATCACGGACAATTTATCTGTTGTCGGCAAAGAGCCAATCGGCACAAATGGTACATTCGCAATCCAATGCCAATTGAATGGATTGCCGGTCGTTCATGTTTTACTGTGGCGAGGAAACGAAATTGTTGTTTCATGGAATGAACAACTTCCATGCTATTGTTTATACTTTTGCTCATTATATGATCTGAGTGCTGTTCCAGTCAGGGCATTTAGGTACAATAGTTCACGTTTAGCTTTTGAGGTACGTACAAAGAGTCTTCTGGGGGATGTCGTTGATTTGTTTGACGTGTTTACTGTGTATGGGTGGTTTGACGGACAATGGACGCATGAAAAAATGCATCCTGATCATAGATAAAAGCATCCACATGCAAAACAATTTATCAAGCGTATCCTTGCTCGATGTTAACCGCCAGCATATTGCTATTACTGGCATAAATGGCCACTCACCATATTGGCAACAATATCGATGCTACTTTCTTGCGGTGAATCGCCATATTCAGTATTCTATTGATATTCCTATCTCGTTGTGGGTCGCCGTGCGCAACTATCAGCCAGTACTCCCAATTCTAGTAATCGGCCCAGTGCAATTTCTAACTTCTTTTCCAATAATGTGGTGGCATGCGTAATAAAATTGATATTGGTTCATTCCCAAGCAGCTCAGATGTTCTCCTGTCTCGTATTGCTTCCCTTTTTGTTTTCAATCCATTCCTTATCACCAGTCAGTTATGAGATTATAAATCTTATTTGTAAAACGAACACCTGTCAGTTATGTCTCTGATACTCGCGCTTATCGCGTGCAGGCGGCACTATTTTTTAAACACGTCATCAAGTGCGCAGTGAATACTGTCGATTATATCACGATTAAGACATTGGTCAGCGACAGCGGTATTGTTGTAGGACTGAGATATTGTACCATGAATGCAATGCATGTTGGCATGACTGCAATACATTCTGTAATATATAATGCATTAATTGTCGGTGATTTTAATATTGTTGCCAACCAAATCGGGTCATGTGCTCCGACAAATATCATTAATGCATACATCAAAACAAATAATGAGACATTATCGCCAGCAACGGGTAGACCTGCACAAGATAACTTGAGCAACTCCTTGGTCCTCTCTTACGACGTGTTTCTCAGCAACCATGACGCAGCAGTTCCGTTGTTTCATGGACTACCGTAAGCATAGAATGGAAACTAACAAAATACACCGGCCACAAAACTAAAAACGTAGGAAATGAGGATGCAGCTCAGTAGAAGTAAGATTGAGCAAATGTGTGTGCTTTTAGCTTACATTTGCATTGTGGTTTATTCTATTGTGCTTCTTCTGTCAGGACAATTAGAAATAAAGAAATTCATTGGTTATTTGGGTCTATTTGTAAGCTTGCTGAGTGATATCAGCGACTATGGCGATGTAACTTCCTTCAATTTAACTACTTTGCACAATTCTAACCGTCTACCGAGTACCATGTGCTTTACCTTGTCCATCAGTCCACCGCAAACACCGTCTAACTACTAACCAGAATAAAGAAATTACTCTCAAAACAGCATTAAATAGTTTCCTCACATGGGGCACGTTTTGTTGCTCAATGGGCGCATCATCCTCACACGGAGTAAGGCACCTTTTGTAGCTCCATGGGCGCATTATGCTCACATGAACGGAGGCACATTTTGTTGCTCCATGGGCGCATTATCCTCACATGATCTGAGGCACATTTTGTTGCTCCATGAGCGCACCTCATACGGGCTGAGACACGTTTGTTGATCAGTGGGCGCATTATCCTCACATGGGCTGATGCAGGTTTTGTTGATCCATGGGTACATTATCCGTTGGTTATTATGCTTTGTGCTATACAATCCTTCTATTATTACCGATACTTTCACAATAGATATGTGCCATAGTTCTATACGTTTTTTCAAAACCCTTAGTTTACAGCAAACATCTCCAAGTAAAAACCTCCCGGATCTTCATTACCCAATACTTATTAACCGCTACTACATTTTCATAATATAAGCAGGTCTTAGTGGACACAAAAATAAATACATAACAGTCCATGACACACGTCTCAAGACTCTTTTTAAAATCAGGTTTTACTACACTTATCTCCCCTTGACTACCAAATCGGTAGTTGGTAACGATCTTCACTGAGTTCTAATTGGTTACTTCGGGGGATGATGTGAAGTGACATCCCTCGTGAGAAGCGCCAGATGAACGGCGAGAGGTCTAGGCTGCCAAGCAGATTTTGTTCTGTACTCGTGAATGAAGGATCCAGCAAGTGGCGGTATTGTATTTCAACGCATATGTTTTGTACACCGTTCTTCACTGACAAGTGTTTGTTTACATGCATTATCAACAGACAGTAACATGTTTTTATATTTGTTTGTAGGGAGAGTAAAGTATCGTGAGTGAAGTACATAGTGTATTGTATTGGCCTCCTGATTGATGCCACTCCTTTAAAATAAGTAACCTGGAGTTCAAGTCATTCCATAGATTACTTGTAAAGTACTCCTCGGGGCGATTGTTGTTACAAATAAGGTTTTACAGAAACTCGCCAGGCGTTGAAAAGGTTCACTTATTTGCTATCTGTCAAGTGTATACCTATCATATAAAGCCAGATACGCAACGACAATCTCTAATATTTTGAATTTCTCAACAAACAGGTGGTGTGGTGTGACTTCACCATCCGAGGGTCACGTCTTGATTTCTTCATCATCCATAACATTGACTTTTTAAGAATATTTTGGTTGACAGGAATGTAAACGTGTGCTTAAACAATATCATTTTCAAAAGATTCTGAACCATTCCGCTGGTATGATTATGAATCTTACCCCACTATCTTCCTGGCTGGTGAAACATTCGGTCTTGTCTCTTTGTCGATTCCGATTCCAGTGCGCAATAATATCACATTTCGGACCATCAAAGTAATTCTTTGACCGAACAAAAGCAAACGGCTTGAAACTGTTAAAATGACATTCCTTGTAATCTAATCAAACAGGCTGACATGACTTTCGCGTCACTTTGGCTTGATGTCATTTTTGTCATGCCTATCTAATAATCATATGCCCTGCAGCTATATAAAGAGTTGTGAGGAAGAATTCTCTTCCCCATCCACTCTCTGCTGGAAGAATGGCTCTATACCAGCTTCATTTTCCGTCCCGAAAGGCGCTTTTGCCCTGCGGATGGGAAGAAATTGTGACATACTAATTCTCAACAACGCGTCTATAATTGAATGTAGCTTTGTCACCTTGAAATAAATATGTAGCGACTATTCGCCATTAGTTCATGACTGAGACATTGTCCCAGGACTGTGATGTTGCCCAGTGACTGAGACACTGTTCCTTGGCTAAGGCATTGTCCTATAACTGTGACACTGTCCCTTGACTGAGACATTGTCGCGAGACAGTGGCCCAGTCCTATGTCTTGGACATTATTCCATGACTTACATATTTTCCCATGACTGTGGCATTTTCCCATGACTGTGGAATTGTGAAACTTATAGGTTTCGCGATGCTGATTTTGACAATTAAATATCAATAGAGTCATATTTTGCTCTGATATTCATCCTGTTCTGTATCAGGAACGATGAGGAATTGCAGGTCCTTT
>CM067344.1:39175448-39392948 GCA_034190875.2 Urechis unicinctus | reverse complement strand
TCATTGTTCTCGCCGCCTAATGAGTGAAATAATGACCTGAAATGAGTTGAAACAACACATTACGAGATGACCTATTCAATAATACTTCCAGATGGCCTAACATATGTTGTACAATATGTTGTATTGACATGATAGCAATCACTGTGACTATAAGGTGCATCGTAATATCAATCTACTTCTATGCTACTTGACATGAGGGTAGCTATAAAGAATGATTACATGCCCTAGCCAAACAGATATACTGATTTCCTGTCCCTCAGGCTTAAGCCTACCAATTGCGCTGTGGTGACGTAACAGAAATAATGAAAGCAAAACGATCTTGCTGCGCGCTGAAAGTATCAAACAAAGGCTCTTGCCACTTCCAATTTTCGTTTACACGAAAGTGTTTCTTTCTTTCAGCGGCGCCAAGGCAGTTTTTCTTAATCCGATTCCGCAAACAAACACAAATTTGTTCTCATAATGCTAAGATAATGCTAGTTATGGAAGCTAATGTTACGCGCGTTCTGATTGGCCCAAATGGGGTTGATTGATCCAATGAACGGCCAACTGTGAGCGCTGCGAGTCAATCAGTTCATTCAGCCCATTTCATTCACATCATCTTTTGAAATGGTTTGAAGAACCAGGGGAGGTCGTGACATCAGACGATGATGTGCATTGAGGACATTGATATTTCCCAATCTTATTTATATGGCGTCAAGAGCACCAAGGCAGATCATTTTCATATAAGTGATTCTCAAGCAACTGCTGCAAATGTCAACTCAGTGTTGTGGAACCCCATGGCCACATACAAAAACAACGTTTCATTAATTCATTCTTCTCAGCTTTATCAAGTACTTCATATCAACCTGTGGCGTTTCTTCACAAGAACAGTTTTGAAATGACAAATGTCAAAGTTGACTGTGGGTGTTCCCAAGGCCGACTCTAGCCTGATGTGACATTTACAGATCCCGTCTAACAGCCACATGAATATCGAAAATGAACTTTTTTTTGTCATTAGTTTTCTATCATTTTGAACTTTTAAAGAAGTTTTGGTTGATATAAATTTCAATATGTGAAGTTTTAGGAATTATACTGAGCTTAATTACTATAATATGCTTAGGTAAATTACTCAAAACCCTTTCCATTTAAAAACACATGTAGCTGATTATTAAACTGTTCTGGATTAGATCGTAGCTGGTAATCAGTTGCGCGGGTATACAACTAGTAGCACGAACCTGTTTTCCCTCAAGTTCTAGTCCTGCCCAAGGTACGACCAAGTGAATGGATGTCCTCCGAGACTCCCGTTTTAGGGACTGTGTAGCTGAAATAAAAGGATCACTTTATCATCAAGAGTATTTCTGGTAGACCGTGAATGACGTAATGATTCTACAGGCAGAAAAAGTCTTGTTTCAGCGTTTGTGCCCATTTGTCTGGTAACCTGTCACGACAAGCTGAACAGTGCACTTTTGATGTTGCTATATAAAGAGGTAGCCTCTTATCTGGTGTTTGAATGGTACTTTGTAATGGCAATACAAGCGATATTGATGAGGTTCGAACGGTTTATTGTTATTAGAAAGATAGATGACAGCAAATGAGTGGCCTGAGGCGAATATCAAAGCACTGCAACCATGCGCGTGTGTGTCGTAAGAAGAGACAATGCTTCATACAATTATCAGTGCACGATTTATGTCTCTTGACGAGAATTCAATCACGCTTTACTATTCTATCACAATTGCCATTCTGTGGTTAACTTCTACATGCCATTATAACCACCTAGGTGGTTGGACGCACTTAATCGGTAAATAAGTCCATCTCGAATGCTGGTAAGCTGTATGGGAAAAACTTGATCTCGAACACAACATTTAGCAGAAGTATATTTAAAGATGTGTTAGAACAGATGGCATCACAATGAATTTGAAGATTACATTATTGAACAATGAATATTGAAACGCCAAAGGTGGTTAGTTTCAGCTTTTTGCTTAAGGCCATAGTTATACACGACCAACTTACGACCAGGTGACAATGTTATATGTGATAAAGAGGTATTTGTCCAGTTACGTATCAGAATGAAGACACAATGTGGGTGTGTGTGTGAGAGGGGGGGGGGGGTGCAACGTGTTGCTGGTTTTATACGGATGACTATAACAAAAGAATATGGAAACGTATAGAGGTTGTGTGCTAAATATTCCGCTTGATCATTACTAGTTGAACATTAGTATCGGCTAAAATTATCGATTATTTACTTGATCAATCTTATTAACAATCGCATTATGATGTATCATAAGGGCGTTAAGCTGTTATTTTACTCTGTGTGTGTCTTTGACGTTGGGTAACCCTCTAGCTGTATTGTTCTTCTGAATAGTCCGCTATAGTGCCTTTTGTCCGCGTAAACAACCTTCGTGATGATGCTAATGATGATGCTAATGATTATGCTTATGATATTGGTGATAATTGTAATGAAGTAAGACGATTCTGTTCTTATAACCATATTTCTCCACCAACATCCCATTATTTATTGTTGACCATGCGCAGAATGTTTGATCATAAAATCACCGCGCTATTTGTAATTAGTAATTTCTCGTCAATCCGTGGAGATTCACTTTCTGTCGTGCGTTATAAGGCCGATAGATATTGCCACACCCTGACTTTGTGAGCACCAGATTCTGGCTGTGAAGCGGCAGCATATCTCATCATGTTCAATTAGCTCTTCCTGGCAATATATCTCCTGTGTTTCAAACTGCCTGGCTATTTCATGTTATTTATGTCCATTCGTTAAGTAGCGTATTAACTGCAGCTGCTGGCGAGGATATTTATGTGGTATCTAGAGTCAGCGCGTAGGTTGTGATTCTGTATGGACTCCCTTATTTGCTCTCAGATGATGAGTAATTGAATCAATACAAACGCTGCCATATCCATCATTGTGACTCATCACTCATGCATTTCAAGTCGCTTTATTTCGTGTTGTGTGCGACGTACGAGTTTTCATCTCTGTAAGTCAATTAAAAGTTTTTCATTTCATAAATCCTGTGGTGTAAAATATGGTCAGGAGCAAGCTCGGCGCAAAGGGCAAATCGAGGCGCTATTAATCAGTGTGCGTATGCCGAGTACCATCACGTCCCCAAGCTCAACAACCGGGCGATATGGGCGACAAAAGAGATCATGGGTGACGTCATAACACATTATGACACCGATATCGCCTCCAGAGCCACACTCGATGATATCGGGAAACTAACTAATCAATCATATTCACATCTAATGATTTATGTCAAGTTCTATTTAATAGGATTATATAGTTTTTATATTCAAAAGAAGTCATTAATCAATCTTTAAAATGATAATGTCAATATTGTATTTAATGACTGTCTTTATTAAACCTTGCTGAAACCAGGAGCCATTGCTTCCGTAACGACATGAGCCCACCACCCTCGTCATTGCAAAAAAAAAAGGATACAATATACTTTTGACGCTCATTTGCCATTGAAATTCCATGTTGACGCTTGAATCGTAATTTATGCTGTGTTATAGCGGTCACTGTGCCACTAATGTTTCGGTTTCCCAGTGAGCTAATTAGGATCGCCCGTTTTTCAGACAAGGTGACAAGGAATTCCCGAATTACTTAGTTAACTCTTGGGCGATATAAGATTGTGACAGCGTTTGTCCTGCTTGGTACGGTAGGAGCCTGGGTTTGTGTATGGTAGGAGCTACGCACCATGTGGAGTGCTTTGTTGATCAAACCGCCCCATTTGTTGCGGGCTGCTCTTAAATATTGAACTCCTTGTGTAAGCATGGCTTAATAACAAGTGACCAGCCGCATCTCATAGCTCTGTCTCTTAGCCTGAGACAGGCCTAGCTCACTAGGATATTTTCTTTTCATCTCTATTGAAATATCTGACGCTGAGAATAAGTATGAGCTGACTCGCGTCAACCCATAAACACCCATGCATGACCAAAGATCGATACATCTCACCCAAATAGATCGTTTTAAAGGCCTTCATTGGGCGTCCCGTACGTATATTCTAGTTATAGATGGTATAGGTGTAGTAGTTAAATGGTGGCATGACGTAGGAGGATTGCATCACCACGTTGGCTTCAACCTCATCCGCATCATCAACTCAGACAGAATCAACGAGAGATGAAAGGAAGAAATATCCTCAGTATCGGTTCCTCTATAAACAGATCACCAGATTCTCATAGAGGAGCAGGGGAACAATTTGTCTTGGCCTCTCCCCTCCCCCCAATCAAACCAGGGTAGATACTTGATGAACGGGACAGAGACTCCATGCGCCTGGGCCATTAAGAGAAGAAGCGGGTTCTTGTGATTGCTGTAGTGTCGGTATCTACATGAGGCCAAGCGGCCTTCTAACTGTCAATTTAACGCACATCCGTGTTAAATGAAGCCTCATAGATATTGACACTCAGTGAGGCAATGTGATCGCACTGTATTGTTTTCGAGCAACAGCCGCGAGTATGGTCTTCGTATTCATATCGTCGCTTTGAGGAGTCGGCCAGCGAACCTCACGTACCACGGATACACCACAGACGACCATTCACCATTCATAGCCGACGACACATCTTTCCACATGATGTGAGCTGAATCGTTCATTTCATTTGAATGCGTTGACTGTATCTTAAGGAATGCGCAAATACAATAATCTGTTAATTAAGCCTGGAAAATATAACATCTACCGTAGATCATTTTCGTTCTATTGTTAACTCAATCAACTAAGCCAATGCTGGCGTTATTTCTGGCGCTCAAGTATAATGATATTTCTGCCGTCGAGAAATGACATTTCCTAAGCAAACTACAATAGTATAAAAACTATTCTACTGTTGTACATTTTCGATTTATTAAACCTCTTGTCGTTGAAAATTACACACAAGTTATGCGTGATTAATAAAACATGCAAGTTTATTTATATCATAAACAAGTTGCAAATGTTTAAAAGGATTTTACCCTAAATAAAATTGAGGACGAACTCATTTCCTGATTCATACTCATCCCCAAAAGTCTCAAATCAGGTGGATTATAATTCTATATCCTGATGAAGTTTGGTTTATCATAGGGATGATGATGATGATGATAGTGATGATATCACCAACATCCATCGACAGTTATCCACCAGGAGTCTATCAGATAGCAGCCGCCATTACTGTGATACAACTGCAGCAGCAAATGCGATAATATATATATAATGATGATAATGATGATGTCAGCATAAATTACCATATTTCTCAACCAACATCTCATTATCTTCTATTACCAGTGCACGGAATATTTGTCCATGATTTCACAGCAGTATTTATAATTAGCTAGTCGTTATTCTATGAGTGCATACGGAATGTAGATATAACCAAACCATAGCGTATCGGTTGGCATCCACTAGTTGTGTGGCGACAGCGTATCTAATTTTTGTAAGTGAGCCTTCCTTGGTAATTTGTCTCCTGTGTTACATAGTGACTGGCAATTCCGCATTATTTATGTTTATTTGCGAGGTGATGTATTAACTGCAGCTGTGGGCGATACTGTTTATGTGGCATCTGGAGTCTCCGTGTAGGTTTCGATTCTATATGGACTTCATTATTTGCCATCAGACGATGAGTAATTGAATCAGTACCAACACCTCCATAGTAATCATTGTGCCTCATCACTCATATATGTCAAGATAAATCACTTGGTTCATTTTGTGTAATGTGCTGATGAACGAGTGATTTCGTATTTCTATGAACACAAACGTCTATAGCCTTGAGCAAACAGACATATACCAGAGGCAATAATCATCAAAGGGTGTATACCAAGCGCGATCTCATCGCAAACATCTGGTGAACCGCTGAAATACTACACGATATGAGCAACAACTGTGAGCTTGGACCCCGCATTGATGGGACTGGGGCCAAGGGTGCCTGGACCAGATTATTGAAAAAAGGGGGGGTCTTATGATGGCTCCATTGCGGCCATATTTCTCATCTGCCTTTCGCCTTACATCTTCATACAGTATGAATAATGTAGCCTAAATGATGATGTATCTCCGCCATAACCTATGTCACGTGACTCCGTTGATCTCAGGTTAAATTCTCGGTTCGTGCCACATTTAGTTCAATCAGTGCAACGTCCGCTTTCTGCAGCAGAAAAAAAATTCGCACATGGACTCACTATCCAATCATGTCATCTCCCGAACTATTGCAACGATTATCGCTTCATGTTGGTTCTGTCAGGAATTATTTAAAACGTCTTTTCTCTGTTCACTAAACTTCCGCTATGAATATTATCGTAGTTGACCGGTATCTGTGCAGCATGACAACCTGGCCATCATGAACAGGTGTTATGTTTATCAATTACTATGCGTCACCTAAACACGACTTTTCGCCATGGAATTGATATCTATTTTGCAACATTAATTATTGAACACTCATTAGTGTAGGTGTTGCGATAGGATGGTCTAAATAGTTACAATAGCGTGAGTGATTAGCATTTTAGCACCTATCCATAGCAAGATTGCGCCATTCATTACATTATGTATAAAGCTTACCTTTGCTAGTTGTGTCCCACCCGAGGTGCCTCACTTGCTAAACCACTTGGTGTGTTCGCTTATTACGCTAATTTTGATCTAATCGATACTGACCTGCAATGTCAATGAATGTAATAGCGTTTTGAAGGGAAATATCTACACCAACATCGGCTGACATCGTGTTGACGGATGTTTCCTAGTTGTACATATATGTAATTTGCATATATCATAAATATAAATATATCGTTTAATGGTGCGTGTTAAAACCCGTATTACAATTACAAACGTAACAATGCTGTTGCTAAGGGAATAGTAAGCACTGGTTGTAGGGCGACCGGATATCCTATCACGTTCTCTTGCCCACAATATGTAACCTGTGTTTCATATTGCCTCGAAGTTATAAGTCCTATGTAACGGGGCATTAACAGCTACTGTAGACAAGGTTAATTGATTGATATGGACTTTACAGTCAGATGATGTGTGACTGATCGGTTCAAACTTAGATTCATGAATATTGAGGAACCATCAGTTATTTAGCTCCACAATCCTCCAATGTGGTCCTGCCATTGAGTTATAGAGATTGATACATCGGATGATATGAGAAGTACATAGGAGCCACTACTAATAAGAGTAACAGGGAGTGAGCATGGGTTATGGGGTCAGCTTCTACACTCATCATGGTAGCTACGACAACGAAGAGACTGACATGAGATAACACAGTGTGTAGAATGGCGGCAGTCATCCCTAGGAGCAATAAACAATACATGTATTGCCGCCCTAACGTCCCTACCAGTGCCTCATGTTTCTTCTTGTGCTTCCTTATCAGCCTCTACGATATTCGTTACGCCGTGCCTATATTGTGTAGGTTAATGTTATATTGTCATTGTGTATACAACATAGATATACATTCACTACTGCTCTATTGCCTTGTCGCAACAATCCAAAGATTACCACAAGCTGATTATATACAAGCGAGTTTCAGCACATTTTGATATTGACATTCTCTTCTCTTGAGAGATCCGAATGCTTGTCGGGTTTCTCAAGTGTGCCACTTTTCTTGGCTCACCAATTCGTTGCTTCGTTGCTTTAATTGTGCAACGCACGTTGTCATATTTGATCGTAAAAACTGAGAAAAGTCAATCAAAAAGCATATTTTACCTGTTTCACAGCAGTTGAGTAATTCAACAGGTTCACGAAGTAGCCATATTACGTTTGCCAAACAACATTGCTTCTGTTGTAGAGAGTATGTTAGTTTTTTTCTTTTGAGAAAACCCTACCCTCCCAAATCTCACAGGAAGTGACCGTCATTGCTTGGTAGAGGTGAAGGTCTAGAAAATGTCCACTTGGATTTTACCCATGTAAGATTACACTGAAAATTTACCGCAGCGCGGCTTTTGTTGCCTTTCGGACTATTCAACATGCTGTCAGACTGCTCAACACGCCGAGAACTGCTCATTCCGCTGGAGCCAGGATGGGCAGCAGCTATAGTCAGATAGTAACTGTCCAGGCCAGGTGCCTCACTTATGTACTATTTTCAAGGATAATTGATAATAGTAGTAATATTTATTTCGTATACGCAGTACGTCAGCTTTACACAACTAATATGCATCCAAGTAATTACAAATAACAAGTAGCCTTTATGATTATTACATTGTGCAAATATGGTCTGTTATGGTATGTAGATCATCCTCGTGAGTGATTGGCGTATTTAAACTTTGTGCCATATGCGACTTTCAAGCAACGCAGTATAGACGACAAAGACACTTTTTTATATTAACTTGTTGATACTGTACCTGTCACATGCATCAGAGCAACTACCACATAAAGCAAGTTTAGCACATACTTTGGAAAGATCATTTATTGAATTAATGACAGCATGAAGGCATTTCATGAATCTTCTATGAAGTTGTGACTCAACGAAATCATCTTCACATGTATAGTGCAACAACTGGTTATGAGTTCTTGGGGACAAACCGGAAAGCCACCGAATGGCCTTCCGCCAACAATTCAAACAACTTACAGTCGCCAGATTCAAAAATCCACAACTGACTGTAATGAACAAACATGCAATATGATTTGAACGATTTATATTTAACGGGAACTTTTGCATGATAAAAAGGCAAGCAAAAACGTCTGATGAAATCAGCAGTTGTTTTCTTAATCCTCTCCTTGTCTATTGTAACACCTATCAGATTTCTTAGTAGGGCATATTTTTGAACATTATGGTGATGAAATTCATTATACCCAGTCTGATTTATTTCATTACCAAATATTATATATTTACTCTTTTCAATGTTGAGTAATAAACTATATTCTTTGGCGTTATCTAGACATCCTGCCATAATGCTTTTAACAACATTCTAGTTGAAGTTAATAATGATACATCATCTGCATATCCTACAGCACTACAAAAGTATTTCCAATGTTATACCCTACACTGGTTTTATGGAATCATTAAAATAGTTCCTCAATATAGTTTACAAGCATTATTTGCAATCACAACACATTGTTATATATATATATATATATATATATATATATATATATATATATATATATATATATATATATATATATATATATATATATATATATATATAAGATATATATATATATATATATAGATATATATATATATATATATATATATATATATATATATATATATATATATATATATATATATATATATATATATATATATATATATATATATATAGCGGCCCTATGCGTTATAAGGCGAATGTGAGTAGGGTGTATACTTGAATGTAGAATTTACTACATAAATCCTAGTTTGCATGTTCCCTTAATCCAAAACCTAATGGATACATTTATTTAATTTAAATCATCCGATCAGATAGCATTTCACAAGTAACCCGCAACCATGGCACTTAATAACCTTGCCAATGTATGCCGTATCTCCTGTTTACTTTTCTTAGCTCGCTCTTGGTTGCTCACAAACGATGATCTAGCGAATCATTAATCACCCACCTACGCAATACTATATACTTAGTTCAGTTAACCGGCTCAGTTAAATTTTGTAAGATACATAAGATACATAAAATGGGTCTGACAGATGGAAAGCATCGCATAAAAAAAACATATTTTGGCAAACATTCCCGAGACTGTTATATAATGAGTCATGACTTCGAAACATCGTACAACGGCTGTGATATATCATGCTGTAACTGCGATACATGATACTATGACTGGGAAGTATTATGCTGTGACTGGGATACAGTATGCTGTGACTGGGATTCATTATTCTGTGACTGTGATTTATTATGCTGGGACTATGATATATAATGTACTGATTGTGAGGCATTATGTAGTTACTGTGATATATTGTGCTTTGCGATACATCATGTTGTGGATGTGTCTAATTTGCACCATCGTTGTACAATTTATTCCATGTTCGTGGAACACAGTTGAAACGATTTCATCCACACCGCGGGAATGTCTTGTATTAAGAGGCGTAAGTGTTCGTAAGTTAAATCCGACATACCATTGACGAGCCTGGTAGCTCGGCGTTGGACCCTTCCCAATTTATTGATGTCACCTTTAGTGCATGGTGTCCATATCTGAACTGTATATCATAGATAACATCTTTCAATTGACATATGAAGTTTGATAAAATTAGAAAACCCATTTGGAGCTGTTACTTGACGTACGTCCGTTCATTCCAAACACCATATTTGCCTTTGCAGCAACTGATCTGCTTTGTTTACTTGATTTACGGAACTTATCTACAATGACGCCTCGGTTCTAGTCATCGAACATTTATATAATAGTGTCGCCCTTTTTTGTATTTAATCTTTTCGCATCTGCACCATCATGATCAACAGATGACCCTGTTAATCTGATTCAATGAGGAGTCTATATACTTTTCTTCTCTCGCTGAATACAGGCGACGCTGTTCATATGAGGGATTGTAGTGCTTAAGCCTTGGCCACGACATGTTCGGGCTTCCACTGATAGGCTTGACATTGTAACCACTCTACCCCCCCCCCCCCCCCACCCTCATTTATTTCATGGCCATGTCATACTTTCCTGTGATGTTTCCAACCCTGCTCTACAGTACGTCATAGATTCCTATAATACAATATGTTCATGGTACGGTACCGAACCTGCTGAGAAGCGCATTATGATTCAAATAGGATGCGATCCACTTTAGAGATGGCAGCTGCGTGTTGTGTGAAAATGAAGACTGATCAAGGAGGAACAACTTCTATTCACAGTTATCACAATTGACCATTTGGATCTAACGGAACGGAGTTCATACCGATATCTTCTCTGCGCTTTGTCTTAGAAATTTATCTTTTACCTCTGCAGCGGTTTTGAATTTGCAGTTCCGTTTCTCCCCAAGAAACCACCATTTTTAGGAATGTATATTATCTGTTTTAACATTGACGTCTATATAAGAACTAGGGAGTTACTGTGATGCACCAGGAATGGCGTTTTGATTCTACGTGCGAAAAGTCTTGTCACAGCTTTTGTGCTCCTTTGTTTTTTTACGCCCGGTGTACTTTTCAAGGGATGAGGCTAATTATAGAACGAGCTGCTTGAAAGGCGACCGAGTACTTCTTGCGATATTAACGAGACTATAGTTGCTAATGTCATGGACGATGTATTCATATCTAGATATTGTGAAACAGAGAAACGGAATGACATAGTGCAGGGTAAATTTCATTAAGAGTTTCATCAAGGAATGGATAACAGGAAAGGGTGGTGTTTAAGCCAATTTCAGAATATTACTCAGGCTATACAGACTTTCACCCGTCCATGTTGAACGATGCTGGCTCAGCAACCCGAGATAATTATGCAGCTTGTTTTTTTTTTCTCCGAATCATTATTAGGTTAAGGTTATACCCTGTTAACCAGTATCACGTACCGCTTATCGTGGGAACTTGCTTTTACTTGATTCTTCACCAGCATATCATTGATGTGAGACCTGTATTTTAATGCATCAGCGTTTTCAGTCTTGATCCTTTTTGATGACGTCAAGTGTTAACGTATTTGGTTGAACCATGCCACACCGATATATCAATGATATGGTGGTTACTATGCTAACGTCACTCTTGCTACTTTTGCTACTGAAGGTTATAAGTATGACTAAGATGATGACAAGAAAAGTTATGATTGTGATGGTGTTGATTCTTACGCCGCACGTTAGACTTTTTAATTATCGATGAGAGGTCGCGTCCTGTTGATGAATCCTTCTGGAATGCAATGAAGAGGTCTCTCTAATCATGCGTCGCAGATATCAATCTCAGGAAATACTGCACAATATGTAGAAATAGTGAAATAGTTGCAGCCATCCGTGTGTATGACATCAGATGATACAATTATTATAAGGCCATAGTGCATGCGTATAGTTGAACATTGTTTTCATTCGAGGAACAATAGCTGAGATAACAATTCGAATTATCCGCCTAGTTCTCTTCTTCAAAGGGCTAATATTTACTTGCATTTATTTAATCCTATCCTTCCTGTTATAATCCATATTGTGGGTGTTGTTTCCATCCGGGCATTCGCCGACCACACAACACCAAATGAAATGATGGTGTCACAATACAGGAATGCAAAAGAAATATTGGTGGGCCTAAGGTCGTATAGGATTTCGCCATTGCACCAATTGTAATCGGCTGCTGCACTAGTACGGACAATTCGATGACCATTTAATCAAATAAACAGTCTGCTTTTGAGTTACTGCTTACAAGCCAGATCTTGTAGAATTACATTTTTTGCCGTGTGCATTTAAACAACTCTGGTGTTTTCATGTATCAACGAGGTGGCATGCTCCGGAAAACGTTACTCTCGAACACAACATTGAATACTTTCATCATATTAGTAACCTTTACATTATCAATATGTTGATATTGTATTACCCTTCAACGAAAATGATTATCGCCTCAACAATCATTACGATATAATACTGCATTCCTTATCAACAATCGCTGTGCTGTTACAGAAGAAGCGAACAATTGAATGGTATTATACAGCTGTGTAATTTGGACCTATTTTGCCATTGTTCACCTTATCCCTCTAACACTACTGGCGGAATGGACTCGCGATCCCAGTGTAAATGAACATCTCTGAAAAAAGGGTGTTTTACTGTAACTGCCTTCACTATACTCGCTGGTAAAGATATTCACCGATTTTAGTTTGTATACATGTGGGGTTGACGATAGCGACACACTCACTCATGGTAAAGCTGCCGGATCAATGAGGAAAACTGGTCAAGTTGACCAGGTGTTGCTTCTAACAGGTGATTCAAGGATCAAACGAGATGCGACCTTCATGTTCAGGGCTTACAGGTGAAGATGTAGAGACAATATGTAAAAATGTCATCATAAAATCACTCGATTTTTAATCGAAAAAAACATTGCTAAATGCAAGAGTATCTTAAATGGTGCTGATATCCGGAATCCAAAGTTGGAATGTCCGTATATATTTCTTATTGTTCTTAAAAAAACTCTCAGTTCCTTATTGTTCACGTCCCGTCAAAAATAGCCCTTATTTGGAAGCTCATGTATCAATAATTCCGGAAGCGTAGAAACGTCATTATTCTGTGCCGTTCGCCGCCGGCATATGTTTAGTTTGCGCTATTTTCATTTCGATAATGGACGATCAAAGCAACAAACGAAGAAAAGGTGGAGGGAGAAAGAAGCTTTTAACAGATTCAACAGAGAAGCGTGAGCTAGACCAGCTGCGGTCTTACATGAGGGTCTCGTTAAGATAGGCATTCAAGGAAAGGGAGGAGTTTGACCAACGAAGAAGCTGCAAAGTTTTTGCTGGACATGTAAGTAATCTCGTTGTATTATGAATACCCTGCTATCCAATCGGCCTGTATTGAATCGACTTGTGTAAATGTCACCGATTAAATAAAATCTAAGGGCCTATTGTGAGTCCTTTGCACTAATTGGATCTGTTAATTGTTGTTTAAAACATACCTTACTTTATAAATTTCAGGTAGAGAAATTATTGCATCCTCTTGACCCTAATTCAATGGCTGGTGTTCGTCATACCTTGCTCGCAATCAAGTTGTGGCAATGGACCACATCAGGCATAGGGATCGGGCATATGCACTCAAGAAGGATGGTCAGCCAATGTTAGTCTCTCATGACCACTCAACTACACACTGACTAAATATCCTATCATAAAACAAAATACTGATATCGCACATGTAATGTGTTCTAGCTATTTGGAAATATAATGCAATGTTGTTGTGTTACAAGTACAGCACTCGCTTCAACAAGCAGTCAAATACGTGGTCATCAGTTAAGAGGCTAAGACTTGCGCCCACATACCAGATATGATGACAGAAATCTTAAGGCCCAAGCAATGCGACAGCAATCACAACAACACCCACAACGCTCTGCTGATGACCCCGCAATATCAGTCTGAACATTGCTCCTGTGCCAAGGCCATCTACCCAAGAAACAGTTGAATTGCAGGTGTCTCGTTTTGATTAAAAATATGATTTGGAAATTTGTTTTTGTACAAACCTTTTATTAGTCACATCCAAAGTGCAAAATAAGAAAATTGTTTTTCATTTGGTTTCTCGTTTTTGATTAACAATAGGTTTTTGTACAAACCTTTTATTAGTCACATCCAAAGTGCAAAATAAGAATAATAAATAATACATGAACTCAGGGCTGGAATTATGAACATCAAAAGTCAAATCTGAAGATAACGTCCCATGGCTTATTGACAAAATAATGTGTGCATAATTCTTTTCTTCTGTGTTTGAGAGACGAAAAAAATGACTAATGTATGAATGCTCATTCCATAAAAAAAATGGACAATAAATTATGAGATTGTTGAAACAAAAATGTTCAGAACAAATAATACCACATGTTTTGTGAGACTAGGCAATTTCAATACTGGGACTCATCAATATAATCCGCACAAAAAATACCAATCAGAACAATGAGATATTTCCTGATTAAAATTACAAATTAAAACATTTAAGCTTAGTATATTACCAAAACCTGTATTAAGCCTGTATACTGTCAATACTTGTTAAGGAAGAGGTCTCTGATCATCCACACACAACAGGAGGAAGCACACACAACAGCACTCCCCCCAAAAGCCATGAATCCACAGAACCAATTGCTGATAGGCACCGTGTCTAAGCATCTTTTTTTTGTTTGGTCTTCGACAACCGCATCTAACTCCCATAGCAAGTCCACCTGGTACCTGTTAATAACCTCAATGACCATCGGGGCAAGCACTACTTGAGGTAATCCAACAGTCTGGGCTGTTGGTGCAACATTGCCGCTCCACAGCGGTAGGCATTTCTCAACATTGAAGGCAGATGCACCAGTCTGGTGAAGTGGTAGTTTGATGGTGGGTGGAATCCTTCTTTCGGCGGTGTGGGTTGTCGGGTGATGGTAAGCGCAAACTGTGGCGGTCTGTCTAACCATCAAACAGCAACTGCCGCACCTCATCCATATCCAGCCACCTCACAATAATCTGAGAATACTATGAGTAATCAGTAGTCTTCATTTCGATGGATTGAATATCTCCAATGCAAATCGCTCTCTGTGACCAAAATTGCATAAAGGTTTTTGGAGCAGCTGAAGAGTGCTAACTGCTGAGTTGTACATAACCTTCAATTTCTCTTTCCGTGATAGCTCTAAAGATTTAGCAGCCACTCTACTCTGGCATGTAGGGCCTGGTTAGTTATTGGTGTGTTGCCAAGGTAGCCTCTGCGAACAATATTGACTCGCTTTTCGCCTGTCGAGGTCTACAATCAAATGAGAACCAGTGGATGGTTCGATAAGTCCAACATGGGACCCCCTATTTACAGACAAAGTGATTCAATTAGGTAAGGCAAGCCCAATAGTACCTTGTTTGAAGAAGGTGGGGCTCCTCTGCCACCTCTTCGGGCTGGTCTGCAACCTCCACCAAATTGGACACCTGTGTCATGGTGAACAATATCTAACCATTAAACACATCCTTCCCCCAGTCATAATGGACGTATTGAGTTCAATAAAATAGCCTTGATAAGAATCCAATTCAAATAATATAGGAACCAACCTCAGTTCCACACAGGTTGTCAGAATCTGTACCATGACCCCTTCCACGGCCTCTTCTTGTACGTGATCCCCTTCTTGGTTTTTTGATTTCCTTTAAATTTTAAAGTGGGTTGCTTCAATTTAAATGGACAAAAATGCATCTTTAAGCTTACATAGTACTTTTGGTATTGGCCACATAAATGGTCAAATGTGGTGCCTCAAAAGCATGGCGTTGATAACACCGTAGTCACAGGATTGTGCAACCTGGAGAAGTTCATAAAGGGTGCTGTCCTTGCATCAGAATTATCCTCCACCATCATTTATATTCTGGATTTAAAGAGAACTAATAAACATTGATGGCTGTGACTTTGAACATCGTTAGGATGCTTGTGGTACAAGGTCTGTAAAGACCTGCATGCACGCACAGCTTTGTCACTATTGATACATGTGTCGCCTCTCTAATCGGATGATATCCAATGTAAGCACAGAGTTGAGCTGCAAAACGGTAATAGTAAAGTTTCGTCGGAATCGCGTCAATGGCCATAGGCAGGACGTAGAAATTTAACCATGTATATATACATATACATATATATATATACATATATATATATATATATATATATATATATATATATATATATATATATATATATATATATATATATATATATATATATATATATATATATATATATATATATATATATATATATATATATATATGTTCAAACTTAGTATGGCAGTCGTTGCAGACGTGTTTCTGATGAGGAAGATTGCTTAGAGAATTTCTTGTTGGATGGACGACGACCTTAAGATTGGAGCAGCATCGAATGAGAGTTATTATGAAGAAAAAATATATTTTTTGTCTTTCTTAATATATATATTTACTATTAGTCTTTATTGATATTACTGTTTGAGGATAAATTACAACACTATCAAATTACCAAGGGGAAACGCCGTCTTAACATTGACCCCTTAGGTTTCCAAGGGTCTGGTGCTAATCCTAGATAAATTGGTATGCTCGATGTGTTGCCACGCACGATAAGCAATGCCGTCGGCGTTCATTTCCTTAAATGAGGTACCACACTTTACATGCTGTCAACGAACCTCCAATATCTGTTAACTGTATCAACGAAGTACAAATTTATCATCGAACACAACATTTTACTGAATCACACATGTTTTTGGGGCGTTTCTTTCTCCATGCATGAATAATCTTTAATACCAATCTTTAGATTATATTTTTTAAAGCCACACGTTAACATTCTTACACTATAAATGTCTGATTTTATAAGCTACCCTTGCATTAAGTTATGTTTAATCACTTCACATCAGCCATAGCGTTTATCAACTCCTAAGCTAAATAAGCTTACAATTCATTCATTATTAACATCAAATGTCATTAATACAAACAAACAAATATGGGATGTCATTAGAAAAACGGACCCGTGTAAATCGTGGCCAAAAACTGCATATATCTTGTTTCGTCAATGAAAGAGCACGTATTGATTATGCAGTTCTACTTCTCACTGCTTCATGAGACCAAATATCTAT
This sequence comes from Urechis unicinctus, assembly GCA_034190875.2. Lineage (NCBI taxonomy): Eukaryota > Metazoa > Annelida > Polychaeta > Xenopneusta > Urechidae > Urechis > Urechis unicinctus. Next base: position 39,375,886 of record CM067344.1, on the reverse strand, counting down.
TGCATAAGAACTGCTCAGAAAGCACGTATTTCACCGTTGTATAAGATATAGTTTGAAAGTTACTGGACAAGAGCTTACATTGCGGCAGTCGCAAAGTTGTCATTAAACAACGGAAGTTCTAACGTTGAAAAAAATTGTAGTCCATTAACACATCAGCGTTGGTCCGCTTGAGAAGACTCTCAAAATTTCAATTGATTGAAGTGAATAAATGACTGCTTTGTACAGTCACTTGATACTATGTGAGCTGTGTTAAAGGGTCCATGTGAGGCTTTGTTTGGCAGTGATTCATTTGCTATGTCTAACACAAACGCATTTTGGAAAAGAAATACATCAGTAGCTATAGCCGTTTAATTTGACACTACCTCTAAGTTTGTGTCAAGCGGTCTGACCCTGTAGTGCATTGTGTTAATAGACAAGCAGGAACGACACTTCGTAAACAAATCTGCTGATATCTTCCTTATGATATGGACATGATGATGTGCTGGGTGACGATATATGTCATACCCTGTTGATATGCATGGTTTAATCTGCTATGCGTTGTGAACCTGTGATGCTTTGTATTATTGGTCCATATTATATATTGTTTGAGGAGTAGCTGCCGTCCACATAAGCCTTGTAAAAACACAAAATCGTAAGGATGGCAGTTCGAAATCATCATTTTGGTTACCACTGAGTCTGTCCGTTGTCGCGCCGAACGATACCTCTATCACAACTCCCCACCCAAACTCCATGGGAATGTAATCTCACTTGTTAAAAAGGAAAGTAACAGCATGCCACCAATAGGACGCAATTGCCATTCATAGTGGGAAAAACGTTGGTTGTTGCATAATAATAACATTTATTTGGCTGGGTCGGATGAGAGAATGTGTTTGCTATTGGTTGAACATGGTATAGTTTTTGAATATAGTTGCGTATGCGGTAAGGAATCAATGAATTGCAAACAATGTTCGTAATCAATCCCTTAAATCATTACTTATTGGCGACCGTATCGATGAACACTGATCCAGATTTGTGAATGCAAAAACGCGCATAACTGGTTGACTAACGTGACTGCACCAAATATCCGGCCATCATCATTACGTAAGCGTCTGCGTCGCGTCGAGGATGGGGCCCACAAGTGATCGATGTTGATTGTTCAATACACTTTGGACGGCACTGACGCAGCACCTTGCAGCGGTTTCAAATGCCTTCGGCTAATTCCATGGTACCACGAATCACAGATGGTGAAAGTCATTCCACCTAGTACGCCAGGGTCTGTCTGCTCTGTTACAACCGGGATTGATAGTAAACAATAAAGTGTTGCCAAACAAATTACTTTGTGGCATTTCTGATATATCTGAGCGTAGAGCTTAGAGGAGGGATCATTTATATAACTATTCATATAACATCTCAACGAAAACCTCTGTTAAACTTGATAACAAAGGCTAGAGGTTTGATTGACATTTTAAGACGTAATGGGGTTCGTGGGTCTAGGTTATATCAGCCCCACTCAGTATCGGTAATTAAGAAAACGTGAATGGCATATGTAACTAATCATTTGTCATATATAGATGTATTTGTAGATTCCATGCTTGACGACCATAATAAAATCACTCATGTCCCAGGAGCGCATATTTCAATATGATTTGACCATAGAAAAAAAAGAGGGGCAAAATACCCTACAACCCAATACTTTATCATATCTGTGATTTATTCTATGATTGTGAAACATTAAGCTGTGGCTCTGAATTTGAGGCAACTTGAGACATTATCTCATTAATACAATACATGATGCGATTTGAGAGCTGCATTATGCTGTGTTTATAATGCATTATACTGCGACTGTGACAAATAATGCTGTGTCTGATTTGATATCACAATGATAATGCAATTACATTGGATTGATTATATTTCCTGTGTTGTAGCGCTAGACGAATTATCCAGAGCCAATATTGCCTAAAGCATAAGTAAACCAAATGGTGTCGCTTCATGCTGTAATGCCTATACACTATCACCATTTGAGGAGCAGCGCTACTATCCAAATCCTGAAATGTTATAGCATCTCAGTTGACTCTTCTCTTATCTTAGATGCATACAGTAATACAGTTAATACTCTGCCATTGAAGGTGGGGTTCCACTGATAACCATGATTTTATCTCATATATGCGACTTTATCAGATATTAATACAAAGTCCATATATTTGTTACACGCCTCATAAAACATTGTCCTTGTTGCATATCCTTAACGTTAAATGGTGCCATTGGCATATAAGAATTGTAGCTCGCATCCCATTTGCTCGTGGCATGTTTATAGGACTTTGGGAACAACTGATGTCAACGATTTATCCTCATCGCATTTATATGTGGACGCTCATGCAAAAAGTATTTGAAATATCTTCCTTATATAGAGCCACATATTCTCGCACATGTGCAGGGTATACAGTTTGTTTTCGGTCACTCCTCTCATCCATCAACCTCAAGTACCTATTTAATACATGTTACCGAGACTCCAGGCGCCAAGGAGCATATAATAAGAATAGGGAATGTCTGGTGCAGTGTCTTGTTTTTAATACATACAGCTTATTTGGTATTGTTCTTTCGCTAGGTATCATGAAGTTTCGCTTACACTTGGTACTGCTTGAGCCGATTTCATACATGTCTAGAAGAAAGGGCAAATCTAGCTGACTGATTATCTTGCCTTTCGAGGGAGGAAACCGCAATGGAGCAGGTTTTATCTTCAACAATGAACACCACATGATGCCTGCAGGGCATGAGATCCATTGTGCCTGTGCATGATTTGTCCATCATGTCTGCACGTCACCAGGCTACTATGTCTGTGCATAATTACACAATCATGCACGTGTTTCATCAAACCATGCGTCATCAGATAATCATGTCTGCGTATCGAATGGTCATTTAAGATGTATATCATTGGGCCTTCCTGTCTACGAACCTTTTCGGTATATTTCAAACATGTTAGTTTTGAATCAAAAAATTGCTGTCTACACCCTTGCAACTGTTGACAATTGCAATTGTAAGTTTGAATCAGCACAAACACGGCCCAGTATATCTTGTTGAGTCATCAGTTAATTATTTCCTGATCAACAATGAAGATTGCCTTGTCATTTGGTTCCCTTATCAAGACCGATCCAATATTATTCTTCCTCGGCAACAAGCACTATTAATCAGAGTGGCCGGGAGGGTGTTTATCTAGCGCCATGACAGTGGCAAGTGACCTGCTGCATGACCCAACTCGATGAGGACGACTGATGACAAGAGGCATTGTGTTACACTACACACGATGTCGAGACAATGGAATAGCTACATAACGATACAACACATGTATTGGTTGGTTCATTAACATTATCGTACCTCCATGAAGCGAAATAGCCTTAAATATAGTTACTTTCACATAAAGCAACTTTCATACACGATATATACGGCGATGGCACGTATACCACTGCATTTGTATGAACACTACCTAATATTGCGTTTAATAATGTGGTGTACATAGTTCTGGCCATGGCTGAATGCATTGCATGTACTTCCATAACTGCCTACAGTTACTTAGTCGAGGATTTTCTGGAAGACGTTCGCGCCTATGGAATTCAGTTCTGTAGCCATGTGTTCTGTTATATACCTGTAAATAATCTGTCGGGTGATAAATTTGCCAAGGCTGTACAGGAAGGCAATTCAATTTGAATGAAGAGCTGGGTAATTGATCACCTTTGTGTGCAACACTCGAAAGCAAACTCTGTTCGCAATAGTTGCCAAGCGAAGCAGATGAATGCCAATATTGGACTAATAAAGTAATGTTTACTGTCCCGCTACCCTGCAGGGGTACGTAAGGTGTGTGGGTTCAGATGACGGTTTTGACCCTGTAGTACAACCCATTGACTATGCGGTGATTCAGACACTCTTCCATATAGCACGTAATCCCCCTGTGAAAAGGCAGCTGTAATACCCATATGCACAACGTCCTCCGCATTATATTGCAACATGGCAATCGATCATGGAGAAACCACCTTCCGGGCCGGAAGAACCATTTTCCACCTTTGACATAGCAAATGTCTTGAATGCCATACAGATATTCAATATGTAATTTACTAGGTGGACATTTCATTTAGTAGGCTCCTGACCAGGAGCACGATCTCTGACCGCTTGGATAAAGTTCTTTTGTACACAACATCCACGGATCCCCGTGTCAACAGTTGATATAGTGGGTCGAGTGATTAACGCAGCCTCATTGATATTGCTCCTTCTCGTGGCTTTATGTAGGCATGCTTTCTCAACTTATGTCACGCAACTGGAATTATATAACTGCTATATTCAACTGACCAGAACACTGCACGATTCAGGGATCATCTGCGATTGTGTATCCATCATTGTTAGTTCCCGAAACTAATTTCTTGACTAAGTTGCTAAGTAATTAACTTCAACGGAGTTTGCTGACTGCACGTTACAATAGTTACCTCGGTATGTGTCAACTATATTATTGCATATTTGATAGATTATATATATGGATAATCATGTGTTTGTTTATATGTATAGGTTATTTATCCAAACAAATTAAGATGCTGAAATACTGGCTATGATGGTAATAATGATTACATGCTAACAATCTCATTCAAGGACATACAGTGAGTAGTGCCACTCACGATTTCAACTGCCTTAGTTCCTTTCTCAATGTTACGTGCCATGAACCAAATCTTGTCAATGAACCTGCCTCGAGTATTGGTTCACTACATCTAAAGGACACTGTTATTCTCGAATACAAAATGGCAGTATCATGTGCATTGTCTGTTTTACCCTCTTTGCCACAAAATTACTTCGATATAAAATCGCATACACCGTACAAATTCGCATTATAAGCAACCATTACATTATGTATAGTAATATAGTAATAAAAATAAGCAGTTTAATTTAACTGCATTTATGCTGAGATAACGAAGTGCTTATAATCCATAATCTGCGTTGACATTGGCAAACGACCGACGAAGATCCCTGCGAATAACGAGCACCTGCATATTACGTCGATCACTAATGCATCAAATAACACTGAGCGCATTACTTTCGCCTAGCTAAGACGTCTATTGTTCCATCAGTGAAAGGACGTATATTGATTAAGTTCTACCTGTCGTTGTTTGCAGTAACTCAATCTCTATTGACTTCATTACCTCAGTCAACCTTGGTTTGGCGCTATGTCCACAATAGGGCCCATCGACCCTAAAACACAGGAAGAAATAATGAGGAGGTATGGCTGTTACATAAATTGTAGGTCATGCTTGTCTTGACCAAACACAGCATTGTTGTCACTGGATGTGCCCTTAAAAATAGCTATCATGCTAACAAACCTCTGTGAAACAGGCAGGACCAAAATACTACATCGTGCCATCTTGCGTTCTGGTTATTAGATAATTAATAAGTTTGCTGTATATCAATTACGATGCATGCATGTTTTTCAATTACAAAAACCTCTCTTGCTTCTATATCGATACTCTTGCATCAAGCCACATTACCAAGCATTCTTGATGGATGCTAGTTTTGCAATATTAAAAAGCATAAACGAATATTCCATGTGCAGTGTGACATTGTTATATTAATCTCCAACAATTTTCATCTATATAGTATGAATCTCGGCCAATTTTATATTCAGTTTGACGTAGCTGTAGTTTTCTGTAGTGAAATGTAAATCTTTATCGTTACGATCGCCTTTAGCAATGTTACATATCAAATCCTGATTATCATATTTCCATCCTCGCACCCAATCAGGGAATTATTTGACTTCAATGCGATGCCATCTAGTGCCATGTCAACCATATTCAAATGAACATGTTGTGCCTTGTGTGATCCCTCATCCGGCAAAATGGTTCTGAAATTGGTGTGCATCTTCTTTCCAAACGGTCTGCCCCATTCAAATAGACCACGACCCTCCCCGATAGCGGCAGCTGCATTGGATATGAGAAAGAGTCCCATATCGATATATGTAGTAGTGGAGATATATTGAAGAGGAAAGAACTCACAATTCACTGCCAACATAGAAAACGACTTTGCATATACTAACACCAAATTCCTAATAACCAATTGAATAAATTCATAGTTAGCGTTATGGCATTGCTTCTGTTGTCCAAGAAACCGATCCCTACCAGCCCAGGTTATCTCCTATGCGGGTAGCTTGTTCTGGGTTTAGAACCTCAGCACAAACAATGTATTGTCAAGCCTCAACGGAAGACCGTCGCAACAGCATCGAACCGCCGAGCTGTATTGATCTCGATCCTAGATTACAAAGACACCTTCAGAAGTGAATTGTAATAATGAAGGAGCAACAGTTTGATTAATTCAGGATCATATTCGGTTCTGGGTATGACTGTGTCTCGTTGTATTCTTGCGTGAAGACATTTACACTTCTGGGTTAACTCAACATAACGCTACTTTGGCAACACTAGATCAACCAGTGGAATTCTTTTGGGACAGAAGTTGGATTTGGAATGATGATTGTATCAGGAAATACCAATGAAACTGTATATCAGCCTTTATATCAAATGCAAGAAATTGTAACTCTGTCAATAAAGATGATCCTACTAGCTATATATGTTTCCTTGCAGCTTTAGAAAGTCATCAAGCCTTACCATCGCCAGAAAATTTATACTTAACATTTAAGTAATGACGGTTATGAGACCATTATGTGTGAGTGGTGGGTCTCATTCTGAATCGTTACACATGTTATTAACTTCTCTAATTTCTCTAATTTGCAACAAGCACAAAATATGAATAATAATTTACTCAGTAGGTACAGGATTTTCTGTAAACATGTCCAGCAAATGCAGTCATGCCCCAATCAGGTGACTATGCCTTTCACAGGTAGGCGTGCATATTACGTTCAGATAGCCGTGCGTTCATCCTCGCAACAGTCCATACATTCATGGTGTGTGTAAAGACAGGCCATTCGATAAGTGACAATGCTATGCTTCACCTCGATCATTGCAGACCAATAGGAGGGTTTTGCACAGTCCCTCTTTTCCACAGATTTCTCCGAAGGCAGCATGAGTTGCATATATAATGATTTTTTTTTTTGGCAATATCTTCAAAGGCTGAACCTCTACATGAATTTCTGCTGGAATTGGCACACATTGCAGGTATGGCTACATCAATGTATGCACGACTGCTAGGACGTCGTTTCTAAGGCTGCATTAACAGTTGGGCGCCGATATGATGTTGCCTTATCAGCTTATGGCTGCATTAACGAAATGTTGATAACAAGATCGCGCCAGGATGGTTGTCTGTTGGGTTTTAGCACGACTATATCCCATAGGTCGACAACATACAGTCAAATTAGCCCGAAAATATAGCAAAGGTCTAGACCATTATAGTAATTATTATTTGTTCAAATGTCTCTAGTTAAACATATTAAAAGTCTACAGCAAAACAACGGATTGGAAGGATGAGAAAATTGCTTATGTATGATAGTTTGTGTCATTATTTTCAATCAAACAATCGCTTATAGTTAATGCATTTCAGCCAATGACAGCGCTGTTGTGCTTAACTCTATGCTAAATTATTACGTTACAGAATTTTACGTTAAAAACGAAATTTCTAAGCCAAATTACTATAGAGTGTTAATTTATAGCATATTTTTCTATAATAAGGCCAAACTATTATGGATACTGATCGAGATATATACGCAAATAACCTATTTACAAGTATGTGTAGGTAAATTCTGTAGTCGATCTGCTTGTTTTTTAAGTACACATTACTTTATAATCCCCAGACAATTGTCCAATATCGAATAACTTGACCTTGAGTAGATAGCATCAATCGTAATGAAAATGATCCCTCAAAACAATCTCAGTAGATAATATCATATAAAGTCTAAGTAATCAGATGGACGCTTAGTTACCCGAAACATTGGTGTGCTCCGACTACATTAATACGGCGCTTTATATTGACAGAAACAGACCAATGCTGTTTCTGCTATCGGAGGGTGTCCATTTCCTGCTATCAATCTCGATGTCAGCCGCGGCTGTTGAAGCATAAAGACCCCTTGCCCTCTATGCTTTATATCTCCTGTACTCATGGAATGCTATCCATCTCCCGTCTTCTGTATCTGAGAGGTCCACAGTGTTGCCGGTTAACCCATCGTGCAGCCTGCGCATCACAACCGGCATCGCAGTCTTAATATGCCTGTATAATTATTACGTCATTTGTGACGTACCAAAGGAACTCCCTATTCCCCATATAGACGCTAATGCTAATATTGATGACCAAATGCCATTTGAATTATCTCAAACAGCTCGGCAGGTGCCGTGCCGTACCACAAACTAATTGCATTATCAGGATCGATGATGTACTTCATGACAGGGTTGGAATCATACATAGCCTTGTAGGGAGTGGGGTGTGGTGCGTGGTGTGTTAGGGGGGGAGGTCAATGTCAGTGAGATAAAAGTCATTGCGATACCACACCGTCCATCGGCGTCCTTATCGTGTCGATCAAAGCAGGGGATCAACAGGAAGGGGTCATGAGACTGGTATATACACTCCAAACACCACTTATCCATAGTCTTCCCAGTGTTCAGTTTGACAAGATATCATATTACACACTCCTCATTGAAATGAAGTAAAGGGGCAATCATTCTTGTGGATTGTTGGCTCACAAAGCATGTGGTGCAGTTCATACGTCACGGTTGATCAATAGGATATCTCAAATGGATAATAAATAGAGGGCTGTGGCACTGAGGCCGAATGGCTGCCCGGGCTAGGCGCATGAAATGAATCGTGTGTAGGTGTGTGGATGTTGATATGTGGAGCAGTAATTATGGTATATTGAGAGTGCTTTGAATGGGCAATTACGATTGTGAATGGGCAATTACGATTTTCAAACGCTGCTTAAAAGCCGCGACTTCAGTGAGTTGTGGTGAGATTTGATGTTTCTGCGGGCATGCGCATTGAAATAATATTGGAGACACTTTCTAGACCCTAGCATACATTGCCGTCAGCACCACGTTGAGGTAGGGTGTACTCAAACGTTCGCTGTTGTACTAGTTTTCTTGATGTTTGTATTATATATCAGATCTGCTTGAAATGAGCAGCGTTTGTGGCTACTCGGCAGATCGCTCGTCTCACGCATGTTCCACGCTTACAAAACGCATTCGTTCTGAAACAAGTCTACGGAACACATAAGATACACAATTTCAGCATTTACGTCTCGTTTTGTCCATCCATGAACCAATAATATGAAGATAGGGATCTTTTGTTTACTGTACTGTTGGGATACATTCCTGAGGCTGTATGGCACCGTGCGTATCCTCGTATGCAGCCTCCTTGATATTGCACGTACGCGGGACATAATGAATCTCAGGCTGTACCCTGTCGACCTTTATCACGAACTCCATTTAGCAGAGGCCATAGCTATGACTGCTGTATGTGCATATTAATCACCGTTGTGCGTCTTGTGCTATAATGATGAATGTGGATTTTAATGCATTGGCTCTCAAGGCTTCTTGTGTCTAGGTCAGTGTTATGGCGCTGAGCGTTAACATTATTGCAATAACTATGACACAACAATATATGGATGATAATGATGATAACCACTATCGAAATGTCACTGCTACCGCTGCTGCTAACGGTGATGATGATGATGATGATGATGATGATGATGATGATGATGATGATGATGATGATGATGATGATGATGATGATGATGATGATGATGATGATGATGATGATGATGATGATGATAGAGGCTGTGAAGAATAGTCATGAATAATTAAAGACATTGCCTAAGAATGGAAAAAAACGTTTTGAGTGAGATAATGATTAACGGGATGGCTTGTGATAAGGTCATTAGATACTACATCATTATAGAAAATCATGCTTTATTTCATTGATCTATGATAATATCTCCAAATCGAAAAATATGTTTTGCCGGGTTTTTTATGATGTTGTATGTCATAGGGTGCAGTCGGTATACCGCACTAGGTGTTTGGGTCCATTTATCATTAGCCTTTATGGATGTAGTGTGCATTCAATTCTTCCACTTTGTTCCTTTATTGAAATCATTAATATTGACTGGCACTTGCTTCCTCCTCTGGCTACTTCCGGAAATCCAACCTCTGTTAACTTCCTTCTCTTAGCCATCCTCGGTATTGATGTATTTTCGCACGTTATTCGCCGATCCTTAAACGGAAGAGGGAATCGGGGTGTCGTTGTGGAGGTGTGTACGCGAAATATGGTAGTGGTTTCATGTGATAAGCTATTGACAATAGCTTCCATTGTAATTAGATTCTAACCAGACGTGTATCACGTTGGAAAGCAATGGGTTTATTTTGACCCTCTGGAGAGCTCACTACTGCTGTAAAACATGCTTAATTCAGGTCATACGAAATCACCATTACGAGGACGGAGGAAATGTACTGCATTCTATAACAGGAATTGGTAAAATGAGTTACTCTTTGCGGTGTTTACAGTCTGTATGTGTCCGAATCTTATCCTTAAATTGACATGCATGATTTAGCAACTTTGTTGGTGTTTCTTTCGCTCGACGAGTTCCCCTGTGTAATATTGGCAAACCATTCTGGGTTTTTATCCCTTGCCTTCGTTTCAAAGTACGATATGAACAACCCTGAAAATGTTACTATTCTGTGTTGAATTGATTTGCGCTATGTCAGACTTCTGCGCCACTGATCATTTACTGATCAGGATGCTTTCATTATTCCTTGTATGCATTGTCTGTAGGTGGGGTGCAAGCTGCGCTGAATCATCGTTTGTTAAGCCCCAAATAAAACGTTAGCCTGATTTTTACTGACGTCCTTAAAACAACGGGCTTGTCAAGGACAATAGAGAAAAAGAGTCGTGATGGAGGGCACTAATGGAGCTACTGATCAATATACATTACTTCCAGGTCGGGTCCGCTACTCATATCTGATTACCGAGCTTCCTGGCGACCGCCATTATTGCAAGTTTATCACGGCCTACAAGACGAAATAGCAATCCTCGTATCCGGTTGGGCGTAAATGCGTATATATATAGTTTTATGATAATTGATCTTGTTTCATCCTTATATCGTGTAAAAGCGTGTAATTGAGCGTGGGTGTCACGAGGAGAGCATGTACCTCATCTTGTTTGTAGAGAGAGGTTGACATGCATTCTCGAGGTTGACATGCCAGCGAAGCAAATTTGCATTACTAAAGGGTGGCATGACCGTCTTACCACGCTGGCTTTATGGCATAACCCTATTGTTAGACATTGCCTAGACTACGCATTCTATGCTGTAGTAATAACAATTTTAGATTTAGCTGCGCTACCCTCTCTCAATTTCTCCATTTCGCGCTCTCCCCCTCTCCGTCTCTCTCTCTCTCTCTCTCTCTCTCTCTCTCTCTCTCTCTCTCTCTCTCTCTCTCTCTCTCTCTCTCTCTCTCTCTCTCTCTCTCTCTCTCTCTCTCTCTCTCTCTCTCTATCTCTCTCTCTCACTATATATATATATTATATATATATATATATATATATATATATATATATATATATATATATATATATATATATATATATATATATATATCCCTCTCTCTCTCTCTCTCTGAGAGAAAGAGAGCCAATCATAAGATAATATGTAACTTGCACACATCGAAATATTGTATTCACCGATACATTCTTTCGTTACAGTGGAAATTCTTGGGTACAGTACAAGGTAGCATAAAAAAGTGAAATACAATTCGACTGATTATTTGGAAGCATTGAAACCATCCTTATCTCTCTTCCTGGCCTTATGCTCTTTGAGTATCGTGGTGATACATAAACATTGTACTAACGTGCGTATCACAATAACAAAACTGGTTTATAAAATGAAAACTACGAATCGACGTTTTTCATAAACGGTAAAATTAGACAAATATTTATATCAAGTCTTCCGGATCTTGTCTTGTTCATTTCCACACCATACCCTTTGCTGGTCAGGTGGTCACACACGTTTAAGCTCCTGGCAGACAATTACATCTACGTCGCTTACGTCTGTTCCTATCTTACTTTGTTTGAGGAGTTCAACAACGGGTGTGTCCATAACCAACCACAAACATGTGATGAAGTATTGTCTCGCTAAACTCACTATGACAGATGTACAAGATATGGCGAAGTGGGGCGTTATGATCTCAGCCCGTTCACTACTATCAGTACTTCCAATCTAAGCTCCATGAATCCTGAAACGTCCCTTGCAGGGCGCTACAAATATACAAAGACGACTTTATTTACATGTGGTGCATAGATCAAGTGCTTGTGCTACAAACAAAGACCCAAGATCTATAACCTCGGATACTCATAAAGCCCGCGAAAGATTCGCACGAAATCAACTGAATGCGTAATTGAGCTTGTAATTAACTTATACTTCGTCATTTGCTCGGCTTCCTCTATGGTGTCTGGCAGCTCCCTCCCTAGAGTTTCTGGCAACAACAGCGTTAGTAGTCCCGATGCCGTGGCCAGAACACCGAATATCAGGTAAGGTAGCGGACCCCATACACTCGCCTCATAGGCACAAAGCAACAGTTACATCGCTGATACAGCAACAAGTATGATTTAATGTACGTTGATTCAAAACTCACATCACGCACAGCGTCAGTAAAAATAACAAATAACGTGAATAAATAGCAAAGCTAGTCAAGAGACGTATGAGGCGCATAAAGTTGAGCGCCAGATAAGGTTACCAATTAATTGCTCCTATCAGTATACTTGTAAGGCGAGATAAAGGCTGTACTAGTGCAGCAACACATAACGATATTAAGTTCACCACCAGTCAATATTATTCTTTGCACTGAACTAGTTTCGTTTCTACATGAGACGCGACACACACCGCGTTTAAGACGCGTCTGGAGCAGAGGCAACACTGTTGTTGTTGTCGTTGTTTCCGATTATAGTAGCTTGGCAACCAGAGGCCACGTACTACTTAGAGACAACACTCACCAGAGGGGCCCCCATATATGGCGCCGCCATACCACTGATGCGCGCGCACATGGATGATGTCCCTAAACCAACATTCCTCACGCTCGTCGGGAACAGTTCAGTCGAGTATATGTAAATTCCACTAAACCCAACGGTGACGAAAGCTTTCCCAACCATAGATAATGATGTGTTAGCGGTGCCATAATCTACAATCAGACAAATGTATTTCGGTAATACAATATCATGGGTACATTAAATTTACATTCATTTAGCAGTGTTCGAGACGTGTTTAGCTTTGTGTAATCACAGTAATGGATAAACAATGATGATTAGTCTTTTACTGCATGCTAGGAAGTCTGCATTTAAGAAGAATTGCGGGTGTGATCATTAATGACAAATACCATTAAGAATTAGGGGGATGCTGATGAAACTAGCGATGCCAGCAACCAGTAGCGAGAGAGAACAAGTTAGTCTGCGACCCGTCACTGTCCATCCCAACCCAAGTAAATACAGAAGCTTAGCTGGTATCTCAACAACACCGGATATGATGGTGTTGGTAAAAACACTTCCGGCAAGTGCAGCCGTGTTGAGCGATAGTGTGTAGTACATAAGGCTGTCCGTAAACCTGGATAAACAATGTTCATTTGTGATCACAACTACACCACAGAAACATGCTCATTACTTAAACTCATGTTGCACCTGTGTTAGACGGGCACCTGTATTTAACGCCTTTGAAGAAATATTACTTGCGCTGTCATTTACGATCAACTACTTGCGTACATAACCATTAGAAACGGCGAAACTGCGTAAATTCCTAACCAAAAAACAACAGAAGATACTTAAGCTGGAAAGAACTTGGTACATGTTGTTGCAAATTTCTCTACAGTAGTTCGACTCAAACGGTAGTCGTCATAAATTGCACGGTTAATCATGGCTACATAAGGTAATGCTACGTGTCCGGTTTTAAACCAGGTACGTTTGATATGTAAACGCGGTTTACCAATGGAGATAGATGATGAAGGTTCGACCACGCAGCTTCCGAGACCGCATCATATCACAACATGTACCAGAATCGCTCGTCTCAGCTTCCTAGATACAAATAATACATAAGGATGCAGCTGCACAGTATCTAATATTTATTTGAGGCACTCTGCGCGTAGGTGTGTCCATTTGCTTCTCCTGAACGTTTGTACCAAGTCAGGTGGAAATTGGTTTGCTCTAACAAATTTTCATGGGGAAACTGATGGTATGCATTGCAATCTTAAAGGTCGTCGCATTCAGGGCCAATACTTATGATTATGATGATAACAATGATGTTAATGATTATGATAATGATGATGATGATGGTATCCGAAATTTGGCGCTAATGTGTGCATGTGTAAGAGTGTTAATGTGAGTTTTTGTGTGAGTGTGTATATTCACCATGCCAATTGCAAACATTTTGCATTACAGTTTGGAAGGTCGAGGCCAACACTAAAATGTTCCTGTTCAGAATACCCCGGCTATGCTAGATGAAGACCTAATGCTATGTTAGCCTCACGAGCGCATCTCTGTTGCACAGTGCTTCAGAAACCGGACTTCTATAAATGTAGTGTAACCCGATTATATTTCTGACATGAACAATCAAAGCTATCTTAGTCGAAAAGGCTTCAATTGAGTCATTTATAGTTATCTGGTCAGTCTTGGCAATATGGATATAATCTAAAGACGAGGTCACTACTAACGTAAGGCGCATCTTAACAGACACCTGTATATAACGGATACCTACATCTAACGGATATATCTGTAATAAGTTGCAGCCACCTAGAGCTGCTATTGCTGCTAACTGTTACTTGTCCCAGACATATCAAGAGACAGCTGAAGATAGGTGTAATTGTATGAATAGTCAGTTAACAGTATGGTGAGGCGACATCTCGATTCGGGTCAGTAATAACAGTAATGTAGTGACCGGTTGAAATTTGCACCTGTATTATATTAGCGACGGAGAAGTCGTGTGGAAGCTGGGCTTTGTTGATGTCAGCAATCTTGCGGAACAGCATCTCCGCCACCTCTGTCCGTCGGTTGAGAAGAAACTAGCGGGGTGACTCGTCTAATGGGCTGCAAACGGAGATCACATTAGCATGTTAAATCTAGAGGGGAGTGAGTTCGCTATTACCTTCGAATTGGCCCTTATCAGAAAATGCCCAACCCAGTGTAAACAAGTTAAATATATCTGCAGCAGTAAATGTTTTAGAGTGCACTAGAGAATAGATGAAAACTAGAATTAAATGACTCGTTCGAGAGTATCAACAAAGATCCGTTGATCAGTGATATGTCTTAGCCAACAGTTCAATAGTAATTACCGTAACGAACGCTTTACAGTATCTATGTTAACATAAAGAGCAATATTGTATAGATGATGATGACACTGGTAATGATGATGATGATGATGATGATTATGATGTTGATGATGATGTTGTAACCCTTGATGGCGATGATCCTGTTGACAATGACCACATCGACTTGGAGATAACAATCATAATTACGATGATGATGATGATGATAATGATGATGATGATGATGATGATGATGATGATGATGATGATGATGATGATGATGATGATGGTAATGATGGTAATGATTATTTATGATGATGGTGATGATGGTAATGATGATGATGATGATGATGATGAAAGATAAAAGTAATGTTGATGATGATACGGTGTTCTTTGACGGTGATGATAACACCGATGACAAATTCGACGACTGTAGCTGTACCAACTAACCGCCACACGAGTGATGACGAGCGGTACAGACATGGCTAGCTGCATCCTCACGTCATCACGGATGGCGTAAGCCACGCCAGACCACACCAGGTGACCCACCGAAAAGAGCACGAAGTAGATGGTTCCTAGAATGGTGCGCCATTTACCGCTCGACAGCTCCATGACTATAAACACAAACGCGCAGAATTATAATGTCACATTCAGTGTCATTCAAGATGGAAATGCGGACAAACAGGACAGAGGGTGTGTTTTGAAACTCGATAAAGACAAGCGGTATGAAAGCGGACGGTAAAGGTTTTCCGAATTAAATCATTATAACTGTAATACGACCCCGTGTCAGCAGGATGGCAAATGTACAACATTATATTTAATGGGATGGGTAGCCGATTTTGCGCGTAGATTGCAACGCAAGTGCCTCGTCTGTTAAGTTGACCAGGTCATATCATTGCAGCCCGAGATCACATACGTAATACTAATAGCGATAACGACGCACTATACTTCACGTGATGATACCGTTTCTTTCACTTGGGCAGAAGTCATCTTAGGAAGCCTCTCTAGTCACAGATAAATGGTCTGTCACCTGGATAACCTTGAGAAACTAAGCCAAAACCTAAGAAACATGTGGGAGTAGGGACACTATTGAAAGATATATGGAAACTGGTCAGATTCGGTCTAGATACTACTTACGAAGTACGAAAGACGTTAGGTAAACGCCAGTACTGCCTATGCCCAGCAGTAGACGCGCTATGGTCAGCACTGGGTAATTGGGTGAAAACGTGGTCAGGAACCCGGATGCGATTTTTAGGATTAAAAAGGCGTAGATGGTTATCTTACGGCCAAATCTATCGATGAAAAAAACATAAGCGCCCTCGATAAAGCTTTTAATTTGGTGTATAAAGATGATGAAGTTTAAGATACAAATGTAGATACATATTGCTCATGGTTATGTTTGATGTTCAGTCGTTGTCACCGTACATAGCACTTTCAATAGTGTCAGTGAATGATACCAAGCTAACGTTGTAAGGAACGATCACAAAGTCCGTGAAACTTCAAAGGATTATCATTAGTTATAACTAAATTTGGTCACCAAAATGGATTTCCGTAAAAGATTACAACGCGGAATCACCATGAATGATCATTGTGTATCATTACCGTGTGGGATTACCATGAGTGATTACCCTAAATGAGTACAGTCCATGTTTACCTGTCAGAGATGATGCCAGATGTGACTGAGCCGATCAGGATCCCGGCCATGAAGAGCGTAGAGAGCAGCTGTACCATCCAGCTCCGCGAACAGACGAGGTTAAACTGAAACATGGCCGAGAAATGTGGATACAGAAACAAGATGAATATCCCCCACCACCCTTAGCGCCGCATATCTGCAATCTAGACAGCATCAAAGCGCCGTTCACGTACCCTTGTCATTTCAGAAACGACATTGTTGCATCACGTCATAAATCTTATCGACAATCTAAAGATCACTTCACATGAAGAACAATTCATGTGAAATATAAAGATCTACTTATTTAATGGTCAACTTCAACGATTTTCATCATTTCTTTATAATGTGTTTCAAATTAAAGATTAATAACTCATAAACCAACGGGGACCCATAATTCATTGCAACGGCATGCACAAGTACTAAAAATCCACCGATAAGGTTTCATTCGGAAGAAAATACGAAGCTATCTTCTCGATGCCATTTTGCCTCAGTTGGCCGCTAGGTGCACGTTGCGTGACGTCATTCCTGCTGCGCTGACTCCAAGAGAATTTGACTGCGAGCGAGCGAGCGAAGCGAAAAACGATTGTTTGGATTTTAAAATTACACCGTTTTGACAAGCCATGTCGTCTTCTGATGAAGTTTACGAGTCCCCATAGCATAACATTGGGGCAAATCATGTCCATGACTATTTATTTGAGCCAATATGGACGGGAGTTGAAAAATCCAAGTCACACTACGAAATGACACCGGGAGCTAATTCAAGGGTCCGCTTCGGATGAAGAATCAACAAAAGATTTCGATGAATGGTAAGTTTTAGAATACCCTTCCCAAGCTTTATTGAACTATATTAACTGGTAAAAAATAATTGTTTGTTTCATTTACCCAATAAATTTACACATTCTGTAAGTTGAGGTTGGTATGTTGACAGACCTAACTACTACAACAAATAGTACTTGGCTAGTGAATGTAGCTATGTCATTGTACCCTGAGCACATTGAATATTGTGGACAGATGTTTGCATGCAGTTTATAAAGTATTTTCTTTTTATATTCATTCATTGTACCACAAATATAAATTTACAATGACTCTTTAATTATTTTTCTAACTTAGGTGTAGATGTCATTACTGCATCCCAATGGACACAGCCAGAGAGTGCTACAGAAGTTTTGAGAGAGTGATGGCTCTAATGGAGGAATGGACATGCATCACCAAGCATCCCAGATTCCTCTCTAGCTGCATGAATAAAAATGTGCTGGAAGTGTCCAAATTTGAATCTATTAAAATGGACAGACCTGTTGGAGATGAGGTCTCTACAATGAGTAAGTTAGCCATTATTGCTACCAAAAAGGATGGTTTGAGGTTGAACAATCATATTTATTAAAAAGGGAACATTAATTCCACTGTGTAAAATATTCAGTGTTCATATTGATGAACTACAAAATATTTCACATAGCCAAGAATAAATAATGCCAGTTACATGAAATCCAGAGGCAGAGCTTACAATAAAATTATGAAGTGAGGGATTGGTTGACAAATGACAATTGTTTTTTTAACTATACAACTTATTTTTTAAACCATAGACAACTAATTGACATATTGCTTCAGATTATTCAGGTATCTAGCCTACCACCAGTTTACACTCTGGATATGGCACAGACTGGGCAAAAGAAACAGGAAAGTGCTGGCAGCCTGTGTGGTAACAGCTGTTAGAAAATCCTTCCCTGACACGGGCCGCAAATATACAGGTTATCTACAATGGAGCGGAAGATTTCTTGGTCAGGTTGAATCGACACCTGTGAGCACCTACGAGAAGATCCTTTTCAGGTTTCTCGTACTGGGAGGCAATAGGTGGTGGGACAGTCCTGTCATCTTCAAGGACCTCAGCAAGTCTGTAGCTTGGGTATTTTTGCCTTAGATCAAGCACCTGATGTGCATAGTCTGAAGCAAATCAATGATATTCATATTTTATGATAGTCATATAATAAGTAAGTTATATTATACGCCAATTTTTAATTGGGTAACAATGTTTGTTCAAATGAAACTTATTCAGGTTTCGGTAATAAATGTCAAAATAACATGTGTTTCATTTTAGATTAATGCAAGTTCACACCAAAAGAAATTGGTAGTTTGACATGTTCAGTGTTCTAATAGCACTACTGCCACTAACAAAAATCCCTGAAGCCATAAACACATTCCCTGCGGGCATAGCTCCTGTAAAAGGTTGGCAATCCCACATCTTACGGTGTCCATTCACGCCGATTTGTTCAAAACAAGCAAAACTCCCCTGGTATCTTTGATTCTGACTAGGGCCATCCTCCAGATCAACACCACTGTACATAAGCATTCTGTGAGCTAAATTTTTCTTCCATCAAATAAAACCCTGTGATTACACTACAAACAAAACAATATTTACCTAACAGTTCTTCAAACGCCATGTCATCATCAGTATCCATCTCAGCATCATCACTTCGTTAGTGAAGTCAGTCCAACAGATTCCTCCTGGGGCTCATATTGGGTGCCCCTGGTGACACTTTTGGTGAGATGGGCCAACTTGGGTACCTCTTGAATATTTCTTTATCCCAGGAAAGATAGAACTCTGTGTCTGTAGAGACTTGTCAGCCATCTATGGTATCAATACAATAAGTATGCTACAATTTCACTCATCATAGCCTTTAAGGATGTAAATGTTTACAAATTGACTCTGAACAGACACATGGATACATACAACAGAAGTTATCCCTGCCAATGCATTTCATCATATATGATAATGCAGTTGCCTTGTGACACTCACCAAAACATTTGCCTGCACCCCTAATGACAAGTGAGAGCAAGCTTCATGGTCGGCAGACGGCAAGGCACTCGCCCCTGGTGTAGCAAACAGCGCGGACGCTGACAGGCGAAGTTTCTTCGCCTAGCCTAGGTCGGCAGTACTTGAGACTGAGTGTGACACCTCAGTCTGTGATTCACCACTGTCACTTGATTTATCTATCTGCTCAGCTGCCAATACCATTTCGGAGCCTAGGTTTCTTACGAAATCCTAGACTTTTGAGCAGCTCTGGGTCAGTCTCATAAGCACTTTTCTCGAAATGATCAGAACATAGAACTGTCGTATAACTAGTATAAGGGCAGGACTCTAGTGTTTACACTTGACTTTCGACACCCATATGCGGCGCATATCTCTTTTAGAAACAAAAAAAGTCACGCCTGACTTCTCATTGCTCCGACAACCAAACGCACAACAATAAGGCATAATCCACACCAAGAAACGCACCAGACCGTGAAGAAAGACGAGTTAGTCACACGCTGTCAACTAACCGGGAAGGCTAAAGATGGCGATGAATATTCGCAAACAACCCAAATAACGTCACTGTACGGAAATTCACGAATTTTACCGAGCGGTATCTTGTCAGATTCGACGTGGGAAATATACATTTAAAAATCAATTTTCTAAAAGAAAAATCGCGCGCAGTCACCTTATTTTGGTCACGATACCCTTTTAAAACATAGAACTTTGGAAAAATGGAATAAAAAAAATCAGTCGCTGCTGACGGAAGGAGAAGTTAGCGAGTCTCTCAACTTGACACCAATGTGGAGATGTATAACCGAGGAAGTTCATTCCAAGAGCCTCAGCTCCAAGAAGCGTGAATATACCGAGGAGAGCTGAGAGACTGATCATGTAGGGACCTCTCATCCCTCCAGTCAGCTCAAACATATCCACCTCTTCCTTATCATTCAACTTGTACTTCATCGTCTCAATCTGATGTCAAATACGATATAAAGTAACGATCCCACCACGTATTTTGCATCGGTAAAGTTAGATAAAGCCCGCTATTGAGACAGTCACTTGCTACAATGACTGCGTTTCTACTGCTTCTTCTGTCAACAATTACAAGTCGAGTACAGCGGTTATCTCAAAACATCTTGAAGCTATCACATTATGCACTAGGCTCGCCACTTACTGATGCTTACTTTGAACCATGTACTCAACATGTATTATGTTTATACATCTAGATTCATGATATTAATTGTGTACTCAATCTACACTGTACAACACACTGATACATAGTACACATCAAGTGCTTAACATATGCTATCTGTACAACATCAACATCGACGGTATATAACAATACATTACCAAATAAAAACTATTTTTATTTATCTGCTATCACTGAAAATACAATGACTAAGCCTCCTTAAGTAATACAAATGTTATAGTGTAACGTACCCATATAGCAGTTAATGTTTTGATTTTATTCAAATAATTTGATATTGAAACGGATTAGACATTTGATTATGAAGGTCTGCAACAATTTTGAAAAAAAGACTCCTAGCCTATGTATACAGCTTTTTGCCGAAGTGATGAAGTAACAGGTATGTTTTAAACACGTTTTATTTCTTAATTCATTCGTGAAAGTTTGTGATTTTTACCCTACAATATTAACGTAGGTAATTCTCCAAACAAAATGAAAGCTGAAACAAAACTATCTGCTAGTTTAGACATATCCCAGTCATAATCTTGAAAATAAAAACCATAGCTATGTACCGCATGTGTCACATGTTCCATATCTTCTCTCTGTGTCGGGAACTCGACCTTTGCTGCTGTATTGCAATCACATGGTAGGCTAAAATGTAATGTATTACTCACATAATAACGATGTACATGGGATTCCTGCAACAATGATGATCTTAAATGTATAGCCAGAGGTAAGGCAGTGGAGTTTGTTCCATCTGGTCGTGTCATTTTGTTCATATCATAGCCTGGAATCAACATAACAAACTTTGAATTGTACACTTCAATCAAGAACAGTAACCTCACTACTTTCCTTTGAAAGTTATGGTTATAGTCTGTCTATAGTACTATTATTTCCATTACTCACAATATTCTACATATGACAAATCTGCTTAAGATGTCTGTGATTCAGTTATAATCTTATGAAGTATTTTTGTAATTCTAATATTCTATGAATTCGGAGGCATTTATTTTAATGTTTTTGTTGCACATTTGTACATCGATCGCCATGGAAGCCAAGTCGTGACGGTATTGTTCAGGTAAGATCCAAGAAATAAATGTTGATGCCATGTGCCTTTTTTTGTCATGATAATCCTGTTGCAATATATCATTAAATCTATGTAGCAGAACTTGTGATATAATTCATGTCCTACTGGAGGAAAGCCTGCGAAAGTCATGAGATGTTTCTTAAGACCCTCAATTTCCTTTTCTTAAAACAAACATCAAAGAATACAGTTAATTATTTTTTAACTGTATTTTGTATAAATATTTCATACATTATTATAAACAGAATGGTATTGTTTATTTACCTTATCCATTTAAATGAACCAATGACTAAAAGTTTTTGAATAAACCAATTAAGTGGAAAATGTTACCTTTTCAGTAATATGAGTATGTGAATATGGTGCATTTTTTCCATCTATGCTTCCTACACAGTTCTTCACATGTTTAGGCAAGTAAAAGTACAATACCCTTCTTGCTACATTAGCTAAACATTTCTAGCCAGTAAAATGACAAACTGGAGATAATACCTTACCTCTTTGTTTGTCATTTGCACGGATACGTCATCAGCCACAGTTTTCTGATTGAGACAGACTACATCACTTCTCTCTAGAAAAAAAACACATTTATATATATATTTATATATATATATATATATATATATATATATATATATATATATATATATATATATATATATATATATAATATAAATATATATATATATATATATATATGTATATATATGTATATATATATTATGTATATATATATATATATATATATACAAAAAATATATATATCTGTATATATATTTATGCATATATATATATATACCCTAATATATATATCGATAAAAATATTAATTTACTGCATATACATATATATTTATGCATATAAATATACAGAAAAATATTTTAATATGCTTATATATATTAGCTAATGAATATATATAAATATATGTATGTATATGCATATAAACATTCATTTGTTTACAGAAGTATAAATATATATTTAATTTAAACAATTATAAATATATAATGATGTTTTATAGATCAATATACGTATAAAATAAACAGATATCTATATATATTTATAAATATAAATATGTATATCAATATACTTATATATATACATATATATAGATATCTGCATGCATATATCTGTATGTTTTAACATATACATATATGCATAATATATATATATAAACATATTATATATATACATAGTATGTATTTATTTGTATGTACGTATATATTAGTAGAAACGTATTGTTATAAACATCGCTTTATAACTGTATATACGTAGATATATACAATTGTATATACAATTATATCTATGTATAACATGTGCATATTTATATGCATATATTTATATTCGACCGTATTAATCTATTCATACACAAATATATATATACATATATACATATATATATATATTTATATATCTATAAAATATACATAAATATATATAATTATACACATATATATATATATATACATATATATATAATATATATATATATATATATATATATATATATATATATATATATATATATAATATATATATATGCACACATTTACTTCATATATTTATATATTTATACATATGAATATACGGAAAAATATTTTTATATGCAAATTTATATTGACTTAAGAATATATATAAATATATGTATGCATATATACATATATATTTTATTTGTTTACGTAAATATCACTATATATTTAATTGTTTACAATTACAATATATAATGATGTTTTTTACATCAATATACATGTAACATGAATAGATATCCATATATATTTATATATATCATTATATATTTTCATCTACACATATATATATAGATATCTGCATGCATATATCTGTATATTTTACATATATATGTATATATATGTATATATATATGTATATATGTATACTTATAGATATGCATATATATTTTTACATATATATATATTTATATATATACATATATATTGAGGCATTGATATAACCATAAACATATTTGCATAATATATATATAAACATATGTATATGGATAGTATGTATACATTTGTATGTACGTATATATTAGTAGGAACATATTGTTATATACATCACTTTTCACATGCATATACATAGATATAAATATACATATATATTGTTATAACTATGTATACATATACATCTATATGCATATATTTTATATTCATATGTATTTTTATATTACTAACATCAGTGGATATATACATACATGCATATATATAGAGATATATATATATATATCATACATATATATTACATACATATATTACTATACATATCATACATACATATACATACATATATATATATATATATACATATATATATATATATATATACATATATACATATATACATATATATATACATACATATATACATATATATATATATATATATACATATATACCCTCTATATCTCTCTATATACATACATACATACATATATACATACATACTCTACATACATACATGAAACATAGTCATACGATGAAATGATTATTTATAATGTGTATAAATGTTTGCATATATATATAGACATGTATACATATAAATGTATTAACATGCATTCATACATACATACATACATACATACATACATACATACATACACATACATACATACATACATACATACATACATACATACATACATGCATACATGCATACATACATACATACATACATACATACATACATACATACATACATACATACATACATACATACATACATACATACATACATACATACATACATACATACATACATACATACATACATTCATACATACATACATACATACATACATACATACATACATACATACATACATACATACATACATACATACATATTGACATACTTATTGAAATACATACATACGTGCATTCATACGTACATACCTACATATATGCTCACATGCATAAAAACAAGCACACATTCGAACATGTTTGTATGCGTCCATGCACAGATAGATACATGCATGCACACGAACGTACAAACATACATATTTACCTGCGTATATCAGCATATGCATGCGTTCATACTTACATACATGCCTATTTGTATATATACATGAATACATACATACATGCTTGCATACATACATACATACATGCATACATATATGCGTACATACATGCATATGTACATACATGAATACATACATACAATTATTCCTCTACGAAAAGGACACTTAACTTCGCTTTGTGCACGGCAAAGCAAACCAGAATATTTTACGTACGCATATTCACAGGTATTTTAAAAATCGCTAGGAAACAGCCAATCAAGAGAATGAAAATAACACAACATTGCGCGAAATTTAATGGCTCAAAGGTACTTGTAGACGGAAATAATGGCCCGTAAGGTAAAATGTCAATTAATCTCGGGTATAAATTGGAAATTATCGTCGGGAATGTGTAACTTTCACACATACACTTACCCGTCTACCAGCCTCGAAGTAGCACATTTACTTGTTTTTACTCCATTGTTATTACGTATAATTACGTTTGCATCATAAGTTCTACATAGATCGCCGTCAAATGAGATGCCAAACAGGCCAGCGCCCTGGATTCGCGTTCTGGATCTGATATGAGCAGGTTGGGGATGAGCCTGAGAATACACTACCAGTAAATCCAGGTCAATGAAGGTACTGTGATGCAATGTGATGTACCAGGGAGTGGAGCATCCCATTCATAAACAGAACATGTTACTTATTCGGAGATTCAAGGGACACAGATGCGTATGACTATTTTCTATGGAACCCAATGCTACAAAATTGCAGCATCCAACATGACGCAGGATATTTCTCGCCCTGCACTCCTTTACTTTGCTCAGTTTTATATTAGCTTTGAATACTTCTTAAATTTTTATCACCATACTGATGAAGTGCTGTGTCGATTCCCAGACTATTTGTTATGTGGTCGAAATATTTTATTCACCTTTCGTCACAGTGGAAATTCTTGGTTACACGTTATGTTCACGATTGACGAGTACAGGGTAGCATAAAAAGTGAAACACAATTCGACTGATTATTTGGAAGCATTGAAACCATCCTTATCTCTCTTCCTGGCCTTATGCTCTTTGAGTATCGTGGTGATACATAAACATTGTACTAACGTGCGTATCACACAAACAAAACTGGGTTATAAAATGAAAACTACGAATCGACGTTATTTATAGACGTTAAAATTAGGCACTCAGTGAAAAATATTATATTCCTTGTGCAAAGCAAGACCGTAGATAACAGAAATATTGATATCTTCCGGATGTTGTCTTGATCATTTCCATACCATTACCTTTGCTGGTCAGGTGATCACACACGCTTAAGCTCCTGGCAGTCAATTAAATCTACGTCGCTAACGTCTGTTCCTATCTTACTTTGTTTGAGGAGTTCAACAACGGGTGTGGCCATAACTGCATTGTTTCTGAATCAAAACCAACCACAAACATGTGATGAAGTATTGTCACGCTAAACTCACTATGACAGATGTACAAGTTATGGCGAAGTTTGGCGTTATGATCTCAGCCCGTTCACTACTATAAGTACTTCCAATCTAAGCTCCATGAATCCTGAAACGTCCCTGGCAGGGCGCCACAAATATACAAAGACGACTTTATTTACAAGTGGTGCATTGATCAAGTGCTTGTACTACAAACAAAGAATGAAGAACATTAGATATTCAGAAAGTCGAAATTAGTGAAATATGACAGAAGCGTTATACCTCGACATTTGCTCGGCTTCCTCTATGGTGTCTGGCAGCTCCTTCCCTAGAGTTTCTGGCAACAACAGCGTCAGTAGTCCCGATGCCGTGGCCAGAACACCGAATATCAGGTAAGGTAGCGGGCCCCATACACTCGCCTGATAGGCACAAATCAACAATTACATGTCTAATACAGCAGCAAGTATGATTAATTGTAAGTTGATACAAAACACATCACACACATCGTTAGGAATAGTAAAATATAACGTGAATAAATAGCAAAGCTAGTCAAGGGGCATAGGAGGCGCATAAAGTAGAGCGCCAGATAAGGTTACAAACTAATTGCTTCTATCAGTAAGCTTGTAAGGCAAGATAAAGGCTGTACTAGTGCAGCGACACATAACGCTATTGCGTAACCACTAGTCAATGTTACATTTTGCACATAACTAGTTTGGGTTCTACATTAGGCGCGCCAAACCCAGCGTTTAAGACGCGTCTCGAATAGAGCTGGTTGAGGTAACACTCACCAGAGGGGCCCCCATATATGGCGCCGCCATACCACTGATGCGCGCGCACATGGATGATGTCCCTAAACCAACATTCCTCACGCTCGTCGGGAACAGTTCAGTCGAGTATATGTAAATTCCACTAAAGCCAACCGTGACAAAAGTTTTCCCAACCATACTTGCGCTGTTATCTACTATCAACTAAGGTAGAAATGGCCAATAGAAACGGCGACATGGCGTCAATTCAGAACCATCACCAACAACAACTGATGAACTACTTGTTAACTAGCAATAAAGCTGGAAAGAACCTGGTGCATTTTATTACAAATGTCTATACCGTATTTCGACTGAAAAAGTAGTCATGAATTGAACGGTTAATCATGGCTATGTGAGCTTATGCTGCGACTGTATTATACAAGGTACGTTTGAGATGTAGATGTGGTTTACCAATGTAGGTAGATGATGATGGTTCGACCACACAGCTTCCGAGAGCGCATCATATCACAACATGTACCCGAATCACTCGTGTTTCAGCTTCCTAGATACAGTTAATACATCAGTATGCAGGTGCAAAGTAATACATATTTATTCTAGGAAGACTGTATGTGAGTGTGTCAATTCCCTTCTCCCAAACGTATGATGGTGTGCATTACAGTCGTCAAGGTCGTCGCATTCAGGACCGCTGATAACGATGATGATGATAAGGATGGGTATGATGATAATATGCTGATGACGATGATGATGATGATGATGATGATGATGATAAATACGTTATGATAATCATATGAAAAACTTGAACATCAAATTGAGCGTGCACGTTATGATTTGTATTTTGAAATTATGTTTTCTAATTTACTACTTGAAAATTATATCCATCTTTGAAATGTTCAGAATACCCCTGGCTATGCTGTGTGTAGATCTAATGCCTTATAAGCCACATCCCGAGCGCATCTCTGTAGCACAGTGCTTCAGAAACAGGATTACTTAAAACGTTGTGTTTACCAGTATGCCAAATGGTCCTTAATTGTTTCGTTTATAGTTATCGGGGCACTATGGATATTATCTAAAGACGAGGTTACAACTTGTATATGGTATTTCTAAGCAGACACCTGTATATGACGGCCCCTATATATAAAATGATACCTCCATCTAACAGATATTTTTTTTATATATTGCAACCACCGAGATCTGCTGTTGTTGCTACCTGTCACTTGTCCCAATCTCTTTAAGAGACAGCAGAAAATAGGTTTAATTGTATCAACAGTCAGCTAGCAGTATGGTGAGGTGCCATCTTGATTCGGCTCAGCAATGACAGTAACGTAGTGAAAGGTTCGTATTGTGATTGTTGCAATTCACACCTGTATGATATTAGCGACGGAGAAGTTGTGTGGAAGCTGGGCTTTGTTGATGTCAGCAATCTTGTGGTACAGCATCTCCACCTCTTCTGTCCGTTGGTTGAGAAGAAACCAGTGGGGTGACTCGTTTAATGGGCTGCAACCGGAAATACTTATCACATTAATATAACAATCTAGAAGTAGGAGGAGGAGGAGGAGGAGGAGGAGGAGGAGGAGGAGGAGGAGGAGGAGGAGGAGGAAGGGGAGTAGGAGAAGAATCTAGAAGGGGTATTGTTTGCTTTCTCTCTCGAATAAACCCTTATTCAATAATCCACAGCACAATGTAAGCTAGTGAATTATATCTACGGCAGTAACTATTTTCAAGGGTATTAATGAAAACTAGAATTTAATGACTCGTTTGAGAGTATTAATACAGATCCGTTGATCAGTGATAAGTCTTAGCCGCTTAGTGGCTTAACTGTCATTGACGGCCTGTTACAAACACTTGTACACAATCTAGCAAGCATTCGTACAATGACTGAATGGTAATTGAAGTAATTATTGTAGGGATAACGGTGATGAGGACAATTTTTTATATGTTGGAGATGGTGATGATGACAGTCATAATGATATTGATGATAATAACAATGGTACTGATGATGAGTAGGAAGAGGCGGAGCAGGAGGAGCAGGAGGACAAGGAGGAATATTGTGATTGTGATAATGATGATGATGATGATGATGATGATGATGATGATGATGATGATGATGATGATGATGATGATGATGATGATGATGGTAACGATGTTCTGTGACTGGGATGGTAACATCGATGATGATGACGGGCTACAACTTTGACGACTGTAGCTGTACCAACTAACCGCCACACGAGAAGAGTGATGACGAGCGGTACAGACATGGCTAGCTGCATCCTCACGTCATCACGGATGGTGTAAGCCATGCCAGACCACACCAGGTAACCCAGCGAAAAGAGATTGAAATAGATTGTTTGCAGAATGGTCCGCCATTTACCGCTCTACAGCTCCATGACTGTAAACACAAACGCGCAGAACTATAATGTCCAATCAATATTTGACTGAACAACCGGACTGAGGGTGTGTTTTTAAAGTCGATAAAGTCAAGATGTATGAAAGGGGATGGTCAACTGTAATGAAACACGCATGTTATAATATGCGCTGAGTGAGCAGTGGGGTGGTCAGTTAAATATTGCTCCGTGTCAGCGGGATGGCTAATCTACACCACTAGATTTATTGGGATGGGTAAAAATATTTATTAATTTGCAAGCCCTACTCTAGACAACAATCGGGGCGTCGTTAGCCGATGATGCGCGTAGATTGCATGGAAAGTGAGCCCTCTTTAATGCCTCGTGTGCTAAGTTGAAAAGCTCATATCATTCCTACCCGAGATCACATATGTAACACCCATAGCGGTATCGACGCACTTAACTTCAAGTAATGATACCGTTTCTTTCACTAGGGCAGAAGTCATCTTAGCAAGTGTCTCTAGCCACAGATAAATTGTGTGTCACCTGAACACTCTTAAGTAACTAGGCCAAAACCTCAGAAGCTTCTGGGAATACGAACGCTAATGAAAGAAAAAAGGAAACAATTAAGACTCTGTCGAGGTACAACTTACGGAGTACGAAACACGTTAGAGAAACCCCAGTACTGCCTATGCCCAGCAGTAGACGCGCTATGGTCAGCACCGAGTAATTGGGTGCAAATGTGGTCAGGAACCCTGATGCGATTTTTAAGATCAGAAAGGCGTAGATGGTTATCTTGCGGCCAAATCTATCGATGAAAAAACACAAGCACCCCCAACATGGAGGCTGTTAATTTGGTGTATAAAGATGATAGAGTTTGAGACACAAATTTAAATTCATATTGTTCTTAGTCATGATAGAATTTCAGTCGTTATGGTACATAGCACTTTCACGAGTGACAATGAATGATACAAAGCATTGTAAGGAATGATCATAGGGTCCAAGAAATCGGTCGCAAAAAGGGATAACCGTAAATGATTACAGTATGGGATTACCATGAATGATCACCTGTAATGATTACCGTGTGGGATTACCAATAGTGATTATCGAAAAGGATTACCTACCTGTCGGAGATGATGCCAGATGTGACGGCACCGATCAGATCTCCGGCCAGGTAGAGCGTAGAGAGCAGCTGTGTCATCCAACTCCGCGAACAGACGAGGTTAAACTGAAACATGGCCGAGAAACATGGATCTAGAAACAAGTTGAATACCCCCCCTATATACTTCATAATGCATATCGCTTTTCCAAATGTTGCAGTCAAGCCATAATCAATGCGCCATTCATGTGTTTGTATTTGGAGGTAGTGATGTTGTATGGTAGTCACATTGGTCGGTAGTTATAGGAGAGAGTAGTAGAGGTAGATGTTTGTGATATCAACCGATTATCATATTGGCTCTAATTCATATTTGGCGGCAGTCATATTGGGTTGTAGACATATTGTACGGTCGACATACTAGATGGTAGTCATATAGGATGCCAGTGCTAGATAATTGGATCTTTCGATTTGTGCAGAGACACAAATCCCTCTCTATCACCGGAATATAATTGAATACAAGGTAACTAAAACATCGTAGTGTTACGCTGCGATTAGTTGGGCTATTCAAACAAAGTACAATTTTCAATGTAATTTGTCACATTTTCGAATGAAAATAGTTCACATGTTACCTTGTCCGTGAATGTAGATTTGAATACGGATCGATCGTACACCCAGTCTTGACAGCCCAACGTCTCCGTCTTGTTCGTAACCCAGTCCTCCTTCTTCCAGTTAATCAGCTCCTCGTCGGTCAAGTTGTCATAATCCAGCTTGTAATACCTACAAGAGCTGTAGCTCCCATCACCCTCCTCTGGAATGCTGATCAATCGCTGCTGTCGGAAGGAGAAGTTAGCGAGTCTCTTAACTTGACACCAATGTGGAGAAGTATAACCGAGGAAGTTCATCCCAAGAGACTCAGCTCCCATGAGCGTGAATATCCCGATTAGAGCTGAGAGACTGATCATGTAGGGACCTCTCATCCCTCCAGTCAGTTCAAACATATCCTCCTCTTCCTTATCATTCAACTTGTACTTCATCGTCTCAATCTGATGTCAATTAAAAAATAAAGTAAAGATTCCACCACGTGATGTATTTTTCATGGGTAAAGCGAGATGAAGCCCGCTGTTGAAGCAGTAACTGTCTACAATGACTGCGTCTCTACTGCTGCTTCTGGCAACGATTACATGTCAAGTACAGCGATTATCTCAAAACATCTTGAAGCTCGCATACTATACACTAAGCCCACTACTCACTTATATCTAGATTCATGGTATATTTAGTGCACAAGATCTACACTATATATACGGTTTGATACTTAGCACTCATCAAGTGCTTAACGTTTATTATTTGTACAACATCTATATTCATGGTTTATATAGTTCAAACCCTCTCTAGTAAAAATACAGTATATAGTTTATTCCCTCAGTAGAACAGAGACTGGGGGTACGAGCACAGCTTCCAAAAATGGACTCACATACAGAAAATGAGCCAGCCTGTGGTGCGCTCGCACCCTCCCCTCATCTGGTACTACAGTGTCAACCAGCCCTTCCAGCCCCATATGATCCAGGGTCACACCAGTAGTTAGTCACCATAGAGGTCATCGAGTGAGAAATATCTGCGACCGTCGCTGTAAGTTCCATTTTTCACGTGGTCGAGGTCCTGTATAAACTGGGCAAACTTAGCGTCGTTCTTCTCGATAAAGTCGGGATCAGGACGAGCGGTTATCAAACTCACCGTAAAGAGCTTCCAGGGAAAGCCCCCGTCGGCCTCTACGTGGTCCCACTCGGTCTTCCCACCCAAGACCGTGATGCTCCTGTTCCAAGTCCAGGAAACTATTAAACCCCCATTCGCACCATAGTCGCCGTCTTCAAGCCCCTCAATGGAAGCCCACCCCCAAGCCACCGTCTCCTTATACTTCTTCCGATCCTTGTGATACACCTGGTTATATGCTTCACCCCTCCCAAGGTCCTCAAAGGAGCACAACCTGAAAACGCAGTCGACCATCACCCCGATGGTCGCCACCGGACTATGGTGCAGCCCCAACAGAACATGAGGCTTATACATATTCGGAATTATCCTCCCAGGACTCCGAGTGTAGGGGCATTTTATCTCGAGCAGCACAACCTCCTCAGGATGTCCCAGACAGACAGCATCCACTCCACCCCTGGTCATCCCACGCCACCGCCGGATAGGTAGCACACAAAAGCCATCCAAAGAGTAGGCCGTTGCGCCACCCTGAATATAGATATTATTTCCGTAGACCTTGGTGTCGTACACCTTCTCCAATACCGCAATTGCAACCTCCTCAAAAGTCGTACCCCAGAGGCAGGGTGCGCTAAAGCGAACACCCTCGTTGCTAGTTTTGTCAGTTAGCTTCTTGCTATAACTGCTGAAGTAGTTTTGCCCTATGATAGCGGAGTAGCCACTTCCTCCAACGCAGCCCTTCCTCGTGGTCTCCGACTGGTCTGTATTTTGTTTGACCCCGGTATAATCGTTGCAGAAAGATTTTATCACCGCCTCCATCATACCCAACAACGCCCACTCTTTAAATGGACAGTCAGCCAGCTGTACTTACCGTTGGGATGGTCGACCTAGGCGGTGAGGGGGTGGAGATGCCCTAGACAACATCTTGGCCTTACTGTCGCTTTTCATTCGAGTATGTTTTTCGATCTCAGACGAAACAAGCTTAAACTCATCGTCTGAGATAAAGCCGTCTTCAAACGCCGCCGAAATAATATCTGTAACCGTGTTTAGTTTGCTCTGTGCCAGAATTTGAATCTGGTCGTGCTTCTTTACCTTCGCCGACAGCCGCCTGCTGATGACCTTTCCTGCGATTGCAACCAGCCCGCACACAGCCCCCACAGCCTCCAACACAGTAGCAACTGGGGCAGCAACCACTGTAGACATCAGACCCGCACCAATTGCGCCAAGACATACACCCACAGCAACTAAAGCAGTGTCTACAGCGTCCACTGAGTTTTGTAGAGAGCACCATTTTTTTCAATTTCTTTCTCAAGGTATTGCCTCTTGAGGGTGATCTCATTCAACCGACCATATTTCGGCTGCTCCCGATTTAACGGTGCTGCTCCCGATTTCTAAGTCAAGTTAAATTAGGAGTGAAGCTACAGACCCGCTCTGTTTTGAGTGGTTGTATAAAAGTTAATAACGTTGCCTTGTTCTACCTGTAAAGGCTGGTCTAAAGATATTACAACAGCCCATTGATCAGCAGGCTTACTTATTCCTACCGTTTGATTCGCTCCATTAATAACAGGAACGACTGCTATAGGACCAGTATCAACACCAACACCCGAAGACAACCCCATACGAATGATCCTACCATTGGATAGCATGGTATATCCACAGCTTTAGTCTTGTGAGTCTCGACCCCTAGCCCCATGGCCAAACGACCACTAATACCCTCTGCGAAGAGCACCACATGCTTCTGCCCGTATAGCAATGAGGGGTTTTGTTTGGGAGTTTATATGTTCTCTCAGGATCCTGCGATGCTGTCTGTGTCTCTCATCAACATACTTTTTATTAGCAGCATCTTCAGGCGATATTGGGTCTCTCAACTGAACTATTTTATTATCTCCCATTTCAAGGTCTCCAGTCATAGTACAGCCACTTGTATCCATTTTTTGTGAGTCGCCAATCGATATATAGGTCTTTGTGGCATATTCCGAGAGGTTGGCGCCCTGAACAGTGCTTGCAGGTTTTTGCCTAGGTCCATAAATACTCATTTTATTGACATCTTGTAAATTCAAGAACAACGCTAACAGATAAGTCGTGGTTATCCAATAGCCTTCCTTTATTATCGCGTAACTGAACCTTCAACTCATGCACAGTTCCGCTAGTTACACGCTTACAAACACGATTAGCGATGTTCGTGGTTATAATATCACCGAAAGAGCCACCCTCTAAGCCAACAACTTCAAGAAGCATATTGGGCGCACCATCTAGCATGTTGTGCGTGGTGCTGACTTGATCGAGGTGAACATAAATTGTGTTAAAGATGCTAAAGTTGATGGGCCGTCACCTATGTAAGTACCTGAAGGAATTAATTGCCTACCCTGACCGTCATCAAGACCCAACATTTTTAACACACCTTCTGATATGCGCGCAGCCCCATTATCAGAAATTGTGAGGGTAATAACCCGATTTGCAGCATCAACATCTAAACCAAGACCTATTGATGTAATTTGCGGCTGAAGAAGGCTGAAACTCCAGAGACCAGGTTTTAATTGGACAGATCCTACCTCTTCTGAAGTTCTTGACCACGATTGAATGGTCTCGTTTGATTCGAGATTGTCCCGGCCCACAGTATACGTGATTGACCTTAGGCCAACACATAGATCACCTGCAGTGTTGTCAATAGCATTTACAGGGACACAGCGTGTGATACATAGCACTATGAATAAACAAGCCTTTAGTGTCAATAGAAAAGCTACATATGAAACGGGCGGGGTGTATCCAGCCCCATATTGTGTGGGAGAAAACTTACCCGACAAACAATTCAAGTCGTTCACAATGGTGGTATATTCACAGCAAAGTTTCCTGATCTATTCAGTAACTATAAGGTGCCGCCGGTAACAGCAGGCATTTCAGTAATAGCCCGTGGTGGACTAGTCGTATTCGATGTATCTAAAATTCCGTCAATGAAGTTAGTCTCCTCATCCCTTTCCCCCTCAAAATTCCCATCTCCCAAATCCACATCTTCAAATGTTTGGCTATCAAAATCCATGTCTGTGTGTTAAAGATATAAGTGTAAATAAGCATTCAACATTTAGAGTACTTACGGACGCAAACTAAACCCACACCGCGGGATACGCGAACCCCTAGGGGTAAAGGGCGTGCGACAGTCTGTAGTCGTTACAAACAATCCAAGCACTATTGACCAGAACCAACAACTGCTGGTTCGCTTCCCCAATCTACGCGCAGACGACGTCATTGTTCCAGGTACAGCATGGCTGGCCTTTACAATCACGCTGATCTTAACCGCAGCTTTGTGCAAAACCTGGGCCGCGCCGTGGTCAAGAAAATGACAATCACGGTTTCTGGCAATGAGGTCATGTCTAATGATGACAGCGATGTGTATCACTGTTACCACGACTTGTGGCGGACTGCACAGGAGAGACAGGGCCTCCAGTATCAGGGCATTGACACATCAGATGACAGAAACACAACTAAGATACGAATGGGGCCAGGAGACAGGGATGAGACCGAGAAAGAAGACCTGGCCATAGCCAATGTGTATGGTAACAGGTTCTACGTTCTGCTTGACTTTGAACTCCTCGAGAGTCACGTGCCATTCTACCAGAGTGCGCTTAATGACAGACTGGAGTACGAGCTCACGTTCAACGACTACAACTGCGTAATTCACGCAACAGACGGCAGAAATAGAGGATGAGACTCCCCCCCGGGTTATAGAAGGGGATATTGGGATGGATAAGTCTATACCACAGGGAGGCCGACTCGTTATAGGCGCTGTCAATGATTATTACGATGCATTAGCTGAAACATGTCACATAGCAACCCTTGGCCGCGATTATACAAAGCTTGAACTTGTTGGAGGACAGTTACGTTTGAAGGACTACCCTGACTTAAGTATTACAAACTCTTGTATCAAAAAACCGCTTTCACTTGGAACAATAACTAGATCTAGAGGGGGGGCATAAGGCTGTCCGTCATGGTTTGGGGTTCATTGAGTGGTCCTCACAAGCAGTGTCACGAAAGGAAGCAAAAGCCCTCCAAGGCGTTGACCAAGCAGCTGCTAAAGCCGCAGAGAATTTAGAAATGAGGGGCTCTGAAGCCATTTCCGGGATGGGGGGTGGTGTGGAAGAAACAAGCTTCATAAAGGACGTTCATAACACCGTCCTGTGCTTAAGCCTGGTAAGAACAACACAGAGAGAACGCAGGAACACCAAGGATGCGGCCACGGCTATGTGGTTGTTCGTTGTGACGGTAAGACCAAACCCCCTGTGGTTTACAGAGGAAGCGATGATGTGGAGAAGTTCTTACAGGCTATGCAGCAGGAGGAGCAAAAGATCTAAGCAGTTCTGTACAAGCCTGTCCCTATGCGGATGACTCAGGATGACTCAGGATAGAAGGGCACAGACCAGATGAAGCGGCGGTTGCTGTTGCGTATGGGAGTCTTCCCCTATGAGTTCATGGACAGCTGGGATAAGTTTGATTCCCCTCTGCCGCCAATCCAGGAGTTCTACAGCAAGCTGTCTGAGGAGGGTATATCTGCTGAAGACAACCTACACGCACTGAAGGTTTGGAGCTTGTTCGGTTGTAAGAACATGGTTGACTACCACGACCTGTACCTGCGGACAGATGTACTGCTCCTGGCTGATGTGTTCGAGGTGTTCCGCAAGACCTGTTACATACATACATACATACATACATACATACATACATACATACATACATACATACATACATACATACATACATACATACATACATACATACATACATACATACATACATACATACATACATACAGACATACATACATACATACAGACATACATACACACACACACACACACACACACACACACACACACACACACACACACACACACACACACACACACACACACACACACACATACATACATACATACATACATACATACATACATACATACATACATACATACATACATACATACATACATACATACATACATACATACATACATACATACATACATACATACATACATACATACATACATACATACATACATACATACATACATACATACATACAGTAGTATAGGTAATGATAGTTCCAGAGCATGCCTCCAAATAGAGACCCAACCCACCAACGATAAGGAATCCCCCCACTTCAGAGCATCATTTACCAACTTCGACTATTCCTTTCGGGTCCTTAAATCTCAAGAGCTGCCAAGAACTGACCAAGGATTAAAGCTGCTACCTTATCAGTAGGCTGTGAGTCGCAGGGTAAGGGGCAGCCATGACTCACAACGAAATCGCAGGGGAACCACCATTACCTATACTACTAAAGCTGTGACCCTGTCAGCAGGCCATGAGTCGCAGGGGAAGGGGCAGCCATGAGTCACAGGGTACAAATGACACAAAATCAAGTCGCTACGAAATCGCAGAGTTAGGGAGCCACGAGTCACAGGACACAAGGAACCACCGGTCACTAGTCATAGGTGGGTATTTCGTCGCGACTTGATTTTGTGTCATTTGTACCCCCTTTTAGACTAATAAAACATTAGAGTATTGACGCCCCACCACATACGCGCGAAACAGGCTGAAGCTGACTATGCTGAAATCCACGGCCAGGTCGTGCCACCCTATCCACGGACGAAGGTCGCCCTCGCGGCACTCATAAAGAAAAACGCCTACGACAGGACGTACAAGGAGATGTAGGCAAGAATGACAACCATGGCGGACCGTTAGTTACCCTCAGCCGCCGACTCCATCCCCCCGACTCTGGTCTGAAGAGGCGAAAGCACTGGCCCCACACCCCAGGCCCGCCTCTTGGAAACCACTCCCCCGCGTAAGGCTGGTCCCAGTTCCCCGAACAAGCCTCAGACCAGTCCCCACTCCCCGCCTCAAATTCAGGAGAACCAAGTGGGCCATCAGGAACCAACTGCGAGACTGGGTCATGAACGTTTCCAAGACTCACTCCTACGCCCCGGACCTCCTGACCTTCCAGAAAGGTGTACAACCCCAGGTTTGTAAAGTTCTGGCCTAGGAGCTGAACCAGCTAGGTGGCCTCAAAATCCAGCTCACAGTCAAAGTAAGTCTCTACAAGACCGACAAAGATGGTGTCAACGGAGTACGCGGAGCCAGTCCTACGAAACAAGCAGCAAACATTTCTAGGCAAAGAAGACATTGACTCCGCGATAGACCAGGCCGGCCCCCAAATCCAGGAGATGCTTGAGAAGTGGGTTAACCTAGGTTCTGA
The DNA here is from genome assembly GCA_034190875.2 of Urechis unicinctus. Classification (NCBI taxonomy): domain Eukaryota; kingdom Metazoa; phylum Annelida; class Polychaeta; order Xenopneusta; family Urechidae; genus Urechis; species Urechis unicinctus. The sequence continues at coordinate 39,337,357 of CM067344.1, read as the reverse complement.
GTGGATGTTCAAGGCGGATGTCCACCGTGCCCTATCCTTCACCCAAAGCACCTGGATGGAACCCTACATCCGAAAGAACACAGATCTCCGAAAGGCCGCATCCAGCGACTTTGAAAAGGACCTATAAAAACTAATGAACAACTCCTTCTTCGGCAAGACCATGGAGAACCTCCGCAAGCAGGTTGACGTGAAGCTGGTCCGAGCTGCAGACAGCAACAAAATAAGAAAGCTCATTGCCAGCCCCGCCATCCACATCCACAAGGCCCACCTGGTCCTCAACCGCCTAGTCTACATGGGGATGTGCATACTCGATCTGTTCAAGCACCTCATGTATGACTTCTACTACAATACCATGAAGTCCCAGTACGGCCGTGGGGTCAACCTACTCTATACTGACACTGACTCCCTTCTCCTGGAGATCCGCACATCAGACATCTACGCCGACATGAAAAAAGACAGTGACCTAGCCCACCCTCTCCACAGCAACGAAAACAAGATGGTTCTAGGAAAGATGAAGGACGAGTGCGGCGGTGTACCCATCAAGGGAGTATGTAGGTCTGCGCCTAAGATGTACTCCATCCTGATGTCGACCGGGGAGGAAATCAAGAAAGCAAAGGGCGTAAAAAAGGTAGTGGTCAAGAAAAACCTGCGCCACGCCCAATACCTTGAATTGCTGTTCGACCAGAAGCGGTTCCGCCATGGGATGAACATGCTCCGAAGTGACAGTCACAAGATATATGGGCTGCACGTCAACAAGGTGTCTCTATCCCCCTTTGATACAAAGCGATGGATATCTCCAGGAGGTGTACACACCCTGGCCAACCGGCATAGCCGCACCCAGGCCTACCACCCAGTGCAGACCGCCGGCAGACGGGGTGTATCGTATTCAACCGTGGGTGTATCCACACCTTCCACTTACGACCGGCCAATGAGGGGTGATGGTGGACTTCCTGCATCACTGTTGGACACCTCTCCCCCAACCTCTACCCCCTCCACAATCAGGAGGTCAAACACCATGCCGGCTATAGTGAGACTGGTGGTGTCCTGGGGAGAGCGTAAAGGAGTGGTCTTCCTGGCCTGAGAGGGTGTGGGAGCGGCACCACCCGGCGGACGTGGGGGCTTGGTCTTCCTAGCTCGAGAAGGTTTATCTAGCACGCCTTCCTCTGTCATACCAGTCTCAACGTGAGTGGCCATCCGGGCCTTTCTGGCCTCAAGCCTCTTCTTCCTCATGAGGTTGTGGTTAACCCTTTCGTATCCACAATCCATACATAATATTAGGTTATTTTTAATGCCCTTCTGACACTCTACACAAAGTCAATTTACGATCCCCCGCTTAATCTTAAACCTGTGCATTGCGCAAAAGTCAAAGTTACAGGGCCTGTCACAAGGTTCTCTCTTCCCGAGTAATATCCAGGGGCACTTTCCAGTTGCTTCCATTACTACCTATCTGCCTTTTGTTTAATTGGTAATACCGTCCGGTGGTAACTGGGTATCAGGCGGTACAACAAGCAGCTCCTCCTTTACAAAGCCATGGAGCGGTCCATCCAACAAATAGTAAAGTACAGGCTCACCAGATTTAGTGACAGACCTTCCAATTCGGTAAACATTGAGTGACCACACAGGGTCAGTGTTCCGCCGGCGCTGGTCTTGCTCTGCCTCGCCAGGCTGGTAGAGGTAGCGAATGCCAACATCAGAGGGAAGCTTTTGCTCTTTGACCCCCAGCGGGCGCCCTGGTACGACTGCAGAGGTCTTTTGTGCAACTCGTTTTGCCTTTATAGCATCTTTAGGTTTTTTCCAGTCAAGCGGGTCACCTCATTATTTATCGCAGAGACTACAGCCTGCAGCCGAGAAACCCACTCCATCGATCGTTTTCCAGTATCCTTTAACTCTACGGCATACTGGTGACCAAAGAGTCGCTCAGCCAGTGTTCGGTTAAAGCTTTCCACTATACCCTGGTCTCGATGGATATTCACACGGCCACGCCAGACTGATACTCTATGTTTTACTAACAGCTGATTCGCTGCACCCATAAACTCCCGTCCGGAGTCGACCTGAAGTAGTTTGGGCCACCCCAGCGGTCCTCGCTTGTATATCCTCTCGAGCGCACCTGCGACCTCTTTAGCCTCTTTTATAGTCAATGGCTCTGCTGCTTTGTAGCGCGAGGCCACATCAACCACTGTTAGGGCATACTTGTAAGTCCGGCGCTTCACAACGTCATGAGGAAGAAATATGAGATCAGCTTGGTGAACCTCATTAAGGACAGGGACATCAAACTTTGGTCTGGGAATGTGTTTTGGCACTGGCAGGTAGATTTGCCATATAGCTTGCTTTGTTACCGACCCCCTGGCAACTTCCTCAGAACCCTCGCTTCTGTTGCAAGCTTCTTGATAGCTGTTATGCCTTTCCAGTAGCCCTTAGCACTATAGTATATCTTCTGCATGTGACGATCCATACAAAGTAAATGCCCGAGTCTCCAAATGACCTACTTGGCAAGCCTGTATGCAACCAGTCCAGTCGCAGCCATACCAAGTATAATGAACGCCATCTCACGCCCCTTGTGTTCATCTGAGGGCGCGTAGAAGACAGGATGTGGGAAAACTGCAATCATCCTCGCCCTACTTGAAGGGCCCTTCTTCAGTGCCTTTGAGCATATTGTAATCCTCTGCCCTACCATACGTTACAACGAGGCCTATCAATCGCGGTCATGGGTGTAGGATGATTCAGAAGTCTTCGTCGTTGATCCAGGGGAGCGGCTCCATGACCAACTGAGGGCTTTCTACAACTGCTTCAAGGGCAAACCAACCCTCTACATTATTGATGACTGTTCGGCTACAAAGGCCCTAACAAAGAAGAAAACATGTTATCCGAACTGGCCTTTAGCGGCCGCCATGCACAGCAAAGTGTATGGGTCCTCACCCAAAAGTACAACTCTGTGCTGAATGACTTACATGAGCAGACTCGCTGGATGGTGCTCTTTCACACCAAGGACCGTGACTCGCTTGCGTGAAAATGATGTAATTCCAACAAAAGAGGAACGTGCCACAGTACGCCAACTACTAGCAAAGACCAAGCAAGCAAAACAGCTGCTGAAGACTGATCAACCTACTGCATATGCCGTCGATTGAAGTGATATTGGCCTTGATAGCAGCCGCTGGACCCTTTAACACCATCCAAGACCTAAGTACACAAACAGACAACGAACTACCACTCAGAGAGCTTATAGGCTTGAGCACTAACAATGGCCTAGACATAGGTCCGAATGCTGTCGTTAATTCGCTCAACGCCGGTCTGTGTAAAGCCCTCAGACGTGTCCAGTATGAAGGTACTCCAGGCCTCATCTGCTCCAGGTGCCTGTGCTAGATGTAGAACAGCACCCATTTTCTCCTGAAAGGATTGTAGGTTGCTCGCGTGGGCAAAACCTGGCTTTGTATCCTTTTCCGCCTCAAAGGCCATCCGTGTAGGGTCATATCAAACGTTTCGACCAGCAACCTTGACGACACTCCCGTAACCATACGTATCATGTGCATATAAGATACCATGGCCACTATTAGCTACGGTTGCCTTCTGGCGCCAGTCTGTGTTTGGTTGAACACCAAAGTTAGTGCATAGTCTCTCATATGCCCTCTTGTCATAATTATTGTTATAGGGGTCATAGGCATGATCCTGAAGTAGAGGCGCTTGCAGTTCTGCTAATAGGCGACGCACTGTGTAATAAAGGTGAAATGTGTAGAGAGCTTTCACGAGTGGAATCCCAGCCTCGAGGTGATCGTGGGATGACACGCAGCAGCCGGCTGTTGCACACCACACTGCAAAGTTTAACTGGTTCTGCCAAAACTGCATTGGATTTGTCAACCAGTCTTTTACTACCTTGTCCGCTGTTGCCGGCGGCATCTTATAGTTACTGAATAGATCAGGAAACTTTGCTGTGATGTACCGCCATTGTGAACGACTTGAATTGTTTGTCGGGTTAGTTTATCTCCCACACCATATGGGGCTTGATACACCCCGCCCGTTTCATATGTAGCTTTTCTATTGAAACTAAATGCCTGTTTATTCATAGTGCTATGTATCACACTCTGTCAAATGTTCAAAGCGGCGACGCTGTGTCCCTGCAAAATGCTATTGACAACACTGCAGGTGATCTATACGTAGGTCTTAGGTCAATCAAGTATACTGTGGGTTGGTATAACATTGAATCAGATGTGCCCCTTCTATGGCTGCCAGATGGTTCTGGGCTAGAGGGGTTAATACGTTCCAGTCTCCCGCCTGGCCTCTGGAGGTTCAAGCGTATACAGGAGCAATTTGAACTTATAAGTCAGGATACTTTAGGCCCTAGTTTGGAGGTTGATGATTCAACTGTGATTGTTACCCTCTCAGCTCCTCCTTCTGGGTCTTTACGATGTGACGGTGTGTTAAAAATATTACGTCTTGATGCCGGTCTGGGTAGAGGATGGATTCCTTCAGGTTTTCACAAAGACGTCCGGCCCGTGAACTTTAGCATCTTTAACCCACTTCTTGTCCACCTCGATCAAGTCAGTACCACGCACAACATGCTTGATAGTGCGCCCACTACGCTTCTTGAAGTTGTGGGGGCTGCTCTTTCGGTGATACCATAACCACAAACATTGCTAATCCTGTGTCAAAACGTGTTACTGTCGGAGCTGTGAATGAGTTGAAGGTTCAGATAAAGGATAATAAGGGACGTATATTGAACAATCACGACCTTCCTATTGGTGTTATTCTTCAAGTTACAGGATGTCAATAAAAACGAATATTTATGGAACTCAACTGAAACCGGATCACGGCGGCGCTGACCTCCCGGAATATGTCACAAAGACCTATGTATCTATTGGTGACTCACAAAAATGGATAAAAGTGGGGGTACTATGACTGGAGACCTTGAAATGGGAGATAATAAAACCGTTCAGTTGGGAGACCCAATATCGCCTGAAGATGCTGCTAATAAAAAGTATGTTGATGAGAGACACAGACAGCATCGTAGGGACCTGAGAGAACACATAAACTCCCAGACAAAACCCCTCATTACTATTTGGGCAGAAGCAAGTGGCCCCCTTCGCAGAGGATATGAGTGGTCGTTTGGCCAATGGGCTAGGGGTCGAGACTCACAGGACTCAAGCTGTGGATATACCATGACATGTGGTGGTAGGATCATTCGTATGGGGTTGTCTTCGGGTGTTGGTGTTGATACTGGTCCTATAGCAGTCGTTCCTGTTATTAATGGAACGAATCAAGCGGTAGGAATAAGTAAGCCTGCTGATCAATGGGCTGTAGTAAAATCTTTAGACCAGCCTTTACAGGTAGAACAAGGCAACGTTATTAATTTTTATACAACCACACAAAACAGAGGGGCGACTTGGTCTGTAGCTTCACTCCTAACTGAACTTGACTTGTAGATGTATAAAGCAGCAGTACGAAACAACAACCAACGACTGCACCGTTAAATCGGGAGCTGCCTCCATGTGGTCTAGGGCAATCCTATCTGCTGAATGAGATCAGTCTTAAGACGCAATACCTTGAAAAATAAATTGAAAAATATGGTGCTGTGTATAAAAAATATAGGTGTGCAGTAAACTCATTGGACGCTGTAGACACTGCTTTAGTTGCTGTGGGTATGTGTCTTGCCGCAAGTGGTGCGGGTCTGATGTCTACGGTGGTTGCTGCCCCCATTGCTACAGTCTTGGGTGCTACCGGGGCTGTGTGCGGGCTGGTTGCGATCGCAGGAAAGGTCATCAGCCAGCGACTGTCGGTGAAGGTAAAGAAGCACGACCAGATTCAAATTTTGGCACAGAGCAAACTAAACACGGTTACAGATATTATTTATGCGGCGCTTGAAGATGGTTTTAGCTCAGAAGATGAGTTTGAGCTCGTTTCGGCCGAGATCGAAAAGTATACTCGAATGAAAAGCGACATTAAGGATAAGATATTGGTTAGGGCATCTCCACCCTCCTCATCGCCTAGGTTGACGGGGGTCGCAGGAGGTTATCATGCCGGTACCGCGGTAAGTGCAGCCGACCGACCATTTAAAGAGTGGTGTTTGTTGGATATAATGGAGGTGTTGATAAAATCTTTCTGCAACGATCGTACTGGATTCAAGCAAAATACGGACCAGTGGGAGAGCACGAGGAAGGGCTGCGTTGGAGGAAGTGACTACTCCGCCATCATAGTGCAAAACTACTTCAGCAGCTATAGCAAGAAGCTGACTGAAAAGGGTGTTCGCTTTAGCGCACCCTGCCTCTGGGGTACGACTTTTGAGGAGGTTGCAATTGCGGTAATGGAGAAGGTGTACGACATCAAGGTCTACGGAAATAATATCTATGTTCAGGGTGGCGCAACGGCCTACTCTCCGGGTGGCTTTTGTGTGCTACCTATCCAGCAGTGGCGTGGGATGACCAGGGGTGGAGTGGATGCTGTCTGTCTGGGACATCCTGAGGAGGTTGTGCTGCTCGAAATAAAATGCCCCTACACTCGGAGTCCTGGGAGGATAATTCCGAATATGTATAAGCCTCATGTTCTGTTGGGGCTGCACCATAGTCCGGTGGCGACCATCGGGGTGATGGTCGACTGCGTTTTCAGGTTGTGCTCCTTTGAGGACCTTGGGAGGGGTGAAGCATATAACCAGGTGTATCACAAGGATCGGAAGAAGTATAAGGAGACGGTGGCTTGGGGGTGGGCGGGGATGGAAGGGCTTGAAGACGGCGACTATAGCACGAACGGGAGGTTTAATAGTTGCCTGGAGGTGGAAAAGGAGCATCACGGTCCTTGGCTGGGAAGACCGAGTGGCACCACGGAGAAGCCGACGGGGGCTTTCTACTGTTGGAAGCTCTTTACGATGAGTTTGATAATCGCTCGTCCCGATCCCGACTTTATCGAGAAGAACGACGCTAAGTTTGCCCAGTTTATACAGCACCTCGACTGCGTGAAAAATGGAACTTACACGGGTAGACTTGGCTCCGGAATGTTTACGCTTAAGGACCTCTATAGATAAAGACCTTGGAGGTTGGTAGTATACATGGTAGCGGCTCCCTCTCCCCCTACCCCCATGTCGTCGTGGGTCCCTACCCCCTGTGACTCATGGCGGCACCTTCCCCTGTGACTCATGGCCTGCTGACAGGGTCACAGCTTTAGTAGTAAAGGTAATGGTGGTTCCCCTGCGATTTCGTTGTGAGTCATGGCTGCCCCTAACCCTGCAACTCACATAAGGTAGCAGCTTTAATCCTTGGCCAGCTCTTGGCAGCTCTTGAGATTTTAGGACCCGAAAGGAATAGTCCAAGTGGGTAAATGATGCTCTGAAGTGGGGGGATTCCTTATCGTACATACATACATACATACATACATACATACATACATACATACATACATACATACATACATACATACATACATACATACATACATACATACATACATACATACATACATACATACATACATACATACATACATACATACATACATACATACATACATACATACATACATACATACATACATACATACATACATACATACATACATGACATACATACATACATACATACATACATACATACATACATACATACATACATACATACATACATACATACATACATACATACATACATACATACATACATACATACATACATACATACATACATACATACATACATACATACATACATACATACATACATACATACATATATACATACATACATATAAAAATACATACATGTAGTACGTACGTACTTACTTACACAATGCGCTTAATGAAATATTCTTTCTTTTTGCTGCTGAGTCGAATTAACACATGACTGAGTTCGTATCTTCACAGGAATGGATGTGACTCAATCGTTTAACTATTTCCGAGCGCAAATCAAGCTTTAATTCCTTTTACCAAAAGCACACTTGACCTCGCATTATATCCATGTAAGTCACACCAGAATATTGAACGTATTCATTGTCTCGGGTATTTCAACTGTTGCACGGTAACAGCCAATCAAGAGATTGAAAATCATACCATAAAGCGCAAAATTTAATGGCTCGAAGTTAGTCGTAGGCGGAACTAATGGCCCGTTAGGTAACAGATAATGTATTATTGTGTTTAAATAGGATATTACACTCGGAAATGAGGGTCTTGCCACAAAACACTGACTCATTTATCATGTTCAAAGTAGCGCATAAACTTATTCTTACTCTATCGCATAAACTTATGATTACATTTACAATATTATGAATTCATAGTTTATCATCAAATAAAACGCCAAACACACCCAACGCCCTCAATACACCTTATCGAGCAAATCTGTCTGAAAAGATTACACACAATAGCCGATACACTCATTATCAAGAGTAGGAATTCGTGTGACAATGAAGTGTACAAACAGGGGATAGCTCCTTGGCTACACGTTCTTTTGACGGTTGACGAGATTTAAAATGGAAAAGAAATTTGAATGTTCATGTTAAAGCAATGAAACCATCGTCATCTCTTTTCCTGGCTTTGTGTTCTGTGAGTATCATGGTGATACATCAATATTGCACTAAAAAGCATATCAAAATAAAGCTGGGTTAAAAGCTAACACAGCGAACTGACGCCATCCGTAAACGGTAAAAATTAGGCACTTAGTGAGAATAATTGTATTCCTTTTGTTAAGTAAGACCGTAGATAATAGAAATATTTATATCAAGTCTTCCGGATCTTGTACAGTCCATTTGCTCTTCCCAGTCAATTAAATCTACGTCAACATGCGTCTGTTCCTATTTTACTTTGTTTGGGGAGTTCAACATCATCCGTGGCCATAACTGCGTTGTTTCTGAAACAAAATTAACCACAAACGTGTGATGAAGTATTTTCTCGCTAAACTCATAATGGCAGATATAGAGAAGTGGTGCATTATGATCTTAGCCAATTCACAACTCTCAGTACTTCCAACCTTAGCTTCATAATTCCTGAAACGTTCCTGGCAGAGCGCCACCAATAAGCAAAGACTGACTTTATATACATGTAAAGTGGTGCATAGATCAAGTGCTTGTGCTACAAACAAACACCCAAGATCATCAGATACTCAGAAAGTTTCGCAAACTATCGGGTCGCTCGAGATTAGTGTTATATGACAGAAGCTTATACCTCGTCATTTGCTCTGTTTCTTCTATGGTGTCTGGTAGCTCCCTCCCGAGAGTTTCTGGCAACATCAGCGTCAGTAGTCCCGACGCCGTGGCCAGAACACCGAATATCACGTTAGGTAGCGGGCCCCATACACTCGCCTGAGAGGCACAAATCAACAATTACATATCTAATACAGCAACAAGTGTGATTAATTGTAAGTTGATACAAAATACATTACGTACAGCGTCAGTAAAAGTAAAGGGTCGTATGAGGCGCATAAATTTGAGCGCCAGATAAGGTTAAAAATTAATTGATCCTATCAGTAAGCTTGTAAGGCTAGATAAAGGCTTTACTAGTGCAGCGACACATAACGCTATTAAGTAACCAATATTCGGTGTAACGTTTTGCACATAACTAGTTTGGGTTCTACATTAGAAGCACCAAACCCAGCGTTTAAGACGTGTCTCGAGTAGAGCTGGTTGAGGCAACACTCACCAGAGGGGCCCCCATATATGGCGCCGCCATACCACTGATGCGCGCGCACATGGATGATGTCCCTAAACCAACATTCCTCACGCTCGTCGGGAACAGTTCAGTCGAGTATATGTAAATTCCACTAAACCCAACGGTGACGAAAGCTTTCCCTACCATGGATAATGCAGTGTTAGCGGTGCCATAATCTACAATCAGACAAATGCATTTCTGTAATACAATATCATCGGTACATTAGATTAACATTCATTTAGCAGTGTTCGTAATCAAAATTATGGATAAACAATGATGATTAGTTTTTAACGGTGAGCTAGGAAGTCGGAATTTGAGAACAACTGTGGATGCAATTATTAATGACAAATACCATTAAGAATTAGGGGGACGCTGATGAAACTAGCGATGCCAGCAGCCAGTAGCGAGAGAGAACAAGTTAGCCTGCGTCCCGTCACTTTCCATCTCAACCCAAGCAAACATAGAAGGTTAGCTGGTATCTCAACAGCACCGGAAATGATGGTGTTGGTAAAAACACTTCCGGCAAGTGCAGCCGTGTTGAGCGATAGTGCGTAGTACATGAGGCTGTCCGTAAACCTGGATCAACAATGTTCAGTTGTGGTGTCAAATACACACAACTTCAATATGTTGAAGTGAAATATTCTTTGAAGCTCCAAAAGCGGATGCACATTTCATTTATAACCTCATGATACACCTGTGTTAGACGGGCACCTGTATTTAACGCTTTTGAAGAACAATTACTTGCGCTGTTATCTACTATCAACTATGGGAGAAATGGTCAATAGAAACGGCGACATGGTGTTAATCAACAACAACTGATGAACTACTTCTTAACTAGCAATAAAGCTAAAAAGAACCTGGTACATGTTATAGGAAATGTCCATACCGTATTCGACTAAAAAAGTAGTCATAAATTGCACGGTTAATCATGGCTACGTGAGCTTATGTTACGATTGTTTTAAACCAGGTACGTTTGAGATGTAGAAGTGGTTTACCAATGTAGGTAGAGAATGAAGGTTCGACCACACAGCTTCCGAGAGCGCATCATATCACAACATGTACCCGAATCACTCGTTTCAGCTTCCTAGATACAGTTAATACATAAGGATGCAGGTGCACAGTATCAAATATTTACTCTAGGAAGACTGCATGTGTGTGTGTCAATTCGCTTCTACCGAGCGTCTGCAAGGTCGGCGTATACAGGACCGCTGATAACAATGATGATGATGACGATGATGATGATGATGATGATGATGATGATGATGATGATGATGTTGATGATGGTGATGATGATGATGATGATGATGATGATGATGATGATGATGATGATGATGATACAAAGTAAACACGTTATGATAATCATATGAAAGACCTGAAATTCTAATAGAGTTGGCATGCTTTGATTTGTATTTTTAAATTATGTGTTTAAATTTACTACTTGAAACTAACATTCATTAGAAATTATTAAAAAAACTTGGCGCTCACGTGTGTGTGTGTATGTGTGTGTGTGTGTGTGTGTGTGTGTGTGTGTGTGTGTGTGTGTGTGTGTGTGTGTGAAGAGTGTGCGTTTGAGTTTGTGTGTGAGTGTGTAAATTCACCAAGCCAGTTGCAAACAGTTTGCATTACTGTTTGCAGGGCCAACCTTTACTAGTTACATCTTTGAAATGTTCAGAATACCCCCAGCTATGCTGTGTGCAGATCTAATACCTTATAAGCCACATCCTGAACGCATCTCTGTTGCACAGTGCTTCAGAAACCGAACTTATAAAAACGTTGTTTCCCCATCATATTTCTGACATGAACAATAGGTTTTATAGGCTCTCAGTATGCCAAATGGCCCTTAATTGAGTCATATATAGTTATCTGGGCAATATTGATATTATCTAAAGACAAGGTCACTACTAGAATATGGTATTTCTAAGCAGACACCTGTATATGACGGCCCCTATATAAAACTGATGCCTCCATCTAACAGATATTTTTTGTAATATATTGCAACCATCGAGATCTGCTATTGTTGCTACCTGTCACTTGTTCCAATCTATTTAAGAGACAGCAGAATATAGGTTTAATTGTATCAACAGTCAGCTAGCAGTATGGTGAGGCGCCATCTTGATTCGGCTCATTAATGACAGTTATGTAGTGAAAGGTTCGTGTTGTGATTGTTGCAGTTCACACCTTTATGATATTAGCGACGGAGAAGTTGTGTGGAAGCTGGGCTTTGTTGATGTCAGCGATCTTGCGGTACAGCATCTCCGCCTCTTCTGTCCGTTGGTTGAGAAGAAACCAGCGGGGTGACTCGTCTAATGGTCTGCAACCGGATTTACGAATCACGTTAATATTAAAATCTAAAAGTGTATTGTTTGCTTTCTCTCTCAATAAGCCCTTATCAGAAAATCCCCAGCACAATGTAAGCTAGTGAATTATATCTACGGCAGTAACTATTTTAAAGAGTACTTGAGTATTAATGAAAACTCGAACTTAATGACTCGTTTGAGAGTATTAATACAGATCCGTTGATCAGTGATAGGTCTTAGCCGCTTAGTGGCTTAACCGTCATTGACGGCCTGTTACAAACACTTGTACACAATCTGGCAAGCATTCGCAAAATAATGGAAGTAATTATTGTAAGGATAATGGTTATGAAGATGAGATCAATTTTTGTTATTGTGGATATGGTGATGATGACAGTAATGATGATAATGATGGTGATCACAATGGTACTGATGATGAAAAGGAGGAGGATGAGGGTGTGAAGTAGGATGAGGAGGAGGAAGAGGAGGTGGAAGAGGAGGAGGAGGAGGTGGAGGAAGAGGAGGAGGAGGAGAAGGAGGAGAAGGAGGAGGAGGAGGAGGAATATTGTGATTGTGATGCTGATGATGATAACGATGTTCTATGACTCGGATGATAACATCGATGACGATGACGGGCCTGAGGTTCGACGACTGTAGCTGTACTAACTAACCGCCAAACGAGGAGAGTGATGACGAGCGGTACAGACATGGCTAGCTGCATCCTCACGTCATCACGGATGGCGTAAGCCACGCCAGACCACACTAGGTAACCCAGCGAAAAGAGCTCGAAATAGATTGTTCCCAGAATGTTGCGCCATTTACCGCTCGACAGCTCCATGACTGTAAACAAAAATGCACATAACAACAATGTTTGACCGAAAAATGAATGAGTGTGTGTTTTTAAAGTCATTAAGTCAAGCTGTAGGAAAAGGGGTGGTCAACTGTAATGAAACACGCATGTTATAATATGCGCTGATAGAGTTGGTCAGTTAAATACTGCCCCGTGTCAGTGAGATGGCTAATCTACACCACTAGATTTAATGCGGTGGGTAAAAAAAATATTTATTTGACAGCAAGCCCTACTCAAGACAACAATGGGGGCATTGTTAGCCGATGATGCGCGTAGTTGCCCTGATAATAAGCGCTCTTTAGTGCCTCGTGTGTTGAGTTGAAAAGCTCATATTATTCAAACCCGAGATCACATACGTAACATTCATAGCCGTATCGAAGCACTTAGCTTCAAGTAATGATACCGTTTCTTTCACCAGGATAGAAGTCATCTTAGCAAGTCTCTCCAGTCACAGATAAATTGCCTGTCACCTGAACAATCTGAATTAACTAGGCAAAAACTTCAGAAACTTGTGAGAGTACGAACGCTAATGATAGAACAAAGGAAACAATTAAGGTACAACTTACGGAGTACGAAACACGTTAGATAAACACCAGTACTGCCTATGCCCAACAGTAGACGCGCTATGATCAGCGCTGAGTAATTGGGTGCAAACGTTGTCAGGAACCCTGATGCGATCTTTAAGATCAGAAAAGTGTAGATGGTTATCTTGCGGCCAAATCTATCGATGAAAAAAAACAAGCAACCCTATCATCAAAGCTGTTAATTTGGTGTATAAAGATGATAGAAATTGAGACACAAATTCATCTTGTTCATAGCTATATTTGAATTTCAGTCGTCATGGTACATAAAACTTCAAAAGTCAGTCAATGATACGAAGCATTTTAAGGAATGATCATAAGGTACAAGAAAACTGATAACCGCAAGTGATTACCATCACTAATAAACCACAAGGGCTAACCGTAAATGATTACATTATGGACAACCATGAGTGATCACCTGAAATGATCACCGTGTGGGATTACCATGAGTGATTACCCTAAACGATTATCTACCTGTCCGAGATTATGCCAGATGTGACGGCGCCGATCAGAACCCCGGCCATGAAGAGCGTAGAGAGCAGCTGTGCCATCCAGCTCCGCGAACAGACGAGGTTAAACTAAAAACATGGCCGAGAAACGTGGATCTAGAAACAAGATGAATAACCCCCCTACACACTTCACACTGCATATCAGTTTTCGAAACGATATGACTCCTTTCAAAATGTTGCAGCCATTCACGTACCCTAGTCATTTCAAAAACGAAACTGTTGCATCATGTCACAAATCCTGACGACTATCTTGAGAAAACTTCACATGAAGAAACACTTATGGAAAGGAAAAGAGATCTAGTTACTTAATGGTTCGTAAATCACAAAACCAGTACAATGCATGGAGAGCCTCGTATGCATACCAGATCTTAAAGATTGTTGAATGCATAGTCCATAGCAATTTACACTTGCATATGCACACCACCGCCAAAAAATCTTCTATGTAAAGCACCAACCATAATGATCACAAGCATACTTCAGTACGAAACAAAAAACACAACACCCATTAACTCCTGAGAAGCTCGAAGTCCTCTAGAATCATTTACATTGCTATATCTGTGGAAGGTACCAATTTGAATGATGAACTGATATATTGACTCTCTGGGCTTACGAAATGTATAGTTGTCTGCACTCTAATCCAGTCTGAAAGGACGCTGGTCATATTGGATGTAGTCACATTGTTCGGTAGTTATATCAGACAGTAGTAGACATGGACGTTTGTCATATCAACCGGTTATCATATTGGCTCTAATTCATATTTGGCGGCAGTCATATTGGGTAGTAAACATATTGTACGATAGACATACTAGTCATATCTGATATCAGTGCTGAATAATGGAATCTTTAGATTAGTGTGCATAGCGACATTCCCTCTCTATCATTTGCATTTAATGGAATACAAGGCAACTGAAACAACGCAGTGGGACGCTGCGATTGGTTGGGCTATTCAAACAAAGTACAATTTTCAATGTAATTTGCAACATCTTCGAATGACAAAAGTTCACTTGTTACCTTGTCCGTGAATGTAGATTTGAATACGGATCGATCGTACACCCAGTCTTGACAGCCCAACGTCTCCGTCGTGTTCGTAACCCAGTCTTCTTTCCTCCAGTTAATCAGCTCCTCGTCAGTCAAGTTGTCGTAATCCAGCTTGTAATACCTACAAGAGCTGTAGCTCCCATCACCCTCCTCTGGAATGCTGATCAGTCGCTGCTGGCGGAAGGAGAAGTTAGCGAGTCTCTCAACTTGACACCAATGTGGAGAAGTATAACCGAGGAAGTTCATCCCAAGAGACTCAGTTCCCAGAAGCGCGAATATCCCGAGGAGAGCTGAGAGACTGATCATGTAGGGACCTCTCATCCCTCCAGTCAGCTCAAACATATCAACCTCTTCCTTATCATTCAACTTGTACTTCATCGTCTCAATCTGATGTCAAATAAGATATAAAGAAACGATCCCACCACGTGATGTATTTTAAATGGGTGTAGAGAGATGAAGCCCGCTATTGAGGGAGTAACTGTCTACAATGACTAGTCTCTACTGCTTCTTCTGACAACGATTACATGTCAAGTACAGCCGTTATCTCAAAACATCTTGAAGCTTGTATATTATGCACTAAGCCCACCATTCAATTATATGTATTATAAAACATATACAATTTGATGGGTGTAGATCTAGATTCATGGTATATATAGTGTACACAATCTACACTATATATACAACGGTTTGATGCTTAATACACATCAAGTACTTAACGTGTATTATCTGTACAACATCTATACTCATGGTTATATAGTTTATACCCGCTCTACTATAAAGACAACACCTTAATACATATTGTACATCATTTTCTCATCCTTTATGATATTAACTGCATCTACAATCATGGTATAGATGTACGTAAACTACACTGGACCTACAACTCCTTGATACATAGTACACGCTTTGAACTTAATGCGTACCAGATCTACATTCATGATTAATATGGGCTACACACTCCACCTTGATGCATAGTTTACCTCAATTACTTATCCTTAACCATGCGTACAACCTTTACACGTACACGTTCTACACTATGACTACAACGATACACAAGGGAGTAAAAAAGATTTAACTTCCACTTTTAAACTACTGGTTTCCGGAATTGGAACAACCAACTTCCCTCATAATGTTGCATTACATTATGGTTATCATTATAAACATACCACTTAAGTTTGAAAGCAATCAATATAATCAATATTTCATATAACCATTAGATCGTTATGCTCATGGACACTTACAACCTCACATGCATATACACAAATGATACTGACCGAGATAACTTGCCAAAGTATTCCCTGGGTCAACAACATTTCAAAATGTATCATGTGTATAACAAAGCCATCAGTGAGGAAATACAATGACCTGGCAAAATTCACAAATAAACTTAGAGAACCTAAAACAATTTCCAAACCATGTAGTAATGTGCTATATAACAACAACTGATTTCTTCTCTTAATAATATTTGTTTTCCTGTCTGCCCTGAAGATAAGTTATCATCAGCCTTAACCTGGAATCTGCCATACATCGGGTCACTTGCGTGTCATGTACTGTAAGAACTGCCCATCATTCATGGCAGTTCTAGTATCCTGGAAAGTGTTTTAAAGGGCAATGAATAAGAACTAATCTTATTAGTAAGCCAAATGAGCTATAATGCTAACAAGCCGGACCCTTTCCTCGTAGGCTGCACATTATTCTAAATTAATTCAAATACATGAACAAGAAGAAGCAATTTGTATTCATTTGAGAAAAATCGAAAAAACCATGACTTAGCCTCAACATGTGATGCAAATGTACCTTTCATTGCAGTTAATGTTGTAATTTCATTCAACTTATTTGAGTTAGAATGGATTAGACATTGTCTGCTAATAGTATTGTGACCGCGTAGTTTCTATGCTATATATGGTCCTTTTCCTTCGGTCACTTCGGGGGTGCTTTCGAGGTACTGGTTGATGAAAATGAGACACGTTAACTTTATATTTACGACTTTCCTTTATTCTGGTATGATATTCTGGCACGCTCGTGAGTTCCTTTTCCGAGTTTCTGTTTCGTGGGTGTCTCGTAGTGTCGTCGTGTCTTGGTTGAATTCGAATGTATATATATATTACAAAACTGTAGTATGGAGTAACTCTGGTGATGTTCAGAGGCTACTGCTGAGCTGGAATTCCAAACTACTATGTGCCGTACGGAGTTGGCCTTCCAACTTGGTCCGTATGACGGTGACTGTATCTTTGCCCGAATACTGAATGTCTTGTGTTCGAGCGGAGCCAGGTATTATAGGGCAATGGATGTAAGGCATTGGTAGCCAATTTTGAGTGGTATGAGGGTAAAGTGTTAATTTGTAATAAGGGCCACCGAACATGCAGGTCTGAATGGGGGTCAATTTTGCTTGTCCCAACGTGCCAAAAACAGAGGTTGTAAATAAAGGTATCTGAATTGTGGCGTGCCTTGGGTACACTGGCTGACGACGCTTATCACGATATCTTATCAATAAGGGCGGTCACAGTATTATATATATTGGAATATTTGAATGAACTATAAAGAAAAAAGTCAGATATAGAAAATCTTCAGGGATGATCTGCAAAATATAAATCCATTTTCATTATTTGTCTTAATAGTTATTTCAGATCCTACAATGTATATTTTAAAAACAACAATGACTCTTATCCTATGCTTACCACTTTTTGCAAAAGTGACGAAGTAACAGGTACAATTCCATGATTTGTGTAATTTGTAATTTTTACCCCAATATTTACCACCACAATATTAACGCAGCTAATTCTTTAAAGTTCAAGAACACACACAAATATCTCGCTGTCAGTCATTAGTCTGTATTCCAAAGTAATAGATTCGGCCTATGAATGTGCAATGAGACCTTTCTAGTTAGTGAAATTAATTATTTTGTTATCAATTTACGGCGCTCAGACAGGGCATTTTTTTGCTTGGCAAACTTCATAAAGACTCGACTCGTGACTTTTTTTCTGCTACACAACTCGGCTAGCCGAACGTGCTGACAGTTTTATGACCCAGATTCCACCTGTGTTTACACGGTAGGCCGCGTCACTTTTTAGTGATATTTTGTATCGTTTTGAGAAGAAATTGTGAATATGCCATACTGTTGCGCTGTTGGTAGCAAGAATGGGAAGGATCAGGGAAGAACCTGTTCACCTTTCCACAAAAAGAATCCGACCAGTTTGGATAGCCAAAGTGAAACGAATATCTTTGTGGGAGCCCAAGAAAAGCACAGTGTTATGATCTGACCACTTCACTTGTGCTTCCTTTAAAGTCGATTCAATTACAACTTCGACAGTGTTGGGATACTGCCGAGAATAACTACGAAGAGATTTTTGATAATGTAACTATGCGAGTAATTGCAAATGATATGTCACAACTGTTATAAAAGTTGATTCACTGCCAATGGACACATATACACGCGGGACAGTCAGCCCTACCTTGGGGCAATACCAGTTTGGAACTTAATGTTAGCGTGTGGGACGTGACGCATTAGTGGAGGTCAGGAAAGAGTTGAATTTGTTCTTGGTGGAAATGCTCGTTGTTGCTCCCCAGGCCACACAACCAAGTTTGGCAGCTACACCTTAATGGACCTAAAGGCCTCAAAAGCCCTGGATATACAGGTAGTACAGGTATGTTAAAGTCTGTTTTGTATCTTGTTATCAATGTGATTACCACTAACATTGGATATAGGCTAGGACATCTTTTCTTCTTAATTGTCAAAAGCTAAATTATGTCTGCGAGCAATGTGGTGAAGAACTCTGCTCCCATGGCGCTTGCAGGACTAAAAAGCCTGAATGAGTGATCACACCAACCGCCATAACGATGGATAGACATATTGGTGTGAATTAATACATGCGTGAGCAGCAGCCACACATTAGCCATTGGTTTGATGTATGGCATGTTGCAAAAGGTTTGTTGTATGGAGTTATTTGTATTTCAGCATACCTGGTGTACAGCCATACTACATACTGCTATAACCTGTTATGGCAAGTCTTGTTGTTCCAACAGTCACACATGTAACATCTGTAATATCACCCATGCTATTGCTTTACAGGGGTGAAGAAAAAAAATATTGCAAAAGGAAGAAGTTATTGCGTTATTTACATAATTTATTCAATAAGATTTATTTCAGTCAGTTGTCATTTAATTACAAATGCTGAGGACAGCAAATGATATTAGTATTATGGCATGTGCTCCAATGATATATTGACAGATTGATGACCCAGGTGCTACATATTCGGGAGGAAAATCCGAGCTACAGAAGAGCAAAAGTACTGCTTTAAAGCCACGATAATGACAAGAGATGTCAGGAAAGGCAATTGAATTTTGGTGAAAACACATGAAGGGATAACTTTCCTGTTTTTCTTGCCTAACTTATGCCAAATCACGTATACAAATCTTCTGTATGCAAGAAAGCGGAAGTCTCTGAAAAGAATAACATTCATCTATTAAACTTAAAATAATTTCTCACATATGAATATTTACCAGCCTGCATATTCAGGCTTTTAAATTATTTCTTGTTGCAGATATTGTTTTGTGATATTTCATGTAGACTTTGTATGCATAAGATGTAGCGGATGCAATGTAACGTGTTGATATACAGGGGTACGTATAAAAAGAAGGCAGCCTGGGAATAAGTTTTGTTTTGCTGAATTACTGTAACTATTTTTTTCATGACATAGCTTCTGTGAGAATAAAGTGAAAGAGAAGTTGATCAACATTCATACCTATGTTCATGTGTTATTTAATTTATACAAACTAACATATGGGTTTTACAGTGCCCAGAGATGAGGACACGGGCTTTGGGATGGAGGTCCAAGCCCTTATGTCTATAGCCATTACCAATGTATGTTGATAAACTATGTTTTTAGGAACATGAAAGCCCATTATTCATAGCTGCTTGATTCAGCGCAACTTGGAAAGTATATATTTTGCTCCATAAAATTATAGTGAATTACAGACTTACTCATCGGGGCGAATCCCGTCACCAATAGGACCATCCATCTGTATTAATACGTGCATAGATGCCTCAAGTTCATATTTGTCCATGCAGTTGGAAGCAAAGCTGGGATACTGGGTGATATATTTGGAAGAGTTCTGCATGTATTGCACGATTTTTGGGTACGATAAGCAACACTTCGACTCTTTTTTTGTTGCCATCGGAGTGGAGTTGTTACATAAACATTGCTGCTCATCGGCTTCCTCGATGCCATCAAAAACCCACGAGCTCGCATCAGATTCGGAACCCGACTCAGATTCTGACTCTGTATCAATTCATTGACAGTTTTGTGGGACCCTCAGCTGTTCATATTGATAACCCATTACAGTGCGTGTTAATTTCATAACTATTTTAAGAAAAATTCAATCAATGAATAAAAACAACTGATACACTACACGACAAAAGGGTACAATTAATGTAATACATGATAAGCCCCACTCTCCATGGCAGACATGTTTGGCGCTATGCTAACATAACATCTCTGCAATAGTTAACAGAGCGCAAGCGATTTGACCCGGTTTTAACCTCTGAACGGGCGATAACAAGCAGCGCGCGTCACACATAAACAAACATGAATGGTCAACATGAATGGAGCTTATTGGGGAAGCTTGGAACTAAGCCCTTCTGTGGGAAATAACGCTGTCCACAAAGGATGCATTTTGATGTCTTTGATTATGGACTTTCTTTGCTTTATACGCTGCAGTTATTTAGGTTATATAACCAAGGCCCTGGATTCACAAGTATTAAATTTTGGCAAATCTTATTCTAACATTAGCAGTTTTTTTGGTTGTGTGTCTTCTTATTTTTTCCATAAAACATGTGAACTCCCATCGGGGTGGGGGGGGCAGCAAATCTGGGAGAAAAAGGTATATCAGGCGTTTCCCATACCCCGTTGGCAGATTAGCAACAACGTCGTTTCCCAAGAACAACTTCTCTCGCTGCTTGTCTGTCATTTCCAATCCCGGCTTGTAACTTTCGATTGCTTTTTTCACATCTGACTGCCGCCATTTTCAGAAAAGCTTGACGGCCATGAAACGTCCGCGGAACTATTTTTCGATGAATGCCTCATTTTGGGCCTACTGAAAAGTTTTCCATAACGAAATGTATGTTATTATTCTAATCGAACACAGTAGAAAATATTTTTGTTACATTTAAGAGTTGATAATTCGTATCAATATTTCCTCGCGTAATTGCCCGAATTTGTCCCATAGCGATCTGTGTGGTGCAGAGGCGAATCCTAGCCTGCGCAGAAGCCGATGATCAAGGAGATCGGATAAGCCCGTGATACAACATATATACCTCCTAGTTGATTACATAAGTTATTCTGAGCAATTTATATGCAAATCAATGTCAAAGCATAAATGATCATATTTAGGATTCTGACATTAACGAATAAACGAATGGATGCAAGCGGATGGATAAAGGTTTATTGCATGTGATTTAGATCCCTCGATATAAACTGTTTAAGAGAACGGAGTCTCGAATAACTGCTTATGAATAGAGATTAGTAGTTTTTTACTCGACAACTTTTCCCATGTGCTTGGTATGCATGCTATCTCAATTTTATTTTATGTCTGCTTGGGACAATTGTGAATAACTCTGAATACATACATACATACCTACATACATACATACCTGCATACATACATACATACATACATACATACATACATACATACATACATACATACATACATACATACATACATACATACATACATACATACATACATACATACATACATACACATACATACATACATACATACATACATACATACATACATACATACATACATACATACATACATACATACATACATACATACATACATACATACATACATACATACATACATACATACATACATACATACATACATACATACATACATACATACATACATACATACATACATACATACATACATACATACATACATACGCTGAGTGAAATATCATTATTTCTTTTTGCTGTTGATTAGACTTAACGTAGGCCGAACGACTGATTTCGTATCTTCACAAGAATGGATGTGACTCAATCTTTTAAATATTTCCGAGCGCAAATCTAGCTTTTATTCCTTTACCAAAAGCACACTTGAACTCGCATTATGTTCATGTAAAGCGCACCAGAATATTTAACGTATGCATTGTAACGGGTATTTCAACTTTTGCTAGGTAACAGCCAATCAAGAGATTGAAAATCACACAATAAATTACCAAACTGAATGGCTCAAAGACAGTTGTAGGTGGAACTAATGGCCCGTTAGGTAAAAGATCAATTGTTCTTGTATTTAATTTAGACATTATACTCAGAAATTAGTGACTTGCCACTAAGACACTCATTTGTCATGTTTAATGTAGCGCATAAACTTATTCTTACTCCATCGCAAGTACTTGCGATTACTTTTACAACATAATGAATTCATATATTATCATAAAATTAAACGCCAAACACACCCAACGCCCTCGATACAAGCATCTTATTTGAAAGCCCGAAGAGCAGCTATTTGTACCGATGTTTGACTGCTGACTACACTGGATTTAGAGTCGAACAAGTCGTTAATATTGTCAATGCCTATCGTTAACGTTGTGTCAATGTTAGCTAATTGCATAACGTCGGTCACCTATTCATTAAATAGTCACGATCTGGGCGATAGCAGAACAACTGTTTCTGATTGTAACGTCAGCAAAAGTTTTTCTTGACAAATGACGATTGGGACAACATCATGAATAATATGTGATTTCCAATAAGCCATAGCACCGTATTTACACACAACAGCCGATATATTCATTATCAAGAGTATGAATTCGTGTGACAATAAAGTTTGCAAACAGGGGACACGTCCTGTTGACGGTTGACGATTACGGGGCGGTTAAAATTGGCTGCTCATGTCAAAGCATTGAAACCATCGTCATCTCGGCTCCCGGCTTTATGTCCTGTGAGTATGGCGGTGAAACATAAACATTGTACTAACTAACACAGTGAACTGACGCCATCCATCAACGTAAAATCAGCACTTTGTGAGAAATATTATATTCCTTGTGCATAGTAAGACAGTACATAATAGAAATATTTATATCAAGTCTTCCGGATCTGGTCTTGTCCATTTGGTTAGGTGGACACACAAGTCTAAGCTCATGCCAGTCAATTAAATCTACGTCCCTTAAGATGCGTCTGTTCCGATTTTACTTTGTTTGGGGAGTTCAACATCATCCGTGGCCATAACTGCGTTGTTTCTGAAACAAAACCAACCACAAACGTGTGATGAAGTATTTTCTTGCTAAACTCATTATGACAGAATAGTAGGACGTTATGATCTTAGCCCTTTCACAACTATAAGTACTTCCAACCTTAGCTTCATGATTCCTGAAACGTCCCTGGCAGGGCGCCACAAATATGCAAAGACTACTTTCTATACATGTAAAGTGGTACATAGATCAAGTGTTTGTTCTACATACAAAGACTCAAGATCCTCAAATACTCAGAAAGTTTCGCAAACTATCGGGTCGCTCGAGATTAGTGCTATATGACAGAAGCTTATACCTCGTCATTTGCTCGGCTTCCTCTATGGTGTCTGGTAGCTCCCTCCCGAGAGTTTCTGGCAACAACAGCGTCAGTAGTCCCGACGCCGTGGCCAGAACACCGAATATCACATTAGGTAGCGGGCCCCATACACTCGCCTGAGAGGCACAAATCAACAATTACATATCTAATACAGCAACAAGTATGATTAATTGTAAGTTGATACAAAACACATTACGTACAGCGTCAGTAAAAGTAACATATAAGGTGAATAGATGGCACAGCTAGTCAAGGGCCGTATGAGGCGCATAAAGTTGAGCGCCAGATAAGGTTACAAATTAATTGCTCCTATCAGTAAGCTTGTAAGGCGAGATAAAGGCTGTACTAGTGCAGCGACACATAACGCTATTAAGTAACCAATAGTCGGTGTTACGTTTTGCACAGAACTAGTTTGGGTTCTACATTAGAAGCAAACCCAGCGTTTAAGACGCGTCTCGAGTAGAGCTGGTTGAGGCAATACTCACCAGAGGGGCCCCCATATATGGCGCCGCCATGCCACTGATGCGCGCGCACATCGACGATGTCCCTAAACCAACATTCCTCACGCTCGTCGGGAACAGTTCAGTCGAGTATATGTAAATTCCACTAAACCCAACGGTGACGAAAGCTTTCCCTACCATGGATAATGCAGTGTTAGCGGTGCCATAATCTACAATCAGACAAATGCATTTCTGTAATACAATATCATCGGTACATTCGATTAACATTCATTTAGCAGGTGTTCGAAAAGTGTTAAGCACTGTGTAATCAAAGTAATGGATAAACAATGATGATTAGTCTTATGCAGAATGGTAGGAAATCGGCATTTGAGAACAATTGTGGATGTAATTATTAATGACAAATACCATTAAGAATTAGGGGAACGCTGATGAAACTAGCGATGCCAGCAACCAGTAGCGAGAGAGAACAAGTAAGCCGGCGTCCGGTCACTTTCCATCTCAACCCAAGCAAACATAGAAGGTTAGCTGGTATCTCAACAGCACCGGAAATGATGGTGTTGGTAAAAACACTTCCGGCAAGTGCTGCCGTGTTGAGTGATAGTGCGTAGTACATGAGGCTGTCGGTGAACCTGGATCAACAATGTTCAGTTGTGATCACAATTACACACAACTTCAATATGTTGAAGCGAAACATTCTTTGCGGGTCCAAAAGCGGATGCACATTTCATTTATAACCTCATGATACACCTGTGTTAGACGGGCTCCTGTATTAAACGCCTTCGGAGAACAATTACTTGCGCTACTATTTTGGGGGAAATGGCCAATAGAAACGGCGACATGGCGTCAATTCAGAACCATCACCAACAACAACTGATGAACTACTTGTTAACTAGCAATAAAGCTGGAAAGAACCTGGTACATTTTATTGCAAATTTCTATACCGTATTCGACTGAAAAGGTAGTCATGAATTGCACGGTTAATCATGGCTACGTGAGCTTATGTTGCGACTGTTTTAAACCAGGTACGTTTAAGATGTAGATGTGGTTTACCAATGTAGGTAGATGATGAAGGTTCGACCACACAGCTTCCGAGAGCGCATCATATCACAACATGTACCCGAATCACTCGTTTCAGCTTCCTGGATACAGTTAATACATAAGGATGCAGGTGCATAGTATCAAATATTTATTCAAGAAAGACTTCATGTTAGTATGTCTATTCCCTTCTCCCAAACGTCTGTACCCAGCCAAGTGCAAATTGGTCTACTCATGCAACTTTTCACCGGGAATATGATGGTGTACATTACGGCCTGCAAGGTCGTCGAATTCAGGGCCGCTGATAACGAAGATGATGATGATGATGATGATGATATGATGATGATGATGATGATGATGTTGATGATAATGATGATAAGTAAACACGTTATGATAATCATATGAAAAATCTGAACTCCATATTGAGCTGGAACGTTATGATTTGTATCTTGAGTGTGTATATTCACCAAGCCAGTTGCAAACAGTTTGCATTACTGTTTGCAGGGCCAACACTAGTTACATCTTTGAAATGTTCAGAATATCCCCGGCTATGCTGTGTGCAGATCTAATACCTTATAAGCCACATCCTGAGCGCATCTCTTTAGCACAGTGCTTCAGAAACCGAACTTATAAAAACGTTGTTTCCCCATCATATTTCTGACATGAACAATAAGTTTTATAGGCTCTCAGTATGCCAAATGGCCCTAAACTGAGTCATCTTTAGTTATCGGGACAAAACGGATATTATCTAAAGACAAGGTCACTACTAGAATATGGCATATCTTAGCAGACATCTGAATATAACGGCCCCTTTATATAACTGATACCTCCATCTAACGGATATATTTGTTATATATTTCAACCACCGAGATCTGTTGTTGTTGCTACCTGTCACTTGTCCCAATCCCTTTATGAGACAGCAGAAACAAAGGTTCAATTGTATATTCAGTCAGCTAACAATATGGTGGAGCGCCATCTTGATTCGGCTCAGCAATGACAGTAATGTTGTAAAAGGTTCGTGTTGTGATTGTTGCAATTCACACCTTTATGATATTAGCGACGGAGAAGTTGTGTGGAAGCTGGGCTTTGTTGATGTCAGCGATCTTGCGGTACAGCATCTCCACCTCTTCTGTCCGTTGGTTGAGAAGAAACCAGCGGGGTGACTCGTCTAATGGTCTGCAACCGGAAATACGTATCACATTAATATAAAAATCAAGAAGGAGGAGGAGGAGGAGGGAGGAGGAGGAGGAGGAGGAGGAGGAGGAGGAGGAGGAGGGAGGAGGAGGAGGAGGAAGGAGGAGGAGAGGAGGAGGAGGAGGAGGAGGAGGAGGAGGAGGAGGAGGAGGAGGAGGAGGGAGGAGGAGGAGGAAGGAGGAGGGGGAGGAGGAGGAGAAGAAGAAGAAGGAGGAGGAGGAGGTAGGAGGAGGAGGAGGAGGAGGAGGAGGAGGAGGAGGAGGGAGGAGAAGGAGGAGGAGGAGGAGGAGGAGGAGGAGGAAGGAGGAGGAGGAGAAGGAGGAGGAGGAGGAGGAGGAGGAGGAGGAGAGGAGGAGGAGGACAGGAGGAGGAAGGAGGAGAGGGAGGAGGAGGAGGAGGAGAAGAAGGAGGTAGGAGGAGGGAGGATGAGGAGGAGGAGGAGAAGGAGGAGGGGAGGAGGAGGAGGAGAGGAGGAGGAGGAGGAGGAGGAGGAGGAGGAGGAGGAGGAGGAGAGGAGGAGGAGGTAGAAGGGTAGGAGGAGGAGGAGGAGAAGGAGGAGGAGGAGGAGGAGGAGGAGGAGGAGGGAGGAGGAGGAGGAGGAGGAGGAGGAGAAGGAGGATGAGGAGGAGGAGAAGGAGGTAGGAGGAGGAGGAGGAGAAGGAGGAGGGGGAGGAGGAGGAGAAGGAGGAGGAGGTAGGAGGAGGAGGAGGGGGTGGAGGAGAAGGAGGAGAAGGAGGTAGGAGGAGGAGGAGGAGGAGGAGGAGGAGGAGGAGGATGAGAAGGAGGAGCAGGAGGAGGAGAAGAAGGAGGAGGGGGAGGAGGAGGAACATTGTGATTATGAAGCTGCTGATGATAACGAGGGGATGGTAAATCGATGACGATGACGGGCTACAACTTTGCCGATTGTAGCTGTACTAACTAACCGCCAAACGAGGAGAGTGATGACGAGTGGTACAGACATGGCTAGCTGCATCCTCACGTCATCACGGATGGCGTAAGCCACGCCAGACCACACTAGGTAACCCAGCGAAAATAGTTGGAAATAGACTGTTCCCAGAATGGTGCGCCATTTACCGCTCGACAGCTCCATGACTGTAAACACAAACGCGCAGAACTATAATGTCACATTCAATGTTTTAGGGTGAGGGTGTGTTATTAAACTCGATAAAGTCAAGATGTATGACAGGGGATGGTAAAGGTTTTCCGCATCAAATCATTATAAATTACCGCAACTGTAACGAAACACGCATGTTTTAATATGCGCTGAGTGAGTTGTGGGGTGGTGGGGGGACAATTAAACCCATGTCGGCGGTATGGCAATTGGGGCATTGTAAGCCGAAGATGCCTATCGATTGCACGGAAAGTGATCGCTCTTCAGTGCCTCGTGCGTTAAGTTGAAAAGCTCATATCATTCCTACCCGAGATCACATACGTAACACCCATAGCGGTATCGACGCACTTAACTTCAAGTAATGATACCGTTTCTTTCACTAGGATAGAAGTCATCTTAGCAAGTGTCTCTAGTCACAGATAAATTGTCTGTCACCTGAACACTCTTAAGTAACTAGGCCAAAACTAAGACTCTAAGTACTTCTTACCAAGTACGAAACAGGTTAGGTAAACGCCAGTACTGCCTAAGCCAAGCAGTAGACGCGCTATGATTAGCACTGGGTAATTGGGTGCAAACGTGGTCAGGAACCCGGAGGCGATTTTTAAGATCAGAAAGGCGTAGATGGTTATCTTGCGGCCAAATCTATCGAGGAAAAAACACAAGCATCCCCAACATGGAGGCTGTTAATTTGGTGTATAAAGATGAGACACAAACTTAAATTCACATTGTTCTTGGTTATGTTTGAATTTCAGTCGTTATGGTACATAGATCTTTCAACAGCGTCAATCTATGATACGATGCATTGTAAGGAATAATCATAGGGTCCAAGAAAACTGATAACTACTAATAAACGAAATTGGTCGCCAAAAGGGATAACCGTAAATGATTACCATATGGAATCACCATGAGTGATTACCCTAAATGATTATCTACCTGTCGGAGATGATGCCAGATGTGACGGCGCCGATCAGAACCCCGGCCATGTAGAGCGTAGAGAGCAGTTGTGCCATCCAGCTCCGCGAACAGACGAGGTTAAACTAAAAACATGGCCGAGAAACATGGATCTAGAAACAAGATGAATAACCCCCCTACCCACTTCACACTGCATATCTGTTTTCGAAACGATATGACTCCTTTCAAAATGTTGCAGTCAAGCCAGCTTCATTGCGCCATTCAAAAACGAAACTTGGCATCGTGTCACAAATCTTGACGACTATCTTAAGAAAACTTCACATAAATAAACACTCATGCAAAATTAAATGATATGTAGATCACAAAACTAGAGTTCAGCTGCGGTAAAATGCATGGAGACTCAATTCCGTATGCATACCAGATCTTGAAAAAGTGTTGAATGCATAGTCCGTAGCAATTTACGCATGCATATGCAAAACCTAAAACCACCGCGAAAAACTCTTCTATGTAAAGCACAAACCATAATGATCACAAGTATACTTCTGTACGAAACAATAAACACAACACACATCAACTCCTGAGAAGCTCGATGTCCTCTAGAATAATTTACATAGCAATATTTGTGGAAGGTACCAAATTGAATGATGAACTGATATATTGACTCTTTGGGCTTATATTTTGTCGCACTGTAATCCAGTCTGAACGGACGCTGGCCATGTTGGATGGTAGTCACATTGGTCGGTAGTTATACTGGACAGTAGTAGACGTAAACGTTTGCCATATCAACGGTAATCATATTGGCTGTAATTCATATTTGGCGGCAGTCATATTGGGTAGTAATCATATTGTACGATAGAGTGTATTAGGTTGTAGTCAATTCGGATGGCAGTGCTGAATAATTGAATCTTTCAATTTGTGTGCAGAGACACATTTCCCTTTCAGTCACATGTATATAATAAACTATAAGGCAAGTGAAACAACTCAGTGGGACGCTGCGATTGGTTGGACTCTAACAAAGTACAATTTTCAATGTAATTTGTCACATTTTCGAAGGAAAATAGTTCACATGTTACCTTGTCCGTGAATGTAGATTTGAATACGGATCGATCGTACACCCAGTCTTGACAGCCTAATGTCTCCGTCGTGTTCGTAACCCAGTCCTCCTTCCTCCAGTTAATCAGCTCCTCGTCGGTCAAGTTGTCATAATCCAGCTTGTAATACCTACAAGAGCTGTAGCTCCCATCACCCTCCTCTGGAATGCTGATCAGTCGCTGCTGACGGAAGGAGAAGTTAGCGAGTCTCTCAACTTGACACCAATGTGGAGAAGTATAACCGAGGAAGTTCATCCCAAGAGACTCAGTTCCCAGAAGCGCGAATATCCCGAGGAGAGCTGAGAGACTGATCATGTAGGGACCTCTCATCCCTCCAGTCAGCTCAAACATATCCACCTCTTCCTTATCATTCAACTTGTACTTCATCGTCTCAATCTGATGTCAAATAAGATATAAAGAAACGATCCCACCACGTGATGTATTTTAAATGGGTGTAGAGAGATGAAGCCCGCTATTGAGGGAGTAACTGTCTACAATGACTGGTCTCTACTGCTTCTTCTGACAACGATTACATGTCGAGTACAGCGATTATCTCATATCATCTTGAAGCTCTCGCGACTTCATGTGGATGATTCGGCTTAATTTGCTGTATGATATAACTGTTATCTGATGATAGGGTTATCGGTGGTAGCTATGCCTCCGGCTCTATCACTGTGTATGATATGGCTTACGGGCACTGGCGGGATGTCACCTAGGTGGTTAATCTGTGAAGTGATTTGACTTAACAACTATCTATATCCCATGTATAACCCGTGTTCAAAACAAATGGAATACAAGTATCAGATTACAGTTAATATCATTTCGATCAGCCAATCGACATGGAGAGAAGCGCCTCGGAAATAATCGTCATGGAGACAATTGTCATGGAGATAATTGTCATGGAGACAACAGTCAAGATAAAAGTCGTCAAGGTAACAATCGTTACAGAGACAATCGCCATAGAAATTATTTCTGTCTAATATCATACTCAATGTGTAGTAATGGTGGCGATGACAAAACGTGGTGTTTTTGTGGAATACTGGTCTACATTTTATTAAATGCCTTTGTGCTCCGACTATACGCCCGCTGTCTAAGCATATTCACTGGATTATTTGTATTCCACCGTGCATGTATGTCTGTAGGTGATTGTACATATCCGCGTTATATCGCAGAATATCACGGGTCGATTGGAATAGAACGATCAGGGGTTACCTTTCACATGTTAAGGACATGATCCTGATTATTTAGTGAATTATTATCATTTTTACAAATATTGATATTTACATATCTCCTGAAAATTAAGCGGCTGTCATTATTTGTTCAGATATTGATTGTTAATTAAGAAGCCTTCAAATGTGACAGTATAATAGAGGGCAAAGTTTATCGTCTCATATTTTAGCAGAAAAGAAATTGCTCGACTCATTAACTTAACTTATGACTTAGCACATCGTTTCACTACATTAATATTAATAACTTATCATATGCGTTTGCATAGCAATATAGACCTCTTCCGGTCCCTGAGGTGTCGCTGGATGGTAATGTTAATGTGATGATGTAGAACCACATATATCATCACATCATCCTCGTGAATTTCAGAGTAAGTCGTTTAGTACAGGTATGGCAACACGAGAATATGTTATGAGACGAGATCTAATTTAAACACCACAGAGGCAGTTGCGCATTTGGTATGCATAATTTTGGACCACGCCACTGGGAAGCTTATATTACCATCCTGTTTCCTTGAAGAGGTTTCAAGGATTAATGTTACACAATTTGTCAACAATCCACCATAAGCCCTGAACCATTTGGTTCTGTCACGTAAACAGCTCAATAACTCTGTCATCATCGTTGAATTATTGTGCGAGTGAATTGCTATGGCATTGTGCGACAGCCCGTTTATTTATGATTTGAGTAGATAAAGGAATTTCTGGCTGTAAAATATGGCACATTCGGGCCTTTCGAATAATGAAGCATCCTTAGCGTTGTGAATGATTTGTTTGATGAGTTGTCAGCTCTATTTAACATCCAGTAACATGTCAGCGTAACCCACTAATAACGGGAAGCCGCCACAATACACCAAGTGCCAGCCTAATGAAATTATGAAGATTGTTTGCCTCATTATGGATGCTAACTGCCTCTTGCAGCAGACAGGTTTATGCAACACTGCTAACCACGCATCACCCATTCCATCACCCCAATAACACATTTCTATGCACTAGGTGGCGTACCAGTGAACAACATCAGAGGCTTTCTCTACATTCAAGGATTTCTCTAGCTGTTGAACGCAGTTTCTATTGGGAGAACAAAAGCTATTAACCTTATCCCCATTTCCTGCGTTGCTTCCTGCTTCCTTATAAGGAGCGTCTTTGTTCGAATTACTCATAAGAAGAGCGTCTATGCCATTTATATATACAGACAAGTTAACAGCCGAGCTTTTTTAAGGACGTTTGAGCATAATGGACATCGTAAAACGTTAATCACGACGTGTCACTTCTTCTAGCGCCCGTCTGTAACGGACACGTTACTGACGAGTCACATGTGTGTCCGTTAATGACAAGTTTCACTGAATACACACAAACACCGCCTGTACTATCAAACATCCGTCGATCTCTGAGGGATGTCTGTTCAACTGACATCTTGCCACAGCTGATCTAAACCCCAGCGAGATGCAGGTATAGAGTTGTCAAACTAACTTATAGTGCACAGCCCACCCACTACGGTTTGTCGTGGTTGATGCGGGGGATGCACAATGTCGCGAGTAGACGAGATTATACATGGATCTCGTTTATTGTATCTAGTGGTATCATTATTCAGGGCAGCTGCGTTTTAAGTCAGAGCGACAGGCGCGCACATAAAGTCGACCGGTCGTAGGTATATCGCTCAAAGGCTATTGCAAGTCTCCCAGGCTGTAAAATACTCCCATCGGCCGCCAGGATATGCTGGTCATACGAAAGACATATAATTTTGCAATGGGTAAGGGAGGGGCTCAGCTGTAGGCGCACTTACGATAGAATAGCTGCTAGATAGGCTTTCCTATAAATCGTGTTGGAATCACCCAGAGTTACGTTGCAGGATTTCAACCATCAAGATGAATTGTCTGATATCATTATCAAAATGTGTCTTTGGAATACATACACTAAGCGAGACATCCAGGGCTATGTTTTATTCCAAGCGACTCAAACTCTACACGGACATGATTGTTTTGTTAAGTCCTTGTTTTGCCATTTCAGTGTTCGAGCATAGTCCAGGGGTTTCGCTACGCTTCTCGCCCTAGAGTCTACGGTAAGATAAGGTCCGAATATTCATTAGACACGTTCGTTAATCTTCGTGACCAATCAACGCAAAGGTTGTGACCCGGATTGAACTTAATTGCGCGTGTCTGGCTTGTGATACGCACCCTCGGTTCTATGTGACGTCATGGACATTGTAGTGGTCTGCGTCCAATGAGAACACATTGAATATCTTCTGGAATTATGGGGCGTCTCAAAAGTTCAAATTGGCACCACAACAAGCGCTTTAATCGCTTAGCTGCACAATAGTATGTTTACGTAATAGTCAGTTAAAAAGAACCAGTTGTGTGTCTGCTTCTCTCGCCGACTGTGTGATTAACGGTGCCACTCAGCGTGAAACAACAAATCGGAGTGTTGTAGAATGTGTGCCCGGCTCATAAAAATCACTTGTCCGGTTGGACAAGTTCTTCGGAACTTGTAGAACTAACCAATGAGAGACAACGACTCAAAAGTACCCGAGAGTGACCGAGAAACACGGCTTGTGATTGGAGCATCCCAAATCTGGGATGCCTGTCCAGTTCAATCCGTTATCGTCGCCTAGTCCTGAAGGCGAGACTATTGAATATCAGTTACATGTAAACAGCGCCCGCAGCCATCAGGCTAGAGGACCTTGACTAGTTCGAGCATTTATCTTGCATCATTGTTGTCCCTCCACATCCTTGCCTTGTTGTACATTCACATAATTTTCGGGTAGTTTTGGCTTGACACGTTATTATCTGGTTCTATCGTTACCCTGACGCAATCATACTATGTCATATCGTTGTCTTGTCATTAGCTTGTTACGTGTCACGATTCGACTTTGTTGCCCTTGCTGTTTACCCTCGTCAAATGTCAACATCGAAAGACAAGCGAATCAAGGCAGAACAACGTTGTGAAATAGGGCTGAAGGTGGAGTGAACAGAGCTATCGGTAATATCTCTCAGTCTGCTCTACCTTAGACGCGGAGTAATATGGGACAAGACGCCCCCGGACATGAAAGAAAGTGATTGAAGGATAAATAATCATCACGCATCAAGTAAAGTAATGGGAGTAGGGTTATCTGTTGAGGTTCCGAGGGCGTTTAATTGAACCCCAGGGCCTCTCGTTATCAGCCAGGATATCCATCTGGAGGACACCGCCCCTAAGCTAGACTACCACCAGCTAACACTCCTCTCCCTCCATATATGTATAATGTCACATCGACATCCTTATTATTGCGAAATTATTATGATTAAACAGAAGTATACATATTCCAGCCCATTGGTGTTATCTGAATTCAATACGTTAGTCACCGGCATTTCAAATGGCAAGGTTAAGAAAAAAGCAAATAATGGCGCAAATAGTTCAAATTTTAATGGCAGTAATAATCAGCATGACACAAAATGACTGATAACGACTCATTCAATGTGAATGACAGGAGTGACCACTTTCATGTCACTCGTAACTGACCAGTATCGCGGTGGGTAATGCGCGTTAAAAGGCAGTTGCGCAATGAGCCCCTATAGCAACAACATCATGATGACCAAGCATATCTAAGAGATGACGTTTTGTTTTGGCGTAATGACATTACGGTTGTACGAGACCGCTGTGGGCATCACAGTTACATTAGGTGTCGCGCTGTAATGGTAAGCACTCAGTCGGGCCGAGTAGTGGCGATAATGAAGTTATAATATTTGCTGATTAAATTACCGTCTATCACATGCAAAGGTGAATCGAATATGATAATGTGATTACCGTATATAGCAATATTGGTCTGTTCAGTCCGACAGGAGTCGCCATGCCATCATGCTTCATATATCACCATCAACAGAAAGCTGAACCAGACTGTGGAGTTTTGTTATTTGCAAGAATATTCATGCATGACACAAAGCGTTACTATAGAGAGATATGTGTTATAAAATTGTAGACTGGTTAATAAGGTGGCTTGGGCGATCCCTGCGATCTGTATCCCTTCGCAAGGACAACACACACCATAATACACCAGTCACTGAAAACAATATCCCCAAACTGACGAAGACTCCTCCCATGATCAACCACAAACTTGACTTAGATCCGACTGAGATCATGAAATAAATCACACCAGTTACCATTCCAACGAGTCCGGAACACATCCACCCCAGTTGCCACCGGTAGGGCACGAGCGCTCCGTCCATCACGGACGTATTTCATCTGTGACGGAGTCCGTGACTTCCGTGTATTGACGCCTGTGTTTTATCACGAATTACCCCGCTTTCTTTTATCAGTTACAGGAGACGCTATTGGTTTGAAAAGATGTTAGCGTATCATCTGTAGTGTCGTTTGTGTATCTTTTGCAACGACATTTCGTCCATCATTTTCGGATGGTTGTTCGATGTATCGAGATTGCATCTGTATATGTGATCGTAAATCATTTGAAAGGACGGGTTGATGTCGCACTGGCGGTAGGATTAAATTCATGACGATGTTGGCGTGACGTCCGTTACGACGGTAAGGATTCCATGGTAAAAAGCTGCAACGTTTCTTCTGAAGTGACAATAGCAATTCATTAGTAACGACAATAGTGATGCGAACTTTTCAGCCGACAAGGTAACCGTGCGCCAGGCTGTTGCTGTTTAGCCGACGTTGAAGTTGGCGTAATATCCTGAGCGACGTTTCATTCGAGGCGGTCTTAATTGTTGTTTCGCTGGTCACTGTTCGGGAGATAGTACTCCGATCATCACTCGTCAAATGAGACGGGTATGATGAGGTTCATCAGGGTCTTGTCACTGAATTTGTGTGCTCGGTAAAATCTTTTCCCTTGCACTTTACTCTTGATCATGCTTCAGGCGTAATGGGAGACACCTTGAGTTGCAATAAGCGCTGCTCTGCTCCGCGTCGCGAGTGTCCTGGGGCGGGGCTTCTCGTGAAGGCGTGATTATGCTGCGCAGCTGCAAAACAACCATGAACCCTCGAATTCTAAGCCTCACCCCCAGCTTACTTCTTTCCTGGGAGAGACAATCATCTTGCTATGAAGCATTTCTCGTAAATGACATTCACCTAACCATTTACACGAGATGTGATCTTGATATTGATACTTTCGCACAGGATATTGTGGGAATGAATTATGTGCCTGATACAGAGAGAAAGAACCTCTAATGAATAACTATGTTATAAAGACTAATAAACACAAATATAGGAGAGTAACTAATAAAGTATTATGCCCATCCATTGTAGTCAAATGATCAATGGAATGGTGAAGCTCTTTCCAGTTTTAGAAGTTGTAATTTATAGTCATGAAACAATGTAAATGCTGTTAAGATACTGGAAGGAAAATGCACAGCGATTTGATGTTATGATGTACAATTATGAAAGGGCAGTGCAGTGGTTGTGGCATTAATTGTGTCGCCTCATATGCTGAAACCAGATATTTGGCATATCCGGGATTTTCAATTATGGTTGGCATATCCAAGGACGTTCTAAGGACCATCTCATTCATTTGTGTTTCAATAGAAATGACACTAAGTGTTTCATAAAGTAGACGGATGTTATCGCAGATCAACTCTATGATATGGGCTGAATTTTATGAGGGCAGTGCACCCTGCTGTCAATGTTAAGCAGTCAGTTTACAATCAATCTTTGCCTGAAGCCATCATGATTTAAGAAATTCAAATTGGGCATTGTTCGAGGTCGTTGAAAGCAATAGGTGGATTGTGCTCACAAATGTGAATAATCTCTCTCCTAATTGTGTTCCACTTCCTTTCCCTTCAAACCCCAACCACAGACAGTCATGCAAAGACCTATGTGCCATCAATAGTAATTTTGCCAGGGTAGTCACCTAGTATAATGTTCGCCAACGGGGTGAGCAGCGGGTTGCCAGGTTGAAGATGACATTTAAGCTATAGTGATTAAGCATGAGATTAATCGCCATCTTAACTGTCATAAGCGACGCCAACTACCCAGGTTTTGCATCTTTTGAAGAGAAAATATAATCCAATTGTTTCTATTATTTGACTGATGTTTTACACGACATACCTCATGGGAATTATTGAATATTTAGAGAACGCATTGTCAGGTGGCTATAGTTAGCAGTCAGTTTTCTGGTGCTATCATTGTCAACACTAAACAATGATTTGTGTCAATCGGGGAAATTTGTTATTGGTCATTTGTTTTGTCAGAATGTACAGTAAAACCTTTGACGAAACCTTCTTGATCATATGCAACGACAAAGGAGAATGTGCGCTCAGCAGAACTTAACATATATAATGATTATGTCTTGTCAACTTTCTAGTGACATTACCCATTACGGTTTCGTTGTTCAGTTTGCTCATTTATGTTGGGATGTCTACATGTAGTTTATTTTTCTCAAACCCCAGTGATCGATATAACAAAACACTGCTGTGGGACACTAGATTATCAAAATCATTTCGAAGACAATATCAAAGGATGCTCGGATGCTCACCTAGAAGATCTATATGCAATATCTGCTATCCGAGTGATAATGAAAATCAGTCGGGTCAAAGTATTGTATAATACCTGCTTGTGTAGTTGGCACACCGAGCTGGAGGGATTACTTTCGTATCTTTAAGACATGATAGAGCTGATTATTGAGTCACCTTGGCTATAACAAAGCGATCATGACCAGGCGACATCAACATGCATGTCATCAACGCGTTAAGCTCCAAATACTCCAATGTCAACTTGATTTGGAGTAAATGTAGTCATAGGACGTGCATCAAACCAAGGAAAAATGTGCCATTCGTGTTATGCAATTCCTTCCAGATCGCATTTAAACCAAATGCGGCGTGCATTCATGCCTAATATTATTAGCTTAATGTACCATGTGAAGAGAATGTATGAAATAAATGTTAAAGTTGGTCTCCTCCGACGCATTCTTGAAACAAGTTCTGATTTGGTTTAAATCAGACCCATGACTCCTACACTTTGCCCCTTTATAGGCACTTCGGAGAAATTAGGTAATAACACTCGAAGCTTGTAATATGTGCAAAGTGTATTTTCCAATGAAACTAAACGCTTGTGAACTTTGTCATAATTTTACCCGGAATTCCCTGGATACTTTCATGTCTGTATGATGTGATGATTCTTGTATCCTTCCATTATCCCTTTGCCTCCACATCGTTTGGACAAGTATGTTCCTACCACAATAGCACGTCGGGTAGTGCTCGTTGTCAAAAAACCTATGATTCCTGCAAAAGAATGTAATTGAATACAATTAAAATTATGCTGTGTGTAACTACTACACATTGGCAACCTGAAATAATGGTCGTATAATCCATTATCCAGTAAAACTTTCATCAAAAAGTGAGATATGAAATATAAATATACACACACACACACACATATATATATATAGTCATCAGCAACCCGCAAGAGGGTGGATATTTGCACTATGTGAAACACGTTATCACTCTTTGTTGCCCCTTTATATACAACGTGTAATCGGTTTACTGAATACATGATCAAGTGGAAGGTTATAAGGAGGTGAGACGTAAATATAATTGATGCCAACCCCAAACAGCTTAACGTGCCTTGTGGGAAGGATGAAAATGATATATAGAACGTCATCGGTTTCAGCCACACCACACCTCGATCATGTACAAACCTAATAGTTTTGCTGAAAGCGTTATGATATAGGAAGTGAGTGCATTACCTGAGTTGCTTTAGATTGTTGAAGCGGCACCTAATTGGCGGCTTATGGTCATTTATCTGAAATATGAGGACACTCACCTATCAGCATGCTGACACGTATGAGCTGTTAGGCTGTTGCATCCGAAGCTTCTTGGTCATTATCCTGCAACCTGAAATCAGGCAAACCGCCTGCCATATAGACAGTCAGATAGAACTGGAACAAATGAGCATAGATCAGAAGGTGTAGCGGTCCTGTCTTACGTAGTTTCGCATAATTAGAACAAACAAAGATATGAGCTTTGAAACTATGTCATGTTATTACCTTACCATGACATTGCCCTGCCGAGGTCATTATCTCATCATGCTTCTGCCCTGTCATGTTATTAGCTTACCATGCCGCTGCCCTGTGACATTAATACCCTATAATACCGTTCCCCTGTCACGCTATTATATTATCATATCGTTACCCTATCACGTTATGAGCTTGCCGTGCCGTTGCCCTATCACGATATTGCCTAATAATGCTGTTGCCCTGTCTCATTATTATCCCCCCATGCTTCTGCCTGTCACATAATAACCTCATCATGCCGTTGCCATATCATGATTTTACCTTGTCATGATGTCAATCTTTTACATCAGGGTTTGACTTAGTTTCACTGCCGCATATGTCGTCGCTCCAATTTAATTGTCAGCATACATTGAAAGGTGAAGTAATCGAGGTCGATAGCGGCTGAAGGTGGAGTAAGCGAAGTAATCCGTGACATATGTGTGTCTGATCTATCTTAGACACAGTGTAATAAGAGTAATGAGGCCCCTCCCGGTCAGAAATGGGAAAGTTGAAGTAGAATTAAGCGCACTTCAAATAAAGGGATTAGAGTAGCAATATCCGTTGAGGTCGTGAGGGCATTCAATTGCATTTCACAGCCTCTCGTAATCAGCAAGAGTATTCAACCAGAGCACAAAGCCTTCTAAGCCAGTCTACATCCAATTAATACCATCAACATTGTTAACGTCACATCATCTGCCATATTATTGCGATGTTATATCAATCAAAACGGAAATAATAATCTTTCAGTCCATTGGTATCACAGGAATGCACGGCGTAAGTCACTGGTAGTATGATCAAAGAATTTGAAGTAGCTATAAACTCTTTGGTATGATTCGTAAGATAGGAAAAAAGCCAATTATGGCCCAATCTCAACCTTTGATGGCGGTAACTACCATCATGGCACAGAACGACCAGAAACCACTCGGTAATCGTTGTGAAGCTGTTATGGTCATCGTTGTGTCACTTGTGGTATTTGTGATGATTACCAATAGTGCAAGTTATCTCTGTAACGACGATGTCATGAATAATTTGGATGTCTTAGTAAATCTGCAGTCATCATTAGGTACCGTGCTTTTGTAATAAATATAGGCTGGGCAAGTATAAAGTATAATAAACCGATGAATACATTACCGCTCATCGCATACAAAGGTGAATGCAATAATTATGTAACGGAGTATTGGTGTGTTCAGACGGGCATGATTCGCCACGTAATAGCACCTCATATATATGTAATAATAAGTGTGTATTGCACAAATCTTGATTATACAAAGACAGGTGTCAGATGAGTGTGAGCTGGGTAATAAGGTGGCTTGTGATCTGTATCCTTCCTTAAAGACAACTTACAACATATGATACCAGTTAATAAAACAGTATATGCGTTAATAAAAGTCATCTTTAGCAACATAAATATTATCATGTGTGATAGGTAAAACATATTCGTGATAAATGTGTGGCCACAATTTCCAGAAAATACTCTACTTGCCTATATGTTGCGCACAGCAGAACGTTTACATCAAGAATTTTATTGTATCATGTAACATTTCCAGTGATCGGGCGTAGCTACGATTGTATGGCTTCCTATGTCGGCTGTTTGAATGTATATTACTGTTCTCGTACCACGGTGATATATATATAACTCAACGGCGCTTTCCGACGCTGGACTATCAAAGTTAGCGTAAAAATACAATACATTGTAATAAATGTATTACAATGTTCAAAGTACTGTGTAATGTCTGCTGATTCAGTTGAGCGTGGCGAGAAAAGCAGTTTAATTGCATATTTTTACGACCTATTTTGACTATAGCAAACCACCATTAATACTTGTTTTGGAGCCAATATAACCATAGAGCTCGGAGCAAATTAAGACATTGTATGCCATGCATTTAACATAGTTCTTTATTGTTCGTTTTGGTGAGCGGAGGTGACGAAAAAGCATGTTCCACTATGTACCAATTACCTGAAATTCGATTCTTTATGAAGTGTTAGGATAGCATAAGTAGCTTAAAATTGTCGAAACGGCACCCAATCGGAAGCTTAATGTCTTAAATCTGACTACTTCGCCCCCAGGTTTCGCAGCAAATAAACACTTATGAGCACTTAGGCAAATGTGCCCGACGTTTCTTGGTCATTTTCCGCGCCTGTTTTAGGCTTATATTTTCATATACACACATGACTACTTGCGCGAAAAGTCGAACTGCCATGAAACTGAAACGAAACTGAGTACTGGTCGCTAAGTCAGGTATTTTTTCATTAGATGTGGGATCACCATAGTAACTCTTTGGAAAATGCTTATGTAGGGTTTCATAAGGTGAGTGACATTGTCGGAAGCACAAGCAATCAGCAAATTATACTCATAGATATTGAGCAAGTTTCTTCACTACGTCTTATGTCAAGTTAACCTCAGTATACCCTAGCCATTTTTAGTATCTGTGTCAACTGCTCGATTCATTTGACTAATGTAGGTTCGATTCATTACATCTGCAATACTTGACACGTCAAAGTTGATGAAAAGCAGAATGTGCAAGAATTGGAATACTTGGAATCATGAGGGATAGCAGAAAAGGTTGAAGGCATTGCATATTTTGCAGTTGTCATGTCGAGACTGATAGCACAGTGACACATATTGTTAGTGTAAGA
Organism: Urechis unicinctus; assembly: GCA_034190875.2. Lineage (NCBI taxonomy): Eukaryota > Metazoa > Annelida > Polychaeta > Xenopneusta > Urechidae > Urechis > Urechis unicinctus. The sequence goes on along the minus strand of CM067344.1, from coordinate 39,296,251 downwards.
CTTGATGGAGTTTACGTAAGAGGAAATTGACATTGCTGTCTACACCTTCCCCACATTTTCGAATATACTTTGCGAATAGATTAGGATATATATCATTTAAAGAACCGTAGGTATTATAGAGCAAATGCAGATTAGGATTGTTAGAAAGGTAATCGATTGCCGTCTCTTCTTAGTCAATCTGAATCAATTATAGCCGCTAAGCTCCAAGCGCTGGCAGAACGTTGATATCAGCAAGCCGTTTGGGAGTTTCTACCAAATAACATTTTGATACAGCTGCCTGTCGTACTTCGCATATGTTATGTTGTCGACTTGTCATGTAATTCAATTGCACTGCGTTTCTAGTCATTTCAAAAGCAACTTAAAAGGTCCAAAGTGCAATCCATCGGAGTGATCAGGAAAATAAGGATATTCAAAGTAGTTTGTAATGCCAGCTTGTGTAGTTGGCACATAAAACATAGAGCGATTACCTGCATATTCTAAAAACCTGCTTAAGCAGTTTATTGAGACACCTTGACAATAACCAAGCGGACATGAGCATGCTTGTCTTTAACGAGGAGCACTCACAACATTTATAATTGGAGTCAATTCAATCATAGAACGTTCACCAAACTAAAGAAAACTACACCATTAGTTTTACATCTTTCCTTCCCCATAGAAAAAAGTGCACCACAAAGCATAGAAAACAACATTTGGGTTCTTTCATACCAGTCATTAACGGATTACCGCGCCTTGTGCGGGGAGACGTTGGCAATATATGTAAATGATAATTTGTCTAAACCAATGGTAATGTACAACATATAATCGTTTTGCTGGAAGCGTGATGATTTAAGAGGCTGTTCGGCCCTATCTCGGGCTCTCAGGGATCATTCTGTTGATACATTACTACGTTTAACGCAGACATAAATAATGCAATCTTTTAATTTGTGCCGCAAATTTTAGTTCATCGAAAATAATGCTGATAAATGTTCAACAATTATTATTTGACTGGAAATATTGATGATATACTGTAGAAATAGATTTAGTTGTGTCGTTCCATCGATAACGGTGCCTCCCTAAAACCATGAATCGCACGAATGTTAGATATAAATCATTACGCGCTCTATAACTACCTCGCTGCCGATGTGTATACTTCCGCTTGGGTAACATAATGTAGATTTAATCAAATCTTTACTTATTAAAGTTGTGGACAGCATTGCGCAAATATTAGACCGACAACAAAAATGGCGACAGCCGAAATGAGGATACATTTTCAGAGACTGCAGCGCCATGTAGCGACTGAATGTCTGAAAACTTTTGGTTGCGGCTGCCAAGGAGCTTGCTAGGCAACCTCGTTACAAATATGGGGCTGAATAGTCTTTTTAAGAAGTGTATGTATGGCATAAATGGTTTTATCGTCACCCAATCGTTGGTTTATGGTCTTAAATCTGACTCCGATGTCCCTACTAACTACAAAACTGATGTTTCTTGCTCATTTTACGTGCCACGCGTATTTTCAAATATACGCATGCATTAATAGTAATAAGAAAGTTCGAATTATTCGAAATAGATACCAGTCCCTATAAATAGTTATAATATGGGGGATGATAAGATTATTTAAGTTGTCGAAAGCACTCAACAGCCTTTGTTCATAAATATAAGCAGATTATCCCAATACGGAGTCACGTTAACATTACAAAGTTTCACACAGCATTCCTTGGTAATTTGTGTTACTTGTTGAACCATATTTTCCCACATGACCCGACTCCCTCTTACCATAATGAACATGTATGATCACACAATTTCACATCAGGTATTGTAAGTTGTCAAACCCCATGTTTTCAGCCAAAGTACGTCATTAAATGCAGCCATGTCCATGCGTTTAGTAACTGCAACACAGTCACTTTGGTCACCTGCTATGTGTTATCGCATGGCAACCTATTCTCAGCCAATCAGAACTCGAGAAAAAGCTCGGTCTTTTCCCCATATCGCCTCAAACGCACAGTTTGCCGTGCGATAACTGCGACCGTGTCGCTATATCACCAAGCAGCAACCAGATTTGAGAAGGTCCCTCACAGAGCACCACTGCTCTAACATGGCAACACTACGGGGGGTCTTAATATCACGCACACCATGCAAGTCTTATAACGAAGGTTTTCTCAAGTGTCATTTACTTGTCAGCCGCTAATCTGGTTGCGTATCGCACATCGGGAAGTCACGGTATTATTCCATCTGCCCGGAAACATGCTGAGGCGCGAATTCTAACACCTGCCGAGCCGTGTCTACTGCGCTTCTGTGTTGGTGCTGAACCAACCAGCACAAGAAGCACCTCTTACTTCCCATTTGGTATCTATAGATGAATCCAAGGGAACAACAAACGCGTTGAATAGTTCTGATGGGGTCTACTCTTCAGTCTTGACTTTAGTAGTCTCTCATAACTTGAAGCAGTCACAAAGAAGGCCTCACCTGGTGATGGTTTCTTTCAAATCAATCAAATTACCACGAACTCTGTAACAAACCGTGTGAGCTATGTCGACACATATGTACAGACACCTAAACAAACAAGGTGAAAACACAACTTTCATTGGTAAACAAGATATTTAAAAACGGTGTCGACTGTTAACTAGTAAATTGACCTTTTTATTGTCTAGTACCAAATGGATCTCCGATGCTGAGAAGTAATTGTAACACTCTAAAAACAACAAAAAAGACGCTGAAATCAGGATGGTCAACGCATTGCATAATGCCTACTTTGAGGTTGCCATGTCATGTCATTGCCATTTCGCGTCTGTACATTGTCATGATCAGAGGCGTAATGGCTTTAATATGCCATTGCCCTGACACTTAACAACTTGTGTGTTATCGTGTTATATGCTTGATATATGCCACGTCATGGTTGAGACATTGCCTCACTTGCTGCTGAACGATAACGGATTCGAGACGAAACCAATTCGTGACAAGTGGTTACATATGTCAGTCTGCACTAACTTAGACGCCGTTTATACGAGAGAAAAACGCCCCCGGACATGAAAGGGAGCGATTGAAGGAGAAATCATCCGCACACGTCAAGTAAAGTAATGGGGGTAGGAGTATCTGTTGGGGTTCCGAGGGCGTTGAATTGAACCCTGGGCCTCTCGTTATCAGACATGACATCCACTCAGTCCTTCATAACATTGTGAACGTCACATCGTCGAAGTCCTAACTTACTTTAATCACAACCCAAGATGTTATCTTTCAAATTAATTGGCAAGCAAGGTTTAAGTGCAAACTGTTTCATGGAGGCGATGACCATGATGGCACAAAACGACCAATAACAAGTAGACATACATCTATATGATAATGAGAGCGTTAGTAATCAAAGTCTCAACCATTACAAATTGCCTTAATCTATAGCAGTAGTTTCTGAGCATTTCGATCATCACGTTAACACTAGGTCTGGAGCTACAGCGGTTAATAAACAGTCGTCTTTGGGCGATAAAGTCGCAAGATAAGTCGTTGATTAAATTGCAGTCCATCACGAACAATGGTGAATCGAAAATGATACGGTGTTTACCGTAATTTGCAATATTTGTGTGTTCGGAAGGGCACGATTCACCACGCCTCATACATCACCATCAACAGAAGGAGACAATGGAGTTTCGTCAGATGCAAGTATAGATGTCAAAGAAGTGTAGGCTGGTTAATAAGGTGGCTTGAGCGATCTGTACCTTTCCACAAAGACAACACACACCATAATACGCCAATTACAAAAAAAATGACCCCAAACTTACGAAGATTGGCTGCAATCATTTTTGTTAAATGCATGATAGACCAAAAGCTATGACATACAATCAACTAGATATGTAAACCTTATAAAGTATATGACAAGCTGGCTATTATTTGAAGTCGTTTGAGGCTTGATGTTTTTTTTATGTTTCAATTTTATTTGATATGACCAAACACTCTCTGAAAAGCCATTTCATTGTAATAGACACTAAGTGTCTCATAAACTTGGTTGATGATATATCTGATCAACCATATAAGATTGACTGAATGTAAGAGTTAAGTCAGTAAACAGTGTATAGTAGTAAGTACAACATATAAAAGCACCATGGTTTAAGAAATGCAAATAGTGCGTAAGTTGTTTGAGATTGTAGCAAGCGGATTTTGCTCATAAATATAAATCATCTCTCCTTATCATAGCCTGTAACCCATACCCCCCTCCCATCCCAACCTAAATACATCATGTGGACAATTTCATCCCGAATGTTTTGACATTTTCGCGTCTGTGTTACTTTCCAAAGTGCATAGTTACATTTTGTGGGGAGTAACACAGGCAATCTAAATTAATGGTTGCCACCCACGTGTGCAGCAGGTTGCCCAGTGGGCGACGGCACTTCAGCTGCATTGTCCAAGCATCATTATCTTTATTCACCACTGTCCCGATGTGACCTTAAATGTTATAAAAAACATGTTATACCCATATTTCGTATCTTTTTAATTACATATCTCAACATATTCTCGGGTGTGGGGTTGAAGTAAATCAGGGTGTTGGGAGTATTTCTTAAAGCCATTTGCGTGCTTGGCGAGTTTCTAGCGATTATGGCACATCCTGAGAAAACTTGGTCATTAAAGAACGGATATTGGCAACGAGCAGCAATCCGCACACAGTCGAGTAGTTCGGAGCCTTTGTCGTCGTACAACGTTTGGCATATGGTACACCAAGTAGTAATTCACATTACAGAATTCCGTTCTGTTCATACTGCCGAGCAGAGATGAACAAAATACATCAGCCGCAATGTATTGAGCGCACCCTGTGGGGAGGATATTTGAAATTTAGGTACTAGGTGTTAATTATTACTGACCACATAATGTACAATATGAATTCGTTTTTCTGAAAGCATAAAAACTTAAAAGGTTTTAAGATGGTGGTATGCAAATAACTATGAATTCTCTTAAAGCACTTCCTCATAGATCCACAGCAAGTGCCCTGATGTTGGCCGTGAAAAGCACAGCAATGGGAAAAGCGTTGGTGTCAATGAGTAGTAATCATCATCATCATCATTACCACCACGATTTGACCTAAGCAACGATAAACACTGTTATTTTCTACTTGGTTACCCAATTAAATGGAACGATCAAGATGCTTTCCCCGTGCAAACTTTGATTAAACTTCATGTCACAATTGAGTGCATAAGTGGAATAAAGTGGGAAACAAAATAGTAACTGAAACACCCCACCTCGACGCGCTTATTCATAAGCAATGACAAAGGATCATATGCGCAAAACTTATTTTGTCGTTGACAGAGCACAGTAGAGGTGTGTAGCTTATGTTACGCTATTAACAGTGGGCACATCAACAGGTGTAACTGAAGTGTGCTGAGAGACTACAACAATTGAATAGAAATGAATATCAAAGGATGGATGCACACATGGCAGTCGTTTTCCGTCTATACGGATTTGGAGTTGCAATCAATTATGTAAGTCATGCCTGTGTTGGTGGTACGACGTGCATAACACGTATTTGAGTACTTTATCAAAACACTTCCACCATTAAAATCCGGATATAAGCATACTTTTCTTAAATAAACTACACCCTAAACATTGATACACGGAATGGAACGAATGTCACCATAGCACGTTCCACAAATAAAAAAAACCCAGCTATATCATTCTTTTTACACATTTCTTATATTTCCTTCCTGTTCTCTAATGTCACCTTAGCAAATCGAGGAAAAAGCACACCCGTCGTTAAACATATTTCCTTCCTGCTCGCTGTGATATATGAAGAGAAAAACATCATGCTGGGAACATTAATGACAACAAATTTTTTTAGAATGCATGTTAATCAGCCAATCTTACCGTGTAATTGGTTTAAGCCACTCTACCCCTGGACCACCAGGTCGACCAGGCAATAATTTTGCTGAAATTTTATGATTCAAGAATCGTTGGTCAATGCAGTCATAGAAAGTTCAACAAATTAAAGAAAACTATGTCATTTGTTTTACATATTTCCTTTCCCATGAAAGAAACCGTACAGAAATGGCGTGCTTTGATACCAACCATTAACAGCGTACCGGGCCTTGTGGGGGGAGATGTTTGCAGTATATGTAAAAGGTAATTGGTTTTACCCACTCTAAACCTGGATCATGTGCAACATATAATCGTTTTACTGGAAGTGTGATGATTTCAGAAGTGTAGGTATGGCATAAGTGGCTTTAGGTTGTTTAAATGGCTCCCAATCGTTGGTTTATGGTCATATTCTGACCCAGGTTTCCCGACGATCAGTTTGGCAATCACACCGTATGATTCTTGCTCATTCCACGTGTAATACGTGTTTTTAAATATACGCATGCATCAGTAATAACAACGTTTGAATTATCATAAACCAGATAATATATAGAATACTGGTTGATATGTCAGCGATATTGACATTATTTAGTTTCTTTAAAATAGCCCTTCAAAAAGTTATAATATGGAGGATATTGAGGTATTTTAAGTGGTTGAAAGCACAAGCACTCAGCGGTAATAAATATGAAGCCGGTTATCTCACAAGGCATCTCAGGTCAACACTCGGGCACCGTAACGGAATGTCACACAGCATTGCTTTATCATATTCCTGTGTGTTTTACGTGTTGAACCATAGAGACATGTGTGAGCCTTACACAATTTCACATCAGGTATTGTAAGTTGTTTTCAGTACAAGAACTTTATCAATTGCAGCCATATTCATCAGGGTAGTAACTGCTACGCAGCCACGTGGGCAACCTGAAATAATAGCAAGGCAATCTTAGAGGCAGCATAGTGAATCTAGAACGACAGGGAGCAATGAGCATAGACGGATAGGCGTAGATTAGATGATTTGTTGTCCAGCCACGCTTCTACCTTATAATGCTGATGTCCTGCCACGTTATTACCTTGTCTTGCCGTTGCAATTTCGCGTTTGAACATTGTCATGGCGTTGATCTGAGGCGTAGTGATTTAACCGTTGCCCTATCACGTTAGTATTTTGCGGTGCTATTTCCATGTCATAAGCATGTTAAATTCCACGCCACCTTTGAGACTTTGTTTCACCATTGAAAAATATCTGATTTGAGGCAGAACCAAGTTGTGAAATGGGGCGGAATTTGGAGTGAGCAAAGCGATCGGTTACATATGTTAGTCTGCACTACCTCAGACGCAGTGTTTATTTGAGACAAGAGGCCCCCGAACATGAAATGATTGAAGGATATATCATCAGCACACATCAAGTAAAGTAATGGGAGTAGGAGTATGTGTTGAGGTTCCGAGAACGTTCAATTGAACCCCGAGGCCTCTCGTTATCAGACAGGATATCAACCTAGAGGACACCGCTCCTAAGTTAGACTTAGTCGTTGATAATATTGTGAACGTCAAATCGTAGTCGTCCGAAATTATCAAAATAAAACCCGAGAAGATGTTATCTTTCTGATTAATTGGATGTATTGGAAAACACAGTGCGAGCGTTAACATCGCCAATGCCATTAACAACATAATTAACATGCTGATGATGATGAATCATATAAAATTTCATGGAGGTTGCGACCATGATGGCAAAAAAAGGTCATTCACAACTATACGTGCATCTCTATGATAATGTAAGCAAAGGCTCTATTACTTACGTAACAGCTCATTTACCTGGAAAGTAGCGGTCATCTTCGGGTCACTTGTGATTGACCACCTTTTTGGGGGTGGGTTGTTGACGTTGAAAGCCACGAGTAAAAGATGCTCCCTTATCATGAAAAGCATGAAGATGCTCTCTCATCGTGATGAGCCTGAAGATGCTCTCTCATCGGGAAAGGCTTTACCTACTATCTTGATACTCTCAGATAATCAGTAAAATAGATAGTTCAAGCCTATGTTATTTTGGTTAATTCTTGAAGACCATGAGTAAAATCAAACAATTGGTCTGAACAGGTCGTATGGTTTTCAAATGATTTAATTGCTGACAAACAAAGAGCAACATATAATTTCGGTTTAACTATATCTAATGCATAGAAATGTATAAAGAAACAAAACACTTTATATCACACAATGAGTTCCACCAACAAACGTTGAATAAGAACAATGTTGCATCTTGTTAAAAGTAACAGGTAGCTGTGTTTATCAAAGCGCATTAAATAAAACGGGCACGTATAAACCTACAAATTCAAGTCATTATCTAAATATGAGAAACTTAATCACGATCATTTTGGACTCATGTCATGAGTGTAATAATAAAAGAAACAAGTATGGTGCATATTATAATAAACCATCCCTCACAATATCAATAGCTCTACCGGTGTTCATACTTTTTGTATTCATAATAGGAGCAAGGTATAAGTAATTACGACTCCCTGGCGGTGTCACATCGGTAGTTGAGGACTAGGAGCAGGCTGAAGAGTAAAAATACAAATAATGACTGTTCAGTCATACTGCTCTGAATAAATGATCGGATATTGTTGGAATAACAAAACCAAGTGGTTACACTTGTCAAAAACTAATTGGTGCTTTGCGATGAGCAGGTTGAAGGTGGACTGCAGAACTACACTCATAACTATATTCATGAAAACGAAACTTTTTTTTAACAATTTCATTTTCTCGAACAAATTGAATGCCTGGCAGCAGTCTACTACATTTACAACAAGGCATCTTGCCAGTTCCATGTGCATTTTCTGACAAACAAGAGGATGTTCTTTATTTGGTGTCAGATCACCACCGAAATATAATAAATTCCCATCCACCTGTTGTCTATCATAAGTCAGTAAATATTTCATTGTAGCAAACGAACGCTTTTGGCTATCTAGTCGTTTAGCGAGTAAAACGGGAATCGTTACAGAACGATCGCGAACGTTTCGTGTTACTAAACTCAAGGCTGTATCCTTCCGCACAGACCACACATACCATAAAAAACTAGTTACCGAAAACATTGTGCCCGAACTGACGAAGATTCCTCCTATGATTAACCATAATCTTGACTTGGATTCGACTGAGATGTCAATCGCGGTCGCATTTTGCGACGGCCGCCGTGACTTATCCGTATTGACATATGTACTTTTTCTGCTACAGCGGGCGCTATTCATTTGGAACGACGTTAGCGCATCTGTAGTAAGTGGTTCGTGTGTCAGTAACTGAACTGGTTTTCCGTCCATCACTTATCAATCTTTCTGTCCCTATCTACAAAGTATATGCTATCGAGCATCATTCGACCCGATGGGGTGAGTCCGCAATGGAGGTACAATTACGCCGCTTCTGTAGCAACAATAAGGTTCCATAAGTAACGACATTACATAAGGCAACGTTCGCGTTTTCCTTTTAGGATGGTGATTATTCTTCCAGAGATAGGCCTCCTTGTTAAGGCGCAATTATGTTCGCGTTTTCCTGTCAGGGTGGTTACTATTCTTCCAGGCACGATAATGTTCGCGCTTTTCTGTCAGGATGGTTACTATTCTTCCAGGGGTAGGGCTCCTTGTTAAGGCGCGATTATGTTCGCGCTTTTCTGTCAGGATGGTTACTATTCTTCCAGAGATAGGGCTCTTTGCTAAGGCGCCATTATGTTCGCGTTTTCCTGTCAGGATGGTCATTATTCTTCCAGGGGTAGGGCTCTTTGCTAAGGCGCCATTATGTTCGCGTTTTCCTGTCAGGATGGTCATTATTCTTCCAGGGGTAGGGCTCTTTGCTAAGGCGCCATTATATTCGCGTTTTCCTGTCAGGATGGTTACTATTCTTCCAGGGGTAGGGCTCCTTGTTAAGGCGCCATTATGTTGCGCAGCTGCGAAACAACCATGAACCCTTCACTTTCTAAGCTTCCCTACCAGTTACATACACACATATCTAGCGCAAGCTGGTCGTATGTGTGAGAAGACAGTTCAAGGCAATCATAATTGCCAACGGCATAACCGCACCAAACCTATGACATACAATCAATTCGCCATGAAGCTTTTATAAAGTATATGGCAAGCTATATTGTCAGTTAATGCAAGCGAATGACGCGCACTCGTGATATCGTAAGAATGGTCTATTAGCCTTAACCAGACAAAATGACTCAATCACATGGATTCAAAAACATATGATCGATATCAAATGAATGATAATGATTTATAAAGAAACATAAACACAGAGTTTGACGAACATCTCATACGCGAACGACCCAGAGTATTCTTCACTTCGAGAAGCCTATCTTCATATTAATATCGTTATGTGCATATTAGTTGTCAAACGATAAATTGAATGGTGAAGCACAATTACAACAAATGGTTATGTATAGTCGAGAACCATTGTTCCTTTGATAACATATTGAGAGACGAATAGCAGTATTTTAATGATAGGTTTGAATTGCAATTTTTGTATAATGAATAAAGAATGGTTTCAGTTAATGTAGCATTAATTGCTGCATCCACGCATGTTGAGACTCAAAAACATATTGCCAAACCTCAAATGAACGACAAATTATAAAGGCGTAAATAACGACTATGCAGGCTCCTTAACAACAAAATGAAAAACATTGTGGGCATTTGTAGTAGTCTATGATTATATGACTTTACTGAAGCAATGCCGAATATTACAAGAAATCACTCTGTCGTTTGCGCTTTGGTGCATTAGAGTCAATTCAATCATAGAACGTTCACCAAACTAAAGAAAACTACACCATTCGTTTTACATCTTTCCTTCCCCATAAGAAAAAGCGCACCGCAAAGCATAGAAAACAACATTTGGGTTCTTTCATACCAGCCATGAACGGATTACCGCGCCTTGTGCTGGGAGACGTTGGCAATATATGTAAATGATAATTTGTCTAAACCAATGGTAATTGTACAACATATAATCGTTTTGCGGGAAGCGTGATGATTTAAGAGGCTGTTCGGTCCTATCTCGGGCTCTCAGGGATCATTCTGTTGATACATTTCTACGTTTAACGCAGACATAAATAATGCCATCTTTTAATTTGTGCCGCAAATTTTAGTTCATCGAAAATAATGCTGATAAATGTTCAACAATTATTATTTGACTGGAAATATTAATGCTATACTGTAGAAACAGATTTAGTTGTGTCGTTCCATCGATAACGGTGCCTCCCAAAAACCATGAATCGCACGAATGTTAGATATAAATCATTACGCGCTCTATAACTACCTCGCTGCCGATTTGTATACTTCCGCTTGGGTAACATAATGTAGATTTAATCAAATCTTTACTTATTAAAGTTGTGGACAGCATTGCGCAAATATTAGACCGACAACAAAAATGGCGACTGAATGTCTGTAAACTTTTGGTTGCGGCTGCCAAGGAGCTTGCTAGGCAACCTCGTTACAAATATGGGGCTGAATAGTCTTTTTAAGAAGTGTATGTATGGCATAAATGGTTTTATCGTCACCCAATAGTTGGTTTATGGTCTTAAATCTGACTCCGATGTCCCTACTAACTACAAAACTGATGTTTCTTGCTCATTTTACGTGCCACGCGTATTTTCAAATATACGCATGCATTAATAGTAATAAGAAAGTTCGAATTATTCGAAATAGATACCACATATAATACTGGTTGATATATCAGGTATTGTCATCAGATAGTCCCTATAAATAGTTATAATATGGGGGATGATAAGATTATTTAAGTTGTTGAAAGCACTCAACAGCCTTTGTTCATACATATAAGCAGATTATCCCAATACGGAGTCACGTTAACATTACAAAGTTTCACACAGCATTCCTTGGTAATTTGTGTTACTTGTTGAACCATATTTTCCCACATGACCCGACTCCCTCTTACCATAATGACATGTATGATCACACAATTTCACATCAGGTTATTGTAAGTTGTCAAACCCCATGTTTTCAGCCAAAGTACGTCATCAAATGCAGCAATGTCCATGCGTTTAGTAACTGCAACACAGTCACTTTGGTCACCTGCTATGTGTTATCGCATGGCAACCTATTCTCAGCCAATCAGAACTCGAGAAAAAGCTCGGTCTTTTCCCCATATCGCCTCAAACGCACAGTTTGCCGTGCGATAACTGCGACCGTGTCGCTATATCACCAAGCAGCAACCAGATTTGAGAAGGTCCCTCACAGAGCACCACTGCTCTAACATGGCAACACTAAGGGGGGTCTTAATATCACGCACACCATGCAAGTCTTATAACGAAGGTTTTCTCAAGTGTCATTTAATTGTCAGCCGCTAATCTGGTTGCGTATCGCACATCGGGAAGTCACGGTATTATTCCATCTGCCCGGAATCATGCTGAGGCGCGAATTCTAACACCGAGCCGTGTCTACTGCGCTACTGTGTTGGTGCTGAACCAACCAGCACAAGAAGCACCTCTTACTTCCCATTTGGTATCTATAGATGAATCCAAGGGAACAACAAACGCGTTGAATAGTTCTGATGGGGTCTACTCTTCAGTCTTGACTTTAGTAGTCTCTCATAACTTGAAGCAGTCACAAAGAAGGCCTCACCTGGTGATGGTTTCTTTTAAATCAATAAAATTGCAACGAACTCTGTAACAAACCGTGTGAGCTATGTCGACACATATGTACAGACACCTAAACAAACAAGGTGAAAACACAACTTTCATCGGTAAACAAGATATTTAAAAACGGTGTCGACTGTTAACTAGTAAATTGTCTAGTACCAAATGGATCTCTGATGCTGAGAAGTAATTGCAACACTCTAAAAACAACAAAAAAGACGCTGAAATCAGGATGGTCAACGCATTGCATAATGCCTACTTTGAGGTTGCCATGTCATGTCATTGCCATTTCGCGTCTGTACATTGTCATGACCAGAGGCGTAATGGCTTTAATATGCCATTGCCCTGACACTTAACAACTTGTGTGTTATCGTGTCATATGCTTGATATATGCCACGTCATGGTTGAGACATTGCCTCACTTGCTGCTGAACGATAACGGATTCGAGACGAAACCAATTCGTGAAAAGTGGTTACATATGTCAGTCTGCACTAACTTAGACGCCGTGTTTATTCGAGAGAAAAACGCCCCCGGACATGAAAGGGAGCGATTGAAGGAGAAATCATCCGCACACGTCAAGTAAAGTAATGGTGGTAGGAGTATCTGTTGGGGTTCCGAGGGCGTTGAATTGAATCTGGGCCTCTCGTTATCAGACATGACATCCACTCAGTCCTTCATAACATTGTGAACGTCACATCGTCGAAGTCCTAACTTACTTTAATCCCAACCCAAGATGTTATCTTTCAAATTAATTGGCAAGCAAGGTTTAAGTGCAAACTGTTTCATGGAGGCGATGACCATAATGGCACAAAACGACCAATAACAAGTAGACATACATCTATATGATAATGAGAGCGTTAGTAATCAAAGTCTCAACCATTACAAATTGCCTTAATCTATAGCAGTAGTTTCTGAGCATTTCGATCATCACGTTAACACTGGGTCTGGAGCTACAGCGGTTAATAAACAGTCGTCTTTGGGCGATAAAGTCGCAAGATAAGTCGTTGATTAAATTGCAGTCCATCACGAACAATGGTGAATCGAAAATGATACGGTGTTTACCGTAATTTGCAATATTTGTGTGTTCGGAAGGGCACGATTCACCACGCCTCATGCATCACCATCAACAGAAGGAGACAATGGAGTTTCGTCAGATGCAAGTATAGATGTCAAAGAAGTGTAGGCTGGTTAATAAGGTGGCTTGAGCGATCTGTACCTTTCCACAAAGACAACACACACCATAATACGCCAATTACAAAAAAAATGACCCCAAACTTACGAAGATTGGCTGCAATCATTTTTGTTAAATGCATGATAGACCAAAAGCTATGACATACAATCAACTAGATATGTAAACCTTATAAAGTATATGACAAGCTGGCTATTATTTGAAGTCGTTTGAGGCTTGATGTTTTTTTTATGTTTCAATTTTATTTGATATGACCAAACACTCTCTGAAAAGCCATTTCATTGTAATAGACACTAAGTGTCTCATAAACTTGGTTGATGATATATCTGATCAACCATATAAGATTGACTGAATGTAAGAGTTAAGTCAGTAAACAGTGTATAGTAGTAAGTACAACATATAAAAGCACCATGGTTTAAGAAATGCAAATAGTGCGTAAGTTGTTTGACATTGTAGCAAGCGGATTTTGCTCATAAATATAAATCATCTCTCCTTATCATAGCCTGTAACCCATACCCCCCTCCCATCCCAACCTAAATACATCATGTGGACAATTTCATCCCGAATGTTTTGACATTTTCGCGTCTGTGTTACTTTCCAAAGTGCATAGTTACATTTTGTGGGGAGTAACACAGGCAATCTAAATTAATGGTTGCCACCCACGTGTGCAGCAGGTTGCCCAGTGGGCGACGGCACTTCAGCTGCATTGTCCAAGCATCACCATTATCTTTATTCACCACTGTCCCGATGTGACCTTAAATGTTATAAAAGACATGTTATACCCATATTTCGTATCTTTTTAATTACATATCTCAACATTTTCTCGGGTCTGGGGTTGAAGTAAATCAGGGTGTTGGGAGTATTTCTTAAAGCCATTTGCGTGCTTGGCGTGTTTCTAGCGATTATGGCACATCCTGAGAAAACTTGGTCATTAAAGAACGGATATTGGCAACGAGCAGCAATCCGCACACAGTCGAGTAGTTCGGAGCCTTTGTCGTCGTACAACGTTTGGCATATGGTACACCAAGTAGTAATTCACATTATAGAATTCCGTTCTGTTCATACTGCCGAGCAGAGATGAAGAAAATACATCAGCCGCAATGTATTGAGCGCACCCTGTGGGGAGGATATTTGAAATTTAGGTACTAGGTGTTAATTATTACTGACCACATAATGTACAATATGAATTCGTTTTTCTGAAAGCATAAAAACTTAAAAGGTTTTAAGATGGTGGTATGCAAATAACTATGAATTCTCTTAAAGCACTTCCTCATAGATCCACAGCAAGTGCCCTGATGTTGGCCGTGAAAAGCACAGCAATGGAAAAAGCGTTGGTGTCAATGAGTAGAAATCATCATCATCATTACCACCACGATTTGACCTAAGCAACGATAAACACTGTTATTTTCTACTTGGTTACCCAATTAAATGGAACGATCAAGATGCTTTCCCCGTGCAAACTTTGATTAAACTTCATGTCACAATTGAGTGCATAAGTGGAATAAAGTGGGAAACAAAATAGTAACTGAAACACCCCACCTCGACGTGCTTATTCATAAGCAATGACAAAGGATCATATGCGCAAAACTTATTTTGTCGTTGACAGAGCACAGTAGAGGTGTGTAGCTTATGTTACGCTATTAACAGTGGGCACATCAACAGGTGTAACTGAAGTGTGCTGAGAGACTACAACAATTGAATAGAAAAGGATTATCAAAGGATGGATGCACACATGGCAGTTGTTTTCCGTCTATACGGATTTGGAGTTGCAATCAATTATGTAAGTCATGCCTGTGTTGGTGGTACGACGTGCATAACACGTATTTGAGTACTTTATCAAAACACTTCCACCATTAAAATCCGGATATAAGCATACTTTTCTTAAATAAACTACACCCTAAACATTGATACACGGAATGGAACGAATGTCACCATAGCACGTTCCACAAATAAAAAAACCCAGCTATATCATTCTTTTTACACATTTCTTATATTTCCTTCCTGTTCTCTAATGTCACCTTAGCAAATCGAGGAAAAAGCACACCCGTCGTTAAACATATTTCCTTCCTGCTCGCTGTGATATATGAAGAGAAAAACATCATGCTGGGAACATTAATGTCAACAAAAACTTTTTAGAATGCATGTTAATCAGCCAATCTTACCGTGTAATTGGTTTAAGCCACTCTACCCCTGGACCACCAGGTCGACCAGGCAATAATTTTGCTGAAATTTTATGATTCAAGAATCGTTGGTCAATGCAATCATAGAACGTTCAACAAATTAAAGAAAACTATGTCATTTGTTTTACATATTTCCTTTCCCATGAAAGAAACCGTACAGAAATGGCGTGCTTTGATACCAACCATTAACAGCGTACCGGGCCTTGTGGGGGGAGATGTTTGCAATATATGTAAAAGGTAATTGGTTTTACCCACTCGAAACCTGGATCATGTGCAACATATAATCGTTTTACTGGAAGTGTGATGATTTCAGAAGTGTAGGTATGGCATAAGTGGCTTTAGGTTGTTTAAATGGCTCCCAATCGTTGGTTTATGGTCATATTCTGACCCAGGTTTCCCGACGATCAGTTTGGCAATCACACCGTATGATTCTTGCTCATTCCACGTGTAATACGTGTTTTTAAATATACGCATGCATCAGTAATAACAACGTTTTAATTATCCTAAACCAGATAATATATAGAATACTGGTTGATATGTCAGCGATATTGACATTATTTAGTTTCTTTAAAATAGCCCTTCAAAAAGTTATAATATGGAGGATATTGAGGTATTTTAAGTGGTTGAAAGCACAAGCACTCAGCGGTAATCAATATGAAGCCGGTTATCTCACAAGGCATCTCAGGTCAACACTCGGGCACCGTAACGGAATGTCACACAGCATTGCTTTATCATATTCCTGTGTGTTTTACGTGTTGAACCATAGAGACATGTGTGAGCCTTACACAATTTCACATCAGGTATTGTAAGTTGTTTTCAGTACAAGAACTTTATCAATTGCAGCCATATTCATCAGGGTAGTAACTGCTACGCAGCCACGTGGGCAACCTGAAATAATAGCAAGGCAATCTTTGAGGCAGCATAGTGAATCTAGAACGACAGGGAGCAATGAGCATAGACGGATAGGCGTAGATTGGATGATTTGTTGTCCAGCCACGCTTCTACCTTATAATGCTGATGTCCTGCCACGTTATTACCTTGTCTTGCCGTTGCAATTTCGCGTTTGAACATTGTCATGGCGTTGATCTGAGGCGTAGTGATTTAACCGTTGTCCTATCACGTTAGTATTTTGCGGTGCTATTTCCATGTCATAAGCATGTTAAATTCCACGCCACCTTTGAGACTTTGTTTCACCATTGAAAAATATCTGATTTGAGGCAGAACCAAGTTGTGAAATGGGGCGGAATTTGGAGTGAGCAAAGCGATCGGTTACATATGTTAGTCTGCACTACCTCAGACGCAGTGTTTATTTGAGACAAGAGGCCCCCGAACATGAAATGATTGAAGGATATATCATCAGCACACATCAAGTAAAGTAATGGGAGTAGGAGTATGTGTTGAGGTTCCGAGAACGTTCAATTGAACCCCGAGGCCTCTCGTTATCAGACAGGATATCAACCTAGAGGACACCGCTCCTAAGTTAGACTTAGTCGTTGATAATATTGTGAACGTCAAATCGTAGTCGTCCGAAATTATCAAAATAAAACCCGAGAAGATGTTATCTTTCTGATTAACTGGATGTATTGGAAAACACAGTGCGAGCGTTAACATCGCCAATGCCATTAACAACATAATTAACATGCTGATGATGATGAATCATATAAAATTTCATGGAGGTTGCGACCATCATGGCAAAAAAGGTCAATCACAACTATACGTGCATCTCTATGATAATGTAAGCAAAGGCTCTATTACTTACGTAACAGCTCATTTACCTGGAAAGTAGCGGTCATCTTCGGGTCACTTGTTGACGTTGAAAGCCACGAGTAAAAGATGCTCCCTTATCATGATAAGCATGAAGATGCTCTCTCGTCGTGATGAGCCTGAAGATGCTCTCTCATCGGGAAAGGCTTTACCTACTATCTTGATACTCTTAGATAATCAGTAAAATAGATAGTTCAAGCCTATGTTATTTTGGTTAATTCTTGAAGACCATGAGTAAAATCAAACAATTTGTCTGAACAGGTCGGATGGTTTCCAAATGATTTAATTGCTGACAAACAAAGAGCAACATAGAATTTCGGTTTAACTATATCTAATGCATAGAAATGTATAAAGAAACAAAACACTTTATATCACACAATGAGTTCCACCAACAAACGTTGAATAAGAACAATGTTGCATCTTGTTAAAAGTAACAGGTAGCTGTGTTTATCAAAGCGCATTAAATAAAACGGGCACGTATAAACCTACAAATTCTAGTCATTATCTAAATATTTTGGACTCATGTCATGAGTGTAATAATAAAAGAAACAAGTATGGTGCATATTATAATAAACCATCCCTCACAATATCAATAGCTCTACCGGTGTTCATACTTTTTGTATTCATAATAGGGGCAAGGTATAAGTAATTACGTCTCCCTGGCGGTGTCACATCGGTAGTTGAGGACTAGGAGCAGGCTGAAGAGTAAAAATACAAAAAATGACTGTCCAATCATACTGCTCTGAATAAATGATCGGATATTATTGGAATAACAAAACCAAGTGGTTACACTTGTCAAAAACTAATTGGTGCTTTGCGATGAGCAGGTTGAAGGTGGACTGCAGAACTACACTCATAACTATATTCATGAAAACGAAACTTTTTTTTAATAATTTCATTTTCTCGAACAAATTGAATGCCTGACAGCAGTCTACTACATTTACAACAAGGCATCTTGCCAGTTCCATGTGCATTTTCTGACAAACAAGAGGATGTTCTTTATTTGGTGCCAGATCACCACCGAAATATAATAAATTCCCATCCACCTGTTGTCTATCATAAGCCAGTAAATATTTCATTGTAGCAAACGAACGCTTTTGCCTATCTAGTCGTTCAGCGAGTAAAAAGGGAATCGTTACAGAACGATCGCGAACGTTTCGTGTTACTAAACTCAAGGTTGTATCCTTCCGCACAGACCACACATACCATAACAAACTAGTTACCGAAAACATTGTGCCCAAACTGACGAAGATTCCTCCTATGATTAACCATAATCTTGACTTGGATTCGACTGAGATGTCAATCACGGTCGCATTTTGCGACGGCGGCCGTGACTTATCCGTATTGACATATGTACTTTTTCTGTTACAGCGGGCGCTATTCATTTGGAACGACGTTAGCGCATCTGTAGTAAGTGGTTCGTGTGTCAGTAACTGAACTGGTTTTCCGTCCATCACTTATCAATCTTTCTGTCCCTATCTACAAAGTATATGCTATCGAGCATCATTCGACCCGATGGGGTGAGTCCGCAATGGAGGTACAATTACGCCGCTTCTGTAGCAACAATAAGGTTCCATAAGTAACGACATTACATAAGGCAACGTTCGCGTTTTCCTTTTAGGATGGTGATTATTCTTCCAGTGATAGGCCTCCTTGTTAAGGCGCAATTATGTTCGCGTTTTCCTGTCAGGATGGTTACTATTCTTCCAGGGGTAGGGCTCCTTGTTAAGGCAAGATAATGTTCGCGCTCTTCTGTCAGGATGGTTACTATTCTTCCAGGGGTAGGGCTCCTTGTTAAGGCACGATAATGTTCGCGCTTTTCTGTCAGGATGGTTACTATTCTTCCAGGGGTAGGGCTCCTTGTTAAGGCACGATAATGTTCGCGCTTTTCTGTCAGGATGGTTACTATTCTTCCAGGGGTAGGGCTCCTTGTTAAGGCGCCATTATGTTGCGCAGCTGCGAAACAACCATGAACCCTTCACTTTCTAAGCTTCCCTACCAGTTACATACACACATATATAGCGCAAGGTCGTATGTGTGAGAAGACAGTTCAAGGCAATCATAATTGCCAACGGCATAACCGCACCAAACCTATGACATACAATCAATTCGCCATGAAGCTTTTATAAAGTATATGGCAAGCTATATTGTCAGTTAATGCAAGCGTGATATCGAATGACTCGCACTCGTGATATGGTAAGAATGATCTATTAGCCTTAACCAGACAAAATGACTCATTCACATGGATTCAAAAACATACGATCGATATCAAATGAATGATAATGATTTATAAAGAAACATAAACACAGAGTTTGACGAACATCCCATACGCGAACGACCCAGAGTATTCTTCACTTCGAGAAGCCTATCTTCATATTAATATCGTTATGTGCATATTAGTTGTCAAACGATAAATTGAATGGTGAAGCACAATTACAACAAATGGTTATGCATAGGCGAGAACCATTGTTCCTTTGATAACATATTGAGAGACGAATAGCAGTATTTTAATGATAGGTTTGAATTGCAATTTTTGTATAATGAATAAAGAATGGTTTCAGTTAATGTAGCATTAATTGCTGCATCCACGCATGTTGAGACTCAAACAGTTATTGCCAAACCTCAATGACTCTATCAAATGAACGACAAATTATAAAGGCGTAAATAACGACTATGTAGGCTCCTTATCGACAAAATGAAAAACATTGTGGGCATTTGTAGTAGTCTATGATTTTATGACTTTACTGAAGCAATGCCGAGTATTACAAAAAAATCACTCTGTCGTTTGCGCTTTGGTGCGTTTGAAATGCTTCAGTTAGTGGATATGACCAAAATGAGAAGCAATTTCATTCATTTTATTTACAATAGAATTGCCACTACGTGTCTCATATAATTGGCTGGTGATATCCCAGATGAACCTGAACGTGAGGGTTAGGTCAGTAAACAATGTTTAGTAGTCAGTTCAATAAATCAAAGCACCATGGTTTAAGAAATGCAAAGAGTGCGTAAGTGGTTTGAGATTGTAGAAAGCAGAAGCAATGCGCGGAGTTTGCCGATAAATCAGAAGCACCCCATCTTATCATCGCCTGCCACCCATACCCCACTCCCATCCCAACTCAAATTCATCACGTGGACAGTAACGCCCCTAAACAATTTCATCTCGAATGTTTTGGCGTCTGTTTTTCTTGCCAAAGTGCGCGGTTACAATTCTTTGGGAGTCACAAAGGCAATCTACCCATGTGTGAAGGGCGACGGCACTTAAACCGCAATATCCAAGCATCACATTTATCGTTATTCACCACTGTCCCGAAGTGACCTTAAATGTCACAACAGACATGTAATATCCGCGTTTCGTATCTGTTTAAGCACACATCTCAACGTATATCCTGTTCAAGGGTTGAGGTAAGTCAGGGTGTTCGAAATATTTCGTAATACCTAGTTGCGTGCTTGGCGAGTTTCATGCAATTATGGCACATCTTGAAGACCTTCCGGAGCAATGTTTTGAGAAATCGTGGTTATAAAACAACGGATATTGGCCGTGGTCGTCATATTATGTTTGGCATATGGTAGACGACGTAGATGTAATTTGCATCACAGATTTCCGTGCTGCTTACACTGGCGAGCAGAGATGTAGAAAATACACCAAACGCGATGTATTTAACAGCTCAACGCACTCTTTGGTGGGAGGGGGGTTATGTGAAATCACCGTTTGTGACCACATTATATACAATATATAAGCACGGTGACTTGTAAGGTTTTAGATGGTGGTATGCAAATAGGTATGAATTATCAAACTCGCTTGCTGATGTTGGCTCTGAGGAGCATAGAAATGGAAAAAGCGGTGATGTCAAAGCGTAGTGACCACCTTCTACATTACCACCACGGTTTGACCTTAACTATTAAAAGCAAAGATAAACACTGTTATTTTCTTTTTGGTGTGACATAGCTGGGTTACCCAATTAGTTGATTAAATTTCATGTCACCATTAAATGCATCAATGAAATATAAGGCAGACTCTAAAACAGTTTACTGCGGGCAAACCTTATTGCAGAACTTGAAGAAACTCGCCACCTAAAACGCGATTATTCATATGCAATGACAAAGGATTATATACGCAAAAGTTATGATGTCGTTTATTCTAGTGAGAGAGCACGGTTGGGCTGTTTAGCTTATTTTGCCTCATTTATGCCGGGTTATTTACTGGGAGCACATAGATAGGAATACCTTTAGTGTGCTGTGGGACTACAACGAAGAAGTCATAAGGAACATCAAAGGATGGGTGCAAACTTAGCAGTTATTATCCGTTCGAGTGATAAGGATTTGCAATAAATTGTATAACCTGCTTGTGCAATTGGGACGGCGCGCATAACGAGTTAATTGGGAGTCGTTTCAACAATATAAAACTAATTATGTTATGTGTGTGGAGTGGTTGATATATGTAACATGCATTATAAAACTCGCTTGCACAAGCCAATTTAATCTGTTGTTGTTGGCATCTTTATCCCACGCATGATGTTTTCCCCTCATATCTGCTCACCAAATCGAGCAGGAAAGAAATATGTTAAACGACAGGCACACTTTTTCCGTGATAAGCTTAGCGCTCTATGGGGACATTGGCTCTAAACTTGCACATAAAAAAGGCAAGGATAATGACCTAGAGGATTCGGGTGCAATTATCGAACTGTTCATAGGTGTCAACATGCTTCAAGGCAAGGGGTCGAAGTGGAGAGACTTGGTTCAGATTTATAACCACATGTTAACGATTGCGTGCAGTTTGAGCAATCAAAATTCGCTTTAGCCATACCAACATTTCTTATATTATCACGCCTGTGGCAAAATGTGCTGATCATAATCCAAGCATGGGGTGGATAACGTTTAAAATATATTGCAGATATCCTCCCCACAAGACATATCAAGGTGTTTTTGATGGCATGGATGTAAATAGCATGTAGTTTTCTCTTCCTCTCAGCATATCGAAAAAAACCGGAAGGAAATGTAGAAAATATGTGAAACGAATGATATAGCTGTTCTTTGATTTGCGGAACGTCCTATGCTACAGTTGGTTCCAATCCGTGTTCAAATGTATAGGATTTTGATTATTGAAGACAGGCACCCGCTTTCTAATGATAAAGGTGTCTTGATAAAATATTCAATCAGGTCTTATAGATATACAGATTAACTCGTCTTGTTGGGGCGTGTTTTATAATGCATGTAACATATTTCAACCACTCCACACATGGACCATGTCCACTAGCATTAAGTTAGCTGCAATTTGATGATTTAAGACGTGCTGGTATAGCATAATTGGTTTAAACGACTACCAATTGAGGGATTATGGTCTTTAATATAACCACTTCGCCCTCAGGCCTCGTAACGAAATTACACGTTTCTGCGCCTTTTTATGTATAAAGTATATTTTCATATGCAGGAAGTGTAGGTATGCATAAGTGGCTTTAGATTGTTTAAAAGGCACCCAGTCTTCGGTTAATGATCGTAAATATGACCAAGATTTGGCAATAACAACGGAAGCTTTGTGCTCATTTTACGTGCTATACGTGTTTTTGAATATACGCATGTATTAGTAATAAGACGGTTTAAATTAGCATCATTCAGATAAGATATAGAATACTGATTGAAATGTCCGAGATATGGTCATCATATAATGTCCCAACGAAATAAGTATATGCGAAGTCTCAAAAGGGTAGATGATAAGATGCTTTAAGTTGTTGAAAACATACGCACTCAGTCGATTATGTTAATAAATATGAAGCAGGTTTTCTCACTGAGCCCCTCACATCAATATTCAGGGACCATTACAGAATGTCGCTAACCATTCCTTTATTATATTTCCGTTTGTGTTACGCGTTAAACCATTTTCCCACTTGGCCCGTTTGGCCCGTCATCCGTTCGCTTGCAAGTTGTCAAAACCCCACGTGTTCTCAAATACGTAATTAAATGCCGCCATGTTTACGTGTAAAGTAACTGCTGCACAGGCACTTGGGCAGCCTGACATAATGGCAATGAAATGTTGTTGTCCTGACGTTTTTATCTCATCCTGCTGTTGTCCTGTCACGTTTTTATCTCATCCTGCTGTTGTCCTGTCACAAAGCTGCTTTATCATGATGTCATGCTACTATGTTTTCATGCACCATCGTTACCTGCTGTTGTCCTGTCACGCTATCATATTATCATGCCGCAGTCCTGTCACGTTTACGATCGGATACATATGTCAGCCTGCTCTATCTTCGGCAGACTGCAATATGTGACAAGACGCCAGTATTATTAGTGACGTAACACCTCAATCAACGAAGAGGAACAGTAGCGGACATTTTCCGGTCGTGATGGGCCTGAAGATGTCCCCTCATTGTGATGAGACTGAAGATGCTCCCTCATTGTGATGAGACTGAAGATGCTCCCTCATTGTGATGAGACTGAAGATGCTCCCTCATTGTGATGAGACTGAAGATATTCCGTCATCGTGATGGGCCAGATTTTACTCCATCAGCCTGCAGATGCTCCCTCATCGTGATGAACTTGCAAATAAAGATACTCAATAATCGCGAGCCCGAAGATACTCCATCGTCGTAATGAGCCAGAAGATGCTTCATTATCGTGATGAGCCAGAAGATACTCCGTCATCGTGATGATCCTGCAAATGCTCCCTCATCGTGATGAGCAAGAGGATGTACCATCATCGTCATGAGCCAGATGATACTCCATCATTGTGATGAGCCTGCAGATGCTCCCTCATCGTGATGAGCCTGGAAATGCTCACCCATCGTGATGAGCCATAAGATGCTCCATCGTCGCGACGAGCCAGAAGATGCTCCATCATCGTGATGAGTCTGCGATGCTCCCTCGTCGTAATGAGCCTGAAGTTGCTCCCTCACTATGATGAGTCTGAAGATACTCCCTCATCGTGATGCGTCTGAAGATGCAATATTTGTCTGTTCAGAGTGCTGTCAGGCCTTATACATCACCATCAACATAACTCCTGAAGGAGTTTCGATAGAAACTGCAATACAGTCTGGGAAATAAGGTGGCTTGAGCGATCCCTGCGATCTGTATCACAACACACGACATGATACAACAGTCACTGACAACAATATGCCAAAGCTGATGAATATTCGTGCCATGATCAACCACAAACTTGACACATCCAACCCAGTTGCCACCTGAAGGGCACAAACGCTCTGTCCATCACGGAAGTATGTTATCTGTGACGGCGCCAGTAGCTCATCCGAATTGACATCATTGTTTTATCATTTACAGCGGGCGATATTCATATGTCAGTCGAGTAGTTCCTGTTCCTGTAACTGAACCGGATTTTCGTACATCACTTGCAGATCGTTTTCCCTTGCTTAGGTTTTACAGGTATATGCAATTGAGCATCATTTGAAACGGGGAGTTTGCAATAGAGGCGCAGTTAAATACGCCTCGACATTAGCGTAGCATCCTTAACGACGGTAGAGGTCGCTTCTTAAAACTGCAACGCTCTAACGTTTCTTCTGTAGCAACGATAAAGTTCCATTTGTAACGCAGTGCAGATAGCAACGGTCGCGTTTCATCTCTTAGGACGGTAATTATTTTCACGTTGCAATGCTAACTGTTTAACCGTCACGATGACTTTCCGCAATGATGTTACCGCTTAATCCCCAACGTTGTGTAATATCCGTACTGACCCTACTGTTTCATTTCATCCCACTGGGTGGTTTCTTGTGGTTGCCTACCATGCGTAAGGCGCTGTCCGGGCGCTAGTCCACCAATACTAGCCTGGCAAAACGAAAGGTATGACAAGCTTAATCAGGAACATTTCACGGAGTTGGTTGAACGAATTATATTCTGAATTCCCGACACTTCAATCTTGTTCATGGGGCAGTTTTACGTATTGGATGACAACTTGAGCTCTGCATCATGCCACGAGCGTCCTGGGGTAGGGTCCCTTGTTTAAAGTAGCGATGCTGCAAAACAACCATGAGCCTTCCCTTTCTAGGCTTACCTCCCATGTACATACACACATATCTAGCGCAAGCTGGGAAGGTCGGGAGTGATAGGGCATGGTTGAATGTAACCATTATTGTCAACGGAATGATGGCATCAACCGTATGACATACAATCTACTCGATATGAATAAGACGATATCCTAGCATCGATTGGAGAACTGTGCATGCTTCATTTTTTGAAGCTAATCTTCATTGAAATATCAGTATGAGCATATTGGTACACAAGTACAACAAATCGTTATATATAGTGGGGAATAAGTAATACCCAGTATTTTAATGTAAGGTTTGCATTGCAGTTTCTGTAAAATGATGTAAATGATGGTCCCAGAGATTGTAGCATCAAATTTTGCACCCCCGTGTCTTGAAACTCATTAAGATATTGCCATAGTGCCACAATGGCAATAACAAAATACAAAGGCGAAAATAACAACTAAGTTCGAACTTCCATAGACCATATAAGGTACACAATACTGGTCTCTATGTTAGGTTTTTTTTATTCGATATAGTCCCACCATAATTGTTGTTTGGAAAGTGGATATAACGGGATTAATAATGTGCTTGAGATATTTGGAATCACAAGCAATCTTAAACAGTGTGCCTTAACTGACGAATGTGTCTCCCATCATCAACCACTTGAAATATAATCATTCCCGTTACAAAACGGACAAGTCAGGAACACACCGCTACAACTTGCAACTTCAGAGACCCAGCTCTCTGTCCATCGCGGCCGTATTTCATCCATGAATAAATTCTTAAACGTAGGTTGATGTCATGGCGTGTGCTCATACATCCACAGGAAGGTTCCATATTTCGTCTCAACTCTCCCTAATGTTCTAACTGATGAACAAAGACATGGTTTAAGGGGTGGTACTAACAATTAGCACGAGTTGGGTCTTATTTAGGCTGTCTAAATGAGTTGGTATGACCTAGATGTTTTAACAATACAATCATCCAATAACTTCATATATTTGAAAGATTTTGTGTCTAACCAATTTCATGGCAATAATTAAATATCACAGTCAGATATCTAAGACTGGCAATCAGTTCCTCAAAGATGTTGATGCCATCATTGTCAATCCTGAAACCAAATTCGCTTGTCCATGTTTGTATTCCGTCAATATATAGTGGTCGAGACAAGGCAAAATAATATATGGATTTCACCGTTGGCTGCATAAATGATACCTTATGTGAGAGCTGTAAAACCATAAATGCTTTCAGCGTTCGATTAATATGGCTGAAGTAACAGAAAATCTCATCCAAAATCCTACTTAGACAAAAAGAAATGCAACATCAGAACAGTAACATCAAGAATGTTAAATTAATCTAACTATTTTAGTGACCGGAAACAGTTACCGCTTTGGTGCTCCCTTTTGTGCATTTAAGTTTCGTTGTATAAATATGGTTTATTATTCTCATACCACAGAGAGATATATGATTAAACTGCGCTGTTGGACACTGACTAGCAAAATAAAATCAAAAGCAATATAAAAGGTTCAAAGTGCAATTTTTCTAAGCGATCAAAAAAATAAGCATCTTAAAAGTATTTTGTAATGTCAGCTTGTGTAGATGGCGTATAATGCAAAGGGTATAACCTGTATATTTTCGGGACCTGGTATATTGCTACATGAAAACGGACATGTTTATCTTTAACGAGATGCAGTCCCAACATTTATCATTGAAGTTAATGCAATCATATCAATGAAGACTATGCCATTCTTTTTACATATTTCCTTCCTCATGAGAGAAAGCGCACCAAAATGAAATGAAACCAACATTTGGGGTGCTTTAATACAACCATAAACGGATTACCGTGTCTTGTGGGGAAAGACGTTCGCAATGCATGTTGAAGGTAATTTATCTAAACAAATTGTAATGTACATCATGTAATCGTCTTGCTGGAAGAGTGATAATCTAAAAAGTGTAGGTATGGAGTGGCTTTAGATTCTTAAACGGAACCCAATCTTCGATGTATGGTCTTAAATCGGACCCAGGTCTCTGGACGAAACGTTAGGCAACTACGCTGAGGCTTCTTGCTCACTTTGCGTGTGACTCGACTTTTCAAACTACACCCATGCAATAGAAATATGAAAGTTTTAATAATCATAAACGAGATAAGATATAGTATACTGTTTGATATGCAGGGATATCACCATCATATAGTCTCATTACAATCGACCTATGAAAACTCTAAATATGGGGGGATGATAAAATTCTTCAAGTTGTTCAAAGCCCAAGCACTCATTAGATTATGTTCATAAATATGAAACCGGTTTTCTCCACAGAGACTCTCACTTTAACACTCGTGGACCATTACATAATATCACACATCATTCCTTGACTATTTTTGTGTCTGTGTAACGTGTTAACCATATTTTCCCTCTTACCATAATGACATGTATGAGCCTTACACAATTTCACATCAGGTATTGTAAGTTGTCAAAGCCCATGTTTTCAGCCCAAGTGCGTAATCAAATGAAGCCATTTTCATCAGGGTAGTAACTGCTACACCGCCACGTGGGCTACCTGAAATATTAACAAAACAAACTACGGCGGGGCAGCATAAATAATTTAGGGCGACAGGAAGAAATAAGGATAGATGGATAGGTTTTATGAGATATACTCTTTTGGTCCTGTCTTCTCTCATACCTTTAAGCAATCAAATAAAAGGCCTCACCTGGTGATGGTTTCTTTCAAATTGATCAAGTTTCATCGACGTCTGTAACAAACCTTGTGTGGTATGTCGACACATATGTACAGACACCTTAACAAACAAGGTGAAAACACAACTTTCAGTAGAATGTAAGATATAACAAAAATTCTTAAGATAGTTTGACTGTTAACTAGTAAATTGATCGTTTCATTGTCCAGTAACAAATGCATCTCCTATTGCTGAGAAGCCGAGCTGACTCTGTAATTTGGACACCCTATTAACAAAAACGATGGCTGAAATCAGGATGTTCGAGGTATTGCATAATACCTACTTTGATGTTGTTTAGGCACCATATAACACACCTGTGTTGGTGTGCCGTTAAACCCTATACTTACCTTACCTTGATGTTGTTTTATCATGCAGCTGCCATCGCGCGTTAGCACATTGTCACGTGGTTGCTCTCAGGCGTAATGATTTTAATACCACGTTGTGGTGTCGTAACCCGGTCATAACTTGATAAGCTTGTTATTTGTCACGCCACGGTTGAGAATTTGTTCCACTTGTTGTCACCTTTGAACAACAACGGATTCGAGACATAACCAGTTTGTGAAATGGGGCGGAATTCGGAGGGAGCAAAGCGATCGGTTATTTATGTCTCAGACGCAGTGTTTATTTGAGCCAATACTCCCCCAGGACATGAAAGGGAGTGATTGAAGGAGAAATCATCCCCACAGTAATGGGAGTAGGAGTATCTGTTGAGGTTCCAAGGGCGTTCAATTGAACCCCAGGGCCTGTAGTTATCAGCCAAGATATCAACCCAGAGGACACCGCCCCTACATCCAACCCCAAAGTCATTCACACCATTGTGAACGTCAAATCGTCGTCGTACAAAATTATAACAATCAAAACCAAAGATGTTATCTTTCAGATTAATTTGATTAATTGGCAAGAGTACTTACACTGGCATTGCCATTAGAAATATAGTGAATACGATGATTATGATAAGTAATTACGCAACTAATTCACCGTAGAGAAACAGAAGCGATCATCTTCCGTTCACTTGTAAATGACCACCATTTTGGATGGGTTGTTGACGTTGAATGTCTCGAGTGAGATATGCTTCTTCATCGTGAAGTGCCTCGTCGTGATGACCCCGAAAATGCTCCCTCCTCGCGATTCGGCGGGATGTCTTGGGACATTGCAGTTGTTTCTGAGCATTGCGATTATCACGTTAACACAAGGTCCCGATCTACAGCAGTTAACATAGAGTCGTCGATGGGCGACAAGGGAACAAGATATGGGTTAGATTAAATTGCAGTCCATCACGTACAATAATGAATCGAATATGATAATGTGATTATCATAACTTGCAATATTTGTCTGTTTAGACGGGCACAATTCGCTATGCAATCACGCTTCATACATCACCATCAACAGTTTCGTTAGATGCAAGAATACAGTAGGAAATAGGTGTCAAAGACAGTATTTTGAGACTCAACCAGATGTTGCTGCTGTACTGCAATGACCCTAATTAACGACAATATAGGGGACTTATATCGAGGTTATCGACAGCAACCAATGATAGTGATGTAGGTATTTGTAGTGGTCTGGGATATATTAAGATAGACTCTGCCATAGTCTAACATAAATTCCTAAGCGACAAGTCTTTTGTTAACCTTATATGCTTTTGATATTACTTAAACAGCGCTGTAATTGCGGTCGTTTGAGGTTTGTAATTTGTGAAATTTGGCAATATTAGTTGATATGACCAAATATTCTCTGAGAAACCAATTCATTCATTAGATTTGTAATTGCCACTATGTGTCTCATAAATGAGGCTGATGTTATCCGGGATCAACCTAATAAGATAGACAGTGAACAGTGTTGTGTAGTCTGTACATCATATAAAAGCACCATGGTTTAAGAAATGCTAATAGTGCATAAGTGGCTTGAGAATGTAGAAAGCAGAAGCAATGGGCGGATAGTGCTCGTATATCATTTTTCCAATCAACGCATGGCACCTATCCCCATTCCCAACCCTACACAAACGCATAATGTGGACAATTTTGCCCACTAAAAAGTTTCATCCCTAATATCTTGGCATTTTCGGAGGGAGACGGCACGTCAACTGCTATGTCGTTATTCAGCACTGCCTCGATGAGACCTTAAATGTCATAAACGACAGATCATACCTGTGTTTCGTATCTTTATATTCTGTCCAGGGATTGACGGAAATCAGGGTGTTTCAGAAGTATTTCATAATTTCTTCTTTCGTACTTGGCGAGTTTCAAGCGATTATGGCACATTCTGAAGACCTTTCTTAGTTATAAAACAACGGCTATTGGCAATTTTGTCGTAATTGAGTAGCTTTCCACATACAAATGAGTAGTATGGAGCCTTAGTCATCATATAACGTTTGAAATATGGAATACGAGGTAGAAGTAATTCGCATTACAGATTTTCGTTCTGTTCACAATGCCGAGCAGAGATGACGAAAATAAACCAACCGCTATGTATTGAATAGCTGATAACACTCTTTTGGGGGGGATATTTGAAATATATGTACCAGGAAATCACCATTTGTGACCACATTACACACAATATTAAATCGGTTTTTGAAAGCTTGATGTAAGGTTTTAAGATGATGGTAGGCAAATAGCTTTGAATTGTCAAAAGCACTTGCCGATAGATCCACAAGTTCCTCAATGTTGCCTCTGAGGAGCATAGAAATGGTAAATAAGAGTGACCACCATCAACATTACCACTAAGACTTGACCTTAACTATTGAAAGCAACGATAAACACTGCTATTTTCTGTTTGGTGTGCCATAGCTGGGTTACCCAATTAGTAGGTATGATCAAGATGCTTTCCCCAAGCAAACTTCGATAAAAGCATAACTACAATGTTGAACAGAACAGTTTACTGTTGGTAAACCTTATGGCAGAATTTGCAGAAAATCTCCTTTACCAACCTACTTGATCATTATAATTAACGAAATAGAATAAAACATCAGAACAATAAAATCAAGAAAATGAATTTGATATAAACAATCTAGTGACAAGGAACACTCACAATTTTGGTGATTCTTTTAGTGCATTTAAGCTGTGCTGTATATATGTGGTTTATTATTTTGATACCGCAGAGACAGATAAAGTAAACTGTGCTGAGGAACAAAGGACTAGCAAAATTATTTCAAAAGCAATATAACAGTTCCTAAGTGGAAGCTGTCTGAGTGATCAAGACGACAAGGATGTTAAAAGTATTTTGTAATGTCAGCCTGTGTAGATGGTGTATAAGGAAATGGATATTACCTGCATATTTTAAGGACCCACTTGAGCAGTGTATTGAGACGCCTTGGCTATAACAAAGCGGACATGAGCAAGCTTCCCAACCTTTGACTAAGTGCACTCCTAACATTTATTACTGGAGTCGATGTCAACATAGAACGTTCAATAAAGTGAAGAAATCTATGCCATTCATTTTACATATTGCCTTCCCAATGAGAGAAAGTGTAGGGAAATGAAAAGAAGCCAACGATCAAAGTGCTTTGATACCAACTATCAACGTGCCTTTTTTTTGTGGGGGGGGGGGACGTTCGCAATATAATTAAAAGGTTAGCGTGATGATTGAAAAAGTGAAGGTATGTCATGACTGGCATGATATTGTTGAAACGGCAATATTTGGTTTATGGTCTTAAATCTGACTCAGGTCTGCCCACAAACAGTAAGGCAAATATTACGGAAGCTTCTTACACATATTAAATGTAACGTGTCGTTTCAATCCACGCATATATTAGTAATAGGAAAGGTTGAGTTATCATAAACCAAATAATATATAAAATACTGGTTGATCTGTCAGTGATATCGTCATCATTAAGTCAAAATAGCCCTGTTAAAACGATTCAATATAGGGGATGATAAGACGCTTTAGGCTTCCTGCTAATTTAACGTGCATCACACTTTACTTGCAAGTTTTCAAAGCCCAAGTTATCATCACAATTATGCTATTAAAAGCAGCCATTTTCACGCATGTAGTAACTGCTACACAGTCACTGGGCAACCTAAAATAATGTGAAGGCAGTCTTCGGGGCAGCATAGTTAATCTAGTACGGCAGGGATGCATGAGGATAGATGGATAGGTGTAGGTTGGAAGGAATCTACTAATCAGTCCTGACAATAGTAATTTCTCATAACCTAAAAACAAACACGAAGAATACATCACATGATAAAGGGTATCTTCCATCGACCTCTGTAATAAACCGTGTGGTGTAAGTAGACACTGCAGCTGGGACATTCTAATAACAGAATAACGGCTGAAATCAGGATGTTCAAAGTTATGCATAATGCCTATTTTAAGAGCTTTGCTTATAACCAAAAGAGGATATTGGTTTTCCCACAAATGTTATCTGCCATTCATTCGCTTGGCAGATTTATTTCCTGTTCAAATTGAAAAGTATGAATAAAAAAATCACAAAATAATCAAAAATCCATAACATTTGTAGGAATGCTGATAAAACAGAAATGTCTTTCGGTTGTCGAAAAGTTAACCAATTTCCCTCTACCTCATTAAGCTGATGCACTGTCACGTTATTACCTTGTCAATCGGAGCCAATTCGTGAAACAGGGCGGTATTTGGAGAGAGCAAAGTGATCGGTAACATATGTCAGTCTGCACTACCCCAGACGCTTTGTAATATGAGCGATGATGCCCCCGGACATAAAAGGAAGCGACTGAAGGAGAAATCATCCGCACACATCAAGTAAAGTAATGGGAGTAGGAGTATCTCTTGAGGTCTCGAAAGGATTCGATTTCAATCCGAGGCCTCTCGTTATCAGCCCGGATATCTACCCAGAACACACCGCTCCGAAACCGTACTTCAATCAACCTCAAAATCATCATACCATTGTGAACGACGTCGTCGTCCGAAATTGATATAAACAAAACCCAAGATGTTATCTTTCAGATTAATACCAATTTCTAGATATCGGCTAACTGTCTTCCGCCGGAAGTAAGCCCGGAGCAACGACTCGGGGGTGAATACAAGCAGCTGTCAGCGTGTCGACACCTCGTTGGTTGCGCGGAAGACACGACGCTATTAACGTGCGCGTGGCGCTCTTTCGTCAATGACGAAGTAAATAGTAGCTGATAACGAAGATCTAAGACAATTCAATAATCAGAAACAATCTTGAGCATACTTTGATCTGCGGACAAGAACATTTTATGAGTGACAGCTATATACTCGGCGTTATAAAATCAGCCATGGCTGACAAGCAGTACAAACCGACCGATTTGCTTGAAGCTCAACAATCATGGCTTACCAGTATTTGGAAGGACTACCGAACGTGACATGAAAGAGGTATATACAAAAACTGATACTACTTGGACTCAAAGAAGATAGTTGTCCTTACCAGCTGGAAGTTGGTTACAAGACCAAACAGAGTGGCCTGATATGACGTTTGGTGATTTGTACCAGTACTTGATCAACTCTATAGGTAATAAAGGCAGCTAGCAATTTTTAATCAAAAGCAAATAGGTATGTTTTATTACTTCAATGGATAATGCTGGATGTTTTGTTTTCAAAAGAAGCATCTTCAGGTAAATGTGCATTTGAACTAAATACCATATGGAACCTGTGCAGGTATTTTCACCAAGGAAAGCATGAAAAATTTCAAGGCTCTGGAGGCCCATAATTACTTCACAAGTGGCTGGGTTTATACTATCTCCCACATCAGAACACCATCAAATGACTTCTTAATGAAAGCTGAGGTGAAGCCACCCCAGAGGATAAATGGTTCTCCCCATAGTCCACGAATTGCCATTGGAAGAGAAGGTGACATAATCATAGCTCACTGCACATGTATGGCTGGGTGAGTCTAAGATCTGATGCAATTGTTGATGTTTACACTGTGCAAACAATGTTATTTTTCTTTGCTTTCAAAGAGGTCTTACTGTAATGTTCTGGCTTCAGTTTTGGCGAGTCATGCTCCCATGTGTCAGCAGTCCTATTTAAGAATTAGGCAGCTGTCAGGTTAGTATTTTATCTAAACCCTAGTGTGATTTCCATTTTAACTTGCTCTTTACTTTTCATATGCCAAAACTAAGATTTTTGTTCTCTGACAGACTGGGGTACACCAACCTGGCATGTACATCAGGCCCCTGTGCATGGAACAACTGCTTTGCACAGACTGTCGTGCCAGCTCCTATTGTCAAAATAAATTTCTACAGGGAGGAGGCCAAGGCAAGAGTTACAGGAGAAATCGCTTGCTGTCATTTTCGCAATGCAAGACAAAGTCAGTCTGCTTGAGTAGCTTCAGGGAATTTTCTTATGTGTTCAAGCCTTGACCTGTCGCCATTCAGAAAGACACTCTTCCATCCCCACTACGATCCTTATTTAAGTCAGGATATGCTGATCTTAATGCAGATGAACTAAAGGTTATATGTTGTGAGGCTAGAAACAACTTTGCAGTAACTAGAGCTAAAGTAGAGCTCCTATAAGAATGTACTCGTCTGCAAGCAAAGTCTGTAACATGGCATGAACAGCGTGCTGGGCGGGCCACTGCTTCTCGAGCTCATTCTGTTCTGAGGGCCCACATGGATAAGCCACCAGTGTCATTGATTAAATGTATGTGCAGTGATAAGGTCTCGCAGCTTAACACATATGCCATCAGATGGGGACGTGAACATGAAAGCAATGCCCTTAAACATTATCAAGATGCCATGCAAAAACATCACCAGAACCCATTAATTTATGAATGTGGTTTCTTTGTAGACCAGACATTCATATTCATTGGTGCTTCACCAGACAGCATGATCAGTTGTGAGTGCTGCCCAGGTTCTGGTGTTGTGGAGGTGAAATTTCCTTTTTCCCGCAGGAATGACAGAATGGATGCCATTAGGAATCTTGCAGGTTGTCACAAAAATGAAGTGACTGTCAAAAATTGGATCCAAACTGATAATGATCGCGTGTATTCATGGTATTTTGACGACGTTACCGCACATCTGTAAGGTACTGAAGTTAAAATATTGGGTTGGCACCAAGGAAGTCATCAACCGACGCACCATGAGGACTCAGAAAAAGAGTGGCCCAATGAGAAAGTTGTACCCATTTGATGAAATGACTGTAGGGATGTTAAAGCTGCGAATCATGGCGCGCATCTATATATTAATGAGAGAGCTTGGAAGCAAAAGCATAATTAGTTACGTAACAACACATTAACCGTTAATAATCAGTAGTTATCATATTTCGATCACTTGTGATTGACCACCTTTAGGGGTGGGTTGTTCAGATTGAATGTCACGAGTGCAAGATACTCCCTCATCGGGATATATCTGAAGATGCTCCCGTATCTTGATGTCTTGTCTTGGTTTAATGACATTGAGTAATTTCTGTGCATTGCAATCATCACGTCAACACAAGGTCCCGACCTATTGTTCATATACAGTGGTCTGTGGGCAAACAAAGGAGAAAAATAGTTCGTTGATTAAAGTGCAGTCCATCATGTACAATGGTGAATCGAATATGATAATGGGATTAAGGTGCAATATCTGTCTGTTCCGACGGGCATGGTTCGTTATGCACTCACGCCTCATACATCACCATCAACAGAAAGTCTGAAAGTGACGATTGAGTTTCGGTAGATGCAAGAAATGGTGTCCGAGAAATGTAGGCTGGTTAATAAGCTGGCTTAAGCGACCAGTGCGATCTGTATCCTTCCACAAAGACAACACAAACCATAATACACAAGTTAACACATCCACCCCAGTAGCCATTTGTAAGGCAAGAACGCTCTGTCCATCGTAGACGTATTTCATCTGTGACGGCTCCTGTGACGAATTGACATCTGTGTTTGATCAGTTACAGCGGGTCTTACTCATTTGGAACGACGTAAGCGTTTCAGCAGAAGTGTTGTTCCTGTTTCTGTAACGGATTTTTTTTCGTCCATCACTTGCGATGGTTTTTCCACTGTCTAGATTTCATAGGTATTTACAACCGAGCATCATAAGAAACGTGTCCTTAACGGCGGTAGTGATTGCTTTATAAAACTTCAACACTCTAACGTCTCTTCTGTTGCAACGATAAGGTTCTATTTGTTACGACATCGCAAGTAGCTACGTTCGCGTTTTCCTTCTTAGGACGTTAGTTATTCCTGATTCTCGTCCTGGATCAGTTTGACGTAATGAAAGACAATGTGAGCTCTGCGCCATGCCGCGAGTGTCCTGGGATAGGGCTCCTTTTTAAGGCTCGATTATGTTGCGCAGCTGCAAAACAACCACGAGCCTTCCCTTTCTAGGCTTCCCTCCCAGTTACATACACACATATCTAGCGCAAGCTGGGAAGGTCGGGAGAGTTAGGGGACGGTTTAATGCTAGCGTTATTGTCAAAGGTATGAAATACAATCAACCAGATATAAAGCACTTATAAAGTATTTGCCAAGCTTGGCTGTTATTTGAAATCTCTCATGAGACGTTACAAAGGCAATCCAAATCAATGGCCGCCAGTCACCTGTTCAGCAGGTTGCCTTGTTGGCGACGGCACTTAAACTGCAATATCCAAACATCACAATTATCGTCATTCACCGATGGGACCTTAAATGCCATAAATACCGATAATCCGATCATTATTTTCATTTACCCTCCCACTCTGTCTTGTTTCTTTGGTTCCCTCACAAGCGTACAAACATGAAGCGAAACCAACGTTCTGGCTGCTTTGATATCAAACATCAACAGCGTACCTTGCCTTGTAGGGCGGATGTTTGCCACATATGTAAAAGATCATTGGTCTCACCTACTGAAAAAAACCATTTTGATCATGAAAATTAATTTTTCTGTAACTGTGATGATTTAAGAAATATATGTATGGCATAAGTGACTTCAAATTGTTTAAACGACACTCCATTATCGGTTTATGGTCGTTTATCTAACCCACGTCTCTAGACTAGCAATTAAGCAACTGTATTGGGAGTTTCCTGCTCATTTTACGAGCAACGGGTTTTTTTTTTAGTAATAAGAAAGTGGGAGTTATCATGAAACGAATGAGAGTCTCAATATAGAGGATGATAAAACGGGCTTAAAGCACAATTACTTGGCAGATTATGTTCGTATATATGGCGCCGGATTTCTCACCGAGTCCTTATCTTACACACTCAGGGATCATTATAGAATTTCAATCAGCATCCCTTGGCTATTTTCGTGTTGGTGTTATGTGTTGAACCATATATTCCTACTTGAGCCTTTCGCAATTGCACTTGCAAGTTATCAAAGTCCAAGTTTTCTGCACAAGTACGCTATCAAATGCAGCCATGTTCGTGTGTGTGTAGCACAGTTATTCTAGTGCGACAGGAAGAAATGAGGACAGACGAATAGGCGTAGGTTTGATGGGGTCTACTCTTCAGTCCTGACGTTAATAGCCTCTCATAACTAGAAGCAATCACATGGAAGAAGAGTCATGAGGTTGTTAATGAGGTAACCAATTACCGTCGTATGCTGGTA
Source organism: Urechis unicinctus (assembly GCA_034190875.2). Taxonomy (NCBI): domain Eukaryota; kingdom Metazoa; phylum Annelida; class Polychaeta; order Xenopneusta; family Urechidae; genus Urechis; species Urechis unicinctus. Next base: position 39,258,556 of record CM067344.1, on the reverse strand, counting down.
AATATTGACCAAATATCTCCACTAACCTTCCAGCCTTTGCACCAAGTTGACACTAACTTATCTTTACAGAATTTCTTCCACGTGTCCTGTGTCTAAATGGCATATTATCACCTTATCGTGACCTTTTTCCCGTCACGTTATTACCTTGTCAAGTTAGTGCCATGTCGATGTATGTCTTTGAAAAGCTTTTTCTTGCGTTGCCTTGCCACGTGAATGCTGTATTATGAAACACGATCTTGTCACGCCGTTCTTGTCTTTTTTTATCATGTCATTGCCCACTCACGTGCTAACCTTACCATTACCCTTGCTCTACCGTATCATTACGTTGTCATGCCAGCATACCGTCACCTTATAACCTGTTGCCTTTTCACGTTATAAGCTTATCATAACTGTTGTCATGTCACGCTAATATCTTATCATGCTGCCCTGTCACACTACTAACTTATCATGCTGTTGTCCTGGCACATTATTATCTTGTGGTGCGATTTCCCTGTCCTAAGCTTGTTATACATCTCTACACAATTGAGACTTTGTTGCACTTGTTTTCAACTTTGAAAGATAACGGATTCGAGGCGGAACCAATTTGTGAAATAGGGCGGAATTGGGAGGGAACAAGTGATCGGTTACATGTGACTGCTCTGTCTTTGACCCAGCGTAATATGAGACAAGACGCCCCCCAAACATGAGAGGGAATGAATGAAGGATACATAATTGGCAAACATGAAATAAAATAATGGGAGTAATGTTGAGTTTCAGAGAGCAGGGCCTCTCGTTATCAGCAAGGATATCCACCCAGAGCACACCGCCACTACATCAAACTTCCAAGACATTAATTATATTGTGAACGTCACATCGTCGTCGTCCAAAATTATTACAAACAAAACCGACGATGCTATCTTTCAGATTAATAGGATTTATTAGAAAGCAGGGTGTGAAGACTAACGCCGCCATTGTCATTAGATATAGAGTGAACACGCTGATTATGGCGAATATTCGACAATTTCCTGGAGAAGACGGCCATCATGGCACATAACGACTAATAACAAGTAGGCATGCATCTCTATAACAATGCGAGCGCTAAGAAGCAAAGGCATAATTACTTACTAACAACACCATAGAGAAATAGTAGCGATCATCTTCCGATCACTTGTGAATGACCACCTTGCAGGGTTGGGTTTTTTTCACACTGAATGCCACGAGTACAAGTTGCTCCCTCGTCGTGATGAGCCTGAATATACTCCATCATAGTGATGAGCCTGAATATACTCCATCATAGTGATGAGCCTGAAGTTACTCCATCATCGTGATGAGCCTGAAGTTACTTCATCATCGTGATGAGCCTGAATATACTCCATCATAGTGATGAGCCTGCAGTTACTTCATCATCGTGATGAGCCTGAATATACTCCATCATCGTGATGAGCCTGAATATACTCCATCATAGTGATGAGCTTGAATATACTCATGCATCATAGTGATGAGCCTGAATATACTCCATCATAGTGATGAGCCTGAATATACTCCATCATAGTGATGAGCCTGAATATACTCCATCATAGTGATGAGCCTGAAGTTACTCCATCATCGTGATGAGCCTGAAGTTACTTCATCATCGTGATGGACATGAAGATGCTCTCTCGTGGTGATGCGCTTGAAGATGCTCCCTCGTCAGGATGCACCTGAAGATGCAATATGTTTCTATTCAGACGGGCTTGATTCGCTTTGCAACCACACCTTATACACAGCCATCAACAGAACGACTAAAGGAGTCTCCTTAGATGAAAGAATACTCTTGAGAGATAGGTGTCAGAGACGTGTAGGCTGGGTAATAAGGTGGCTTGGGCGATCCCTGCGATATGTATCCTTCCGCAAAGACAACACACACCATCATACACCAGTTACTGAAAATAATGTGCCCAAACTGACGAAGATTCCTCCCATGATCAACCATAAATTTGACTTGGATCCGACTGAGATCATGAAATAAATCACACCCGTTACCATTCCAACGAGTACGGAACACATCCACCCCAGTTGCACGAACGCTCTGTCCATCGCGGACGAATTTCATCTGTGACGGCTCCCGTGACTTATCCGAATTGACATCTGTGTTTTATCAGTTACAGCGAGCTTTATTCATTTGGGACGACGTTAGCGTTTCAGCAGTTAAGTGATTCGTTTTCTTATGAATTTGTTTCATCCATCACTTGCCGATGGTTTTTCCCTTATCTAGATTTCATACGTATACACAACCGAGCATCATTAGAAACGGTTAGTCTGCAATGGAGGTTCTGTTAAATCCGCCGCGACATTAGCGTAACATCCTTAACGACGGTAGATGTTGCTAACGTTTCGTAGCAATGATATGGTTCCATTCGTAACGGCAATGAAAGTTGCTATGTCCGCGTTTTCATTTTAGGGTGGTAGTTATATGTTAACTTTTTAGGCGTCACGATAGGTGTTCTTTGTGGTTTCCTGCCATCCGCTAGGTACTCTTCGGATGCCAGTCCACCGATAAGAGCCAGTCAAATATAAGGTATGATAAGCTTAATCATGGTCATGTCACGGAGTTGCTTGAACGGATTGTATTCTGGATTACCGGCACTTGATTCATGATCCTGGATCAGTTTGACGTAATGGAAGACAACGTGAGCTCTGCGGTGTGCCACGAGTGTTCAGCGGTAAGGCTCCTTGTTAAGGCTCGATTGTGTTGCGCAGCTGCAACCATGAGCCTTCACTTTCTAGTCTTCCCTCCCAGTTACATGCACACATATCTAGCGCATGCTGTTAAGTGTTTGGGGACGGTTAATTGCAATCACTATTGTCAAAGGTATGATGGCCCAAAACATATGACGCACAATTAACTCGATATGAAGCACTTCTAAAGTATTTGCCAAGCTAGCTATTGTCTGAAATCGCTCAGTCATTTGAGGTTTGATATTTTTGTAATTTCGCTATTTAAGTTGATATGACCAAACACTGTCTGAAAAGCATTCATTTGTTTTGTATTTGCCACTAAGTGTGTCATATATTTGGCTGATGTTATCCCAGATGAACCTTATTAGATCGACTGAATGTGAGAGTTCAATCAGTAAACAATGTTTTGTAGTCAATATATAACAACACCGTGGTTTAAGAAATGCAAATAGTGCGTAAGTGGCTTGAGAATGTAGAAAGCAGAAGCTATCGGTGGATTTTGCTCATAAATATCTGCTATCATCGCATATATCCCATACCCCACTACCATCCCATCCCAACCACATCAAATGGACAATTATTCCCCATGAACAATTTCATCCACAATATTTTCTTGCTGAAGTGCATAGTTACATTTCTTGGGAAGTCACGAAAGCAATCTAAATTAATGACCGCCAGCCTCTTGTTCGCAGGTTGCCCTGTGGGCGGCGACACTTACGCTGCAATGTCCAAGCATCACAATTATCTTTACTCACCACTGTCCCTATGTGACCTTAAATGTCATACATAACATGTAATACTGTGTTTCATATCTCGTGTATTCTATTTAGAGGTTGGGGGAAAACAGGGTGTTCGAGGTTTTCGTAATGGCTACTTGCGTGCATGGTGAGTTTCAAGTGATTGTGGCACATCCTGAAGAATTTCCGGAGTAATGTTCTGAGAAATCGTGGTTATAAAACGGATATTGGCAACGAGCAAAAAAACACCAACAGCGATGTATTGAGCTCAACGCACCCTTTTGGGGAGGATATTTGAATTATATGTACCCAGTAATCACCATTTATGACCACATTACCACCACCATTTGGCAATTGAAACAACGATTAACACTGTTGTTTTCTGTTTGGTGTTCCATAGCTGGGTTACCGATTTTCCCAAAAAAAACTTTGATTAAACTTCACGTCACTATTGAGAGCATCTATAGTATACTGTGCGAAGGCCGAAGCAAGAACCGCTCACTGTAGGAAAACCTTAAAAAGCAAATACGAGCGTGCTTGCTTTAAATGAGCCTCACCCTATACATTAATGCATGGACTGGAACCTATGGCAACATAGCATGTTCATCAAATCAAAGAACAGCTGCGTCATTCGTTTTACATATTTCCTACATTTCCTATATATATATACATTTCATATAGAGATATATAGAGATAGATATATATATATATATATAGATAGATATATATATATATATATAGATATATATATATATTGTTTATATTCATATACATGTATATATACATATATATACATGTTTATATATATATATATATATATATATATATATATATATATATATAAATATATATAGATATATATATATGTATATATATATATATAAATATATACATATATATATATTTATATGTATATATATATATATGAATATATTTATATATATATATGGCATATATATATACAAATATATATATATATATATGTATATAAATATATATATATATGTATATATATATATCAATATATACATACATATAAATATATATATATAAACATATACATATATGATAAATAAATATATATATATATATATATATATATATATATATATATATATATATATATATATATATATATATATATTGATATGTTTATATATATATATATATATATATATATATAATATATGTATATGTATATATATAGAGGTTCTATATATATTCATTTATATAAAACTCGACATATCAAGTATATGGAAAAGTAGAGATTGCTGTATAGTATAAAGTGTACGATAAACGAATAAAAATTGATAGCTGAAATCAGGTTAAACATATCATGCCATATATATATATATATATATATATATATATATGCGTACTATATTTATATATATATGAATATATGTATGTATTTAATAGGTTCTATATTTTCATTTCGCAAAACTCGACATATCAAGTAATGGAAAAGTAGAGTTGCTGTATAGTGAAAGTGACGATAAACGAATAAAAATTGATAGCTGAAATCAGGTTGTTCATGCCATATGGTGCCTGTTTTTAGGTTGTCAAACAACAATACAATGGCAAACATGGAACTAATTTCTGTCAAATATGCATACTTATGCAGAGAGGGCGAGAAAGAAACAAACAGCATCCGGTGTGTATTTAAGCGAGTCATCAACAGCTTAACTTGTCTTCCGGGATGGACATTTGCAATATATGCAAAGCTAAATCAGCCCCAGGGATCCTATTACCGGATCATTTACAACATAGAATTACTTTACCAAAAAGCATGGGAAATGTACATATGGTGGTATGAAAGCCTAAGAGGCAGATTATACTGATATAGCCTTACCAAGTCTCCTTACTTTAGCTCCGCCTCTCTTAGAATGTAATGGTGGAATAGAAAAGGGCCTATACATATGTTCACTCTGGAGTCTATGTAATTGTTTATGTCTAGATGCATTACCTAACAAAGGGTAAAGTTAATATCACGTATGGTCTTGTCGGAATCACAGGTTTCTTCAACTCTTGGTGCGAGCCTGAGGGAATAAGTAGAGCAAACCACGTCATATGGTTGTACACAGACGATCTTTAATGAGCAGAACCGAACCTGAAATCATGATTGTATCATGTCACTTACAGGTGACCACTGTAATTCATGCATATGCTGCCAACGGAGATGGAGCAGGGGTTAATGGACAAAATAATATATAAATCCCTGTGAACTAATCTTCATTTTTTTTCATCAGGGAAAACCGAGACGATTAAAATGACTGGCCAAATCGACTTTCGACGATTAAAATGACTGGCCAAATCGACTTTCGACGATTAAAATGACTGGCCAAATCGACTTTCGACGATTAAAATGACTGGCCAAATTCACTTTCTCGTGTGGTGTATTACAAATATACATCTTATATAAACTAAAAAAATATGTATTGAATAACACACAGACAATGGCGATGATGCTTTGGGTGCAATGACGTCAGCATGCTATGGTACCTGGTGCGGTCATGGGGTGTACTGGGGACACTTGGTTCATATTTATGACCATAAGCCGCCAATTGCGTGCTGAATCCTAACCTCACCTTATCGGCTGTCAGACGATAACGCGATGTACATTGTTTAATGAGGATTATTACCTTTTACAATATTGCAAGCATCCTCCCCACAAGACACGTTAAGCTGTTAATGGTTGGCATCCCGGGTGTTGTTTTCGCTTCATATCAGCTTAACAGTGCGGAAGGGGCGGAAATATGTAAATGAATTACTTCTACATCGTTAGGGGTGTCCAGGCTATGCCGATCATTGTGTGACAACAAAGGTGTCAAGCGAGGTATTTGTGTAAGGCCTGACCTTACACAATAGCCTGTATGCAAGCGCTAGTAAGACATAAGCTGCTTCCGATTGTTGAAAGCAGAAATAGCCAGCTACCCTCATTTATGTTAACAGAACAATCTCAGCAGAATTGGCCAATTGTGTGTCTGTGTTATGTGCTGAAGAGCGTTATTATCTTCCATGTATATAATGATAGACCGTCACACATGCAAAATGGTGGCAAGGGGGTTAAGTCACGACAGTCACGACATGACTTTAAATGCTAAAAGCATCAATACCTCAATCACTTAGTGATAGGGCAGTATTAGAACCTTTAGATAAACACATTGAGCAATTTACCACACTTTGCCCTCTGCTTTGGCATTACGTTGACATATTTGAACTTTTGGAACAATAGCACCAAAAAATGTCGTGGACATTTCCATGTCTGTGGTCTCTTCAAACGTGTATTTACATCTTTACAGCATAAAATGATGTAGCGTCACGCAATATAACATAATTTTCAATCCGTATAAGCGAGGGGTGCAAAGCAGACGAAAGCACATGAGGGAAGCTGTCACAATCATTCGTTACTGCAGGATTTTGAATGAAAAAATTAGGGAAACAATACTGAAGATTTGTTCATCTTATATCCGAAGTCTGGCATATAATCCATGCTGTAGCAGCATTTCGCAATTACGTATATATTTATATATATAATATATATATATATATATATATATATATATATATATATATATATATATATATATATATATATATATTTGTGTGTGTGTGTGTGTACTTACATATATATGCATAGACATATAAATATATATATATAAATATATACACATATTTATATGCATCTATGCATATATATATAAGTATATATATATATATATATATATATATATATATATAGATATATATAAAGTATATATGCATAGATGCATATAAATATAAATATAATATATATATATATATATATATATATATATATATATATATATATATATATATATATATATATATATTGCGGAAAAGCATTTGTATAAGATGACTAACGACATATAAATAGAAGTGGAATACACGCGGTTCTAATTACATCACTAACGCCGTCCATGTCTTGACATTTCACACTATCCTTTACTTTTCGTTACAGCAATTAAACTAAATTTACCTGGAGCAAAATATCACAGAGCGTTTTGACATCTGACTTGGTTTATAGACTATATAATGGATGTAATCAGAAACAACAAAAATAAACCGAAATATATGTATGTGAAACTGATTTGTCACAGTTTCGCCTTAATAGACTTCCAGCCTGACGAACATTTGATATGTTATCTTGTATGTTTGAATCCATATATTGATTTATCTTAACTGTTAGTAAATGTTTGTTACATTTGACTAATGTTGGTCAGGATCGATCTTAAGTAAGTAGCTGACTCTCGTACATTATATTCACATTATTTAGTAGGTGCTGAAGCTAGATTGTTTGCTTTGCCAAGATAGACAATAGTCCAAATAACACTAGTCCTCGTTCATACTGAATAGCCCACATCCAGAAGGACATTTGTCTGCTAAGTCGCTATAATACCTTGCATTAAAGAGACAATAGTCAATAAATTAAAAGGCCATTTTCTGTTGCGCAGAGAACTTAAATTGCTTCATAACTCAGTATAATGGGAAGTTTCTGACTAAACGAGTCCCATGAGGCGTTCCACTTCATCTGGGTAAGAATTATTCTCTACTTAAAGTAGCCCTGGTGGTAAACACTCGTGGAATACTGCACTTTATTAAGCTCGTGTGATTTTCTAACTCAAGCAGTTGTGCGTATGTGGGAGTTAGTGTGTATGTGTGTGTGTGTGTGTCTGTCTGTTTATGAGTGTGTTGCATCAACCATGATGTTGTAATAATTAACTTTACATATTTCCGTCCAGTTCGCTACCAGTCAGCATACTTAAAATGTTTATTTTATTATAGGTATTTACAGCTTAATGTGTCTCTTATGCAGCTGTTAACGGGGAGGGGGGGGGGGGGGTTGAAATAAACATAGAAAGTGTGGTTAGCCTCCTATTGATCCTTCCCTTCCTCAACCACACAAAATAACTTTGACAGGGTTGATGAAGGGAAGTAATTGTTGACAATATAACCCAGAACTCCTTTGTTAATGTCAATATATGTGTCATCTGCCTAAGTAAATCTTCAAAAGCAATTGTGTACTAATCACCACTGGTCACCTGGTTGGAGTGTGAGTGATTGGTTCACGGGGTGGGGGACGCCAGGAGGACAGCGGGTGGTGTCTTGGGATGAGCAAGCTGAGACGATTCCAACCATGTCCATTGAAATGGATAGTAGACACCCGGTATTAGTGTCAATTCGAATAAATTATGGGGGATTGCACTAGATCAAAGGGATTAAAAATGCTGATGTTACAATCGAGTAGATAAAAGGGATAGGGTTTGTGAAAAATGTATACGGGTAAAAAGAGGACAAAGGTCAGAATAATTTACATGTGGATTAAGGGCCTGGATATGGAAAATACAAAAATACCTACATAAATGATGATAAAAAAAGAAGAAAATATAGTGGTTGGTGGGCAGGCACGTTCAGTGGGATTGATGGAGGATTGTGGGTGAGGGCTAAGGGATTTTGAAGGTGTCTTAACAGCCGACTTATTAAGTCCCTCAAATTAAACTCGTCAATGACTGTCCGCATTGATCATCCCGGAAAGCATACGGACGTAACAATAGTCATCCAACAGTGTTTGTAACTTATGAGAGCCGTCAACAAAACTGTCAAGGGTCACAGTTAAGCCATGATTCAGGTCATAATAACTAAATAAAAGCTTTAGAACATTCAAAGTCAACCTGTATTGAAATGAGTGTCATACATTCCATTAAATTAAAATTAACTGACATAGAACATAATTAACTACTCAACAGAGCATTATATACTACTCCGTGGCATAATTAACCTCTATGAGTCAGCAATTTCAAAATTACATGTCAATTAGTACTCACAAACACAAGCACATAAATAGAAAAAAAATAACATCAAATTAACATTAATAGATGGATAAATCAACATAAATGAAAACCATGCAATGTAAAAACCACATCACTGAGTGAGCAAGGTGACATGGCAAGATGCTGAGACATTGAAATACAGCTGCTGTTATGATTCTGAGATGCTTTACCACACTAATACACCACCACAGACTCCTTACCTCCGAGGACAAACACACAACAGACAAATGAACACAGTCCTGAAACTTCACAACTTTCGAGGTCGTTTAGGTCCAGGCAGCCGTGGCTTTTTCCATCCCATATTTTTGAGAATTTGTGAAAGACTGTCAAGAGAGACAGGGGGGAGGTAATTCCCTATCCGTTTGCGTTTCCACCACTTCTTGGCAGCTGCTTCACTGCCCGTCTTACTGAACACGTAGCGGTAATGTTCACCTCGAATAAACCTGCAATGCAATCACTAGTTGTCAGTCAACGATAGCACCATGAATGGAAGCCATTCTTGTTGAGCACATAAACACATACACACACCCACAGCGTAAGAGCACAAATGACTAACTTTGGTGGATCCTTCTCATGAAATGGGTTATGTGCTATGAGTGACGTCATGGCCTGGTCGTTCACCAGCAGCTTGGCCACCAGATGAACCAGCCAGGGATTGTGTTGGTAACTCTTCAATCACCAAACGAAATACACACCCAATTAACATGAGATGATGGGGTCAACAAGTGCATATTGGTGATGTGGTATTGAATGACCAGGTAAGTTTACCTGGAAAGCAGCAAACCACATGAGCCAGTCCAGTCTGTAGTGATACGGTGAGATGAGACAGGGGCGTCGAGTGACGTTACCTGCAGTGTCATGACATAACAAGTAATACAACTCGTTACCTGCAGTGTTATGACATAACAAGTAATACGACTAGTTACCTGCAGTGTCATGATATAATAAAGTGATACAACCCAAGTTACCTGCAGTGTCATGACATAACAAGTAATACAACCCAAGTTACTTGCAGTGTCATGAAATAATAAAGTAATACAACCCAAGTTACCTGCAGTGCCATGACATAACAAGTAATACAACCCAAGTTACTTGCAGTGTCATGAAATAATAAAGTAATACAACCCAAGTTACCTGCAGTGCCATGACATAACAAGTAATACAACCCAAGTTACTTGCAGTGTCATGAAATAATAAAGTAATACAACCCGTTGCCTGCAGTGCCATGACATAACAAGTAATACAACCCAAGTTACATGCAGTGCCATGACATAACAAGTAATACAACCCAAGTTACATGCAGTGTCATGACATAACAAGTAATACAACCCAAGTTACCTGCAGTGTGATGAAATAACAAGTATCTTATCTGCATTGTTACAACATAACAAGTATAACATCTGACATTGCCTACAGGTTTATTACATAGCCAGTGAAACACCCGAGTCTTGTGTGCACAAACCTGGTTTGCATTTGAATTCATACTCTATCCACACTGCAGCAGGACTGGACGGGTTATCAGCATAGGTTCCCTGCAAGATGACCTCCGTCCGTTCCTTTGTTATACTGCACCCAACACATCAACCTCATCATACCGGACATTCAAACACACTTCACTTAAGGTTCACGTCCTTAAAGGAATTGATTCTCTCCCGTGTATGACATCAGACATTCTTCCCAAAACTCTTAGCCTGGGCACTATTGGTGAAAATCCAGAGTATGTGAAATCTAACTCCATTTCCTGTTGCCTAGAACTGATGGATGTACTGTTCTGGTTTATTAGTAAGCCATTTGATAACATCTTCAATTCTGCTTCATGGCAACATTTAATTAAATATGCGTCCTTATGAATAAAACAAGCTAATATATGAGTTATTGATATAATCACAGCCAGCACAGACCATCTACAACCTGACACACACCTGCCAAAGGCACCATAGGTATTGACGATTCTAAGAGGATCAAAGGATGTATTCATGATCTGTCTGCTGGACATGAGATTCTGGATGATGGGGATACTGAGGCAGCCAATGAGAAGTCCCACAGAGAGATTCAACGTACGACGCATGTAATACTCTGTCAGAACAAACGCACATTGGTCACAGTGGTATACACTGAATATCATATCTTACCCTGCTATCCCAGAGGCATCAACAAACAAGCAGACATATTCTTAAACGTAGCCTTGCAGGGTATCATAACAGTCACTGAAATTCTAACAGGCAATGTAAATCAATACTATAATAAGATCTCAACTGATGCAAAAAGGAAGATGAAACTCAGTGTTTTTTTATTGTAAATCAATCACTGACGTGGATTTTTGTTGGGCAAGAGTCCATTTTTCTTTGCCTGTTGCAGGCGGGTGATCTGACTGTGTGTTGAGTTGGAGAAGAAGCAGGACAAGCTGGCATCATCGAGACAAGCCAGTGATGGGGTGATGGTGAGCCAGTTGAGGAAGCTGAGATTGCCGCTGATGATAAGAACAACCTATGTAGTGATAGCAAACCACAGCAGATAATGACATACAAACCAAACGATTTACACAGCATTAATAGTCTCAAATCCTATAATGAAAGAGTTGCGATAATAGTTTAACCCAACCAATATTTTAATATAATTATCTCTTTCATATTTCATATTTTGATAATTGATAAAACACTAGCCCTCCTCTTTTCACAAGCAAAATTTACCCCTTATCAACCCCAGAGCTTATGTTAAAGCAGTAATTGCATTTGTCAGGCTTAGCATATGTCTGAGTAAAATATGATTTAAATTTTATTGGAAGAATATCACCTACCTGAAATAGAATCTGAATCAGACCTCCAACTATCCTCATTCTGCGACCCAAGAGGAAGAATAATGGTGCAATGAGCTCCACAAAATGATTCGTGAGAGTCTCAAACTTGTGAAAGAATTCTGGCTCCTGATGCATGTAATAACTGATAGGGTTGGGAACTGGCTGGGTCTGTAACACATGCAGTTACAAATACAATTATTCCTGTAGTCAGAAAAAGATAAAACCATGATATCTAAACCTGCAGCATCCACCTATGTGTTACCTACAGGAAATTAAAACTTAAAACACACACACACACACACACACACACACACACACACACACACACACACACACACACACACACACATACACATGCACACTATATATATATATATATATATATATATATATATATATATATATATATATATATATATATATATATATATATATATATATATATATAGCCTAATATATATACATATCTAAATATATTTGACATTACTCACCTCATAATGGTAGTTCATGCATGTTAAGTCCCTCCAGCACTGGTCACCTCGGATCTTGATAAGGCCCTGCACAACACATCATCTCTCTCCTATCGACAACAAAGCATACGCCAATGAAACCACACTCAGAACCAAGTCAATGAGGTCATGATCTACCCACCGCTCCAATCATGATGCGGAATATCAACCAGATGAAGCCCCAGAGAACTATAGATGGGGTAGGGGTCTGTCTTGGGAATTTGCTGACACTTAACAAGGGGCACAAGAATACTGCAAGAAACCCTGTCTCAAGCAGCTGTGACTCCCATCCTGGAAGTAAGCATGCAAGATGAAAAATAACAAATCATTACTAAACAAATGAAATATATCTAAAATGTATCAAGTTTTCAGAATAATGAATTACAGAACAAAACATAACTCACCAAAAGAATACCTGTTAATACAAAAAAAAGAGTTATTTATAAAAAGTACAACTGACATTTCAAAATAAACATCGAAACCAAAATCTCTTTCTATATCAAAAGAACACCTACCATCGTTGACCAATATTGACAATGGAGTGATAGAGGATCCAGAGGAGAAGCATAATGGGTATGTTAGCAGCTCCCTTCATCAGAACAAACCCAGACAGACAGAGGCCGCCATATGCAAAGGCATCCAGCCACCAGTCAATGTGTGTGTGGTAATCCACAAACCAGAGAAGTGTAGGCACGCGCTGCGCTCTCTCCCACACATCCTGGCCTGCTCGGGACTGGACATTCTCAAGGTATTTGTCTGCTGGAAGGAGTCCGTTTTTACCCAGTAATGCTCCATTCTGATGCAAAGCCACCAAGAAAGCTACAACTGTAACATAACCAAGCAAATCAAAGTTCAGTGTCGGAATGTCACCTTCTGACTGTGGCTAGCGGTCAAATATTGCATACACCGTTGTATTTTCCAGTGCAATCAGACTTAAATATTCATGTAACACCTCATGGGTTATAGAGCCAAAAACACGTGGGCATTACCAAGTTTAGCAGCAATGACCATCAACTGGAATATGAGATTCCTGTGGGTGGTGGGGGTGGACTATACAACAATAAACAACAACAATAGAAATTAACAACCAGATATAAGGAAAATAAGTAGGAGAAGAAACCCAGGCGAACATTAAATTGCACCTGCAACTGTACACTACAGGTTACAACCCTGCAAACAGGCAATTAAGTATCACATATTCACGAGATTAGTCGCCGTACAGACAACAGAGTACAGTATTAGCCCCACAGACCAACAGTCGATCGGGGAAAGATCTTTTACAGAAGCTCTTTCGAACCAAGTACGGGAGATGCTGCTGCACTCCCTCCAACAAGGTACTGTTGGGCTTGAGTACAGACTACAGTCATAGCTAGTCTATGTTTCTGTATCTATCAACCTAAATGTGAGTTTGTATAATAAGGTACTATTACATTATCTAAACCCACAAGCAATCAAATATCTTGAATGCACTCACAATAGACGAAGGCGAGGTAACGCAGCAAAACGACGCGCGTCATCCAGTACGTGCCGGGTTCCACGCGCATGACAGCTGTTGATTCTTTCTCTTCTGTGACACACTTAGCATCATCCGTGGGATCATCAGACTGTTCTGACGCTTGCACCGTGTTTTCCTTATGACGTCTATTGCGTATGGTAGTAGCCATGATTCGATTATTATCATGGGTCAACACCCCGGTTTGCAGGTAGACTATTGCAGACAACTTTAGTTGTTGACGTTTATGATGCTGATTGTATTCGCTAGGGGGGGAAACAAAACGTTATGATTTAAACTTTGGAGCTGCGTCTCTATTTTAACGTCTCATTTTCACAGGCAATCATTTGCCATGAACCAAAATTATGTGTCCTACCATCACTATGATCACACAGTGGGTCATAAATAGAAAAAAATCATAATGCATATCCTACACTCCGGTAACGTAACATGAATTATACGTACGGCGAGCAGGATCATGTAGCTCCGGTGGATCATGTAGCCTCATAACGGTAACATGAATTTATACCGTTATACGACGGTATGAGCGCTTCATTAAAGAAAAGTTGGTGGCCTTACGCACTTGGGTGCTCAATTACGCATCCAAAAAATAACATATATCAAGAGCCTGTACTACAAACAGTCCCTACGCGCAAAAATATTTACCCCAACTCAACGCTATTCTTCAAGGAATGCCATCGATACATCATTTCCGAAAAGGCAAGATACCATGATCGCCATTTGAAAAAATATTGTGTCGCGTGATTTACCGCCGCCTTATTTGCATTGCCTTAGCATCCCGGGGGGGGCACTTGACCCTAACTCGGATAGGGGTGTGCCGCGGGACCTCGAAAACCCGTACCTGTTGTACAAGTTGAGAATGGCAAAAAGTATACCCCGTCGTACAAGGTATTATGCGAATGTATAAACCGTCGTACAAGACGAGAGGCCGAAAAAACATACCCGGTCGCGCGGCACAAGTATACTACCTCTATACACTTAAGTGCCCCCCCCCGGGTTTAGCATTAGTCGTCATTCTGAGCATGCGCGATGTACGTGGTCTTGAACTTGAAAAAAACATGTTGCTGTGTTTCGGACTTTTTACCGCTTCCCAAATTAATCGAACTATATATAATTACCATGAATGAAATCCCCCGCCGAAACGGGATAAAATTGTTCGTAAAACATTATTGCATTCTATAACTCATCACTTGGGTATGTTTGGTGTTTGGTAGTTGTCTGAATCGATCTCAATTATTTTTCATTGCGTCGTTTTCTGAGAAAGTAAGACGTCTACTGACGTCTTGTAGGGCTATGTATCATGTAGCCTTTAATCAGATAACATGCTAGCGTATTATTAGGCAAAGAAACTCCGCCTCTGACAGCTCCGCGCTATTTACTACTTTCGATCTCTCACATCCGCGCTGTTGCATGATTGTTCATTTATTGTCACATTCACCTTGAGAATCCCAACTTTGGATCATGGCAGTGCCATTTTGCTCCAATAGAAACCATGTCAGATATGTGAACTTTCAAAGTTCCTCTTGCTGGATTCAATCGCCTTTGATTAAGTCCAATATAGGAACTTACTAAACTTATTGATAAACATTCATAGATGTGAAAATAGATTCTCTTTATATACGTTTAGTGTGTTCATTGTATACGACTGAAACTGATTTTTTGGATAGCATTGGCTTCGTTCATCTCAGGACTACAGCGAGATATCCTGCAAGGCAACCACTCAAACTTAAACAAATTTGTTTACGATTTGAGTAATTTTATTCACCATATTATTTACATATTAACATAACAATGATAGAGACAGAGCAATGGATTCAGAAGCCATCCCCAGAAGGATGTTCTATCTCCTGCAAGATTAGATGTAAAAGCTGGTTCTGTTCTGTGGAAAGGAGTGGCCACAGCTCGCTCTGTAGACTTTGTAGGCATGCCATGTCTCCAGACTGACACGCCATCTGTTAACACCACAGAAATTAGTTTAGTGTTCACTGATGAACAGTATGAGTTGATTGATAAACAACATTGTGCTTAGTGAGAACCCATATTAATTGACTAAAATCTACCCTTAGTTGCTAGCATGGGTTGGCTGATCACTAGATCTGAGTTGACTGAGAACTAGCATAAGTTGACTAAGAACTAGTATGAGATCAATTTACCAATTGATGAAGTTGGCGACAAGCTACCTTCCGTAAAAACAAAATTACGAAACGATCATCAGATTCAAAGGAAGCGCAGCTCTGGCTGAATGGTAATGATGACAAACACTACCACCGCAACATAAATGCATTCCTTACTGGAAGTAACATCATCGATAAGATTTGATTCGATTCGTGCTGTCCATGACAACAACTGGCCAAATTTGTATAACTATTGAACCAATATTTGGGATTTATAAGCGATTGAAATCTTTCCAAAAATTTGTGTATGTTAAAAAAAAATTCAACTCAACAAGCTTTGAAAATGATGAATATTTTGACAGAACATGTCAATGATAAGTTTGATAATGGTTTCAGCTTTCAGAAAAGTTTAAGTTTTTTAAGATCAGACAATAATTGGCTTGTCAATTATGAATTGAAAGAATTTGATAGATTTTTTGCTGCCAGAAATTTTCGACAAGCAGAAATAAACAGAGCATTATTTACAATTACATGTTTCAAGAAAAAGTTCACAATTGCACGAAACTGCCAGAATATGTAAACATTTTAAAAATCGAAGAATTATACACAGAGATATTGGGAATTAAACTTGTGGTATTTTTAATAAACTTTGATGTGTTGGATCCTGAAATAACATCATCTACATCCATGAAATTTTACCATGCTACTTACAATGTCATTGTAAACTTCAACCCAAATTTTATTGCCATCGGATGGTTATTGATGATTTTATATGCAATGGATGATTTGGACTGAATAACCTTTTATTTTTTACAACAATATATCACTCAAAAAGTTTGCAATTTAATTGAGCTACAAGATGGTGTAAATTTTGTAAAAATCAGATAATTATCCACAGAGATATTTGGGATTCTATATACCTTGACCTCAGTTTAAGGTCAAGGTGAAAAAAAGAGTTTTGGTTCTGCCCGCCAAAAAAAGATAACTAATATATAAACGGCACTGATCTAGGTAACTTGGCTAAAGCATTCGCCAAGTTAACCAGCAGACCAAGAAGTTACATGCATGCATGAGTGAGACGCGTGTTGACTGAGAAGTAGTTTTCTGTTGACTAAGAACTAGTTTTGTATTTATTTGGATCTAGCTTTTGAGTAAGTGATAACCAGTTTTGACCTAGAAGAAGCTTACTATTGACTGAACACTACATCTGATGTTTGAGTACAAGCTTTGTGTCGACTGACCACAACAGACTGGAGAAGAAGGAAGAGGTCCTCTCCCAAGCAGCCAATGATGGGGGCCTCTTCTGAGGTCTCCCAGGCGTACTTCTCTAGCGTCTGAGCATGTTCTGGCCTGATGCGCTGAGGTGTGGGCTGTCAACATGTGGATAGGTGACTGTTATATTGTATATGTAGCAGGCTTAAGCTAACAAAGACAAATATGGTGCATGCTATGCCATGATATCCACATATAGAATGAATCAAATCAACTAGAAAAACTACCCGCTGAAACAATTCATTTTAAGAAGCTTTTAATTCTTGTCAATAAGCAATCATTTCACATTGAGTGTCAACCTGATAGCCTTGACAACAAATCAACACATCTGGATAATTAATCTTCTCACCAAAACCCACCTGGCAATATTATCGTCTCACCTGTAGCAGCATGAGCAGCAATACTCGTGTGACTTCACAGCGTGCCAGTATGTCAGAGAAAGCTCCTATTGGTCGACCATTACTAGCTCCTCCCCTTTCCTGGGCCAAATAGGTCATCTCTGTGAACACGTTCAGCGCTCCCTCGTACTCCACTTTAACAGGAGAGGCAATCGCACGCAAGAGTTAAAATGGACCCCCATTCATATATGATTGAGCAGATAGTTTATATCACTAGGTATAAATTGATAGTTTATATCACTAGGTATAAATTGATAGTTTATATCACTAGGTATAAATTGATAGTTTATATCACTAGGTATAAATTGATAGTTTATATCACTAGGTATAAATTGATAGTTTATATCACTAGGTATAAATTGAGACCTACTTGTTTCTATCTTGCATGAAGCCACAAGACCCAGTGAGTTGAGACAGTCCAGGGGGTTCTACAACCAACACCAGCATATCATGTTCGTAAAGTTAGAACAGACACCCACACATTTTAAGCAGCACCCAAGATACCTTAGTCACCATGTTGTACAGTCACTAGAGAGCACTAGAACAAGAGACCTGGAATTGGAGTTCAGCTGCCCTCTGGTAATGTTGAATTGCTTCCCCTGCTTTCAGAAGTGACTGCAATCCAATACCTTATCATTTATACATGTAGCTACAGGCCATTATATAGCTAGTCACACAGTTTTAGAGCCCATCTGTCAAATGAGCTGTGGATAAATTCTCATAAATAAAATCACATTGGACCGAGATTGATTCAGCAGCAACCTTACTAAGTTGAGAATACTGATTTCAGTTGTTTTCTTTACCTTTAATGCATTGCCCAGTTCGATACAGAGAGCAGCAGCGAGGGCCGGCTGCTTGTTCTCTATGTGAACCTGATTCAAACACCACAGAAACACAAGTAACACACAAATTCACAACTCACATACAAATAAAACCAGGTCTGTGATATTCATATTACTTGTAACAGCAATTATTTATCAAAATAAGATCTTAATGTGACGCTCCATACACCACACAATGAGAAATATGACACATCACAAAATGATTTGAAATGAAAGATTAGTGTTTTGTGAAAACTTGATACACCACAGCTGGCTAACCACATCCGTAGCCAAACCCATCCACACCTCTCATCCTACATTACAATCATGCATGATGTGCTAGCCACGTATGACCACAATGACAGACCCTGATGGCATGGCTGTAACAGTTGATGGCTGCGTTGAGATGCTCATGGAACGTAGGGCAGTGGAGTTCCTGAGTGTTCCTCTCAGCCACAAGGAAACAGCGGGCAGCCTCCGTCAATGCCTGGGCCTCTCCCGCTGAATTGCTCAGTGTGTGTTCACATCTGGTAAGAAGTCAGAAAGGGAAATAATTAAGTAAAGCTCTTATTCAGATGATATAATGTGAGGCGAGATTCAGGTAGAAATGCTCTTGCATCTCCTCGTTAACAGCGATGTGGTTATCTTACCTTGATTAGCATACCATCAGGTAAGGTGGATGATTTGATTAGTAATGCAACAGGTGACTTGAATGACTTGGATGAGAATGACAACAGGTGAATGACATACCTGGCCTGAGCCAAGCAGCAAAACCCAGAGTACTGTGGGCAGTCATGCATCTTCAAGTTCCTTGCCAGGGAACCTGTGTTAATGGACAACAACAGGATTCAACATTTACTTGCGATGCATAAATTTCACAAACAAATCATCATCACAAACAAGGATGTGTACCTTTCATGATTATTGTGTATTTCATGTCTACTTTTTGCAGACTATTTAAGTGTGGCTCTCAAGCATGGTGCAAAAAATCAACAAGATGATTTTAACGGTCAGGTTATTTGACCCATATTTAAGTCGTTCATAATCTATACACAATTATTTTCTATAACATCTGTCTGTGTACATGGCACACTTTGTAGCACATCCAAGCTGGCATTCAACTGACTGGCATATACTCACTGAACTGTTCACTTCCTTCAGCAACATTGGGCTTCTTCAAGAACCTCCTGTCAGGTAATAAACCAAGTTTAAGATTTTAAAGTTGATTAAAGACACCCATTTTAGGTCGAGCCGTTCTTAAGAACCTCGATTAACTCATTATGAATGGTAGCACCATGGAGTAACGAGGGAAGTACGATGCATGAGCTGTGGTGTGCTTTGTACTGTCTGTAAGTTTCTGTTGCAATCTTCACACATCCATACTGCCACCATCCCAAATCTTTTTCCACTAGCTATCATGAATGGCTGGCTTTGTAGTGCGTTAACTCCTTATTTCAATCCCTGCAATGCCACCAGCATGCTGTTTTCAGTACGATCCACTTGATAATCTCAAGGCACTATCCTGACTTAGTGAGTAATATGAGGCTTGATAGTTTCCTCTTCTTGGTTGGCTGGGGAGGCTCTTTGTTGCTTTTGTGTTTGGTTGCTGTGAGTATTTTGTTTGTGCCAGCTGTGTTGTAAGCTTTTTACAGTGCTTGATGTGGGGATTCAGATGGAATAGAATAGTAAAGTGGATGTATATGAATCGTATAAGAATTGTTTTTGTTGTCCGATGAAGCAGGCCAATTTATGGTACGAAGGTTTGACTTCAAATGGATTTGTACTGCCACGCAACAGACCTCTGGTGATTACCTGAGTAAATACATAGTTATGTATTAACTTATGTATTATGTTCAATGCTTATAATTTTGGCACAAGACAATAGATATATTCAGTCTCTGAAGGAAAAGAATTTGTAAGGAGCATATGATTTCTCATAAGAGGTAGTATGTACTGCAGCTGGTGGAATGGTTTTCACTGAATGAATGTACTGAACTAGTCAGCTAAGTTGCTGTCCAATCTGGGGATAACTGAAGTGGGTGGAAGCAGTTGTGATATCATAATCAGTGTCTGTCGAATCGTCTTCACATGCACAGTCTGAATGGTTTGCATCATTTTCTGGTGTTTCATGGTATATATCAACAGTATTATCATGTTCACCAGCGTAATTTTGCACAATCACAATAACGCTGACGGCACCTGCAACATGGACGCTGCAGAAACGGTAATGCTTACTAGTGCCAAGCTTGAGGGGGAAGTTCGGAGAGCAGCAGGCAGTTTTCTTAGATGGCTAACCCTTTGTTATATCAACCAGCAAGTCAGTAAGGCCATTGTCATTTAATCAATTATGCCGGTTTTTTTATATGTATGGCCAAGATAAAGCTATGTTTTAAGTCTCCAGCAAATGTATTACTTGGTGTATTAATAGACAAGATAGAGATATGTTGTAATCTTCATTGAAAGCAGTTTTTGACAACATATGTTATAATGTATCTCTTGTCATCTCGGCATCTGTGTTCTCTACCAGTTGAAGGTCTCAATAAAGATCAATTTTACAACCATGGGTGCTTATCATTGAATATCAAATGGAGACAGCTACAACCATCCCACCCTCCACTACCCACTTAAACCGTTGCGTACCCTCATGCTGCCGGCCCAAACCCTGCCTCTCTCGTCCGGTCAGATCTTAGCCCCTATTGGATCAGTTGATGACCAACAATCCCCACCAGTGGTTTTGTGTGCATCATAACGTTCATGGATTCTAAATAGAGAGGAATCCTTCCGACAAAACATGGACCCAATATAGAGAGGACATGTATTTAACCAATCACGCTATATTCACGAATGTTAAATATAACAATAAAAATCACTGACTTTTTCAATTTGTTGGAAATATTTCGGTATTTCCCAAGAACATCATCGCCTCTCTCCATTTTGTTTTGACTGTCAACACATCGTGGTATAGATGATAACAACTGCTGGTTTTATGGAGGAACTTTCTAGAACGAGGGGTTAATAAGGCCCCGCCTACTTTTCGCGAATCAACACTGGCCTGAAATGGAAAACCATGTCAGTAAAGTAAAATGTTATCGATTTATCTCCATCTACTAGAAAATCTATTTTATGTGCCATTGATTATAATATATTCCCAGTCCTCCTTTGGGTGAAAAATGAACTACCTGTGTCATCGTAAATATGATTCTTGGCTTTAATAAGCAGCACTTTATCTGAATGGTCATGTCAATAGAGGCTTCAGATGAAAACAACATATAAGATACCAGGATGGTAAAATGTATTTAATGACACACACCAATCTGACATGTCACACATTCACAACAACAACAACAAACTGAGTCTATACATCTGAGCAAGGAGTTATAAAACTCCTTGATCTGAGTCAATGTGAAGAGGAGCAACAAGGTGCAAATGACAACAACACAAATTGTTCCATTGACGAAGAATCGCAACCCAGGTGATCCAGAGGCAACTATGAAGTAATCACATTGAACACTTCAATGTGCAGTACGAAGTGTCAAAATAGATGTGGTCAATTGCCCCAGCACTACACACTTCAACATGTGATATTATGTTCCAAGAGATGTCATCAATTACACCATAAATACAAGGGTTTGCAAGACAACAAAGTTTAACTTGCAAGTAGAATACACACTAAACAGAAAGCCTTATTCATCACCACTGTACATGCACACGACCACAAGTGCAGTCCACTCATGCAATAATGAAAGATAGTTAATAAGCCGTTTGTTTTAATGCCATTCAGTTGAGCAATGAAATAAACACATCTGTACTTGTTCACCTTGGAGAAGATAATCACTGGATCTTGATAATATAATATAAAGCTTGTTCGCCATACAAGTCATCATTGAGACAGATGTGATGTGTACTGACGCATGGGTGTATGAAACATAAAATATAATAACAGATTGATGGACTCAATTTAATACAATACTGATAATATGACTGCTTTCAACATCATATACCATGCCCATGGTAAATAAGACAGACACGAGACACTGTCTCTCTGTTGATTATTAGTCATGTATGACATTCTAACACAATAACGAGTGTCATAACAGGATATATATAAGCTACGCTACCTCTTCTGCTGCCATGCAAGTCGAATGGCAAACTATGGAGCCACTAACAAGGTGTTTTTCCATTCTTAAATAGGAATATATCATACAAGAGGGAGGTATTTATACTTTGAATGAAATGTGGTACTTCATTCTAGCCAGCCCTTGAGTAATATCACAGAATATGGCATCTTAATGGACGCTACAAACCACCGGCTAGTCACAATTGCCATCCCATGCGAGGCTATAGCTGAGCTGGTTATTTCCTCACATAACACAAGCTGCATGGCATGCTACATTGAGCTGGATGCACATACATCTGATTTATGACAGTACATTTGGACCTTTAATGTATTTATAACATGACCATAATACAGCACACAGCTTGTCAGTAGCAACTAAACTTCTTCACGCACACATATAAATATATATATATATATATATATATATATATATATATATATATATATATTTATCTACACACATAAGTATTGCCATAACATTGGAAGTTTGTCTATTGATATCCCTTCAACACTTGAGACATGACACTTCATTAAGATGTGTCATCATGTCATCAATCGCATTTGAAATAAAACATTTAACTTCACAACCAATCATAAATTTTGAAATACATAGCTATTGAAAACAGCAACATCTTTCACTCTTAACCAGCATCCTGTCTCATTCAGTTACCCTTTAAGGCAGAACAATGCAAACACAAGCAGTTTGACAAGAAGAGCAGGGAACACGGGTACATTCTCCAACATACACATATATCACGGATACGCCATTAGGGAGTCCATCATCTGGTTTTGCTTTGGCTCAGAAATTTATTCCTGGAAGCGGGGACAGAGATGCAGAAATGTTGGCTTAAAACATGCAATTAACCAGATCTTATTCCTTAAAGATAATGCGATTGTGGCCAATAGCAGATGTGCATTCATTCTGAGTCAGCAAAAACACACATACACCAGTTACTGAGGCTGAATACACCAGGTACAGCTGCATCCCATATATATGAGGCATGGAGGCTGCTTCCTACATACACTAGATACGGAGGCTGCATCCCACACATGCATGAGGTACGGAGGCTGCATTCCACATTCATCAGGTAGTATGAAGACTGCATCCCACATACACTAGGTACGGAGGCTGCATTCCATGCTCACAAGCTACTGAGGCAGATGATTGCTTTGTTTGATGTGCACAGAAGAAAACAGGGAATGTTACTTTTAGCATTCAGCCGGACAGTATGGTAATCTTTCAGCCAACTAGCTAAGTCCACTCTCAGCCAGTGAACCTAGTCTGCTTAGTCCACTCTCAGCCAGTGATCCTAGTCCACTTTCACCATCAAAGCATACAGTACTATTCCTCCCCGTTCCTTTGTTGACCACTCAACTTCTGTGTTTGAAAACTTAGGATCAATTTGTTCATTTGCACCAATGCTCTGAGGCCCTATCTTGTAAGATCCAGGTTTGACACAGATTTGTAATGCAACTTGTGCAAAGTGACTTTTCTTGGTCTTCGGGTCTTTGAATCTGAAATAACAAGGAGATGATTTACAAGTGATGTTACAAAACAAAAAGGTTTATACAGGTTAAGCTGAGGTGTAAACAAACTTGTGAGCAATGAACCACTCAAAACAATACCAAAAGATGACCAAGTGATGTCAAAGTAGATGTGTTTCATTTATGAGGTTCACATCAACGGTCACTAATATAAACTGTTTGTAGAAGATGATGGCGATGCTCTGACATCATCATTTTTCACATCACATAGCAAACCTCAACCACTCGGAAAGTCGAATACAACTCAAATGAGCCACCATGTCTGTGTTGTATGGCTTAGTGCTTAGAATCTCATAAGGTGTGTTCAAGGCTCAAAGTGGTATAAGTGAGGTAGTTGGTTCAGATCAAAACTAACATACAATACAATGGTGCCATTTCATCTAATGACAAATATGAGATGACAGTTTTGGATGTCGGGTGAGTTAGAGGCAGTACTTACTACTGTCTGGGAGAGTGGAGTGGGGAGCCAGCGTATTTGATGGTGGGTGAGTAAGAGGCAGTACTTACTCCTGTCTGGCAGAGTGGAGTGAGGAGCCAGCGTATTTGATGGTGGGTGAGTTAGAGGCAGTACTTACTCCTGTCTTGCAGAGGGGAGTGGGGAGCCAGCGTATTTGATATTGGGTGAGTTAGAGGCAGTACTTACTCCTGTCTAGCAGAGTGGAGTGGGGAGCCAGCGTATTTGATGGTGGGGGAGTTAGAGGCAGTACTTACTCCTGTCTGGGAGAGTGGAGTGGGGAGCCAGCGTATTTGATGGTGGGGGAGTTAGAGGCAGTACTTACTCCTGTCTGGGAGAGTGGAGTGGGGAGCCAGCGTATTTGATGGTGGGGGAGTTAGAGGCAGTACTTACTCCTGTCTGGGAGAGTGGAGTGGGGAGCCAGCGTATTTGATGGTGGGGGAGTTAGAGGCAGTACTTACTCCTGTCTGGGAGAGTGGAGTGGGGAGCCAGCGTATTTGATGGTGGGGGAGTTAGAGGCAGTACTTACTCCTGTCTGGGAGAGTGGAGCGGGGAGCCAGCGTATTTGATGGTGGGGGAGAGTTAGAGGCAGTACTTACTCCTGTCTGGGAGAGTGGAGTGGGGAGCCAGCGTATTTGATGGTGGGGGAGTTAGAGGCAGTACTTACTCCTGTCTGCAGCGTATTTGATGGTGGGGGAGTTAGAGGCAGTACTTACTCCTGTCTTGCTGAGGGGAGTGGGGAGCCAGCGTATTTGATATTGATATGAGTTAGAGGCAGTACTTACTCCTGTGTCTGGAGCAGAGTGGAGTGGGGAGCCAGCATATTTGATGTCTGGGAGTGTGGAGTGGGGAGCCAGCATTACTCCTGTCTTGCAGAGGGTGAGTGGGGTGAGTATTTGATGGTGGGTGAGTTAGAGGCAGAGTGCAGAGGGGAGTGGGGAGCCAGCGTATTTGATGGTGGGTGAGTTAGAGGCAGTACTTACTCCTGTCTTGCAGAGGGGAGTGGGGGAGCCAGCGTATTTGATATTGGGTGAGTTAGAGGCAGTACTTACTCCTGTCTAGCAGAGTTGAGTGGGGAGCCAGCGTATTAGATGGTGGGTGAGTTAGAGGCAGTACTTACTCCTGTCTTGCAGAGGGGAGTGGGGAGCCAGCGTATTTGATATTGGGTGAGTTAGAGGCAGTACTTACTCCTGTCTTTCAGAGGGGAGTGGGGAGCCAGCGTATTTGATATTGGGTGAGTTAGAGGCAGTACTTACTCCTGTCTAGCAGAGTGGAGTGGGGAGCCAGCGTATTTGATGGTGGGGGAGTAGAGGCAGTACTTACTCCTGTCTGGGAGAGTGGAGTGGGGAGCCAGCGTATTTGATGGTGGGGGAGTTAGAGGCAGTACTTACTCCTGTCTGGGAGAGTGGAGTGGGGAGCCAGCGTATTTGATGGTGGGGGAGAGGAAGATAGGCTGAATGTCAGTTTCCTCCTCCGGCTTGTTCTTCTCTTCAAAGTGAGTCAGTGTGGAGAATATAGACGTCCCTTTTACGGAGTGCAGCTCTGCATATAACAGGAGACATTAGACAACTTATAGGGCATATCTGACACAATTCATTGATATATTTGAGTGGTATATTTAATAACTAAATGGGGACATTTTTAGCAAATAAATGAAAATATTTGATATATTGAGGGATGAGATGAGGGACACTATTGAAGAATAGAAGCACCTACTGGACATGTTGAG
This sequence comes from Urechis unicinctus, assembly GCA_034190875.2. Classification (NCBI taxonomy): domain Eukaryota; kingdom Metazoa; phylum Annelida; class Polychaeta; order Xenopneusta; family Urechidae; genus Urechis; species Urechis unicinctus. Next base: position 39,232,001 of record CM067344.1, on the reverse strand, counting down.
GTCCCCTGTGTCAAGAATCCTCCTCACAGTCGCGGCTTGGGTGCCGTGGTAAGCCATATGCCACTTCTCAAAAACATGCTGAATATCCACTCGCTGAGACACTCTACATACAAACATGTGATCATGGAGATTGACTAAGAAGTATTGACAATATCATTGACAGTGCTTCTTGCTATATCAGCACTGACATTGAGCATTTCCAAATGTTACTGATTTCACTTCATGAATAAATATGAATATGAAATTATTCATCTGTAAATGAATAATTATTCAAATATACAAAAGTAGAGGCAGAGAGCTCAAATATAAACAGCATGTGAGCATCCTATAAACACGCATTATCTCTGTCAAGGGATCCATTGTTAGGTAGGGTTTTAGATATAAAAAAGACCCCAGCTCACCTTAACCCAAAGATGCACCAGCCAAAAGGAAGAGCATAGGGCTTAGGGGGTTCGCCTTTACAGAAGTAGGGCTCGTCCCCACGGATTTTGTGGCAAGTTTCACAATAGCATCGATTGTTGTCACAATTGAAAAATCCATCTGAAAAACATTAATAAACAAATTTAAAACCTGAAACTAAAACAGCAGTATAAAAATAATATCAGCATTGGCAAAAGAAGAATGAGATAGAGGAGGGGTTCTGGTGGTGGGTAGGCTAAGGTAGGGTGAGTAGACTGACCAGGCAGGCCTAGTGTGGCCAGGAAGCGGTTACACATGTTGCGATACTCGCAGTTCTTCACCAGACTCTCTGTGTGACGAGGCTTCTCTTTCATACCTGGTACCGCATAACAAAATTACAGGGTTATTACCTATTACAACAACCATGACTTGGTTATTGCCGATAACAACAACCATGCTATGGTTATCGCCGATAACAACAACCATGATATGGTTATCGCCCATAACAACAAAAACATGGTTATCATTGATTACAGCAACAAAAACATGGTTATCACCGATTACAGCAACAAAGACATGGATATCACCGATTACAACAACAAAGACATGGATATCACCGATTACAGCAACAACGACATGGATATCAACGATTACAGCAACAACGACATGGATATCAACGATTAAAGCAACAAAGACATGGTTATCACCAATTACAACAACAAAGACATGGTTATCATCAATATCAACAACCATCACATCAGTCATGTGACACTACATATATAATCAGAGAAGACCAAACCACCTTCTTCCATGTCAGCTTTCTCACGATATTCCTGCACTGGAGTGGTTGCCATGGCATCCACCTGACCCATCACTACGGTTACCCGTTCACATTGTCCGTATAGATCGACCATAATGTGACAAGACTGCGGGATGTCTCGGGCTGCAATACCCTGATCCATATCGTTAACATAGAGATGCAGGCAGTTGTCCGTGTCCACCATGACACCCACAGTATGTCCCTGCTGCAAGCTGTCCAGATTTGGGCCGTAACGGTCCTTAACCTGCGTAAACACAGAAACAGGAATATAGTCTAAGGAAGAAACTTTGAGAAAGGAAGGTTAGGTAAGTATTGTCTGAGGAAGTGGTGAAGTGTTGAATATGGACATCATAGCACCTATCAAACCACAAGTTTGAAAAGACAAGCAAGGCTTGCACAAAGCCTCAAAACCTAAGTATACGAGAGAAAAACCTCACCTCAGAGCCACTTTCAATTAGAAAAGACATTAGTGTTAAACATCACTTTGAACACAGATAAGTATCTTCTGCTGTCTGAGGTGCCACACCCACTTGTAACCCACATCTAGACCACTTTCCAGAGGTCAGCAACATGAGAAGGCAGTACATGCCTACCTTGACGCCAGACTGGAAGACAGAATCACCGTAGATGACCCAGGTGAGTTTCTTCATGTTGAGCGCACTGACAGGGAGACAGGCCTTGTCGAGGGATGAAGCCATGACTCCGATCATGAGAGATGAGGACCAGCGAGGGTTCATCTGCTCAATACGCACCTGGACACAGGCAAACAATCAATCAATACGCACCTGGACACAGGCAAACAATCAATCAATACGCACCTGGACACAGGCAAACAATCAATCAACACGCATCTGGACACAGGCAAACAATCAATCAATACGCAAACCAATTAAACAAACAGCCTATTTGTCAAGCTATCTATCAGCCAAATTATTTAACAATAAACCTAACAAAAAACTAATCAATCAACCAACCAACGGGTAGATTGTCCAACCAACTGACAGGTAGATCAATCCACCAGCAAGTGCACATTATAACCATCAAATTATCTTCTAATTCATCCAACAATGCATCAACCAACAAAATCAAACATCTGATAGATCAACTAGCCAAGTTTATCAATCATTTTTTTCCAACCAACAAATTCTATCAATTGATCCATAAAAAAAAATTAAATCAAGAAATCACAACTGATCAACTTATTGGCAGATCATCCAGCCAATCATTAAACCGGACACTAAAGCAAATTAATGAATTGGCTAAAATAATATGGTGGAGTACGTGACTTACCAAGGAATTCGTGTAAAGCTTACCTTGAAGAGTTGGTTTTTGGTGAGCGGGTTGGCGGATATGACCAGACCCTGGTTGTAACTGGCAGTCCTTTGAGCGGTCAGTCCCTGGTTACTGACCACAATGTTCTTGCCATGGTGGACCAGGCTGAATGGACATGGTCCGCTTGTGTCTTCATCATGCTCAGCCTGTAATAACGTCATGGCAATGGTTGTCTTAGCAACGTTATGGCAGATGATATTGTAATGACAGCTTCATATATCAACAACATCATCATGGCAACTTGCCAAACAGGATGTCCATATAGAGTGATATGTACCCTAAGGGCTACATGACAACAGATGAAAGCAAAACATTGCATAGCAACAATATCATACCCAAGGGCATTGCACATGCTTTAAAAGTCAAATGCCACAGAATTAGCTGCCAAGCAACACAGGTCCTAAGTAACTAGATGCTGTCAATAACCCGCTGTCTTTTCTCTATTTATATATAGAAGATGTGCATTACCTCATCCACTTCACTGTTTGGTTCTGTGATTTGTAAAGACGTGGGAAGTGAGCCATTAAAGACATCGACAGACACACTGCTGGAGACAGCTACAGCTTCCACACTCCCATACAAGTCAATGATGGCAAATACATTCTGCAACACAAACATAGGTTTAAGTACATGAAGGCATGGGAATGGAGTAAGATGGTGTTATCTTGGGGATGGTGTAAGGTGGTGTTATCTTGGGGATGGTGTAAGGTGGTGTTATCTTGGGGATGGTGTAAGGTGGTGTTATCTTGGGGATGGTGTAAGGTGGTGTTATCTTGGGGATGGTGTAAGTGGTGTTATCTTGGGGATGGTGTAAGTGGTGTTATCTTGGGGATGGTGTAAGGTGGTGTTATCTTGGGGATGGTGTAAGGGTGTTATCTTGGGGATGGTGTAAGGTGGTGTTATCTTGGGGATGGTGTAAGTGGTGTTATCTTGGGGATGGTGTAAGGTGGTGTTATCTTAAGGATGATGTAAGGTGGTGTTATCTTAAGGATGGTGTAAGGTGGTGTTATCTTAAGGATGGTGTAAGGTGGTGTTATCTTAAGGATGGTGTAAGGTGGTGTTATCTTGGGGATGGTGTAAGGTGGTGTTATCTTAAGGATGTGTAAGGTGGTGTTATCTTTGGGGATGGTGTATGATGGTGTTATCTTAAGGATGGTGTAAGGTGGTGTTATATTTGGGGATGGTGTATGATTGTGTTACTTTGGTGACGGTGTAAGATGGTAGTACTATGGGGATAATGTATGACTGTGTTATCTTGGGGATGGTGTAAATTGGTGTTACTTTGGGAATGGTGTACGATTGTGTTATCATGGGGATGGTGTAAGGTGGTGTTACTATGGGGATGGTGTAAGGTGGTGTTACTATGGGGAAGACAGTGTTACCTTGGGGATGTTGGTGGCTGCTATTCCCATGTCCTGTAGTCCTATGTAGATGTGCATGGTTCCATCAGCAGCTCGCTTCACCCCAACACGATCTCCCACCTATAACATAGTCATCACTGATCACAATCTCATGATCTTAAACACACAAACATAGTGCAGTCCAAGTTTCACCCCACACACACACACACACATACACACAAACACACACACACCTGTAGTCTCTCTAACGAGGGGGCATAGTTCTCTTTGATCACAGTGCCACACTTATAGACATCAGAGCCGGACATCAACCAGGTGACTTTGGACTTGAGTTGGTTAGCATTGGCCGGGAGGAGGGAGAATGGTGTGGTGTCTGAGATGGCCATGGATGTGAGGCCAATCTGTAACGACCCAGTCCACTTCTCTGACACCTGCTCGACGCGCACCTGCCATTCAAACAAAGTCGCATGTCAAGGAAACAAATATTCACTGGGTATCCGGGTAATTTTTTCTATGGCAATATAACAAATCAACAGATTATCAAATATAATGATATATAGAAATAATCCATGAAAATTTAACATTCGCCAGGATGGTAATATTAAAGGAAGTCCTCACTTCAAACAACTCATCTGGTCTGATAGGATCAGCACTGAATATGAGACCGTGGTCAAAATGCTGCACCCTGCACGCCGAGTAGCCATTGTTCTTGATGGTGACATTACGACCAGCGCACTGACTCAGTCTGTGCATCATTTCTGGCAAACAAGAAGGTTAGCTATTATTTAACAGTCAAGGTCATGGATTCTTTGTTGCTTATCAGCCACCCAGGTTATAGAATGACATGCCATTGCTCACAAGTCACCATTACAGGGTATACCCTGGGACTCTTCAAACTCCTAAAATGCCTGTGATGTGCACTTCAAATGTCATCACAGTCAAAGTGATAAACACCCCCACCCACCCCCCACCCACATTCTCATAATGTAACCTACCCCTTCCATTTCCTCCTTATAGGACTTGCTATCCATTTGATTATTGTAGGGCTTACTCATAATACTGCATGAAATGAACAACCCTAAACATTTCTCTTCTAAATATTTGACAGTCATACGGGGCTTGGGATCTCTGACTGTTGAATTGAGATGAATAACTGCCTAGAATACCACTAAGGTGAGCATCTACCTGCGGTGAATGGCGAGCTGAGCGACTGTTCCAGCTCCACGCTAGGAGTGACTGCTGCGGTCAGGTGAGAGTTATCAGGAGGCTGGTGTATCACAGAGCCCAAGGTGAGGCTCACCTGGGCACACTGGCCGTACAGGTCAATCACAGCATGCACACCTGCAATCAGAATACGGAGGCGGGAATGAGGACAACAGGTAATGTCAAATACTGACTGAGAAAATTAAATTAAAGGGAAAGACTGGTATTTCAACCTGGTTTTCATCAATTACCTGGTGGGATATCTCCACAAGCTACGCCCTGATCGATGCCATTAAAGAAGTAATGTAGCTCTCCCCCCGACGTCCTCATCATACCAATACGGGAGCCAACCACAATGTTATCCAGGTCCAAGTGGTATCCATTTCTGATGTTACACCCATCCAACATGATGGCCGACCCACTGGAACAGATAGACATATGCATACAACTCAAACCAAATCGTCAATGCTACTTTCCTTCCATCCGTCAACAGAAAGGAATAAAACCAAGTGTGCATCAGGGCTGCAGCCGCAAAAGAACGGTTCCCAATCACAATCATCAACAGACAGTGTGTTTAGTACCGGTGTACCTGAGCATCCAGGTGTCATGGTCAATGTCAGTCATTGTGTTGGGGAAGTCGAGGTTCTCCGGTTTGATCAGGGTCAGACCTGAATCATCCAACAACCGTAGAACAATTACATGACATTAACCAAAAAACACCACATTTGCATACACAAGTTAACAGGTTATAAGGCAGTTTAGCAGACTCTTCATTGATTAATGATATGTGTATTTCTGGCATCAAGTACGGGTAGCTCTCATCTTTACAAATGAACAGAAATGCAATCCAAATAACGAGAACAAATGTTGAACATGGGACAAGTGTATCACCTGCTTCTATAGATCCTGACCACCTCTCCACCATCTTGTCAATCACCACCTCAAACATCTCGTCATCCTTCAGGGGACGGTTGCTCATGACGATGGAATCGTTGAATTCCCCGACGGCGTTGGGTCGGGAGGCGGTACGTCCGTCTGGTGAGATGACGACATTGTGACCATGTAGGTGATGGAAGCGCAGCTCATCAAGGTCGGATGATGCCACGGAGATGGCCACTTCCGGCACTCCTGTGGAACCAATCACACTGTGATGTCAACTACACTCAGTCTTCACAGCCATCTAACGGGTCAGTTGACATATTGAGAGCATGCATCAGAAGCCAGGAGACCGACATACCGTCGGTCAGGTGTTCGACAATGCTGGCTTGGGATGCCTGGCCGTAGAGGTCTATGACACCATAAACAGCCCCTGGAATGTTGGTTCCTGCTGGACCCTGGTCAATGCCGTTGACAGTGAAGTGTAGCGTCCCGTCCTCGTTTCTCATGGCTCCGACTCGATCACCCACCTGACAAATCACAGGTATGGCGGGATGTTGTGAATTGGTTAAATTCTATTGATCATGATAGCTTGGCAAAGATTGTATTAAACTGAACACAATTCACCTCTAATCCAGTGTAGCTGAATACAGCACTGCTTAACACTTATACCACCAACCCATCACCCAGTGATAACCATTTCAGCTTAAACCATGACCACCACCCCGAAAAACACCCCCTTAGCCTTGAACAGCCAGCTGCTCACCTTGAGTCGGTCCAGGTTTTGCCCGTAGTCATCAATGACGGTTGTGCCGTTGTGCATCACTCCGTTTCCTGTCATCATCCAAGTTCCTGAACGGATGTTGGTCATTGTGGATGGATAGTCCAGGTCAGTGGGAGAGTGTGTGGTCACTCCAATCTCAATCGACCCCGCCCACTTGTCAACCATTTGATCCAGTCGCACTTCAAACATCTCACCGGGCCGCAGCATGCGACTTGTCAGGACCACGCCATTATTGAAGTCATCCAGTGCACTGATGATATGATGACAGGGGTGATTAAAGTAAGGGGTGATTAAAGCAAGGGGTGATTAAAGCAAGAGTGTGATTCAAGACAGCATCCCCTAATTGTTAATATTAATTATGCTTATGGTTTCCTAAAACATCTGATATATATTGACTGTGATGGAAGAAAACAAGAGAAATTGCTGAGTCAGCTCCACATGAAACCATCACCTACTAACCAACACCACATTATTACCATCCCCTAACATAGACACGTCGTGTCAACTGAGGATATTGACGGGATCAACACTAGAAGCTTACTTAGGTCTGTGAGCTGTTCTGCTGCTGTTGATGACAGCCGCATGTGACCCACACTTGCTGTGAAATCGTAGACGTTCATCACATTCCATCTCAGCTATGATGCTGCTATCTTCCCCTGATACACACAGCAATAACATACAATGCACAACCGTGCATGATGGACCCCAGAATACAATGCATGTGATTTCTCAACCCACTCACAGTGTTGGCTACCCAGTTGCTAAGTGTGTTCAACAGATTTTATAGCATTACCAAATTGAAATGAATGAAATAATGAGTGTTTTGAGCTGTTGCCTCGTTGATTCAAAGATGGATGATGGTTGGATTCTGTGATTCAAGTTGCCATCATTACAACATAGTTGCCACTGTTGCAACTATGAACAATTCACAAAAATGCAACAACTTCAGAGAAATCTGGCCACCTTATTTAAATCTCAACAGTGTCCTAAATGCAACTGAGCATCTTCAGAAAGCAATCTAGAATGTCAGCCATAACAGTGATGCTGGCTTTCATCTCAGCATCCAGCATTCAAATATTACACATACAACCAGGCATCTCAAGAGTTGAGCAATCTTATACATCAGAAGCAGCTGGGAAGCTGGGTTCAATATCAAAAGCATCCATTAAGGACAACCCTCACCCTCATCATCTTCTATATCCCTCATGAGACGCAGTGAATTATTGACACGGTCCCCCAGTCTCTGCATGGTGTTCTCCTCCCGATCAGACCGGTCCAGCAGTGTGACCTTGACCGCCATCCCGTACAGGTCCACCACGGCCCAGACAGTAGCAGGCGTGCTGGTGGCAGCCACACCCTGGTCGATGCCATTAATGTAGTAATGCAGGACTCCGCTCGACTTCCTCTGCATCCCGATGATGTCGCCCTCCTGTTTATGTCACAGAGATGTAAAAGGAAATGAAACAATGAGGTTCAATGTCACTCTCATCCCAGGTTGTGATGGATGACAATGATTGTATACACACTGCTGTCAACACCCCAGCGATATAAGTCCAGAAACAAGAACAAAATAAGTCAAAATAACAATAATTCTCCTGAAATTAATCAATTATTGTTTAACATATTTTTTAATACATTAAAGTGCCTAAATTTGTGCAGAGAATATAAAACAGCATTGGCATCAATGGAAGCCATCACGCCTTATAATTTCAGTGGTAATAAATAATGCTTGGAGAGGTGGGAGGGGGCTGGAGTAAGGACAAGGGATCTGATCCTGATTGGGGTCTAGCCCACCTACAGGTACCTTGTCTCTAGCTCCACCAAGACTCTAAGCTGGCTGTGGGGTGATTACCTGAAGCTCGTCGAGGTTGAATTCCCCATATTCTCTCCGCGTTCCTTTACCGTTGGTCAGAATACCACAGCCGCTCATCATGATTGTACCTGAAAGCATATCGCAATCATAATGTACTGAAGGCAGAAATCTCTCACAGTGATATGAGGCACAGCAAGTGATTATCTCAAGTACAGAACATTATTACAACAATGTTGTGATGTACAGGAAGTGATTACAACTCACAGTGCTGGGAGCGGGAGGGGGCAGGGAACTCCAGGCGGATTATGTTCTCAGCTGGTGATGTTGAGGGTAGTTCTGCCACCAGGTTAGGGTCTGGTACTGGGTACACAACAAATGCACATCAATCAATCCCAAGATAGAACACAAACACAGATCACTGAACAACATTCACAAAATATAGTTTTATATACAAGTGGATTATTTCACCTAAATTTCTGCCCATTAATAACAGCCTAACATATCAAGTACTGGTTGGTGGCTTAAAGACCAGCCTGTCTACTGAATCAGTTCACCAAACTGGTGGCTGCAGTGACTCACATTGTATGCCTGAGCGCATGTTTGTCATGGTGGCTGGGAACTCGAGACTGGAGGGGTTGTGCGTGGTGATGCCCACCTCTATTGATCCCGACCATTTGTCCACCAGCCGATCCAGTCGAATCTACACACACATCATATCAAACCAATATCAAACACATTCCTTGGATCATTATGGTAACTGCACTTATTACGTCACTCAATTCCCCCACCCAACTAGCCCCTACCCTCAAGTGATTTGCTTTCAAAACTGCAATATTTTTTATTTCTATCTTTTACCACCAGTGCTGTTTTCCCAAGCCCTATAAATACACATAGTCTAGTAACTGGTGCCTTAGTACCCAAGCATCCTGAAGGCACATTGTGGACCAAACGTTGATTTATTACTGGGAATCGGTGGGGATAAGGCTGAGTAAATCTTAAAAGAAACCACAACCTCAACCCAAGAGTGTTTGCCTCAACAACATTAGTGAGAGTTGTCCATAGATTACCATAGTGTTTTATTGATGGATTCCAGTTACAATTACAACTTTTAAAATGTGCTAGGAGTAACAAGGTTTTATTGGTGCTTGACATCAGTCTCAATATTGAGTGTCTTATTGAGCTAGTGAAGGATTTAAACCTACGACACTCAGAACGAGAAAAGTATGTGTTAACTGACTGAGATCAGTCAACAGTCACCTCCATGATCTCGTTGTTCCTCAGCGGCCGGCTTGTCATGACCACGCCGTTATTGAACTCATCCAGAGGTCGCATCCTCTCTGCTGATCTGCGATTATTAAGCAGCTTCACCAGGGATCCACATCGCTCGTGGAAGGTCAGGAGGTCAGCACCGACAGACGCTTCAGCTATGGCTTCATTGGTCAGCTCATTGGAAATGGCTGGGCAAACAAAAATCACTCATTTCTAAATTTTATCCTATTTCACTGGTGGACACAATAAGAAATTCACCTTTTAGTAAATGGGGTAAAAGCGTTTTTAAAAAACATTCGAAAGTATGAATGTAAAAAAAATATTTTTAACTTTCATTTAATATCATGCATTAGACCATGGACATCAGTTAACTTTGTGGGGCCAACGTGGGATTAGGGTGGGGTCAAGGGTGGTGATAGGGAATACAATAAGGACTGGATAGAGGTCAAAACTGGGGTTAAGGGATTAGGAAGGAGTTGCACATGTTTATACACTGCACCCCTCGTGTGCCTTGAAATGTGGTCAATGACTTAACCCGTAAAGTGGTCAACGGTGATCTATTATGCAGATACTTCCCACCACAAGTATCAATCATAATGTACACACATTCTGTTGCTTGAGAGACTGATATCTGTTGTAATAGATTTTAATTTTCGGACATGGGCCATGGTTGTAAAAATCTCATGCATAGGTTGCATCCCCCTTATCAACTATCAAACAATTTTGGACATATGATTGAGACTTCATGGTAATCAACTACTGCTTAACAGAGTTAGCATTTTATCTTCTTTTTGTCCTTGGTCAAATCAGCAATTTGGATGTACATTTACAAACAAAGTGTATATAACAAAAATCAAATAAGATAAATAGATGCAATAAGAAAAATTCACCTTGACCCCGGTTGGTGTCATCAAGGACCGTAACTTGTGCACACTTGCCGTACATATCAATTACAGCGAACACAGTCTCAGGAACCACATTATTGACTGCCGCTCCTTGGTCTACTCCATTAACGTAGAAATGCAGCGACCCATTAGACGTCCTCAACACTCCCACCCGATCTCCTTCACCCAGATGATCCAGATCCTGGCCGTATTCTTCCAGTATCGTACACCCATCGCGCATCACAGTCGATCCAGACATAATCCATGTTCCCTCGCGGAAGCCTGTGGCACTGGTCGGGAAGTTTAAAGTACTGGGGTCGCTGGTGGTGACACCTATTTCCACTGATCCGCTCCATGAGTTCACCTATGAAGAAGACCAAATTTACCACATGACAAAAAATGAGTAAAAATGATAGCCGGAATATAAACCTTAAATTCTGGTCATATGTATGCATAAAAAAACTTGGATTCAGCCCAACTTGACCGCCAGCAAACTTAATCAAGACTCAAGTACAACTGAATCACTAGCAAACCCGACCACAGTCCAACTCGACCAAGTCTCAAGTAGAGGTTTGAAGTTCATATCAATCAGCTCAGGCATACTAACTTATCATTTCATGTGTACATACAAGCCAACATACACATACTAATTGTTTGGCAACAGTGTAGTTCCTAGGACGATCATTTGCCATGATAGAAGGTGATCCTTGTAAGGGCGGGATCGGGGACAATCGGCCACCAAGCATGATCAGACCTCACATCCCAGCCAGAATCACCATTACAGAGTGACCGAATAGGCCAGATCTTACTAACCCAAATAATGCCTAGTCATTCACATACACCAACAAGAAGGTGGCATTATGTTATGCAACCCCTAATCAATATAATATTCAACTGCAATCACTATTCCATATTACATGAATAAGCTGGATAGAAGTTGATACTTGCATACAAGTTTACCCGAAACTAAGTGATTGCTGTCATGCAATGACAATTTTGTTGCAATCATTTTGGCATGTTCCTGTCAATCAAATAGATACAGGGAGCACAGTTCAATTTGGATACATATAATCCATTCAATACAGATATCTTAAGAATATGAGTTGCAGCAATTCATTTTACATAATAACAAACAGTGAAACAGTACATTTGTGTGAATGCTAGGTCTCTGCTCAATTTGACGAGAAGAATTCAACACTGTTCAGGGTGTCTTGTTATTTCAGTACCTATGGGTTGATCTTGCAGTACACAGGTTTGAATATTAAATCATGGTTTTATTTATTGCCACATCAAGGGTCACACACAGTCACCTGGTCACATGCCTTGGAGTAAGTCCTTAAATCTGAACCTAAAACGACATATATTGATATAATGATATATGTTTACCTTTTTGTCGATTCTGACTTCGAACAGTTGGTTGTCCCTTAAAGGATTTGCACTGAGAACAACCCCATTGTTAAACTCCTGTGACGGTCGATTTCTTTGAGCTGATTTATTGCTATTGCTCAATGTCACCAAAGAGCCGGTCCGTGAGTGGAAAGACGACATTTCGTCTGAGTGGAATCGAACACTCCCCAAGTCAATGGCCCGTATAACCGTGGCAGAGATATGACTCAGTCGATGAAAGATTACCCACTCGAATCATAATTATGTTACTCCCAAACTATCATTTAAGCATTAATACTGAAGAAAATGGTCGGAGAATGGGTGTTTTAGGTGCATAATGACATACATAAAAACTCCGCATTTATCTCCCCGTTTTTCTCTAAACGAATCGGACCTCAAACGAGGTGTAGACTGAAAGATCACACGCACAGTGTATTTTGTGGAAGCATCATTGTCTAAACGTCATGACCAGCCGGTTGGGAATCACTCCACCAGAGACGAGGCTGCGTAGGCTCTTCTAATGAATCGCACAAATGAACCAATTAAATTGAATCCGATCTATTAGAAATCACCTAATTTCGGGTATAATCAAGGCTCATTAAAACGTAACTAGAAAATTATGAATGATCTATGTACGCACACACGTAATGTTCTTAAATTTATTTATAATTCTCTGAATAAATTCAATATTTACGACAACACTAAGTGTGCATATACCAATACTACTTAATATAGTTTGCTTCGTAATTTCCACATGTTTTATCAAGCAAGTATTGTCGAAATAAATATTAAATTTTCCCTCACATTCAATGTCTGCTTCAATCTCACTTCGATATGTTCTTGATACGCATCGCCAAGTTTCTTCTCGAATCTGATGGATTTAAGAAAACTCCTTGGAAACACATATTCCATCACATAAGCTATGTATGGCACTTTGATCGCCATAACCTGCTTGCTGAGACAGGAATTGTGCGTGGAGACAGGATTGATTGAGTTTCTTTATGATAGTGTGTTTGTGTGCCTTTTTAATTGTTGCAGTTGGCTCTTTCGTGCCACACCATAACCAAAGAGTTCATAGTTATTAACTCTTTGCTATAGCGGATTGGCTCAACAAGGTGTTATTGGCTTGACGATGATTGTAGGGACTGGGCTTACTCAAACAATGTATAGAACTAATTGGCGTATCATATTCGTTGATAAATTGAACAGGATCTGCGACATTAGTATAGTGCTGAGAACCTTGTGTTGAAAAGACCAGCATCCAAGGGCTTCATGACCGGGCACGCCCAAGTGACAGCACATCAAAGAACATATATATATATAATATATATATAATAGTATATATATATATATGTGTGTATATATATATATATATATAGAGTATGTGTGTGATAGCAATATATCTTTATATATATATATATATCTAGGATATATGATATATATATATATATGATATATAAACAAAATATCACAGAGGATTAAAATGTTATCTATATATTTAATGAGAATATGTATATATATATATATATCTCCATAGCGCGAGGCTGGTCGTTCCTAAGTGAAGGTAGCTGACGGACGTAACTCCGGGCTCGCAACGGAGAATGCATCAAGTGGTTACTGACTTCGATATATTCGATGAAACACGACGCTGCACTCCAATACACTGTGTTTGGTTCAAGAAATAATCTTTAAATTAGTATAGTATAGATATATATATGTGTGTGTGTGTGTGTGTGTGTGTGTGTGTGTGTGTGTGTGTGTGTGTGTGTGTGTGTGTGTGTGTGTGTGTGTGTGTGTGTGTGTGTGTGTGTGTGTGTGGCTGTGTGTGTAGATATAATAATATATGATGTATGATTTCGGACTATACCGATTGAATAAACAAAATATCACAGAGGATTATTTTCTTTTATTTATTTTCTCCATAAGCCCATTCCATCGGCTCGCATCTCACTTCGATATATTCAGGCTGTACACTCAAATATATGAATAAATAGATATAATAATATATATGATGCATAAAGATAAAAGTGTACAGCAATAGGGCTAATTTTCGGACTATACCGATTGAATAAACAAAATATCACAGAGGATTAAAATGTTTCTTGTGCTATAATGAGAATTTGTAGTACATTCTCCATAGCGAGGCTGGTCGTTCCTAAGAGAAGGTAGCTGACGGACGTAACTCCGGGCTCGCAACGGAGAATGCATCAAGTGGTTACTGACTTCGATATATTCGATGAAACACGACGCTGCACTCCAATACACTGTGTTTGGTTCAAGAAATAATCTTTAAATTAGTATAGATGTGGGGGTTATCATTGCCTACAACAAAATTGTTACATGTAAGACGGGGCTGTTTGCAGAACAGCACCTCGATATCAGCGCCCGCCCGTGGGGGTGGTGTTCTCTTAATGTGATAGTCAGTAAGGATGTGCCTAGCATAGCAGAGGGTCGATTGTGTTTCTATAGCAAGGTGTACCAGTCGGATTTACAGAAAAACTTGGCCGGTCGGCGGTAGACCTGACAGAAACAATTCGCCTATCCCAGCGTCCGGGTCGTTAACTGACCTCATTCATGTCGTTGCTGTGGATGGTGATATCAGATCGTCAACAATCACCACCGCAAGGGCCGATGCTACTAGACAAGCAGGGGCGTAGCCAGCGATACGCACTTACGCACGTGCGTATCATCAATTTTAAGGGGGTAACAATAAATATGGCCAAAATGACATCAAAGTCAAAAGCTAAGTGGGGTTAGATTTTACTGTCTGGAACTGTAGGTTCCTCCCCCGTCTGTGCGTAACATTCCTTCAAGCCAGGCTTCGCTCCTGGCAAGGGCAGGCGTCCGCGCTGTTTACAACTTTCGGTCTCTCTTATCCGCGCTGTAGATATGGGATATCCGACCCTCTACTATTTGGGGCGAGGTCACTTGCTTAGGACAAGTCTCGAGTAACTTGTAGAACCGGACATTTTAATTACTTCGCTGATCGTGAATCTCGTCCAGAGTAAATATTAAAGCCCGGTGAATGTCTTTCAGCTAAGCGTGTCCTACATCATATAGTCTGCAACTGTACAGACTTAATTTATAGCGCTGATGTTTTTGTCATTTAAAAGTGGGAATGTGGTTTCACTGTCAGGACCTGACATAAGGTCGTGTTTGGGTTTCACTGCCATGCGACTTCCATCATCGAAAATCAAGTTGTCACCAATTCCAGCGCTCGATTACCCCCCCCCCCCCCACCACCACTACCCCCGGGCCCCTACCCCACGCTACCACACACAGTGGCACTAATTTCTCACTGCTTTTTATGTAACGATCCGATAGTTACGGCTGCATCAGAACTGGAAGGAAAATAAGTCACAGCTTCTTCGCTTTCCTAATGTCTGAACGGTCACGCATGATCATATATTTCATTCGGGTATATGAATGGTTCACTTAATGCTTACTCAATACATCAATGGGTCCCGTTTTCTCACTTTGAGTTGGTCTAGATATGGGTCGGATTTTTCCCCCATGGTGTGGCTCATCTCCACCCTCTTTATAGCCAGTGAGATGTATTTAGCTGTTTAGAACCCACTTCTCTACAAAGAGGCATCGCTGTATAGTTCACCCAGCCTGAATTTTTTATCGTTTTTATGTAACTAACTGTTTGACAGGAAGACATCACTGTTTAAGAACCACATCTACCAAGCTTGTAACAAACTGCTTCCAAATGATACCTCGCTATTCATAACGCACTGCATTCCGGTGAGACAATTTGTTTATACATAAATACCCCATTTTGACCCGCAGAGCATATCATGCCGCCCGGGTGAGGACTAGCTCTGACAGATGTCAAAAGCGAATTGTGAGCAGGCTAATGATGACGTAATTGAAATGGCTAAAGCGAAAAGGAAGTCGCAGCGCGCGTCATCAAATCTGACTGCCGTTGGCATATCATGCTGGAATCGCCACTAGAGTTGACACTCTCCATGACAGGACAATTTGACACTACTCTTACATTACGTCCCAGCTTATATGTGACGGAGCGCAAGAGGTTTTACCAGGCCTTGACCTTTGACCGGACTATAACCAGGACAAGGATTACCAGCAGAGCGCGGGAAGCGTAAACAAACACGAATGGTCCACATGGATTCACGAGGAAACCCGCTTGTATATCAACAGTATGTCTTGATGTCAGACCAAATCGTAGCTACATACTCACAAGTGAAAAATGTTGTATAAATTCAGCAAGAAACAAATTATTGAGCCTTTGCAGACTCAAAACGTCATCGCTGCTGCTGCTGCTATGCGACATGGTTGAATTAGGATTCGTGTGATTTCTCGGCGTAGCAAATGTCAGCTGTTTTGCTGTACGAAGGACCATGTAGAGCGCTTGTACCGGGAAGTTATCAGATTTCCGGATTCTCATACCACCTCTTATACTTAATTTCTTCGCTTATTATACTTATGCGCGCTCCTTCGTTTAAAGGATAACGTTGCTGCCTGTAGTTGCTTGTGTGGGGACTAGCCAGAGAAATACACGAGTCCAGCAAAGTGTCAAGACCCAACGGTCCACATGGGGCGTGGACTCGTAAGGTCATTTGGCCGATGGGAACGATACTAGCCAAGACTACTTATCAGGGTCACACACCCGCCATATAGGCGGAGGGTGGACCGGGCTAGTGTAGACATGTCGTACTGATAATTAAAAAGGGGGGAAGGCTTTAAAAGTCAGAAGAGCTAGATTAATATCATAACATAGGCCATATCTGGATATGTTGTTAAATTAACATTAGCTAGCTGTAGAATCTTTGGAAATTTCGGGGGAGGGAGCAAATGGTGTATCAGGCAGGCTCTTCCCATATCCCGTTGGTATTGATTAGCAACACGAACAACTTCTCCAAACTTTCTAGTTGCTGGTCTTTCAATTCCAAACCAAGCTTGTACCCCTCAATTCCTTCTTTCAGTGAGTCTTCGGAGGGAAAAAAATCACTTCCACAATTGATTTCCACCATTTTTAGAAACTCTTGATGGCCATGAAACGTCAAATCGAACACAACATAGAGTAATTCTTGAACTTTTAAGAACTGCAATACTCGGATAAATAGCTCATTTTGAGTCATTTAAGAAGTTTTGCATGACAAAATGTACATTAATCTTCAAATTGAACACAACAGAAAGTAATTGTGGAACTTTGAACAGCTGCTATACTTCAAATCAATAATTTTCGCGTAATGGCCCGTGACATTTAACGATGAATATTCCTCAGTCGGTCATACATTCATGGGCAGTGACATCATATTGTATAATTTCTATCAATCTCTGTTGACAAGACAGGCTTGCAATCTCAAACATATACAGTGGATTTAGAGCGCTCCCAATAATTTCAATGTTTGTTGGTTCTCTCGAGAAACGCATCATAGCTACCCTACTATTCAACACGCATCACATATTACTCAAATTGTGATTTTTGAGGTCCTCACCAAATAATAGCATTCCTGATGGATTGATTTGCATTTATTCAGCTGAATCATACGTCCACTCTCAAACCCAATAGTTCAATGCATTAAAATTTCTGCTGTCAACTCTTCCGTATGGGTAACTAAGTCGTCCCCTGAAGTGTTGGGGTCCTTGTTTGGCGGTAAAAACTTTATTCTGATTCCCTTTTGAAGTAAACCAAGATGTTCACATGCTGGGCTCGTTTGCTTTATGTAGTTTCCATTGTTGACACCGGATGGCGCCATGAATGTTCGCCATGAATTAAGACCAAGAAGTCATGTATTCACGTATTTCAACATGAAATTACAAAAATTTGCAGATAAATTAGACAATATTAGAAGTGATGCATATGGCGCAGCAAACCTTAGTATTCTATCTGCAAACTGTGGTGTTTTTTACGAGGTAACATTATTTCGATTTTGCATAGCGGGTGAAACAAATCGCACGTTTGGCGTACAAGACTCGCATCATGTAAAGATGAAGTAAATAATGGCATTGTCTATGGCTACATTCCCTCGAGTAGCTCTTATACTTATTAGTTTCTGCCAACATAAGTACCATGTAATTTTGCAATTTTTGACGATGAGGTTCATTGAATTATTGCTGACAGAAAAAGTCTGGGACTGTGTTATACCGAATTCCAATTAAAACTTAACTAATGAGTAATGTCAATGAAATTGATAGGCGACTTTTACTCAATGTTGTTGTTGCCTGATGATTAACCGCAATTGTGAAACTCGCCTGTCCTCCTTTTTACAATCAAGCCGGATTTTATCTTGGATCTTGGTGCTTGGTAAACGTTAATTTGACAGGACAGGGCTCTCGGGAACCCGAGGTTCCGGGTCCCTGACCCGCGATTTTTCCAGTGGACCCGCGTCAATACGACCTGCGGGTCCCGTGGACGCGCGAGATTTGTGATTCCGTGCATCCATTACGCAAAGCTACAAAATTCGCGAGATCGTTAATTGGCCCGTCTGCAGGTGAAATGAAAACTCGAAAATCGTCGCCCGACTTGTTTGAATAAATAGAGCATGCTGATAAGCTCGCTATGCACCCGCCAGGTCAACGCAGTGGCGACAGCTTTTCTGGCCTAGAAATGTGCTACAGCTTGCGGGTGTTACGCTTTCTTTACTCGGCGAATGTAAGCGAATTCTTTGGTCTAGATGATAGTGATGAGAAAGTTTGGGTTCAGAGTATTGACATTATCTGGCGAAAGATTTTCTATTGGGAAGAGATATGCAGATAGAATCATTTTCACAGCGTGTTTTACCAACTGAACTTCACCCACTTGCAGGGGTAGAAATTAAGATTTCACATGTGCTCGCCCTGGGGACTAGTAGCTCTTCCATCTAACTCATCCCCAGCAAAAGTTACTCGCCCCAAACAATTCATTGTCAGATTGTTTATGAAGAAAAATAACACAAGACAGATAAATGGTAACATGCGGGATTAATCTTTTACAAACTAACAGACAGTACCACTGTATATATTACAATTCAGAAACAAGTTTTTCTTGTAACTGGTCGTTATCTTCCTGTAGTACTTGCATACATGACATGCCTACTTCCACCTCCACTTCATTTGATGTTCCCTCCATGAAATTTGGCCTCCTTCCTCTGACACCAGCATTGTTTCACAGATGAATGGCTGGTGAAGGGTCCAAGGAGGCAATGTCAGGGGTTTCTAAAGCCACCATCATTAGGTCGGACAAGTGGTCATCTTGCTTCTCCAGTCTGATTTTGTCATCTTCATTTGGCTAAAACCGCGTTCTGCATCAGTTGAAGATGCAGGAAGACAAAGGACCAAATCAACTAGATGCAAGAAATTTGCAAAACGATTCCCGTAGCTGGTATTGATGGCTTCCCATGTCCAGGACTTCAAAGTGGTGGCTTTGTTGCTAGCACAACAGAAATGGATGATAAATGATGAATTTAATAATTCTATCACCAACTCGTTGCGATATGTACCTCTGATGTCTAGCCCTTTTTTTTCATCCAACATACAGTGCCACACGTAGTCCGTATAAGCCAATGCGTGACAATTTACACAGTTTATCAAACGATGCGATTTTTTTCACATTCTTTTTGTGAGATTCACTTCCATCGTGCGCCTTCAAACTTTCTAACTTGTACACTTGCGATCCTGTGACAAACGATCCGTTATCTTAATATAACTTGCATACTTTGCAAAACATTCTTTTCTTGTCCTTGTTGGAGTTCTTATCACAATCAGCACCATTTGAACTACCTGCGTCTTTCTCTGACAAGTCGTCGTTGAACGCAAGCCACTCAAACATACTGAGCCATTTCGGCTTAAATGATCTAACTCGCTGCTGCTGATCATATTTCCTCTTTACTGCAAGTTTTTCGTTGTCTGTTTTAAACTTTTTACGTGGTGGTTCAACTCCTTCCAAGAATTTCCACATTTTGAAAGACAAAAGTGACGTTCTGTTCGTAAAAAATATAGCGCTGGTTTTCAAAGTCCGTGAAATCTACACGCGTCTCGCAATGACAGGCGCCTGTAGCCATAGCAACAGCTCGCCCGACGGATGACTAATCTTGAGTTCTTAAGTCATCCGCTGGGAATTCTAGTCGCCTGGGGCGAGCGGGCGAGCGTTAATTTCTACCCCTGCCCACTTGGCTTGTTACCATGGCAGCACTGGGCGCTGTGCCCGCGAAACTCAGTTAAAGGACATCAAAGGGCGATTGCGCGTTGCGCGTAGCGTCGAGTCGGTGGCGAGATTTTATTCTGAGCTGCTTCATGAACTTCTCCATACAAATGTCACAAATTCTCGCAAATGTGCTTCGTTGTCAGAAAGAGTGCTGGAGATACTGATGCACATCAAGATTGAGGGTCCAGCAGTTCAGGACTTTAACTGTCAGAAAGAAGCTATGAACTTTATTGCTGATAAACGAATTCAATGTTTGTACATAGGCGTTTGTGGTGTTGTGTTCAGTTATCAATAAACATCTATTTGGACCCTCGAGTTTCTTGTGGACCCCTGAAATGTGTTGGGGACCCTTGGGGATTTTAACCTGATGGTCCTGGACCCTTGTTAATTTTTGGCTAGCGAGAGCCCTGCAGGAGTACCAGACAATTCCACCCTGTGAAACAACACCATGTCATAAAACATTCTAGTCATAACTCCACCATGAAGAAACACCATCCACCCTTGTAGTTTGTTTTGATTGTTAAAGAAATTGGGTCCTATGTCATATTATTGTTCCATATATGTGGGTATTTTCATATATGTATTTCAAATGATCCATAAGCTAGGTGGAGCATTTTGATGATGCTCGTATAAAAATACAAGGCGTCTTGTAATATATATATATATATATATTGGCAGTGGGGATATATCTGAGTGGCGTTTATACTAGGGGCGTTTTAAGCAGATGGCGTATCCTTAGTTGGCGATATTTCCAACACCCATTTATTCATAGTATTTGTGTTCGTGGATCTAATGCATTGGTACCAGATTACCAGGCCTCTTATCTGATGCCTTCAACAAGCACAACTTAATAATATTCCCTATTGTGTATACTAGAAAAAGGCTCTATATTGGGCCAAATCCAGGTCTGAATGCTTTGCAATGGTGAATTTTATGAAAAGAGTTGGGAAAAATTTCTGATGTCTGTTTCTTATTAATGTTTGTTGATTGCAGGGGCTGTTTGAATGCTTGAAGCAGGGTACCAGTCTGTCTATCGATGAGAAAATTCAGGTTCTCCTCAGTGCCATCGATGTGTACTCTTTGGTGCGACCTAAATGTAGCCCAGAGGATCAGGCAGCTGATGCCCTGGGCCACTTCATCTTCATGTGAGTTTATATATATTATTTCCAAATCAAAAGGTGTTGACTTGTATGTTTTAATTTAGCCCAATTCCGAGCCTGTCAACAACATTTTGATTGATGAATGCTTTCTCCCTAAATGTGTTTTTTTTAGCAGACAGTCTTTATTATTTATTTAAAACACCATAAATAATGCTAATGCATTCTACTTGCTTTATCTTATCAGCAAACAATATTGTATTGTGATGATCTTCTGTGTGAGGAGCAATGCATATTACACCTTTGCTTGGAGAATCATTTCCTCGTTAGTTTTAGATGCGAGCAACTGACAGTATTCAATACAGACCTCTCGTCCAGATCTAAACCAGCTATTCTGCCTCTTGCTCAATGATAGTTCTCCACATCCTGACCAGCTCAGTGCTTCTGTATGTGCCCCTGTATATTGTGTGCAGTGAATGTGCTGAGTTGGTTCTGGACAGCCAGTTCATCCAGCTCGATGAAGACAATGCATCCAAGCGACAGTTCCAGCTGGTGCTTGGCGAGGCCGTACAGAAGCTGGCCTCACTTTCCGTGGCTGGTCCCATGTTTGCCATGCTCCAGCACATCATGAACAACCAATGGAACCACCCAGTGCTTAATGCCATCATGAATGGAGAGGAACTGGAAGCCCAAACAGGTGCTCTCTTCATGCTTCCCTGCTTCTCTCACCTGTTTTCTCTTCCTCTAAGTTCCTTCCTCTGTTACTTGGTATTGTTTCTGTTTGGGCCATGAAGTACATAAAATATTTATCCATTTGTGAACTATGGGATCAATCACCCAGTTCTTAGTTTTGTAGCACATAGATGGCTTTATGCTTTTCAAACTAATCTATACTCTCATTTTTAAAAAAAAACTTATTATGGGTGCTATAATTTCAGATTGCCTGTTTATGGTGATGTATTTTGCAATAATTGAACTGATTTTATATCTTACACACTTATAAGGGGCCCCACCCACACTTATTCAGTTATCACCATTTTTCTTTGTGCCTATCATAGCAAATTCTGACATCTTTCCTGATTACAGTTTGATCAATATATACTCTGTCAGTCTACTCCTTATTGACCCAAAAGAATGTTTGACTCTTTCTTCTGAGGTTCTGCTTAGCCCATTTGTCATGCCTACTACCAGCAATGTGAGTGAGGTGTTTCGTATTATAAATACTGACTTGATGCTCCAGCATTGAACTACCTCCACAAAGAGGAGTACCCAGAGGTGACTAAGCTGCGTGCCAGCATGTTGGTACGGGATGGATGCGAGACCCTGGCACTGCACCTCTGTCAGTCCATGCTACAAAGCACACTCTTCTCCGATGACGTGTCTGTCCTTCAAATGCGATTACGACTCCTCTATCACCTCGAACGCCTGGACGAGTTCAAAACCAATGTGAGTGACTGCATTTGTTTGAGGTTCTTTGGCATTGGCTGTTCCTAGTCTAATTTAGAGCACTATAACCTTGACCTGCTTGTGATTTTAAATGACTGTGTTCATTCTATTAAAAGTGCAGTCCCTAATAGATGCACACCCCACTTTCCAAGCCTGCCTCTTTTGCCTAGCCAGCTTGTCATCCATCGCTCGCCGCTTAAATGGTCTACACCGTTTCTACACCGGAAACATTTATCCCTAATAGACGCACACCCTTAATAAAAGGACAAATGCAGTGTCATTATTTGGCTGTGAGCAAGCCCACATTGAATCAATCGCCAGCCTTTTTTTGTATGTGGAAAGTGTGTTGTAGGTATATAAAACGTGAAGCTGTGTTTTCAGTGTGGGAGTTACAAGTGCTGCACTGCCCTTGACATACTTAAGGAGATGATCTCAAAGACACAAGCCAATGAGAAACAAGTCATCCTCACCACAGCACAGATCTTTCTACTACAAGACTGGATGAAACCTTCCAAATTCTGCTGCACCAAGGTGAGAACTTTTACTTCAAGTCCGGCTGACAAGGGACTGAATACTAACCATTTGAACCTTAATCTTGGATGTTGGATTCAGTAGTAAGGGTTCTCAATTTTGTTATTGACAATTTACTACAGCATTATCACCTGATGGATGACTTACAATTCAACACAAAGCATTTGTTTTTGCATCTAAAGAGCACCGCATCACAATCCTCCTCATGGATCAGCCCTATGATATTCCCATGCTAGTGACACCATGCTGACACTCGCTGTTTCTTTTCATTTGGTGTACAGGAGCTGTTGACCATCTGGTTACAGCGTGAACATGAACAGACACGGGAACACCAGCCGTTCATTGACAGTGTCACAAAGATCTTGTTGCTGGCCGAGAACACACAGCAACTCACTATCTTGCTTGATGCCATGGTCTCCAGGGTCAGTTCTTTTGTCATCATTCAACAATAATATTGCTTGTTATATCAAATTAACTTATGTAAAGATTGCGCAATATGGATAAAAATTCAATTCTAAAAAGTGCAGATGGGTGCAACTTATACACATAGTTTAGAAATCGCGGCCCTGAATATGAACATCAAAATTGGTACCAGTACTGTGTAGAGTTCCAAGAATGAACACTTTGGATGATAGCTCAGTTCCTACATTCCTTTACATGCATGGGTTTTGCGCCCACCGAAAAATAAATAATTTTCGAAGTATAGTTTTCTGGGTTTTGTCCTGGCAGCCAGGAAATCACATATTTGCCCTTTTAGATCAAAATTTTTCCGGGGGAGGTC
Source organism: Urechis unicinctus (assembly GCA_034190875.2). NCBI lineage: Eukaryota > Metazoa > Annelida > Polychaeta > Xenopneusta > Urechidae > Urechis > Urechis unicinctus. The sequence continues at coordinate 39,207,867 of CM067344.1, read as the reverse complement.
CCCCTGACCCCCCATTGTAACTTAGCGCCTTCGGCCTTGTCCTCCCCACACCCCCCAACATGCCATTGTAATGGATTGTCCTCCCCACACCCCCCAACATGCCATTGTAATGGATTGTTCTCCCCAACCCAACCTTCACCTGAGCTTTATCTGCCAGGTACTTGCTGCTTAGGCAAATATTCTTGGCCTCTGACAACCCCTATGTCTGTGCTGCTGTGCTGTACTGTAGCTGATGGGTTACCTCTATCAAGGGCGAGATAACTTGCCTTCTTGATGTACAACAGAGCTACCCCATCCCTCTCCCCATACACCCTTTGATGGGCATGAAAATATACATTGGAGTAGTGCCTGGGATGATATCCCTGCTAATAACACTGTAAAATTGTGATATTGGCTGGTACAAGATTGCTCTACTGGTTTAAAATTTATGACCAAATGTCAAGGCCAATAAGCTGGTTGTAACCTTGACACAGTACTCCTCCCTGTTACATTTGATCTAGACTCAGCTGGTTGTAGGTTCTGCTGGGTCACTTTAAAAGGGGGGATTTAGGAATTCCGATGGGTGGTAGGGTAGGGAATGGGTTCACTGTTGGTGTGACTTAGTCCACTCCTATCTCTAGTTTCCGAGTGCTGACCATGTACGTGATTATTCAACAACTCGATGCTGCATTTAAATTGTAGCGCCCATGACACCGTGTTCATGGCTCGCTAATGCTGATACGTATCCCTGTGACTGGCACTAGCAAAGAAACAGCAACTAGGATCCTTAGCTTCAACATTCCTGAATTACTCATGATCCTTGTGTGGTGCTGTAAGTCAACATGGAGTAAGCACAATGTGATTGGAGCTTTATCCTACAGGAGTTCCCTTTTATTTGCAGTGTTTCATTGGACAATTTTTCTGACAATGCTTTTCATAAAATAAATTCTTTAGTCAACAACACGTGACATATTTGTCAAGAGGCCAGTAAATTTGCCCCTTCTCTCCCGCCCTTTACCAATCAGTTTATGTTTGCAGTTTGACTGCAAATTCCGCCAGCTGTGTACTGAGATAGCAGTGAAGGCCATCAGGGTTGACCGCTACAGACTGGACTCGGCCCGCACCTACACCAAGGATGAGAAGGAGACAGATGCTGCAGCAGCTAGTCTGGCTCATATCTGCCTCGTTGTGGCATCACTCTATCAGACTCACTTCCAGATGTCTGTGGTGAGTGTCTGCATGTTGTGTTCAACAGAGATTATGGAGTTGATATAACTTAAAAATAAGTCAGATGAAAATATCTGGAATGTCAAGTTTTTAAATGTATGTAAATCTTGATCCATGTTCCCCTTACCCATTTCTCTTTGGATGGTGAGTTATGATTTACGATTGCCACTGCTTATGTCTCCTCTGTTGAAATCAGTTTTGTACTACATTAACGGCTTATACACGGACTGATTGCAGGCAAGTCTAGTGGCTGCACTGTATCTTGAGGCTACACCTGGCAATTTCTTCATCCTAAAGAAAGCATTTAGCGACATGCAGGGCCGGCCCGGTAGCTCCCCCCAGGCACCTGGTGATGTCCAGGACGAGTTGTATGAGGAGTTACATGAGATGGTTATGACCCTACGCCCTGCCAAGTTCGACCCTCAGCTGGGCTTTGAGGTGCTGAGCAAGGTGGCTCTGTTGCATTTAGAGGAAGCAGGATACAGGTACAATGAACACACCTCGACCTTCTCCAACCTCTTGTACAAGAGAGCACACACCAAAGAAAATAGCTTGTCAAATATTTCTCATGTGGCAAATGTCAAGAATGTAGGGGATCGCAGTGGCGTACAGACATTTGTAAAGACAGATAAATCCAATCCTGACAATGGGATGTCAAAGAAACAAGCTGTGAAGTGGCAAATCAAACAGCCTTCACAATATGTCTCGCAAAAGATACCTATGGTTGTATCCAAGAAGGTGACACCTGCTCCTAAGCCCCCCAGCGCTGGAGTAATTATTCCTGATGTATCCAGGCTCTCAGTAGCTTCCCCATCTCCCCAGTCTCAACATTCCAAACCAACCTTGACTGTTCAGCTACCTCAATCATCTCACCTCAAAGTCACCACCCCGGATGCTCCTAAGGTGCAGCCAGTAAGAACTGTTGAACCCACACAACCTGCTAAGGCAACACCTCTTCTATCCACAAGTCAACAGCGCGTTAAGCCTCAATTGCAATCGCCGTCTCCGAGTCTTCACAATGTCACATTAGATGAGATCCAGCAGGTAATCTGTGGGCCTAGTTCTCAGTCAGGGGCCCCGGTAGATGCAGGAGCCTTGAAACACATCACAGACTTCCTGCATGATGGCATATCCTCCTCCTCACCAATTCTACATAAGGTAGAGGTCAACGCCCCACAGCCACACACAGCACAGCACGTACAGAAGAAGGTGGTCAATGTTGGAGCTAAAGCCAACCTGATAAGTCATCAACAAACCGCTCAGGTGATGCCAATACAGGCAGTCAATCCTTGTAAAACTACCATCAGGGTTCAGACTCTGCAAGCCTTCCCAGTCAGAGACAATAAGGTGAGAGTAGAGAAAGCAACAAAAAGTGGTGTAGGGTCATTGAGTGCAAATAACAGCGGTGTAAGGGTATTGGGTGCAACAAGCAGTGGTGTAAGTTCATTTGGTGCAACAAGCCACGATAGGGGATCATTAAGTGGAAACGGCAGTCGCAATGGATCCATGAGTTTTACAAATCGCAACGCAGGGTCAGTGAATGCGATGACAGTGTCCCAGGCAAGCATGGCATCTAAGAAGATAGTGTATTCGATGCAAAATAGAAATATGGGGGTAACTTCATCTGCCACAACCAACTCCCAGCTGCAGGCTTTACTGTCTGTGGGAACACACACTCAGGTCCAACGGCCGACTAACATCAACCAGGTGAAGTATATTTGCTCGTTGCAGGCAAGAATAATCTTTCCACTTTTTACCTGTACAAGTTTCACAAAGATTTTCACATCTTTTGTTCTGATTGTTTAGAAACTAATGGGAGCTGTGAAGCCTGTTGTGGTCAAAACTGGTGCTGACCACCACTACCCTCTGCAACACGTGACTCAGAAGCCAATTAAAACACAGCCACAAGCCCTGCAGTTAACTCACAGCCCTCAAGCCATCTCCAGTCAGACCAGCATCAGCCTGCACTTGGCCAACCAAAACCGTGTTCAAACCCCAGCTCCATCTAACATTGGTGTTGTTGGGGGTGTTGTGGGTGTGCTGGGACAAGTTAATACTGGGATTCCCACAGTGCTTCTGGCCCAAGAAGTGGCAGTGCCTGGTCAGCACAATCCTCTTGCAAGTGCTATAGTATCTGCTGACTACGTAGGCTCTTTTCTCAACACAACGCCCTTGGTTCAAACCAGTGTCCACACCCCTCCTACTTACATCCAAGTGGCAGCAAGTACTGTAGCACCATCTACCGTGCCATCTGCCACTCAACCACAGGTAATGAGTCGCAGTGATATCATTCAAGCCGTGCAGAATTATTTGGCTAACCACTCAGTTGCCGCACAGCCGGTATCGGTGCCAACCCCACAAGTGAGTGTCCAAACTGAGTCGCGAGTTTTGCCTGCTGTGACTGACTATGCTCCATCATCAGGGGTGAGTCTTGGAACGGTCAACAGCACGGAGATGAAACCCTCGGCTAGCATTCTACCTTCCCCACGTATGGCCACACGCCCAGTTTATCACCCCCTGGAGAGCTCCTCGATGCCGGTAGAGGCAGCCACTGCCAATGGGACCTGCTATCCCAGTCAGGAATATAAACAATACCAGGGACATAGCCACACAGCTTATGTTTCCCAGGCTGTTGTCTCAAAACCTGTTGTAAGCCATATTCAATATCCGCTTCTTCTCAAGTCAGGACCGTGTCATCTTCACCATCTCCAAGTAACAGCTCATTGGCTATGAGAAGTCAGCAAAATGTTTTGAAAAAGTCGAGTGTTGAAGTAAATGTGAATGCTAGCGTTAAAGGACCCAATAGAATAATGACCGAAGAGAAAGGTGCATCTACAAAAATGACTAGTTCATGTTCCATCCCTAAGTCTACCATCAATAGCCCTCCGCAGCAGCAGCAGCAGCAGCAGCCAACAGCTCTACCTGTCACACCTGACCCTGAGAGTTCACAAAAGGCTCAGCTCCCTAAACCTTCATTATCAGCTGTGCCCAATGACAAGGCATCTGTCACAAATCCTACACCAGAGGAACATACCACATCAAAAGAAGTCAATGATTTCTCTTGCAAATACTGTCACAAAGAGTTTGAGAACCTGGCCAAGAGACTGCGACATCAAGAATGGCTGTGTAAGATGAAAGAGGGCTTCACCGAGGCGGCTACACAGTCCAAGGAGAAACGCAGCAGTGAGGAGAGCAATGACACGGATAGCCATTTAGAGATGTTCTACTGTGATGTCTGCAGTAAGGAGTTTCCCGATGAGTCTTGTTTGCAGAGCCATATTAGTAAAATCCACACGATAAGAGCAAGCTCTGACTTGAACTCACCCCACTCCCATGCTGGCCTACATGTGTGTGAACTGTGTGGTAAGGGAATGGACACTAAACGTGGGCGTAATGCTCACATGTTGAGGGTCCACGGCTTCATATTTGAGGCCGAGGAAATCAATGTTGGTGTCAGTGTAAACCGCTCCAATCGACGCGAATTCAGGGCATCCATGTCGGATGCCGAGGAAAACACGGAGAGTCCTCACAAAAATAGCGCTGTACAATCAATGGAGGTTAGCGATTGCAATAACAAGAAACTGTTGCACAAAGAGTTGTCAGCACTGAACATCACCCCAAAAGAATCTCCAATCAAAAAGCAGGATGCGGAACAAATACCAGCTTCAGATGCACACATGGCAGCCAAACAAAACCCAATAACAGCTGCTCTGCTTGCAAGCCAACCTAAAGCTAAGGCAATAGAGGAGGAAGTGAAGTGTAAAGAAGAAGCTAACTCGGAGAATATGAGTGAATCTGTCAGTTTGTCTGACAGGGATGACTCTTATATACTCACAGACTCAACAGATACAGATGAAATGTTACCACGACGAGTGCTTCGTAGCCATGGCAGCAGTCGAGGTGTTTCAAGAGACAGTCCTGGGGCTGAGAGTCTTCTAATGTACGAACTGCCTAGCGGTATTGAGTTGAAACCCTGCTCTGTCCAGTTGGAGAGAGTCAGTGAAACGTCTAGTGTAGATAAGTCCCCACGTGCCAAGGTTCTAGCTCCCAGGACAGAGGACGGAGAGACTTCTCAAGACCCGCCCATCACCATTTGTGACAAATGTGGACAATTTAGCACCATGCTGCAACTTGTCCACCATACCTGTGATATACTTAGCTCCCCAGAAAAACAGAAACAGGTTAGTTATTTATGGTAATGGATGCATTCTCGATTGGCATGGATGGCAAATGTTAATGTAGCAGGCCATCAGCACATTGCTGTGTTACACTTCTCATGTTTTGCTATTTCATAATGCTTATTTGTAAAGGAAAATTATCCTATATGATAATATATTTCATTTAAATCTATTAAATAAAATGTATACAGATAATGTTTTATTTGAAGCTATTCTTCTGTACAATACTCGGATATGTCAATGAGATTTCTTCATTGATTCTATGGACTATAAATGATCTATGGGTTTTTGTGCTAACAGAGAGATGAAATCAAAGTAGAAAAAGAAGTAGAAAAAGAAGATGATCTTCTTTTAAAGGTATTATTTTCATCTTCAAAGCTAACACAGTTGATGAGTTTTCTTTTAAAAACTAAAATTTAATTGTGTTTGTTATTGCATTGTTAATGCTTCTCACATAGTTGTTTGCCATGTTGTGTTGTTGTCTGCATGCTCTGTGTCCGGCCCTTGATGTTGTGATTGTGGTTAAGTGTCGGGATTTTGTCCCGTAACATACCCACATTCTCTCTGTTTTCAGGCCTCTACCCCAATCACCACGCCATCAGCCTTGTCTCCTAACGTTCCCCAAACTACTCTGGCTCACAATAAGGATACCCTTACATTGGCTACTCTCAATAATGGAATACCTATGTATGTCAAAACTAAGTTCATGTGTGCCCAATGCTTTAAGGCATTTGTAAACCGGAAAGATCTGGAGATTCACCAGGAGAAGGAAAATCACCCCAAGGTCATTGAGTACCCTGTGTACCAATGCACCAAATGCAGAGCATCTTATCAGACAAAGTTATCGCTGCAAAAACATGTTCTCAAGAACTGCAAAGAGTGCATCATCAGCGATGAGCATTTGCCAAGCACAGAGTCTGCTGAGGAAGGGAAGAAACAGGTTGTAATACCATGTGAAACTAAAAAAACAGTGGTGTCAGTTTCTACCGATGATGATAAAAGATACTGCTGCCCCAAATGTCCTCGTCAATTTGGCAGCATGGTGGCCGTTAGAACTCATGTAGCGAGATCTCACTCGGCAAATCCATCCAAGGAAAGCAATACAAATTCTCCCATAAAACTCCCAGGAAAACCGGACAGGAATTCTGCTCAGCAATTAAATGCAGCAAGCAGTTTAATTAGGCTTTCAGAAGAACCACTGGACACAGTGAATACCGACGACTTTGATGACTTGGTCCAGTTTGTCGCTGAAACAGCTGCGACGGAGATGAAAGGACCTACACCAAACCTTGATCCTGTGATAGTTCACAAGGAAGATGTTATCGACGAAGGTTCCCATTCCCCATTCACACAACTCCTCCAGACCCCATTGCAGCCCCATGATATACTGAGTTGGAACGACATTGTGCCGGCCTGTTCTGAGTCGCAATCTGTAATGCCATCTGTTCCCCCTGTCAAATTTTCACCGCAGTCAATTTCAGAAGTCGCACCTACAAACAAGTCCATCAAACTGACATTTTATAAAAATGTCAGCATGATCCCAAGGAAAATTATCAAATGTAAAATTTGCTCCAAACTTTTGTCTACTAAGGCTAAATTTAAGAACCACATGGAGGAGAAATGTGGATTAGATTTTCCCCAGGTCAATTTACTCGGTTATGCTTGCCCCTATTGTTTGACTGTTTTTCGTTGCCGGAAGTCGTGTCGGGAACATCAAATTGCAACTTGTCTTCCAAAGATGGGATTCGATACTTCAGAACTGTCTGTACCTCGACTGGCATGCCCGAAATGTGACTGCAAGGTTTTTGCATCTCCTGATCTCACATGTCATTTGAAAATGAAACATAAGTTAAGTAAATCTGAGGTTGGTGTGTACATGGCACAGCTGGTTGAAGGAGGTGTAGTAGATGATTATGGGCAACCGCAAGTCCCTAGTAAACACACTCATGAGATTAGTCAGGCCATAGATGCTGCCATTCCACCACCAACCTCAGAGGTCAACCAGGTGCAGCCGATATCCAGGCTTGCTACCATCTGCCGGACGTACCATTCCTGGTTGACTGCTCAGAAGAGGATGGAGGAGAGCTGTGGTAAAACTGGAAATTGTGGGACTTCTCACCAGAATGTCAAGATGTGTTCTGTGGGCACATTTAAATGCTCTGCTTGTGATGAGACTTTCACATGCTTTTCTCTTGCTACCCAGCATAAAACGAAGCAAGCCTGCGTCAAAGGTAGTGATGAAGCCATCAACATCACTAGAAAGTGTCACTACACTTGCCCATACTGTCAAGAAAAGTTTCAGGCTAGAGGAAAATGCCGGACCCATCTGCTTGCCAAATGCCTTGTTGAGGCAGGCCTTGATCCCAAAGAATATGAACAACCTGTGTTGCCTTGCCCCCTCAGTTCTAAGTGTATAAATCAATGGGGTGCCAAAACCCTCATTCAGCACCTTCGCATCAGGCACAAGCTTGACAAGGCAGAGTGTGTGAAATTCATTGAGACCCTGATGAGTCTTTGCAAAGCTGCACCTGTTATTCCTCAAGTTGCGCACATCCTCCAAAGTTTGTCCAGTTTATTTAGTCCCGCATGGTCTGAAGGATTGAAGGCACTTTTGAATGGTGCCGCGTCTGTCAGTGTACGGGAAATCCTCGTTAAGAATGACATCTTGCTGTGTCTCAGCTTGAAACAATGCAAAACCTGTGGGCAGGTGTTTGATCGGCCCGGTATTAATGACCATTGGGCATCCAGTAAAAGTTGTTCAGGTGGTGAAGTTACTCCTTGGGTACGGTACTTTTGTCCTTATTGTTCATGCCATTACAATACCCGAAGCAACTGTTCTGTGCATATAGATTCATGTGAGGGGCGGCCTGCTGAAAGTAATGGCATTCCTGAACAAAAGATTGCTTGTTCTGGGTGTGAAAAGAAGTTTTACACTCAGATTGGTGTTGAGAGCCATTTCAGAAAATGCAGTGGTGCCAAGCATGGCATTCAGTTGTCAAGTCTCAGGGGGAGTGAAGATGTTGAGATGGTGGATGGAACTCCAGAAGAGGATGTTGAGATGATGGAAGATGATTCTGCTACGGTTGAAGAAAATCCAACCAATAATTCAGCTGTCCACCCATTTGTGCTGCACAAAAATATCCTGATGCTTTATGACTACCAGTGTCAGTGTTGTATGGCACAGTTTGTCAGTAAAGAAGAGTTGGAAGATCATCACCGAACAGTATGCCTTGAACGTAAAGAACCTCGGTACATTTGTCGGTATTCCTGTCCTTTCTGCTTCTTTGCTTTCCCCAACAAGGCTGAATGTCGTGAGCACCAGCTTCATGTTTGTCTCGAGGAAAAGGGCTATGATACCAAAGTCGTCCGCTGTCCACAAATCCAGTGCCCTGTGACTGAATGTCATAAGCGAGTATATGATGGTATATGTCTGGAGAAACATTTGAAGGGTCACTCAATGGAACAGAGTGATGTCAAGGAAGTGATCTACCAAATGCAAGAAATGGGAATACTGGGCTCCAATATGGAAGCATTAGTTTGGGAAAATGTGGCTGATGATGAAGCAGATTATGAAGATGATGATGATGATGATGGTGATGATGATGGTGTTCATGGTGATGGGAAGATAAGCCAGGTAGAAGCACCTATGGATGTAATACAAGAGGAGGTCAGTGGACAACCAGAGATCGTGGAGGACTCACCTGATGGGTCAAATGCCCACCTTGGAACAAAGGAACAACAATTGGAAGTGCTATCCACTCCAGATGTACCTGCCGACCATGAGAGTAAATCAAACGATGATGATGGAGGTGATCTGGACAGGAGTGCAGACAGCCTAGAGAGTTCATCTGCGTCTATGTTACCACCACCAGACGAGGCTACACCAGATGCATCCATTGCTAAGCCTGCTTTAAAATCTTCCGTTTACAACAATGTATCCATGTTAATGAAAACAATGTGGCGCTGTTCTGAATGCAAGCAGTTAATGGAAGGCAAAATAGCCATACAAAGTCATAGAAAGGGACCGTGTGGCAAAGCTTTTAAGCTTATTCGCTACATGTTGTTTTACTGTCCGTTTTGTTCTCAGGAGTTTGAACACAAAAAACATTGCTTTGAGCACCAGACTTCTCTGTGCTTGAAGGAATCTGGAGTTGACGTTGTGAAACTGGTTACTCCTCGTATCCAGTGCCCGATGTGTGAAATCAAAGTGTTTGACCTTCTGCGATTATGTAGTCATTTGCACAATGTTCATAAGTTACCTTATGTGGAAGTGAAAAATGTGATGAAATCGTTCAAAACACAGAAAAAACAGGTATCTGACAAAAAGTCACAGGAACCTGACAGGAAGTCACAGGAACATGACAGGAAGTCACAGGAACATGACAGGAAGTCACAGGAACATGACAGTAAGTCACTGAAACCTGACAGGAAGTCACAGAAACCTGACAGGAAGTCACAGAAACCTGACAGGAAGTCACAGGTACCTGACAGTCCCATTAAAATCAAAACAGAAGTTAATTGTCGGCCAAAATATCCGCAAACTTTTGGTGAGGATGCTGTAAAGCTTGTTAACCCCGACGATCCAACTCTAGTGGACATTAAGAAAAGGGGTTTAGAGATGGCTTATCACAATGTCATCATCATCCGGCATGAGATCCAGCATTTCAACTCTTGCAGTTATGACTTTGTCAGCAAGTCATATTTCTACATTTGTTCTCTGTGCAATGAACAGTTCAAAACTTCACAACTCTGTCGGGATCATATCATGAAAACCTGCTTTAGAAAACACGGACGTGATCCTGCGCACCTCAAACAACCCCGTGTTTTCTGTCCTCTTTGTTCTAAAGTTTTCTTCGATGTTTCCATTCTGAAAAGTCATTTCAGCAAACTCCATAGTATCCCTAAAAGCACTCTGAAAGAGATTCTCAAAGAGATGGGGCTGCTTAGAATTGATGAGTGGCTAAAGATGCAACAGCTTTGTTTTGCTTCGGTAGATCCCATTGCAGCTGGTCTTCTGTTCCGATGCCCTTGTTGTCCGGCTGTGGCTGTGAATTATAAGCTGGCTGTTTATCACAGGCAGTACTTGTGTCAGGGGTCAAACGGTGGGGTCAAAAAGTTTGTGGATCATGTGTTGGAAAAAGGAGTCTGTGGGTGCGACAAATGTGAGAAAGAATTTAAGCATCCCTTGGCTCTGTTGTTTCATGAATACAACCATACAGAATTAGACTCCAACGCTGACGACCTCATAGGTCATGCAGAAGAACACCTGTCATCTGGTTCAGACCCAAGCCATGTTATCAATGGAAATATTCCCAGAGAAATAATGCAAGATGAAAGTATACCAGGGTCAAATGGACTTGATGTAAACTTTTCCTCACCTGAACACTTGGACGTATCTCACCAAGACCTGTCTACTGAAACAACTGCCCAACATGACAAGTCCGATGATGGCCTGATCTCCATGGAAGACAGGGAAGGCAGTGTCAGTTCCCCTGTTAACCTCTCTAAGGTGACTGAGTCTAATGATTACCCAAGCCATACTACCAGCACTTGTGTTCAGGCTGAAGACAAGGATTCAGAACAAATTGAAAACACCCTGGTGGATGATTCCTTTACTGGCTCAGGATCCACTGTGTTCGATAATCCTGACCAAATTTACCCAATTGAAAACGGAACTGTCAATCCAAATAACACAGTTGATGAAATATCTGATGAATCAAAGCTCAGGAAGCTGGAATATCATCCGGAAATGCCTTTCCAGGCATCTGCTTCCCTTAAGGAGACCTTGTCTGTTACTTTGCAAGCCAAAATTTGTGAAATCTTCAATAATGACCTATTACAGAATTCCCATTCTGATAAGAGTTTGTCATCAACTGCAATACTGACTGATGATAAGCCCCCAAAACTTGTTGAAGAAGGCCTCTTGTCATCTGGCCCGCCTGATAGTACTTATCAAGGAAGGGCTGTTGGAGAATTACTGAACAGCTTCAAAGGGACAGAGGAACCTTCTGGTAGTGATGACGTGGTGCCAATGGTCACAGATAACAAACAGATCCTAGAAGATGAAGTTCAAATCGCTGAGTCAGCCAAACAGATGGATGGTAAACAAGACCTTGTTTTGAATGAATGTGAAGATGTCAAGACAACTGCTAAGCAGATTCCAGACGAGAAAGGTGAGCGAGCGGTTTCCTTGCTAGTGTGTGATGTGTCCTCTCCTTTGAACTCTTCCAGGGGTGATGATATCTGTTCTGGTGACCACGCTGCTGAACAAACAGGAGGAGTTCAGATGGTTGGTGTGCATGCATTGGAGAACATAGATAACACAACTGGTACTGGGGTATTAGAACAAACCTCGACCAAAAGTCCCGTGGAAATGTCTAGTGTAAGTTTTGGTAATAGTGAGGAAGAGGAGGCTCTTCAAGGAGATATATCTGATGAGACAGTCAGTGATGGTGACAAAGCTGTATCTGTTGATCAGTGTAGTTATGACAAATCTGACACGTCAGATACTTGTGAAGTGCAGACCTCTAGCATGGTAGAATCAACAGAGACTGACACATTAACATTGGTTCCTTTGACTGAGGTGGTTGAATCACGTGCTGTTGAACTGTGTGATGTTGGTACTGATACTCTTGGTGATGATGCTACTTCTGCTGTTGTTGCTGCAGCTGCCTGTGATAATGTGATTAGCTGCAGTGAGAGTGTAGTGACAGTTGGCTCGGGTGGCCACCTCACATTGGCTGCTTTATCTGAAGAGGCCCAGGCTTCTGTGGTCGTAGATGAGGCAAGTGAATCTGGTGAACTAACACGTTTAGATGTCAGCACGCAGACAGATGAATGGGACTCTTCAGATGATGAAAGCCATGCCATGAACATGAAAGATGTGGCTGATATAGGTTTCTCTGAATTAACACATGAATTATTTGAGGCCAATAGCAGTAAAGAGGAACTAGCTAGACACACAGAAGGACCCACACATGGAGATCAAACTACTGTTCTTACAAGCTCTGTTGAACTAACTGTCAAGACTGAGCAGCGAGGTATAGCTGCCAAAGAATACGGCTCCAATCCTCGGAAATTTTCAAGTTCTCCGTCTCAAAGCCCATCCATATCCACTTCCACCAACACCAATCCTGTGAGAGGAACAGTTACCCCGGTGCAATCAGTGCATGACGGGAAAACATCACCATCAGATGTATCGTTGATAGAGGATATTGATGAAAACATAGACTCTATAGATACTTGTTCAACTGAGGAGTGTCAGCCACTATTAACAAATACAGTTGTTGCTGAACAGTCTGTACCACCAGAATTGACCGTAAATGATCAGCACCCCAAGCCCGACACTTCAGTTGAGCTGCTCTCCCGCTCACACGACCAAGACATGAATGATCCATGTATTATACCTGTTCAACAACTTCAGGCAGATGAGAAACTTTTTCAAACAGATGAAATACAAATGGAAGTAAGATCAATGAATCTGCCATCCATCAATCATAATCTTTCATGTACTGATCAATCAGCATCGGATTCCGAGAGGGAAGAATTACCCCATAATGAAATGCCATCCAAAGTGACTGTCTCTCTGCAAGAGCATGCTTCAGATGTTCAGGAAATGAAAACCAAAAGCCCATATTTCGGCCCCTGCAACTTCACAAAAGTATTGCCTACAGCTGATCATTGTATCTCATCAGGCGCCTCTCAAGACGATACAACATGCATGATGGATGATATCTCTCCTGACCTTGTCAGTGAAGAGCAACTTGATATCACAACAGACATGGTATCCATCAAGATGGAGCCAATGTCTGCAGTACTGGCTCCAGACAATCAACAAATAACCTCTCAAGACCTACCCTGTGTTGATAAGCATCCACAAATAGATGTTTCAAATGAACATCAACCAGAACGGCCAACAAGTGCCATTACATCGGGCACAAAGGAACTGGATGGATCTTGTCTGGACCCAGAAAGCCAACAAATTGTCTTTCCACAAACTCCTCCCATTGAGCTGTCTTCAGTTTCACATGAGCGACAAGCTGTCACAAAGATAACTGCATCAAATGTTCATCCTTCAGTTTCACAGGAACAGGAGCTTCTTGTTACCCAGAATCAGATCTGGGAACTGGTGTCAACCGTAAAACCTACATCCCCAACTGAACTTTGTGCCGAAGAAACAGTAGTGAAGGAATCTTCATGTTACCATACTGTGGATTATTGTGATGCAGATATTGAAACATCAGCAAATCCATCTGTTAATCATCCAGAAGTTGTACAGTGTAGTTCTAGTTTGGTGGATGATGGGAGTACGGGGGATCTTATTGTGAGTCAGCTGATGGAAGGGAAGCTGCCCAGACAAGGAGACGAGGAAGCTCTGCAATCGGGATCACAGGAAGTATGTCTGAAGTGGAGCACTTCGGGCGCTACATTGCCTGTTGACTATGTTAATTGTGCAATGTCTCATGCGGATGATGTCTCGTTTCAGGAGCCGCCTACAAGTAAAGACGGCCCCAGACATGTGGTCGATGAGAGAGTGGAGCCTGCTGTTCTTCATGGAGTCGGTCCTGCTGCATATGTAGCAGTGACTCCTCATGGACCTGTAGCAGCAGTAGAAGATGCTGGCCACACAGTCCCCCCAGCAGACACTCGACTCCCAGAGCATTGTCTCTATACTGGGCACATCAGTCCTGACGGAAACACATCTGAGGAAGATGATGATATTGTCTGTGTATCCGTTGTTAAACCGTGTGTACATGTTGATAGAACAGTGGCACTTAAAGCGCCTGGTGCCATTTTCGACCTGATGATAGATAGATGTTTTAAGGAATCTGCTGCTGCTGTACATGAATCTGGAGGTCCAAGTGGTGGGGACAGAAATGTTAAAGCTACTGCTTCAAGTGAAACCAGTCCTGGTCGAGATGTTGATGTCTCATTGGAAGCTTGGAATGAAACCAGTTCTAAAACCGTCATATCAGAGGCTCCATGTGAAACCAGTCCTGAAACCATGGTAGCAGAGGCTCCAAGTGAAACAAGTCGTGAAACCATGGTCACAGAGGCTCCGAGTGAAACAAGTCCTGGAATCATCATATCAGAGGTTCCAAGTGAAACCAGTCCTGAAACCATGGTTACAGAGGCTCCAAGTGAAACAAGTTGTGAAACCATGGTTACAGAGGCTCCAAGTGAAACAAGTCCTGGAATCATCATATCAGAGGTTCCATGTGAAACCAGTCCTGAAACCATGGTTACAGAGGCTCCAAGTGAAACAAGTCGTGAAACCATGGTCACAGAGCCTCCAAGTGAAACAAGTCGTGAAACCATGGTCACAGAGGCTCCAAGTGAAACAAGTCCTGGAATCATCATATCAGAGGTTCCAAGTGAAATCAGTCCTGAAATCATCATATCAGAAATTCCAAGTGAAACCTGCCCTGAAATCATGGTGTCTGAGGTTCCAAGTGAAACAAGTCCTGAAATCATATCAGAAGTTCCAAGTGAAGCCTGCCCTGAAATCATGGTGTCTGAGGCCCCTAATGAAGCTGGTCATTCTGGAGACAGAAATGGTCGTTCAGAAGTTCCAATAGAAACCAATCATGCTAGAGTTGAAAATGAAGGATTTATAGCTTTGAGTGAAATGACACCTGTTGGGAAATGTACCCTGGAATATCTAAATGTCAGAGGAGAAAGTATAGAGGTACATGATGGAATGGGAATAAGTTCACTTGGAGGGATAAATAAGTCAGAAGAAGTGTATAGAAGGGAAGTGAGGTATGGTACTGCCTCCGACATAGAATCAGAAGATGTCACTACCTCCAGTGAACCAACCTCTGTTCCTATTCTTGATACAGATGAAAAGAGTACCACTGTTCTTCGCTCTGTAACAGGATTGATTGAAGATGTTGAATTAACAGTACACAGTAACTGCAGTCTGGCTGTAGATGGAAAGGATGTAGAATCTGATGCTGCCTCAGAGTTAGATGACAAGACAGACCCTAAACAAAACCTGACTAATGAAGCAACGGACTCCTCATTCACAGCTGACCCAGTTTCGTCTAATTCAATTAGTGATGGGAACCCTCAAGATATGCCTCAAGTCGAATGTAACTCAATACCCCTACAAGAGTCATTTGAACCTTCTACCTCTGAGCAACTTGCTGATATTGGTCAGACAGAAGAGGAACTTGATGCTGGTGATATTGCTGATGGTGGCTGTGTGCGAGGTGTACATGCTGATATTGGCCAAGTAGATAACAATATTGATGATGATCATCAGGTGCAAGACAAACTTGATGATGTTGGCCAGTTGGAAGGTACACTCGCTGATGTTGGCCAGACTGATGACAAACTTGATGATGTTGGCCAGATGGAAGGTACACTCGCTGATGTTGGCCAGACTGATGACAAACTTGATGATGTTGGCCATTTGGAAGGTACACTTTCTGATGTTGGCCTGACTGAGGACAAACTGGATGATGTTGGCCAGATGGAAGGTTCACTCGCTGATGTTGGCCAGACTGAGGACAAACTTGATGATGTTGGCCATTTGGAAGGTACACTCGCTGATGTTGGCCAGACTGAGGACAAACTTGATGATGTTGGCCATTTGGAAGGTACACTCGCTGATGTTGGCCAGACTGAGGACAAACTTGCTGATGATGGCCAGATGGAAGGTACGCTTGCCGATGTTGGCCAGGACAAACTTGCTGATGTTGGCCAGATGGAAGGCACACTTGCTGATGTTCCCCAGACTGAGGACAAACTTGATGATGTTGGCCTGATGGAAGGTACGCTTGCTGATGTTGGCCAGGAAAAACTTGCTGATATTGGCCAGATGGAAGGCACACTTGCTGATGTTCCCCAGACTGAGGACAAACTTGCTGATGTTGGCCAGAAGGAAAGTATGCTTGCTGATGTTCCCCAGACTGAGGACAAACTTGCTGATGTTGGCCAGATGGAAGGCACCCTTGCTGATGTTGGTCAGGACAAATTTGCTGATGTTGGCCAGATGGAAGGTATGCTTGCTGATGTTCACCAGACTGAGGACAAACTTGTTGTTGGCCAGATGGAAGGCACACTTGCTGATGTTTGCCAGACTGAGGAAAAACTCTCTGATGTTCGCCAGGCTGAGGACAAACTTGCTACTGATGATCAGATCCCTGTGGAAAATCACTTGGACAACAAGCTTGCGGTTGTAGACCAAGTTGAAGTCACAGTTGAAAAAGAAGGTTGGGTGGAAGAAAAACTGGTCAATGATATCCAGATTGGTGACAACATTATAAGTGGAGCACAGAAGGAAAACTGCTATGTGAATGACAGGCTCATGAATGACAACTTTGTGCAGGAATATGGGAATGTGGAAAACAAAGATACAAATCTGGCCTTAATGGAAGACACAGATAAAGGTGTTGGCCAAGAAGAAGACAACGATAGAAATATTTGTCCCGTTGAAGACAGATATACAATTAGTGGCCCTGCACAAGACAAAGATACAAGTGTTGGCCCTGTGGAAGACAATGATGCAAATCTTGGTCCCATTGAAGGCGGAGATACAATTATTGGCCCTGCAGAAAACAAAGATACAAGTGTTGGCCCTGTGGAAGACAATGATGCAAATCTTGGTCCTGTGGTAGATATGGATGCAATTAGTTCTCCTGCAGAAGACAAAGAAACAAATCTTGGTCCTGTGGAAGACTGTGATACAATTGTTGGCCTTGAAGAAAACAAAGAAACAGGTCTTAGTCCAGTGCAAGAAAAAGATACTAATCTTGGTCCTGTCTCCAGCAGAGATATAGTAATTGATGAGAAATATACAAGTGTTGGCCATGTGGTAGGCAGCAGTACAAATGTTGGTCTTGAGTGCGATAAAGATACAAATGTTGGTATAGAGGAAAAGAAATATGGCCCAGTTGAAGACAAAGTTACAAATCTTGTCCCTGTGGAAGACATTACAAATGTTGGCCTTGTGGGAAGAAAAGATACTAGCCTTAGTCAAGCGGAAGTCGAAGATACAAAATTGGGCCTAGTTGAAAACAAAGACACAAATCTTGACCCTGCTGAAGACAATGATACAAATCATGGCCATTTGGAAGAACAAAATACTAGTGTTGGCCTCCAGGGAGACATACGTGCAAGTCTTGGTGTAGTGGAAAACAAAGATACAAATCGTGGCCCATTGGAAGACAAAAATACAAATTTTGGGTCTGCAGAAGATACAAGTATTGGCCCAGTGGAAGATAGTAATACAAATCTGGACCCAGTGGGATTCAAAGATACAATTGTTTGCGAAGCTGACGAAAAGGGAACAAATGTTAGTGGTGTGGAAGATGAAGCAATGAATGATGACGGCCTAATGAAGAAACACAGTCCAAAAGGACAAATAGATACAGAGGAGGCTGAAATCATAGAGGAAGCAGAGTATGTGCTGGACGAGTCTGCAATAGAGGATGGTGACCTCACATCTCATACTGATGACTACGACCCTGACAGGTTCATTTGCATTCACTGTGACAAACATACCGTATTCCACTCAGAATACAGCTTCCGCAGCCATTTACTTTGGGTACATCACATCCGCACAACCAGGGAAGGATCGGTTGACTCTAATCTGCAATTGAAATGTCCCATATGCAAGAAGGAAGACTTTGACACAGAGGCTAGTCTACAATGCCACATGAAGTGGGTGCATAAAGTCAGAAACTTCAAAGCTTCACCACCAGAGCCTCCCAAAAACATAGTTATAACCAATGTAAGTGGAACCGACCGTGCTGATTCAACAATCAGCGCAGATAAACTTGACAAATCCACTGCAATATCCTCTTCTAAAAGTACCGTTGTCACAACAGCAGCAGTGAAAAACGCGCCCGTGGCAACCGCTGCTCAACTTCCCATATCAAACTGTGAGATCTGCTCCAAGCAGTTTGTGGGTCATTCTGACCTGATTGCTCATGTTCAAGTTGAGCACCGCACACTGGAGGGAGCTTTGGGATGGGTGTGTTTGATCTGTGGTATGACTCTGGATTGCCACTTGGAGTGGCTGTCCCACATCCGAGAGAACCATGCCAACGTAACCACTGCTGCTAAAGTGCAGGATTCCTCGAGTCCGTTGTTTAATGAAGAAACCCGACATGTTAAAATTGTGTCTAAAGCTAGTGCCTCTTTGCCTGTTGCCGCAACATCCCCGTGGTCACCTGAAAGCCAAGCAAAGAAATCTGATGTGAAGGATGAGTTTGATCCAGCTAAGTCTGTCATGGCTACAGGAGACCGGGCTATAGGTGAGTCTGGCTCTTCCTCCTCTCAGACACTCACAAGCTTTGCCCTCACCAAGCCAGCACACAGTGAAAATGTGAGCAGTAAACTCCCCATCACTGGCAGAGCTTCACGCATGATAACCTACCAGAGAAGGCGACCGACGCACCACGATACAAGGAGCACTAAGCAGGATGTATGGGAGCAGGTGATGGGCCAGAAGTACCAGCCAGTGAGGACGTACTCACGGAGAGCAGTGTCCAGTGTGCTCTCAAGGCGAGGAGTCGAGGTGGACCAGCGTTCTCATGAAGACGTGTTCTCAAGGCGAGGAGTCGAGGTGGACCAGCGTTCTCGAGAAGATGTCATGTCACGGCGAGGAGTCGAGGTTGACCAGCGTTCTCAAGAAGACGTGTTGTCACGAAGAGGAGCTGAGGTAGACCAGCGTTCTCATGAAGACGTGTTGTCACGGCCAGGAGCTGAGGTCGACCAGCATTCTCAAGAGGACGTGTTGTCACGACGAGGAGCCGATGTGGACCAGTGTTCTCAAGAAGATGTGTTGTCACGGCAAGGAACTGAGGTGGACCAATGTTCTCAAGAAAGTGTGTTGTCACATCAAGAAGCAGAGGTGGACCAGCGTTTTCAGGCTACAGCACCTCCTGCTGTGTGTGCTCAGCCCAGCGTGGGTGGAGCAGGTAGGCTGTGTGTTGTCATGCTGCATGTCTAGCGTCTTCCTAGCCCTACACACCCTTCCTGTGGTAACCTACACACCCTCCCTGTGGCACCTTCCCTGTGGTACCCTACACACCCTCCCAGGGGCTTGTCGGTGCGGTCTTTCCGGTGTTGGATAAGTATCCTCCATTTCTGCATGTAAAGCGTAACCCCTTCATCTCCGAGTCAGACTACATTTGTTACAATTGACTTGTCAGCGCAATCTGTGTTGCTGTTGTGAGAGGTGATCATACCCTTGCTGTGAGTTCATGCACCTTTAGTCTTCTGCACAGCTTTCACTAGCTCTCTGTTTTGAGTTATAATTTGGCTGCTTATTGGTGGTGTTATATTTAAGACTACATGAAGAGGTTAGTTTCTATAGTTTGTTTTACCCTTCCTGTGTGATTGATGCGTGTGGGAGCACCTGTCTGTCTTCTTTCTGTCCATGTGAGGATTCTGGCCCTGTTGTGTTGTGATCTTTGTACTATAGATTCTCATGTCTACCTCTACTCCAACCTTGCACCACTACCTCTAGATATTCACTTGCTTGTGACTTGTGCTATCATCATGCACTTGGAACTGAGATCAATGTGTGCATATGTCTGATTTATCTGTATGGTTTTATGGCCATGTATATGCTAGTCGTTATCTTATTGATTTGTTGGCATGTTATTTTGGTGCTGGTCTGATTGCTAACTTGTGTCTTGTTGTAATATAAAGAATGAAACTGATCAAAATAAGTTGAGTTAGCTTGTGTAAATCATAAATGCAGTTGATACATATGCTGAAACTTCTCATGAGAGTGTCAATGGCTGTTGTGGTGTCAGCTTAGACAGACTCATGCTGGGCAGTAAGCAAGTATGTGCCTTGTAGCCTTGATATTTTAAATCGTGTTTGCATGGTTCCAACAGGTGGCTTGCTGCACAAGGCCAGTTCCGAGGTTACTAGACCAGCTGTTTCCTCGCAACCTGCATCTGCCAAGTCTTCCACACCCTTCACACCTACCACCTCTGAGAAGTTGTGTTCAAGTGTGATGGGCATGCCTGGTGATGTCAACCCACCAAAGGAGGTTTTAGATACACCAATTGAACTTATATCACCAGCTGTGGTCACTTCTGTTGCAGTAGATGATGAAATATCATTTACATTGAAAGAAGATTCACTCGGGGTACAAGCAGCCGCAACTGGGAAAATTATGAAGCTACGCAGAGCCTCTTCTGATAGTGTCGACAGCACTGCATCCAATCGGTCACTGCGACAGACACCCCACAGACGGGCCGCTGCCGCTGAGAAAAGACGGCACAGTTCAGCAAGCTGTGTGAGGGCAGAAGAGATGGAATCCCTGCAAGAGGGTGTCGTTGCTACTGTACAGAGTGAAGGCGAGCCGATACCAAACAAAACCCTCAAGTTTGATTTACGTTGTGCTGTTGAGACCCCTCTCACTGTGGCAGTTAGCCCGGCACCAGCCAGTGAGCGTGTGTTGCCTCATGCTTCTAAAAAACGCAAGACATATGAAAAGAGCCAAAAGGTGGATGTAGAACAAATTTTACCGCCATCTTGCAAACGTGTGGTGAAAGAAAAGCGAGCCAATGCCTGTTTTTGTTGCCGAGATTCAGAGGTTAACGATGCTAAGTCCATGGATTGTTCTCAAGGATTGAATGACGGTAAGTCTGAAACAAAGCCTGGGATGCCCCATAGCCCAAGAATGGTATGTTCTTCTAAAACTCAATCTATGAAAGAGGATTCAAAAGGCAATAAGCCAGCTTCTGTCAAAAAGCAAAGGAAACCTGCACATGCCAACACAGGTTCCTCTGGAAAACAAACGAGGAGTAAATCTAATGAAAAAACTACGAAAGAAGGAAAAACATCCAAATCAAACCCAGCCAGCAAAAGCAGCCAGCTGGGATCGTCTCTGGACGATGTAGATGCTTGCCCCAAGAGGTCTCGGCAGCCGTCCGGCTCATCGTCAACCAGCAATGACAGCAGACAAGTCGCTAGTCAAAGCAAGTCTATCGGAACCCGGTCCCGGGCTGCTGACGTCTCCAAAAGGGGTCAAACACCAACAAAGAGAAACATGTCAGAGATTTCAAAGGTATTGGCTGATGAGAACGGGCCTGATGAGACAATTTCAAAAAGTGAGTCTGGAAAGAGAGAGTGTCCCTTCAATACACGATTCTCATCCAAACGTTTACGTTCCTCGTTGTCTGATAACAGTTCCCCTGGGCATCAGGCGCCACACCACACTAGGAGAAAGACTGTTCATTAGTGTTTATTGGTGAAGATTTCACGTCAGCTTTGGAACTAACTGATTACAAACTCTCGCTTATTCTCCGAACTAACTTGTCATATCTCTCAGCATGCCATGTTTAACTGTCATAATGTGTTCAATTTGTGTTTGACCTGTGTTCCATGTATCCTTGTATGTAGTTATTTATAGTTGTGATGTTGTGTAATACTTCCAGGTCTGTTGCGTAACCAAGAATGGTCTGCTTCGAGAATTTATCTCATATTTTTGTACGAGTTGTTCACATGTCGGAATGAGTGTCTTGGTCACATAAACTGTTGTGAACGTCATTATAGACCAATTTAAAATAATTGTATCCATGTAATTTTCAACCTGATGATGATGCATACGACACCCAGGGCCATACTTATTCTATGGGTATTTCTTTTTTGTCCCAGCATACTGTGTTCACTGGTTGAGTGGTTCTATTCTTCAATGCTAACCTGTCTCGTATGTAATGTCATCTCTCATCCCACTCTTACAACTCCACATGATCTATACAGTATATGTTGTGTAAGCATGAACTGGATATTTTATGACTTTCCGTGGAATATAGTTCACACATAGGTGATCCACAAGTACTTAACATACACAACCACTTTACCTGAGCAATATATTGTTGTTGTTTACTCGTGAACGACCATGACTTTTAGCTTCTCAGACGTAGCATTGGGTGTATTATTCATGAAGATCAGGAAAGCTAACGTGTGATGTAACTATGTCATGCTGTATATTCCTCAACAAATCTAGTTCCTGCTTTCTTTGTGTAGTTTGTCCCTGGTAATAACTGATATATTTAGAATGTTTAGTTTTTCTACTCCGATACATAATCCATAATCCCTCTCTCATTCAATTTTAGTATAAACTACATTGAATGATTCTAATAAACACTTGTTTTTATAGTTGTGTGGTGAGTTATCTTTACTCGATGAGGAAAATCACTTAAATGTGGTAAGTGGTGGAGACCGAGCTTGATATGTTGGGTCGGCTTGCTGACCTGAATGACTGGCATGGAAAATGTGCCACAGAGCTGACACAATGCAAACAGCCTGTGCAGAGATATAACTCATCACTATCACAGCTGCTGCACTGTCCAACGTGGCGTGGATAAACTTTTTAAAGCCTAATTGTTTTTCTGACAGCCAAAACAGGGTAGTTCCGCAGCTCGTAGTATGGTGTTTTGATGCTTTAGAGTTTAGTCTTGGGTGAGACGAATGGGGGCTGTGTGGTCGTATTTGGCTTTGTTACTATGTTGGATAACAGAAATGAATGGTACAGTGCCCAGAGAACCGAGTAAAAGAAACCCAAACGTGCTTTTCTTAATGGCGGACGACCTGCGTCCTGAGTTGGGATGTTACTCTGGGGATGACTCCCCCACACCGGTAGGTCCCGTCATGCGCACGCCTCATATAGACCGACTAGCATCGCGCAGTCTCCTCCTACAGCGAGCCTACGTACAGCAGGCAGTGTGTAACCCCAGTCGCTCATCCATGCTCACCAGCCGCCGACCCGACACGACTCGCGTCTACAGCTCCCAGCAATATTTTCGTATAGCTGGCGGTAACTTCTCTACCATTCCTCAGTATTTCAAAAATCAAGGTTATAATTCGCTCGGTTTGGGGAAGATTTTCCATTTGTCACATGCTGCCTCTGGGGACAATGATGCTATCTCGTGGTCAGAGCCGGTCTACCAAGCGCCCAACTTCAACCATTGGAAGAAAGTGTTTCGTAGCTGGAGCGCAGTCAGCACCAAACAGCGTCGCCACCGACCGCTTCCTGATGACCAGCTGACCTCGGAGGCCATTCGAAAGCTGCGTCGAGTCGCTGCGGCTGCTAAAGACGGATCGCAGCCCTTTTTTTTGGCTGTCGGCTTCTACAAGCCCCATGCTCCCTTACATGTTCCAGCCGAAATTCTTGACCAATACCCCCTCTCAAAGATCCAACTGCCCGACGACCCGTATGCTCCTGTAGACATGCCCCAAGTTGCCTGGTTTATGGGCTCCAATTTCCTCAAATACAACGACGTAGTGAACCTAAATGTCACAAAGGAAATGAACGGCACCCATCCCATGCCGGACTGGAAAGCCAAAGAAATCCGCCGAGCCTACTACGCGAGTGTCACCTACATCGATGGCCTAATTGGTGATATACTGAAAGAACTGCAAGCACTCGGCCTTGAAGATGATACGATCATATCCTTTACAGCTGATCACGGTTGTCATTTAGGAGAAGACAGTCTCTGGTCCAAGCAAACCAACTTCGAGTTGGCCACCCGCGTTCCGTTTATGATCCGTATACCAGGTAGAACAGACGGGGGATCTGTCTCCTACAGGATCACTGAAATGGTGGATCTATTCCCTACCCTAGTGGAGGCAGCAGGTCTACCACACCTTCCTCTATGTCCAGTAGGCACGTCTGAGGACACATTCCTCTGTACAGAAGGCCAAAGCATCATGCCACTCGTGGAAGCCGCAAATAACACTGATTGGAAGAGAACAGCGTTCTCCCAGTTTCCCCGCGTTTTCGGAGATGATCGGTTGAACGTCATGGGCTACTCTGTCCGCACGGATCATTACCGTTATACAGAATGGCCCATGTTCTTTAATCAGGACCCTGACTGGACTCGGCTACTTGGTGTGGAGCTCTATGACCATAGGATTGATCCAGAAGAGATGCAAAATCGAGCGCAACATCCCGAGTATAGTAACATCCAACAGGAGCTAAGCAATATTTTGAGGGGCGGCTGGCGAACACAAATTCATTCATATTCTCCATAACAATATTGCCTGTCGCTTTGGTCACTTTGTTACTGGCGGGCGAATGAGCATCCATCAACCAACAGTGCTGATTAATGTACAGTATATGTTTGTTGATGAGTGACGGTGAGTGTGGAAAAGCGATTCCAGTTCTTGTATATTATGGTCGCATCTGTTTTAAGCTAATTGGGTCTGCACTGAGTGCAATTCTAGAATACAATGTATGTTGTTGAGTAGGCAACAGGTAGCGGGTGTAGGGATGTGTAATTTGAATCTCCACTTCGGTCATGGTCTCACTAGTGCCATTGGTCATCGTAAAGGCCTAGGGCTGTCAGTGATTTTTTTTCAAATTCATTGAATCTTTTTTAAGTCAATTAGTAATAAACAGACAATTTTCATGAGGATTCTAAAAAGGTATGTTTCATTTTTTTAAGTCAATTAGAAAAAGAGTTATTGGGGTTTCAAATTTCATGGTATTGCTCGGTGTTGTGCCAGAATTCTATGCGCATATAAGTTGGCGCAATGAGGGCAAGCCACGACATGGTCTTAACTTTAAATGCTCTCTTCGTCAATGTAAATGCCAGGGGATGTCTGCCCGTGCAGATGCCTTGGCAAACTCATTGGACGAAGGTAATACTGCCTCGTTTTGGAAAGGAGTGAAATACGCTCAAAATCGGTCGATACCACTAGCGTCAGTAGTTAACGGCTGTACCAGGGCTGAAAACATCGCCGACATGTGGCGTGACCATTATTCCACACTCCTCAACAGTGCGAGCGAGTGTCGGGAGAAGGTCGAGGTGACGTAAACGGTGAAATGTGAAACTGACACCACTAGCACTGTTATCTCCCCTGCTCACATTCGTCGAGCATTACGGACGCTTAAACGAGGAAAATCTTGCGGGGTAGATGGTCTTGCAGCTGAAAATTTTATTAATGCTGACGAGAGCATATGTGTTTATGTGTCACTGCTGTTCTCATGTCTTTTAAAGGATGGGTTTCTTTCATGAAGTCTGCTATTATACCAATAATCAAAAATAAGAATGGGGATACTAGCGATACAAATAACTACCGGCCTATTGCTCTCGTCACATCTTATTCAAAACTTTTCGAATTAGTGCTACTCGATATCGCAGACGAGTATCTTACTACCTACGACAATCAATTTGGCTTTAAGGCTGGTCACTCAACGGATTTATGTATTTATACTACCAAGAGCGTAATACAATACTATAAAGATCTTGGAAGCCCTGTGTACACATGTTTTTCAGATGCGTCAAAGGCCTTTGACAAGGTCAATCATTGGTTGCTGTTTAAAAAGCTCATCAACCGTGCCGTGCCATTGGTTTTAGTCAGAATTTTAATGTTTTGGTATCAAAAACAGTTAATCTGTGCATGTTAAGTGGGATGGTGAATCGTCTCGATATTTTACTTTATCTAATGGCGTTCGACAAGGTGGAATTTTATCCCCTAAATTATTTAATGTGTATGTCGATGATCTTTCAAGTCTGTTGCTGAAATCCTGCACCGGGTGTTATATTAATGATATTTGTATAAACCATGTATTTTATGCGGACGATCTATGTCTGATGTCGCCAAGTGCCAATGGACTACAAAAACTTCTGGACTTTTGTTCTCAATTCGGAGCTCAACATGATATAGTGTTCAATCCATCGAAATCTGTTTGCATTGTGACTCAACCAAAGACCCGCAAACTGTTCTGTCCAATAGTATCGTTGAATGATATGCAATTTGCAGTATGTTGAACAATGGAAATATTTAGGGCTTATGGTAAATGCAAATTCCAATGATGACGATGACATGCTAAGGCAAATGCGAGTTTTATATGGTCGGTCAAACAGTCTTAAAGACAATTGCGACAGTTTTAAATTCGTACATATATTTTCACGATTTTTTGCAGAGAGTAAGCTCGTATATAAAGCTAACGAAATGTAAAATAAAAAGTATAGGTCACTCGTATAAATTTCTGAGTATGGCGAATTTAAGATCCACATGTTAAGCCAATGAGAATTAGGCGTTTTTGATAAAGTTCCCTCCTACAAAAAGTTCATCAGCGAATTACATTATATTTTCATCCATAGGGTCAATATCTGCTTACAAAAAAAATCAAGAAGATTTACTCCCCGATAACTTATTAATAAAATGCCCAATGAGGTTACTGGTACGGTCTGGTCCTAAACCCATTGGTACCGTAGTTTATATGCACTGCTTGAACGCTACTTACATGGTCCCCTTTACTTGCCCTGTGCCTGAAATTTTATGATATCAGTATTATATATACCAAGAGGGCAACCACGACTTTTCTTATACTGGTCAATGCCCTGACGATTGCTATGGATCCAGTTGTTGTGTGTATCCAACCCATAAAGTTCCCTCCCTCACATTTGTCCAATAGGGTCTTTGATATGTCCTCGGAAAATAGGACTGAATTCATTCTCCTCATTCAGACTGTTGCAATGTCTGCAGTCGGTGCAAGGCCTTATGTAAATAATGCATCTGCATTATTGTGGACTCTCCCTGCTCGATGCTGGATATCTATATCGTAGGTCCCTAGGATTTCAAGCCATCTCGCCATTTGGCCTTCAGGCTTCTTGAAATTAAGAACTCAACGCAACGCACCATGGTATGTGCGTACATCAACCTTCCTGCCATACACAAAGTGATGAAAGTGTTTAAGAGAGTCTATGATGGCAAGAAGCTCCCTCCGAGTAACACAGTAGTTTCTCTCTTGTTTGCTGAAGGCTTTACTGTAATACCCAATTACCCTCTCTATCCCATCTTGATACTGTGACAGCATTGCACCCAATGCAAAGTTGCTGGCATCTGAGTCAATGACAAACTCACCAGTCTGTCTCGGGTAACCCAGAATTGGGCTGGAAGTGAGGGCCGTTTTCAGCTTCTGAAAAGCTGCCTGGCACTCATCTGTCCATTTGAATGGGTGGTTAGCTTCAATGAGTTTATGCAGCGGCCGATCAACGTCAGCAAAACCCGACACAAAACGTCTGTAGTAAGAGCATAACCCTACAAAGCTTCTAACCTCTGTAACATTACCTGGTTGAGGCCAATTCTTTATGGCATCAACCTTTATGGGGTCAGTGGCTATTCCTTCTCTTGAAACTACATGACCAAGAAATTCAACTATTTCCTTAAAAAGATGACACTTCTTAGGGACTACCTTCAGATGGGCTGATTGGAGCCTGCTGAAGACCTCTTTCAGCCTACTGATATGGGACTCAAATGAATCCCCAACCACAATTATATCATCCAGGTGAACAAGGCAAGTTTGCCAATGTAACCCAGAAAGTATGCGCTCCATGAGGCGTTCAAAAGTGGCAGGGGCACTTGCAAGGCCAAACGGCATGACGCTGAACTGCCACAAGCCATTCTGAGTAGAGAATGCTGTCTTGGGCTTGTCTTTTTCATTCACCTCCACCTGCCAATAGCCGCTGGCCAAATCAATCGTGGAAAACCATTTAGCGCATCAAGAGATTCATCTATCCTAGGAATTGGATAGTTGTCCTTTATTGTGACGGCATTCCGTTTCCTATAATCTAAATAGAATCGGACTGACCCATCTTTCTTGCGTACCAGTACAACTGGTGAATCCCTGTCAGAGGGCTCAATAATGCCGAAGTCTGCCATGCGTTTGACTTCTGCTTCTACTTCAGGTCTCAAAGCCATGGGGACCCGCCTAGGGCGCTGTTTGATTGGGGCTGCATCACCAGTTTTTATTTTGTGTCGTACCAAGTCTGTACTACCAAGGCCTGACTTCGACTGGGCATGTGTACCCTGGAACTGATCTAGCAACTTGTGGACCTCACCCTGCTGTTCCCTACTAAGTCTATTAGCAGTATCCTTCCAAAGATCGTTTAAATGATCTGGAAGCAATGACTCCTTCCCTGAAGAGGTTGTGACACGAATGTGATCATCTGGGCCTTCAGTGTATTCCAATGAACTAGAAACACCCTCAATAACTACACAGGTTGCCACGTTTGTCCCTTCATAAAGAGTTATCGAAGTGTTGTTAACATTAATAACCCTCAAAGGAACCACACCACAACTTGGGTCTACCACAGCCCTGGCCACCAAAATCTGCTCATGTGTGCCTACATGGCCACAGTCCATGAAAGTACAGGGTGTACACCCAACTCCCTAATATTTGGTAGAGAGGTAAATTTACCTGTGGACCTGCAACATACTCCACCAGATGAGGCATATAGACCAAAGTGCCCCATAGAATATGTAGAGTGGGTTAGAGAAACCCTGCAAGCTAACTCTGAGAGGGCCCGTGAACTCCTGGGCAAGGCAGGTATCAGGCAGAAAGCAAACTATGACAAAAAGGCAGGTCCTAGGGACTGGGTGCTTAGACATTATCCACCAGCTCTGAACAAAAACAATATATATATATATATATATATATATATAGATATATATATATATATAGAGATAGAGAGATATATATATATAGATAGATAGAGAGATATAGATATATATAGAGAGATAGAGAGATACATAGAGATATATAGATATCTCTATCTCTATATAGATAGAGATAGATATATATATAGATATATATATAGATATATAGATCTATATATAGAGATCTCTATAGAGAGAGATATCTCTCTCTCTCTCTCTTCTCTCTCTCTATATCTCTCTCTATATCTCTCTATATATCTATATATCTCTATCTCTCTATATATATCTCTCTATCTATCTATATATATCTATATATATATATATATCTATACGTCAGTCAGGTAACGATGAGAGATATATGGTATGATTAAACCAGTAATGGTTTAAAGTCAGAGGTCACTCGTGTCTTAAAGCAAAAATTTTGTCACAGTGAGATTCAAATGTGAATCGTTTAACCACAATGGTTATGAATATTTGTGTTCCATTACGCAGCTTATATAAGGCTGGGGCAACTCATGATAAACTCGGGATGTACTCCGTGAACGAATCTGACACAAAATGTGTTAATTCTGTCCCAGTAACTGTCGGCAGCTCAACATCTACGCCGTGAACCCTAACTGCCGAATTCCACGCGCCAGCTCCGGCATTTTGCCTTTGAAGTTACTGGCCTGTAACGGATAATTTTTTGAATCTACAACCCCAAATAAATAAATCAGGTACCATATTAAGTTCAAGAATCGAATGTTGTTTTATATGACATAATGCTGATAAGGCAAGCAATGCGCTCTCCCGGCGCGAGTATGACAAAATCGAACATTTTAAAGATGCATTTTTTCCAAAAAAATGGCATGCGTTTTTTCCCCTCCATTTAATAGAACAACTCTTTTGGAACCCATATAAACCATTTTTCGGACTGGTTCATCACTATATCGTCGATTACACCGTATCGAAATCTGTCGGTCACACCCATGTTTACAAACATGAGCACATGTCGATGCACTCTCCATTGCAGACATGTTTGACGCTTTGCTAACATAACATCTCTGCAATAATTAACGGAACGCATGCGATTTGACCAGGTTTTGATCTATGATAACAAGCAGCGCGCGTTAACAAGCAGCGCGCGTCAAACATAAACAAACATGAATGGTCAACATGAATGGACTTTATCGGGGAAGCTCGTAAGTAAGCCCATATTTTTTATGGCTCAAACGGATTTTTTGATGAAATGCACCTTTAATGCTTTAGTCTATGGGTGTCAGCCGAACCTCGCCGCAGGCAGCCGCGCTTGTGCCTCAATGTTATTTCCAAATTTTTCAACTTGCTCTAACTGGCATTTATATTGAAGATACATGGACGAATGTTACATCAAACGAGAGCTAACGTATTGAATTTCAATAATATTGCATTACTGTTTGCATTTTACTCCGACTGAGCCATAAAAATGTGTGTTTGTGGAGCAATAAGTTAAAATTCTTGGCGAGCATTTTTGACTTTTCGAGATTCACTCCGTTTCGAATTCTCTAGATCGGTTCGTATTCGTTACTCGTATCGTTTTTGTTGTTTGGCAAATGACAAGATGACATTCTAATGTTCATGATCATATAAAATCTAAAAAAATGCCAAAGGGAAAATAATATTATTTACGTACGAAATGTTACGGTGTGACAAAAATTAGGAAATAACATTGAGGCACAAACCGCACATGCGCGGCCGCCTGCGGCGAGGTTCGGCTGACACGTCCTAGACCAAGGAGTTATATAACCAATAGCAGGAGTGGAAACGAAGCCGATATCAAAGAAATCTCGCGCGCAGTGCCTGCCTCGGCGAGATCGCCATGAGATTTGAATCTCGTTCACATTTCAGTTCGGCAAGTTGAGGGGTTATGCTGTGCGAGAAACTGCATTTTTTTTTTTATTTATGTTATTCTGTTTATATGTTTGTCATATTGAAGTGTAAATAAATAGTTCTCACTTTATCTCATTGTTTACATAAACCTACAGCTACTTCTGTTTTAGAAGGAAGAAACATGACATCAGTATGTGGTCGTGACACGAATATGCAATTTATTATACAACGTTAATATGAATTTGGGATATAAAGGTAACCAGAAATTAACGCAGTTTATATATATATATATATATTTGATAACAAAATATGACTGACTAGCTAACAATGTGTATGAAAAATTTGAAAGCTGGAAAACAATGCTTGGCCAACATTACTTAACATCACAATCACTCAACACAGTACTAAGAGTGGTACATTCATTAAAACCCTGCACACAAATCACAGTTAATATCTTTATTGGTTTTTCTTAAACCCTTTGAACATTTCATGGACACTTTCTCTAGCCTTTCTTGGCGTCTTTTCAACAGTCTAGCCATGGCATGTCCCCTCACTGTAATACATAATCTGACAACCCTTTCTAACAACAAATATGAACTTGCATCATCTTTTTGATTAAGCTTGTCCCACCAAAACATGACTCTGTTGTCAGACATGAGCACATCGGTGGTCTGCTCAGTATTCGTGTCCTACAAGCCATTCTATCACAATCAGGCTGGCTTTGCAGATGCTTCTGTGAAAATGTCTCCACAAATTAAAAAGATTCGTCCTTATATCCATTGTAAAACGGACCAGATGTGCTCCGAGTAAATCAAAATGAACTCTCCAAGAGCTGAAGCCGCGCGTCAGATTTGCATCAAAGATCTTGTTATAATAAGACTCGGACGTTTCTGTTGTGAAGCTCGCGACCAGCGCGCCACCTGGTTTCGTGGAAGCTAAAATGCAAACAAAAGCGCGTGGCTCAATGGTTAGATCGATCGGCGATGGTACGTTCGCAAAAATACCGCTGTATTTCTAGAATTTAACGACTTTTTGATAAAGCCAATACATAAAATCAAAGCCAATTATTATTGACACCTTTTTATCAATTTGTTTGACGATTTATTAACTACAATATCTTTTTATGAACGTTTGAATGAAGTCGCTTATATCAGTATCTACCCCAGGCCTAGCCCCGATCGGACGGTAAAATACATACTTTCTCAGACGTCCTGTAGGGCTGAATTTAACCCTTTTTAAGACACAGTCGGACCCCTACCCTTATTTGATGTTAAAAGATTAATCTGAATCATATTGGTTTTGTCATTAGTGTGGACATATAAGAAGTTGATTTAAATACATGCTCATGATTTCCCGATTGAATGATATTTGATTTGTCACCCGAACCTCCACCGAATCAACATGTAGAACTGTAACATGTAATCTTGCTTATTGTGAATAACAATATAATAATGAATTATTTCAGGACATAGCACATACTTAAAACGTTGATGCATCATGAATTTAATCATCATTAACATATATATATCAAGGTCATTACAACTAAAACTCTAAGTCTTAATAGCTTACTCAGAACAACCACAAATGAAACGAGATCATCTGCATACATTAGAAGATTAACAACAAGCACACTAAAACCTCCTCCCACCACTACAATCTAAGGTGAAGTAGTCCTATATACTGGTGTGGATTTTATTATAGAATAGTCATAGAGGACTTGCAAGGAACTAAGTAAACAAATATCAATATTTGATTTTTCGGAA